>OX063288.1:15414567-16149567 GCA_944039245.1 Nebria salina
TAAAAAATCAAACAAAAACAGCTCAAGCCATACAAAACCAAGCTCAAAAGATATGGATAAAAAAAGAAATCCAAAGACAATACCAACAAAAACAGCACCAGAATAAAAACCTATATAAACTACACCTTAAAATAGTGAATCAATACAACGTCTACACATGGTTAAATTTAGAAGATATTATTAAAGAAAAAATACACAAACAAATGCTAATAAAATACAAAACATTAAATAAAAAACTTGATAGACTAAAAACAACACAAATAAACAACCATAAAAAACTTGATACCATAATCAAATTTTACAACAGAATAGAAAACTTAACATCTACCACATTCACCAACGAAGAAATTGAACTGTTAAACAAAGGATTAAAACATAACATACCTAACAATAAAAAACAAAACATAGAGAATTTAATAATAGACAGTGAAGAAGCAATACAAAAATTACCAGAAGAAATACAAGAAAGAACACGCCATTTAGCAGCTATACAAATTGAAAAAATAATAAAACACGAAGCAAACAATAACCGAAATGAAAAATTAAACAACCAGAAAATATTATTAAAATCAATAAACACTAAACTCACAAATAATAACGCGATAATTACAAAAGCTGATAAAGGTAACACAATTGTCATAATAAACAAAGATGATTACATCAAGAAAACTGAAGAATTTATAAACAAAAACAACTGCACAAAACTAAAAACAGATCCAACTAATAAATATCAAATATTACTCAAACAAACAATCAAAAATTCACCACTCATAATAGACAAGAATAAAATATACTCACAAACTAATATGAACCCTCAAGCACCAATACTAAAAGCATTACCTAAAATACATAAACCAGAAATTCCAATACGACCACTTATAAACTTCAAAACAGCACCAACGTACAAAATATCCAAAACCATGGCCCACATATTAAAATCCAACTTAAACCTCAAAAATAAATACACCATCAAGAACAACAACGAACTAATAACAGAAACACAACAAATAAAAATAACACCAAAAACGAAGATTATATCCTTTGACATAACTAATCTATACACTAACGTTCCAATTAAGGACACGTTAAATATAATAGAAGCTACACTTCTTAAAAATGGATACGAAGATTCATACCTAAAACAAGTCATCGATATACTAAAAACAATATTACACCAAAATTACTTCAAATTCAACAACCAATATTACCAACAAAACGACGGCCTAGCCATGGGAAGTCCACTATCAGGCATATTATCCGAAATCTTCCTACAGAACATGGAGGATGAATTAATGCACAGCATAAAAAACAAATTTAAAATTAAAAAATGGATAAGATACGTTGATGATATCTTATGCATAACAGAACATAATAATATAAACGACATCTTGACATATATAAACAACGTACACCCTAAAATAAAATTTACCCTAGAAGAAGAAAATAATAACAAAATAAATTACCTGGACATAACCATAATAAAATCTAATAACAGATTAACCTACAATATATACCGAAAACCCACCACAACAGACAATATAATCCACGCGCAATCCGAACACCCTAAACAACACAAATTGGCAGCCTTAAGAAGCTTAATACACCGACTAGAAACCATACCGCTAAACAAAGCAAACTATAAACAAGAACTTAATACCATTTACCAAATAGCAACCAGCAATGGTTATAACCGAAACACAGTTAATATAATACATAACAACATAAAAAACAAACTAAAACAACCTCATAAACCAGAAAATAAAGACGAAAACAAAACTTGGACAACCTTCACTTACATAGGAAAACTAACACACTACTTAACAAAATTATTTAAAAACCAAAACATAAAAATAGCCTATAAAACATCCAACAGTCTAAAAAACCAATTAAAATCAAGCATTGAAAACAAAAACTTATACGACCAAAGCGGAGTTTACACACTCGAGTGCAAAACATGCAACCAAAAATACATAGGACAAACTGGAAGAAAATTTAAAGATCGATATAAGGAACACATAAACTCATTTAAAAATCTCAAAACCGACTCCAATTACGCAGCACATCTCTTCAACAACAACCATATAGGAGGGAACATAGAAGAAACAATGAAAATCATTAAACAACATAATAAAAGCAATAGATTAAACATAATGGAAAATTTAGAAATATATAAAGAAAAATTAAACAACAAAATCATCAACGTCCAAACTAACAGTATATCAGACTCCCTGTTCCAAGCCATTACACAAATTCCCAGAAATAAATCCCAACCACCACTATATAAGCACAACTAATTTATCATAACCTTGTCATTCGATAATGATCTAGCGATCGAAACGCGTCGTGACCAAAATTAAAAACAAATAGAAGCCAAAAAGGAAAATCAAACTCCAAAATATTAATTATCTAATTATGGACTTCGGACAAAATATAAACACATTTAACTTGGCCATAACGGCAAACATAATAAATAAATACTACCGATCAAAACTGAAAATCAGCAAATTAAATGCGAACATATGGTTTAATAAGCACTGTGTAAAACTTAAGCTCATACCAAATTACGCAAGAATCAAAATAAAAAATCAAACAAAAACAGCTCAAGCCATACAAAACCAAGCTCAAAAGATATGGATAAAAAAAGAAATCCAAAGACAATACCAACAAAAACAGCACCAGAATAAAAACCTATATAAACTACACCTTAAAATAGTGAATCAATACAACGTCTACACATGGTTAAATTTAGAAGATATTATTAAAGAAAAAATACACAAACAAATGCTAATAAAATACAAAACATTAAATAAAAAACTTGATAGACTAAAAACAACACAAATAAACAACCATAAAAAACTTGATACCATAATCAAATTTTACAACAGAATAGAAAACTTAACATCTACCACATTCACCAACGAAGAAATTGAACTGTTAAACAAAGGATTAAAACATAACATACCTAACAATAAAAAACAAAACATAGAGAATTTAATAATAGACAGTGAAGAAGCAATACAAAAATTACCAGAAGAAATACAAGAAAGAACACGCCATTTAGCAGCTATACAAATTGAAAAAATAATAAAACACGAAGCAAACAATAACCGAAATGAAAAATTAAACAACCAGAAAATATTATTAAAATCAATAAACACTAAACTCACAAATAATAACGCGATAATTACAAAAGCTGATAAAGGTAACACAATTGTCATAATAAACAAAGATGATTACATCAAGAAAACTGAAGAATTTATAAACAAAAACAACTGCACAAAACTAAAAACAGATCCAACTAATAAATATCAAATATTACTCAAACAAACAATCAAAAATTCACCACTCATAATAGACAAGAATAAAATATACTCACAAACTAATATGAACCCTCAAGCACCAATACTAAAAGCATTACCTAAAATACATAAACCAGAAATTCCAATACGACCACTTATAAACTTCAAAACAGCACCAACGTACAAAATATCCAAAACCATGGCCCACATATTAAAATCCAACTTAAACCTCAAAAATAAATACACCATCAAGAACAACAACGAACTAATAACAGAAACACAACAAATAAAAATAACACCAAAAACGAAGATTATATCCTTTGACATAACTAATCTATACACTAACGTTCCAATTAAGGACACGTTAAATATAATAGAAGCTACACTTCTTAAAAATGGATACGAAGATTCATACCTAAAACAAGTCATCGATATACTAAAAACAATATTACACCAAAATTACTTCAAATTCAACAACCAATATTACCAACAAAACGACGGCCTAGCCATGGGAAGTCCACTATCAGGCATATTATCCGAAATCTTCCTACAGAACATGGAGGATGAATTAATGCACAGCATAAAAAACAAATTTAAAATTAAAAAATGGATAAGATACGTTGATGATATCTTATGCATAACAGAACATAATAATATAAACGACATCTTGACATATATAAACAACGTACACCCTAAAATAAAATTTACCCTAGAAGAAGAAAATAATAACAAAATAAATTACCTGGACATAACCATAATAAAATCTAATAACAGATTAACCTACAATATATACCGAAAACCCACCACAACAGACAATATAATCCACGCGCAATCCGAACACCCTAAACAACACAAATTGGCAGCCTTAAGAAGCTTAATACACCGACTAGAAACCATACCGCTAAACAAAGCAAACTATAAACAAGAACTTAATACCATTTACCAAATAGCAACCAGCAATGGTTATAACCGAAACACAGTTAATATAATACATAACAACATAAAAAACAAACTAAAACAACCTCATAAACCAGAAAATAAAGACGAAAACAAAACTTGGACAACCTTCACTTACATAGGAAAACTAACACACTACTTAACAAAATTATTTAAAAACCAAAACATAAAAATAGCCTATAAAACATCCAACAGTCTAAAAAACCAATTAAAATCAAGCATTGAAAACAAAAACTTATACGACCAAAGCGGAGTTTACACACTCGAGTGCAAAACATGCAACCAAAAATACATAGGACAAACTGGAAGAAAATTTAAAGATCGATATAAGGAACACATAAACTCATTTAAAAATCTCAAAACCGACTCCAATTACGCAGCACATCTCTTCAACAACAACCATATAGGAGGGAACATAGAAGAAACAATGAAAATCATTAAACAACATAATAAAAGCAATAGATTAAACATAATGGAAAATTTAGAAATATATAAAGAAAAATTAAACAACAAAATCATCAACGTCCAAACTAACAGTATATCAGACTCCCTGTTCCAAGCCATTACACAAATTCCCAGAAATAAATCCCAACCACCACTATATAAGCACAACTAATTTATCATAACCTTGTCATTCGATAATGATCTAGCGATCGAAACGCGTCGTGACCAAAATTAAAAACAAATAGAAGCCAAAAAGGAAAATCAAACTCCAAAATATTAATTATCTAATTATGGACTTCGGACAAAATATAAACACATATAAATGTATATATGTATATATGTATATATGTATATATGTATATATGTATATATGTATATATGTATATATGTATATATGTATATATGTATATATGTATATATGTATATATGTATATATGTATATATGTATATATGTATATATGTATAAATTTATACATTTATACATTTATACATTTATACATTTATACATTTATACATTTATACATTTATACATTTATACATTTATACATTTATACATTTATACATTTATACATTTATACATTTATACATTTATACATTTATACATTTATACATTTATACATTTATACATTTATACATTTATACATTTATACATTTATACATTTATACATTTATACATTTATACATTTATACATTTATACATTTATACATTTATACATTTATACATTTATACATTTATACATTTATACATTTATACATTTATACATTTATACATTTATACATTTATACATTTATACATTTATACATTTATACATTTATACATTTATACATTTATACATTTATACATTTATACATTTATACATTTATACATTTATACATTTATACATTTATACATTTATACATTTATACATTTATACATTTATACATTTATACATTTATACATTTATACATTTATACATTTATACATTTATACATTTATACATTTATACATTTATACATTTATACATTTATACATTTATACATTTATACATTTATACATTTATACATTTATACATTTATACATTTATACATTTATACATTTATACATTTATACATTTATACATTTATACATTTATACATTTATACATTTATACATTTATACATTTATACATTTATACATTTATACATTTATACATTTATACATTTATACATTTATACATTTATACATTTATACATTTATACATTTATACATTTATACATTTATACATTTATACATTTATACATTTATACATTTATACATTTATACATTTATACATTTATACATTTATACATTTATACATTTATACATTTATACATTTATACATTTATACATTTATACATTTATACATTTATACATTTATACATTTATACATTTATACATTTATACATTTATACATTTATACATTTATACATTTATACATTTATACATTTATACATTTATACATTTATACATTTATACATTTATACATTTATACATTTATACATTTATACATTTATACATTTATACATTTATACATTTATACATTTATACATTTATACATTTATACATTTATACATTTATACATTTATACATTTATACATTTATACATTTATACATTTATACATTTATACATTTATACATTTATACATTTATACATTTATACATTTATACATTTATACATTTATACATTTATACATTTATACATTTATACATTTATACATTTATACATTTATACATTTATACATTTATACATTTATACATTTATACATTTATACATTTATACATTTATACATTTATACATTTATACATTTATACATTTATACATTTATACATTTATACATTTATACATTTATACATTTATACATTTATACATTTATACATTTATACATTTATACATTTATACATTTATACATTTATACATTTATACATTTATACATTTATACATTTATACATTTATACATTTATACATTTATACATTTATACATTTATACATTTATACATTTATACATTTATACATTTATACATTTATACATTTATACATTTATACATATATACATATATACATATATACATTTATACATTTATACATATATACATATATACATATATACATATGTACATATATAAATATATATACAATATTACTGTTAGCAGTGTCATAAATAACATCCTGATTGGGTACTTTAATCTCTGTAAATGTATTTGGCGTATTTATTCTACCTACTATCATAGGTAAATATTTTGTATATTGGTAACGCTGGATAGGTGGTTTATGTACTTGCTCATTAATAGAATAATCAAATATTGCTGTATCCATTTATATAGAAAAAAATATTACGTTTTTCTTATATGTAAAGTTATTAACAAAGGTTCAGTTCTAAAGTCTATTAAATTATCATCTTGATCTATTAGTTTTAATTCCAATTTATGGATAATATGCCAAGTTAATAGGATGCTCAATTATATCATAACCAGGTCTTACTTTTAGAAAAAATTCATATATTGTACTAGTTTCTGTCGAGCCGATATACCATCCTTTTGTAATATTTGAACATACTTTGATAGTCTTAACAGGAAATATATCCAAAGTGTTATCAGACATGTGCAGTATGTTTGGCTCTAGTACCCTTTTATTAAATCCCAGCAATGGTCCTATTGAGTTATATGTTGTAAAGTCGACGGTATAAATACTTTAAATCATATTTTTCATAGTATTGCCATTTGGTTTTAATGTGAATCCTATACCGATAATTTCTTCTAGTATGTCTTTCAAGTTTTTATATCTATATGTACCATCATCAATTTTAATTGTTATACTAACACCCTCTTTAATATAAGTAAAAGTATTATTTTTTTATTTTTCTGATACATTTGGAATAGTAAATGATGTTTTTAAACTTTTCAGACTCAATTCATATCTACCATCTGATAAATCCAGTGGGGGGAAATAATTACTAATTAAAATAGATTGATTCAAATTTTTATAATTATCTAATGTGAGTGTACCCATTTATTATAAAAGAAATTATATATAAATTCTATACATAACTTTCCACAATTTGTTTCACTATATGACTGTTGTCTGTCATAATTATAATATATTTCAGCCTTATTAAAATACTTTACTAATTTTATTTCATGGTTTACGTTTCCATAACTATCAAAATAGTAAACTTTATTATCAATTTTTATATAAGCTACCCAGTGAGTACCTGGTCCCGAATTAGGATCTAAATTAACTATACCTGATTCATTCTTGTTAATTAGTTTAGGCAAAGTGTCATCCATAAATACACCTCTAAAATATAGAAGTCTTAACTCTTAAGCATATTTCAATATTTCTATATTTGACAATGGTCGCTCTGGTATCAATTTTTTTTTATTTTTCCTCCACGTTTCTGTTTATTATATGCAGGATCGCCTATATACGTCCCATTACCAAAAACCTTCTCGCCTACTTTTTTACCTGCTTGCAACATTGCACCTGTTCCTAGAGCGGCTAATGCACCTTTAATTAATGTCATTACAGCTGGAATTTTGAATGGAAGAAAGCCGCCATTTTTTACAGCAATATCAGATAATGCACCGCCTAATTTTATACCTGATCCTTTTATTATTGGTGCTGCTGGCAAAAGTATTACACCACCTTTCTTGTCTGTTAAACTATTTAATAAATTGCATTGTTGTTAAATCAATGCTGCCTTTTACATTTGCTAATTGATTTACAATATCCTGTACATTGTTTGAATTAGTATTTTGTAATGCCGCCATTAACATTGTGACAGGATTAGGTATTTTTGATGCAGGACTTATTTTTTTTATCTGAGATGCAGATTATTTTATAGTAGCTCCTACTCCTTCCTGTTTAGCTTTTTGAATTTTATTTAATTGACTTTTACTCAATATTTCTGCCATTTCAACTGATTTATTAGTATAAAAATTAAGACCCATTCCCATTTTACGTTTCGCTTTCATTATACTTGTAACTGATCGAGCAGCTATTTTTTCTTTAAAACTTGCATTTTTATCTAATACTCTACTCCATGCTTTATTTTCTAATATATAATCAGCTTTATTTCTGTTGTATACATCTGTATATTTAGAATAAGCTATGTCATGTTCTCGGCAAGCTTCATCTAATCCGTTTACTCCTTTATCACCTCTTGCTAATCGCTTTTCTAACTTGGTACCTGGACCACAGTAATTATAACCTGGTATATGTACTTCAAGCGGTAATTTATTTACTATTTACAAATCCAGATTCTTCTTTTTTCCTCATTTATAAAGAAACATTTTCCCGTTCTAAATGGAAGATTATCTTGAAAAACGTAAATATGTTTACCGCAAATCTTATAAATATTATAGTAAAACTAATCTTGGTATGGATTTGGGTGAAGTTTTATTTACAGGCAGTAGTTTATCAGCGATAGCAATGCCCTTATTATCAGTTATCGCTGTCGCGTCACCCTTACTTATGTGTGTCACTGAACTCTTAAATATAAAAGAAAAAATGATTGAATTCAAGAAATGCTATGATTTTTATAATAATTTACTATTAACATTTAAATCTGGTGAAATATTAGAGGCTCAAATATTTATTAAGGAACGCGAGTTAATTAAAAACATTAATTACTTTTGCGTTGAGAAATATTTAAAAGAAAAAAGTTGAACAGTAAACAGTAAATTAAATTATTATCATCATTTGTTTGTTATATTTAATTATATTTACCTAATTTATATATTTATTTTGTTTAAACAAATTCATTATTTATTTATTTTTTATTTTTTTATATTTTTAAACAAATTCTATATCATGCATCTCTCTAGTACCTATTTTCTTCTTAACGTTATATTTTAAACTGGAGGATTACTGTTCAACTCTTCAATACTTGGTATAAATCTATTATACCGTTCAGGTAATGATACTTTAAAATTCTCTATACCAACTATTATTTGCTCACCATACTTTCCTTCAATTAGCTCAAAATATTCGATTTTATACGTTTTATTCTCCAACTCTGACAATTTTCTAAATTGTGAATTACTATTATTTAGCATACTTGCTAATTCGTTTTTATTCTCCATTTATTAGGGAAAAAATTTGTCTACACGTTCAGGTTTGTCAATTTACACTTTTTGTACATTTTACTAAAAATAGGGCAAAAGTACTCTTTTATGGGCATTTTCATGGTTTTTCGCGGCAAAAGTACTCTTTTATGGGCATTTTCACGGGTTTTCTAGCGAAAAACGGGGTACGTTCAGGTTTTTTTGGGCTAGAACCCCCATTTCTACACTACTGTTGTGGCACACCATATTTACTAGTGTTGGGTTGTGGACGATAATTTTGATTTGAAAATTGTTTTGTGGCTTGGAATTCGGAAATTGCGAGTATGATCTATCGGACTGTAAAATGCGTTCTTCTTCTAAAACTCTAGATGAACATTCTTCGAAACTAGTATAATTCCGAGATTTTATGTAAATTTTTAAAGGGTATTTGAAACCTTCTGCATCATGTGTAAATGTTTGTTCTTTAAGAATTTCCATAATAGTTTGACATTGCACTGGAGTTTTATTTTTGCATAATAAATCTAACATTAAATGATATAAATTCTCCATTCGTGAAGTATAATTTGCTACTGATTCGGTTGGGCCTTGGATGCGTTTATTAAATTCCACTTGAATATCTGTGAAAGTTCTTTGCATTTTAATACCATCTTTTAAAATAGTTTTTAATTCGTTCCAAGAATTGATTGTACGAAATTTTATAAGATTGAAGGCTTTGCCCTTTAACTTGGTTAGGATCCCACTTGTGACGATGGGAATCAATCCCACAGAAATATGTTCAAGCACAAAATTACACGCGTGTTCAAACATAGCTAAATCATCGTTACTATTACAATCAAATGTGGGAATTAATTTGAGAGCAGTTTCTAAACTAGTTTCTTGATTAGCCATTCTTTCGATTGAATTTCGAGGTGGATAATAATTAAATGAAATATGTGAGTCTATATCAGTCCCGTGTTTACTTCCGTAGGAAATAAATATTTGATTAATATCGTTCAATGTTCTAGTGAAACGAGCATGCGTCGGATTTTATAGATTTTAATTAAGACTTTAACAATGTTGATCGGCTAGTCCGGCTCTGCACTGCTGGATTGAATCTTCGTGGACGATGCCTGGGGTCTGACTCTGGGCTGTGGATATGTAGACAGGAACTTACAGAATCTTGTCCTTTGCACTGCTATCTTCCTTCTTTCAGAGTGGATCAGGACTCACAGGTCGACGCGTTTGAAGAATTATACCATTTTCACGTTATTGCACCGTGTGCACGACAAAAGGTCGTTTTATTTCGATAAAGTCTTAGAAGACACCGATCGTAAATTAACACAAATCGTTTGAAAAATCCCAGTTCGCTGTCACCAAGTGTTATGTTGTGCCCCTGTAATAGGTTGCCTGATGGTTTCGTTTCAGGAACGGTGGTGAAAAGTAAACACTTTATTTGGTGAAGTTAAGTTGGTTGTTTATTAAATGAAAATGTATGTTATTGCTACGACTAACTAAAAACTAAATCTTAGCTAGAAGAAAGACAGCGATCTCTTGTGTGATACAGGATGTTAGATGGTTCCCGTTGACACAGCGGTGTCAAATAAAAGAATTATGTTACCTTATGGGAACAAAAGTAGACACGTGTAACAATTTACAGCATCAGAATCTAAACATCATTACTAACCTAAAAAACAGAGCTATAGCACTAACCTCACCTAAATAAAAAAACATGGTTATTCAAAAAATTAAAGACTTGTTAATAACAAATCAATATCCAAAAACATTAGTTAATATTATCATGAACCCCAATAATAATAAAGAAAATATAGTTGTTGAACTTTCACCTTATTTAACCATTCCGTTCAAACAAAATTAAAAACATATGACATATGTAGCTTATTCACTTCGATCCCAATTCAGGATCTGAAAGCAATCTTAGAAGTACACCTTAACTGTACCAGAAATAACATAAGGATTGAACTAATAAACTTGATCAATCTATGTCTCGAACAAAACTATTTTACTCTTAACAACCACACATAGAAACAGAACGATGGTTTACCTATGGGCTCACCACTTTCCCCCTTGTTTGCAGATATTTTTATGGATGATTTCGAAATCAAACTTTTCAATTCAAACAACTCATATCTAAATTAAATAAGCTGGTGGTACAGATACGTAGACGGCATCATTTGCCTTTGGACCGGGACAGACCGACTACTAGACTGCTTCTTAGTCTTTCTCAACTCCTTGAATCAGAAAATACAGTTTACAATTGAAAAAGAAATAAACAGAAAAATCAATTTTCTAGACCTAACAATCACACGAGATCTTAACAAACTTGCCTTCAACATTTATAGAAAACCGACATATACTGACACAGTCATTCCGTATTCATCTAACCACCCCATGAACATTAAATTATCGGTCTTTCACAGCTTCACTTACAGATTACATAAAATACCGTTATCAGAATCAGACTTCAAAGCTGAACTTCATACAATTAAAGAAATCGCAAGCAACAATGGATACAATCCCTTTATTATAGACAAAATGATTCACAGAAAACAAAAACTAGACTTATCCAAACACTTTTATCTCAATTCCACCAACAAAGAAAACATCAGAACATACCGTAAAATTAATTTTATAGGACAAACTAGCCAAAAAATTGCCAAAGAACTCAAACCTCTGAGCATAACCACCGCTTTTTATAATAGAAACACAATCAAAAACCATCTTGTTAACAACAAAATTTGCCAACGGGACAAGCTTAAACAGAGTGGAATTTATGAAATAAAATGTATCAATTGTAATTTCTTGTACATAAGCCAAACAGGACGCAATTTCAATATTAGATTTTTAGAACATATGAGATCCTGGCGTCTCAAGAAATATAATTCCAATGTTTCCAAACACATGTTAGACAACAACCACCAATTTGATATTAATAACCTAAGTATTTTACACGTTAGCAAGAAAGGATTAAAGATGACCTTATTAGAAGCCTTTGAGATCCATCAAGCCGTTTCTCAAGGAAAGGATTTAAAGAACGACCAACTAGAACTATATACATCGCCACTTCTTAAGGGGGTCTTCCGGTATAATTGACCCAAATTTTGGATTTTTTTTCCAGGGAACTGGTAAGAGTTAGAGACCTAGAGTTTTTTTAAAAGCTTTATTCATTTTTGTTCTACAATTGGAATTTTTTTCGAGTCAAAAAAATCAAAATGGCGTCCAATATGGCGGCTGCCCGGCGGAAATGTTCCAAAACTGCGAGCAGCCTAGGGGTCGCTATTCGTCACCTAGATACAAAATTAGCTAAGTTTCTTGAAGAGTATAATTCAGAAAATAGAATGAACTACGAAATTCTGAAAAACTCAAAATTTGACAAAATGGCGGGCATTTGAAAAAAAAGTCGTGTTTTTCGGTCGATTTTTTGACTTTGACAGGCTGTAAAAAATCTTTAAAATTGCAAATTGCACCGTGAGTTTAGTTCATTCTATGAAGAAAAGTGTTTTTAATAACGGAAGCAAAGAACAAAGTCAATTGGTTGAACCGTTCAAACGCTAGAATGCTCGCAGTTTTGAAAAATGTAGTTTCGAGAAAAACACGTTTAGAGTTTGCGAATCATATTTTCTGTGTAATTCAAAGTATTCGGCGGAAAATTCGCAAACAGTAAACAATATTTAGGTTTTCGGGATCGCTGAATACGAATCTGAGGTCAAATTTGAAAAATTCAAAATGGCGGATCCAATATGGCGGACAAAAAACTCATACTCATGAAAATTTATGAAATTCGAGAATAAAGGGTTTTTGGGGTCGCTGAATACGAAACTGTGGTCAGATTTGGAATTGTTAACTTACATTCAATCAGCAATTCCAGCGCCATAAAAGAGTCCTTCATCTTCGTATTCCTCCATTTCCGCATTGCGCTGACTAGCGGTGATGGCTGCTCTCGCACCGCTACTAATCCGTTGTTACGCGTGCTTGATGCGCTCGTTGTCAACTTTTTGCGTGTAGTTTCTGGCTTCCGGACCAACAGGAATACCCGAGCTTTTCAGTTTTTTCGCGGACGCGCTTATGAATTCTAAGTCGGATTCCCCCGTAAACCGATTCCCGTTAAACGATGGCTTGCTTGGCCGAGCAGATCGTGAAGCGCCCGCGCGACCACTCTTTCTCAGCATGGTGCGTCAGAATAAATAAAACCGATACTGACCATGCGATAATTGCAGGTTATGTTTTACCCGAAATTTACAAAACCCAGTAATAGCTACTGCCATCTAGAGGACGAAAAGAAAGCATTCCAATTACCATCTGCCTAAAAGAAACCGGTTCGAGCGCCCGCGACAAAAGTTATACCTGTGCGACCCATACCGCTCGGGACGACGATGCATTCAAAGGCCTGTAGCGACGTAAATATTTGTCGGATCGAAATATCCTTTTACTCATATATTCTAGACATGTTTAGCTTTGATTTCATGCAAAAAAAATCTATTTTTTGAACAAATTATACCGGAAGACCCCCTTAAGCCGCTTTAATCCTTTCTTGGTAACTCTGTCACCCCACTTATTTGTACACCTTAACACATTCATTTACTGTATACATTGTACTATCTTAAATGTATCTTGTATTCATATTCTGATGATGGCCTTATAAGCCGAAATACGTATCAATATTTTATAGATACCAATTGAAACTCAACCAGTGTTTTATTATTATTTTATTCAACATGTTTCAACGACAGCCAACAGCGCTATCAATTAAATTTAAAATTAAAAAAGTTATAGAACAAAATTAAAATTTAAAAATAGCATTCAATATGAAAACAACTACAAACAATTTATTTTCACAATTGAAAGACAATATCATTAGATTTACAGTCCAACTTAATTTATAAAATCCCTTGCAATGATTGCACTAGCACATACACAGGCCAAACAAAAAGATATCTTAAAATTAGATTACAAGAACATAAATGAAATTCAGAAAAAAATACTACAAAACAAAATAAATGTGCCCTAGTAGAACATTGCCTTACAAAACAACACACTTTTAATTTTGAAGAAACTAAAATAATTAAAAAAGAAAAAAATTTACATAAACGATTATCGTTAAAAATGTTGTATATAGGAAAGGATAAAAATAATATTAATATGCAAACGGATACTGAAAACTTATCTATAATGTATTATAACATTTGTCATAAATATAATGCACTAAATTAGAACTAATAAATTATAAAAAAGCAAAAAAACACTACTAATATTATACTAATAACTATATATTAACAAGAGACAAGTGGTTACTAATTAATTAAAAACAATTAGTTTCAAAGGAAAAACTTGCCATGTTTACTTATAAAATTTTTTTTTATTTTTAAATTAGCTGTGATAATTTTTATATTTTATTGACTTATTTATTTATTTATTGTTTAAATTACTGTGAAGATTATGTGTATATAATTTTTTAACCACATGACTGTCTATTTTATTACAATGACAAAGTATAACTCTTAGAAAAAATGTAAGTATTGGGTGTATTATCTAGACATACTTTGTTTTATATAAGTATAAGCTAGTATAATTGAATGTATGATCCTTTGTAGTCTCCTGAAGAAGACAACTGTGTTGTCGAAACGTTGAGCGTTTTTTATAAATTAAATTTATTGACTGCATTCCTGCGAAAAATCTTTATTTATTTTTGCTTAATTTTCCATATATTTAATGCATTGTGTCCATATAAATGTATTTCTTTCTTTTATTCTTCGATGTCAACAGTGTGGTGAAGATCGCGTAGTACAACTTTGAAATTTCTTTCCGATTTTGATTGAAATTAATGGAATTCTGTATTATTTTCTGCTAGTTCTTTTATTATGACGCGATAAAATCTAGGCTCGGTCAGTTGGATTTTTGCTTGCGAACCTCCAATAAGCATGATTACATAATCTTCTTTTGCATGGAGGGTCAAGAGGTCAGTCAGAGGCTTTATGTTTCCAATGCCGTGTACGAAAATTGGTGGAGGTTTAATAATTTCAGGACTAATATCTTCTTCAATTAATTCTTCTACATTTAGTTTTTCAAATTTATTTGAGGTTTAAGGTCCGTTGAGCCAGTAGTGTGTTACGGTTTTCTGTCTTACGTTTCTATTTTCTTCCGGGCTTTATCTTTTGGTCTCTCTGGAACTGATAACGGTCCAGCTGTCTTCAATTTTATCTAGTAGTGCAGGTTCCGAGATCGAATGGGTGTTTAAGTTCGAAGCGATTTCTTGTTCACTTAGACTTCCTGTAGGGGTTGCTATTTGCTCTCGTGGTGAGGGTGTTGGTGGTACTATGTTAGGTTCGAAGTTTGATGATTTCCTAGTAAAAATGGGAGATCTTACAAGTTTTGCGCTTTTTGAGAAGGCGGGCGATCCTTCGGTATCCATTATGCTGGTCGTTTGTTGGGGTGCGTGAGATGTTGAAGACCAAGCGTAGAGTTGAGTGGCCGAATTCGCAATAGCGTGCTCGGTGGATGGCAAAGGAGGCATTGGTGGGATAAATCCCAAGTTCTTTATACCAGCTGGTATAGCTTTCTTCCCTGATGGTGGAATTATTGAATATTGGCCGTCGGTTCTTTGTATAATTTTAGCAACTGTTTTTGAGTCACCTTTCATTTGTTACCGGCTAAAAATCAAATTTTATTGCAGTATTGAAAAGTAACGTACAGCAAGAAATTATTGTCAACATCTATATTATTTTTTATAACATAAAAACAACCGAAGGGGCGTTGTCTGACGTTTTTATTGGTCCGTGCCCGTAACTAGGGACATGTCCGTTAAAAAGGGACGTTGTCTTGAATCTTGATTGGTCTTTGACCGTAACAATTCCCTCCCCTTTTCTGAAGACAAAGCTACCTTATGATGAATTGTCAGGTGGATCTTCATCGCCGGAACCTTCAGGTATAGGTGAAGCTGGTAGTAGTGGGTCCGTCCTGGGTATTGGTTCACATTGGTCTGCATGGACACGAATTTCAGCGCCTTCTTCTCCGACTTCATACACTCGTCCGTCGTAGAGGTTTCGTAGGGTAATTGTTGTGCCCACTGTGTGTGTGTGGCTTACCTCGAAGACGAACACGAAGACCAGTCTTGATATCTTGGTTCTTCTTCTCGGTGGGATTACCGCGTGGGTCATAGATGGGTGTGTAGTAATCTAGAGTTCCCCATTTTCGACAGCATCGTTTCTACTGGTAACCTCGGAATTGAGAGCCATTGTCAGTTATGACGCATTTTGGGTAACCCTACCGGTGAAATATTTGGTCTTCCATTAGTTTTATAAGTTGTCCTGACTTTGGGTCCCCGATAGCGAACGTTTCTACCCATTTGGTAAAGAGGTCAGTGACGACAAGGATATAAAGTTTACCCGTGTTCGTCCGTGGATATGGTCCCATCAGGTCAACTGCTATTGTATGCCATGGATAGCATGGTCTACGTGGTCTCAATGGTGCAGCGGCTTGATCAGTTCCGCGCTTAGTAGCAATACAAATGATGCATGTCTTGACGTAGGTGCGACTATCGCTAACCATTTGCTGCCAAAAGAAACGTCTTTTAATGGCGCATATAGTTTCATCCCGTCCAGGGTGACCAGCATCATCATGAAATTGAGATAATACTCTTGGTACTACCGATTGTGGGACGTACAAAACCCTTGGTTGATTTTTGTTTGCTGACTTCCAAAGATACCTCTCTATTTCTTCCATTTCTTTGGACAAAGTCTCATAACCAGGGTCCTCTGGGTCACTACGTCGTTTTAGTATCCGCTTTGTTAGTTCATCGGACATTTGGGCTTCCTTTATAACGTCTGGGAGAAGTATCGGTCCAGTTATTGCGTTGAGTTCGCCGATATCTGGAGGTACGAGCCGATTTTTTTCTTCAGACACATCTGGTGCTTCTGCTTGATAATACGTCGGGAAGTTGATTCTTCTTTCCTGGAAAATGTTCGATGTTGAAATCGAATTCCTGAAGGACAAGAGACCATCGGAGAAGTTTTGTCTTCGTATCCTTAAAACGATGCAACCAAGTTAACGCTCCGAAGTCGGTGCGTACAGTGAACCGTCGCCCTTCTAGTTGTGGTCGATAACGCTTTATGGCCCATATTAAGGCAAGACATTCCTGTCCGTTAATATATTACTTCTCTTCGGTGGTGGTAAGCTTGGCACTTGCGTATGAGATGACTCGTTTCTCCTTCTGCGGAGTTTCTTGATACAAGACTGCCGCAATTCCCTTTCCGCTAGCGTCTGTTTGCAGAACGTCTGGTACTTCCGGTACTGGGCGATGTAGTTGCAGAGGTTTACTAAATACTTCCTGTATTCTATGGAAAGTCTCTGCTGCCGCGAGAGTCCATTGGTACGACATCTTAGCAGTGAGTAGATTCAGGAGCGGTGCGGAGGTTTCAGCAAATCTCGGGACGTAATCACGAACCCAATTGCGTAAGCCAATGAAGCTCCGGAATTCTTTTCTATTTTTCGGTATGGGATATGTAGAGATTTGTCGCAGATGTTTCTGTAGCGGGGTGATAACACCGATGCCGAGGTGGTGGCCCAAGTATTTTAGGCTCGTTTTACCAAATTCGCATTTGTTTGGAGATAGCGCAACCCATGAAGTTTTAGTCGTTCGAATACTAATGCCAGATGATATAGATGCTCTTCGCGTGACTGGCTGTATATCACAATATCATCCAAATATACCATACAGCAGTCACGTAGGAGTCCGCCTAGGACTGTTTGTGACATCATCCTCTGAAATGTAGCCGGGGAATTCTTTAACCCAAACGGCATGAAATTGAAATGGTAGAGACCACCATCAGGAGTGACAAACGCGGTGTATTTCTTCGAATTCTCATCCATAGGTATTTGCCAGTAACCACTTTTCAAGTCAAGAGTAGAAAATACTGAAGCATTGCTCACATCACGTAACATATCTTGAATGATGGGCATGGGAGTTGGTTCACTCTCAGTAATGGCATTGATTTTGCGGTAGTCTACGCAAAATCTCTGACAACCATCTTTTTTAGGAACCAAGACGACAGGACTGGCGTAAGTGGACGTGGATGGCGAAATAATTCCCATTTGCAGCAACTTGGTTACTTGTTGTTGAATGAAATTCTTCTTCTCATCGGATACTCGATATGGTGCAGAACGAATCGGAACGCGGGAGTTTAAATTGATCGTATGGGAGATTGATCGCGTACCAAGGTTACGTGAAATTGTGTCGCAAATGTCAGGAAAACGATACAGTAAAACTTGGAATTCAGATTGCAGTTGAGAAGGGAATCGTTAGTTTAACTCTTCCATAGCAATTTGTTTATCAGAAGATGGTGTGTTCTGCAACCAGAAGACAGTAGTTCTTCGTTTGATGCCGAAATAAATACATTTCCTTTTAAAATCCATGGTGGCCTCCTGCTGTATAAACCAAGGGTATCCCAATATACAGTCCTCGTTCAATCTTCTCCCGACATTAAATCGAATTTGTTGTTCTTCATTACCCACGCTGATGTCGATAGTTTCCTGCCCTAAAACCATAAGCTTTGCCCCTGCGCAGCAAGATTGACATTCTTTTGTTCCGCAGATGGGCATCTTGCATGACGCTCATGGATAAAATTATCGCACGCTGCTGGGTCCAGGAGTGCGTAGACTTCTTGTCCATGCAGGAGAAGCTTCACTCGTGGTAATGGATTTCCTTGGACAATCAAATTTAAGGTCGGTTTGTCCATCCGACCCACCTCTAGTTTTCCGCTTTCTGTACCTGGTGCTCATCGAATCGTTGGTTTTGGCATGAGTGATGTTGTTGACGCCAATTTGTAGATGTGTTGCGTTGTCCTTGAGGGTAAGGCTGTAAATCTTGGTCTAGACTTGTAATGAAGTCTAGTAGTTCGTCAACGGTCTCGATCCTTCCTCTAAGACATTTGCGATATTCGGGTCGCAGAAGTTCTATGATAGCAAGGACTTGAACTTCTTCGGACGGCTTCTTTTCAGACGGAATCCTTTTGTAACACCTCATCTTAAAAGATACGAAGTCAAATCCTGACTGCGTATCCCGTTGTGTTTCAGCAAAGATTAAATTGTATAACTTTGCCGTTACGATTGGGCTGTTGAAATGTTTCAGAAATTTGACCTTGAACTTATACCAAGTCAAATCTAAACTCCGGTATCAGGACAACCATATAGCAGCAGTGTCCGTAAGAACTTCGCTGATGTAATCAGTGTAAGCCTTATCGATGTCTTCCCCATTATCTAGAATTAAATTTTCAATATTTGTAATAAATTTGACAGGGCATTCTTCAATGTTTCCCTATAATATTGGGAGTTGTGGTTTTGGGCGCCAACGGGTGTTTTCGCTCTCCCGCAAGAGGTTTTCCTGCAAGGATGTAATGACAACATCGTCGGACGACTGGCGTATATTTCGTTGCGGTGCCATTGTACTCTTTCTTCCCAGGGCTGATTCTTGATATCATCTGATTTCTTGGCCCCACGTTGCGGCCGCCAATTTGTTACCGGCTAAAACTCTAATTTTATTGCAGTATTGAAAAGTATCGCACAGCAAGAAAATACTGCCAACATCTGTATTATTTTTTATAACTAAAAAACAACCGAATTAAATTTGCTTTGTTTAAGATAATACTTTTGTTTTTTTTTTCTCAATTGATTCATTTTAACTCTCTTATATGCAGTATAAGTAAGTATTGTAATCATGAAAAATTTCGATCTCGAGATTTTAACGGAAATATACGTTTTGACCTTCCCTGAATCGATTCCAACTATTTTTGGGATGACGTCCGTCTGTGTGTGTATGTGTGTTTGTGTGTGTGTGTGTGTGTGTGTGTGTGTCTGTGTGTGGCTGTGTGTGTGTGTATGTGAGCGCTCTACAGCCCAAACGGCTAAAGGGAAAATTATGAAATTTTAAACTCAATGTATATGTCTGGTACGAAAACCTTTTAATTTTGAAAACCATATTCCGACCGGAAATGCATGTTTACTCTAATCATTTTTTGCAGTTTCTGCCATTACTCAAAAATGGTTACAGTTACAGAAAATTTTTGTGAACAAAAATTAATGGTATTTATATTTAGCATAACTTTTGTTTGAATCTTTTTTCCAAAAAAAGTACCGGTTTCAAAATAAATTTCTGCTTAATATATATATTTTTACATAAATCGTATCATCTGCGCCTGTCAATTGTTTAACAAAGTAGACTTAAATAATTTGAAGTTTGACATTTAATATTTATTCTAAGAAATATATTTAGTGTAATAGCGATCTAAAGGTTAGAACAAATTTTATAAATTAGAAAAATAATGTAACTACAATGTGGTTTAACCCATATGCGTATAAGAAAGTTCGGTGCATGACACTGCAGATGTTTATATTTCTTGTTAGTTATTAATTATTTACTTATTTTCCCTTTTATTTTCTCTTGTTATATAAAATCCTGTTGTCTTTTGCATATAATATTTTTCACTTTCACCCGCACAAGCAGTAATAGTAGTCGATCCACAATTTAAATAAAATTAATATATATATATATATATATATATATATATATATATATATATATATATATATGTATATATATATATATATATATATATATATATATATCTATATATATATATACAATTTAGCATATATAGCATATACATAAATATATATATATATATATATATATATATATATATATATATATATATATATATATATATATATATATATACTATTTAGCAACGATCCATTCATTTCACAGTCTTTCAAAATACACCATAAGCTCTCAAGAACTACACTTTCATACGCCTTTTTCATATCGAGAAAGCCACATAACAACCTTTTGAAAAGGAAAACAATCCAAGTATTCGAAACTACGCCAATTTGCAAACAAAAGTAAAACATTTTTATTTTCAGTAGTCGATCCACAATTTAAATAAAATTAATATATATTAATATATATATATATATATATATATATATATATATATATATATATATATATATATATATATATATATATATACATATATATATATATATATATATATATATATATATATATATATATATATATATATATATATACAATTTAGCATATATAGCATATATATATATATATATATATATATATAAATATATATATATATATATATATATATATATATATATATATATATATATATATATATATATATTTATATATATATATATATATATATATATATATATATATTTATATATATATATATATATATATATATATATATTTATATATATATATATATATATATATATATATATATAATTATATATATATATTTATATATATATATATATATATATATATATATATATATATATATATATATATATATATATATATATATACTATTTAGCAACGATCCATTCATATCACAGTCTTTCAAAATACACCATAAGCTCTCAAGAGCTACACTTTCATACGCCTTTTTCATATCGAGAAAGCCACAAAACAACCTTTTGAAAAGAAAAACAATCCAATTATGCGGAAGTACGCCAATTTGCAAACAAAAGTAAAACATTTTCATTAACCAATCGAACAGACGTATGTTAGTATTTCCACAGTTCCCTCATGTATGCCAGCAGCATTTCCACATTTCATCCGCGACAGACACTCATATACATCTTCATCACTAATAAAAAATTCATCAACAATCCTTGGAATACGAACATCTGATGCAATACTACATCCATTTCAACCACCATATAAACTTACAAAAAATTCACACCATCTAACTCTTACATCTGATTCATTCCAAATTAAATCACCAAATTCATTCTTTATAGCTTTTATGCAATTGGCATTGCTGTTACTTTTAATTTCCTTACACTCGCCCAAAGCATATTTCTTTTCATACTTAAGTCAGACATCATCTTTTCATTCATTGTCTTCTGCAATTTTATTTTGCGTCCATGCACAATATTTGAATCTCTTTTCATTAATTTATATTCATTCAGCAAGCATCATGAACACCACCAGGCCAATCTTTAACCTTCAAATCACTCAAGTGTACTTCATTCTTTCTACGGACCTTTTCTTTAACATTCTAATTCCACTAACCATTCTGGATACGTGCACTTATTCTCGAAACACCGCATATTTCAGTCGCATACTTTACAAATGCTATTTTAAATTAATTCCAGATCAAATTTACATTACACTTATAATTCGGCTCATATGAAGACAAAGCACATTAAACTTGCAAACATATTTTTCACTTACTGATTTGCACCGGAATCTAGAAGATTTGAAATGATACATACACTTATCCCTTTTTAACCTTATGCACCAAATCTGCAGTAAATTCATACTTGAAACCACTAAATAATGATCTTTCGAACTAAACTTAGCTCCACATCTCACTCATGTATCTTTAATCATACTTCGCAAACTATCGTCATAAATGATCAATTCAATCACACAACTCAGATTTAAAGTTACATTTTCCAAAGTGTAAATATGTAATTATATATGCTTAAAGAATGAATTTCAAATAAAAGGCTAATATTCTAGATCCGACATCATTTACTCCATCATCTTCAAATATTCCTAGTGCAGTATCATTAGTGCTCCGCTTAACACCAACCCATCTATTTAGATCACCTCAGACAATCAGTATTTCACTGCGATCACAGCTATTCGCTACACTATACATTTCATTCCAAAATATTTCTATTCTGTGAGTCACACCCAGGCTCATTATGATGACAGACATAAGTTATGAAGAGCCTAGTCAAACCCACTTTCAATCTGAGCCATAGCGTTCTCCAAGATGCGAACGTATAATCTCGGATACAAGACATCATTTACCTTTACTATTTATGCCTCTATCATTTGAAGTTACGAACTTTCTTTCGATCAATTCGACATTTTCTCTTGCTCTTACATAAGAGTTTAGGAAGGGCAGCTTATAAAGCAAGCCCTAACGTAAAGGTTAGAGGACAAATTCAACAAGAAATACATGTTAACTCTAGACATTTCTTACATTTTCTGCTTTAACTTAAAAGAAATTATTTAAAAAAGGTATTGGTTACAAAAAAAAAAGTTATTTTCAATATTCTGCTATAACTCAATAACGGGAGTCCTTATAGCAGAATTAGTAAGAATAAAAATAAAAGATATTAATATTTCGCGTAACTTTTATTTGAAAAGATTTTTCGGATAAAGTACTGGTTTCAATAAAAATTTTCAATATTACATTCAAAACTTCTCACGTCAACTCTACTACATACTTGACCGCCAGTAGTTGATGTACTTGCTTCGGCGCGGCGGTACATATACTCTCATGCGACATATCTGTCAATGAACTTTCTTCTACGCATTTTGGTTACATCGTTAGAATTTATAAGGCTGAAATTTTTCAAAATTTTTAAAAGTTTTTAAATTCGAACGACCCAACAAAAATCCGAATAAGAGAGCAAAACGTCAGACATACCAGATTTTTTTGTTAAAAACAAAAAACGTATCTTATAACTTACATACATACATACAGATGTATATCCATCTTTGATTGAGAGTGCCGCCACTCACTCGTAATATATTAAATATTTTAGGTTTATTTCTCGAAAATGGATGCATGCTACTAATCTATACTTTCTTATACACAGTATAAGTGAGTATTGTTATCATGAAAAATTTTAATCTCGAGATTTATAACGGAAATATATCTTTTGACCTTCCCTGAATCGATCCCGACTATTTTTGGAATGATTTCCGTCTGGCTGTGTGTGTGTGTGTGTGTGTGTGTGTGTGTGTGTGTATGTGTGTGTGTGTATGTATCTGGACAGAAAACTTGCTATTGAGAACAATATTCAAACCAGATGCATTCTTATTCTAGTCAATTTTTGCAGCTTCCGCAATTTTTCAAAAATGGTTACACTTACAGAAACATAATTAGGATAAAAATTATATATATATAAACATTTTGTACAAACTTTATTTAAAACGTTTTTTCAAAGAAGGTACCGTAAGCATGAAAATGGCTATTGAAATTTGTTATTTATTATAATTAATTTTACATAGATTTTACCAGCTTTGCTTGTCAATTGTGTAGTAGAAAAATAAAATAGCTTTAAATAATTTTAAATTTAATATTTATTCCTAGAAATGTATTTAGTGAAGAGGGGATCCAAGAGTAAGGAAAATATTATAAACTAGAAAAATAGTAAAAACATGATATGATTTAACCAAAATTTGCCTAAGCAAATGTTTTTTTGAAATATCTTTAAATTTTCAGGACCAGATTTGGATTTAAAGCAATATTTCATGCCTTCTATTGATGTACCAGGTCGACTTTGCTGCGCATTGGTTGCAATACATTCAGTGAGAAAGTTATATCATATGTTTAATGCAATACTGGGATGCTATTGCTTTAGGATAAAAATTGAAAAGCAAGGAACATGGGCAGGTTAGACTCGATTAAACAGTTTTACTTTCTTATACGCATTATAAGTAACTATTGTAATCATGAAAAAAATTCGATCTTGAGATATTAACAGAAATATATCCTTTGACTTTACCTGAATTATGTGTGACTACTTTTGGGATGACGTCTGTCTGTGTGTGTGTGCGCGCTTTATAGCCTAATCAGTCGATTATAAATTACTGTTTGGTTGCGTGTAATTTGTTGAAGATCAGTAAGATAATAAAATAATAAAACGACAGGGATAAAGTATATACATATATTCACAGTCTTGGTTAAACTTATTTACAGGGTTAGTTATTTGAAATTGACATATAATAGCGAGACGAGGATCGGATGGATGTATTCGGCTTCTGTTAATTGTTTGAGGTCTGGAGCGAGGAACGTCTATGGGAGTCAAATGATACGGGATGGATGCAGGAAATGAAGGATTGTTGTTGGGATGGGATGGTTCTGGCGATGGCGGTAGCGGTGATAGCAGTTTAGGAAAATTCAATTGAAATTGCTTTTCAATTTCGAATTGTCTTCGGAACATCTCTCTTAACTTCTTGGAATCTCTCATTTTGCTGTACAACATTTGTTTTATTTGTCAAAGACATTTTGATTAATATGTAGTTAAGTTGTTCTTATTTTTTGTGGAGGTCAGATGTAATATATACAAAAGTGTGATGTGGGTTGCCGAATATAAAATGAAACTGCTTTTTATATTTCGCGGATGTTGTATATACAAGAGTGTGACGTGGGTTGCTGAACATAACCTACAAAGTGCAATGCATAAATGTTAATGTTATTGATATTAAATATGATGAGAGTGTAATGCTGATAATTCTTTCTGTCCTTGCGGTTACAGAAAAGTGTATTTGTTGAGGTTATGTAGTGAGAGTTGTCGTGCGCTGCTCCTGACCTTGCGGTTATCGGGATCTGACAAACTCTGACCAGCTTGCGACGGCACACCGGTTTATATACCCGTGGCCGTGCCTGCTGAGCTAGAGTGGGGGTATCTGCATTATTTTGCGCATTAAAATGCGACTGTCAATTGTATTGACAGCCGCCTATGTTTGTCTAGTGAAAGATGCGCATAATTTTGCGCATTGACATGCGACTGTCAATTGATTTGACAGCCGCCTATGTTTGAAAGTGAATAAATTCACTACAACTGGAACTTTAAAATTAAGATTTGTATATGCCTGGCAAAAAACCTACAATTTTTGAAAAAATTATTCCAAGTGCATGTTTTTGAATTTTCTGCTATAACTCAAAAAATGTTGAATAATTATTTGCTCATCTAATTTTAGTATAATTAATATTTACTCAAAATGTCCAGAAATAGATCTTCTTAATTTGTTATCTTATTGGTTATTTTTACCTTTTGATAATATAATTTACTAAATTTATCAACATTTTCTACAAGGCCCCTTTATAGTTAATTCTTGAATTGTTGAAGCTCTTATTAGGTTACACTTGTTATGCATTTATACTTTCTAATACGCAGTATAAGTAAATGTTATAATTATGAAAAATTTGGATATCGAGATTTTAACAGAAATATATCTTTGACCTACTCTGAATCAAGTCTGCTTCATTTTTGGATGATGTCTGTCTGTGTGTTTGTCATTTCATAGCCACACACAAAACACACAAACCCTACAAAAACAAAACATAACTAGCAAATCAACAAACATCAAATCCCATATACTGGCCCCTCATGCATATACAACCAGCTACCGAAGCAAAGAACAACTGCCAACCCATATTCAACAATCAAAAAAACAACACAAAACTTTACACATATCATGCGCACCTAACACACATTAGAACATCCATCATAACAAAAAAAAAATTTTAGTCGCAAATAAATAGGTTTTTTATTTCCTCCTTTTTTCAAATGTAATCCAAAATTCACAAAACAAAATCACAGTTATAATAAAATTAACTCGTTACATACAATTTTTATTTCATACATAATACATTCTTAAAATCTTTTGTGAGTAGGATCCTTGTCAAAACCCACCTTGCGTTCCAAATTGATTAAAATAATCTGTATCAAAATTAAGAATAATAAAGAGAAATTTGAATTGAAATGAATGATATGCAGAACGTTTGTCTTTGATCTTTCCTTTACATATATTGGTTAGATATTTACAATTTAAAATTTTTTGAAAATTGAAAACATCAAAATTTTATAAAGTTTACTCTTGTTGTTTTTTGATTCTTCAGCTATAACTCAAACACGGTAGTACTTACCGCAATAAGATTTATTTGAAAATATATTTCAAAAACTTACTGATTACAAAATAATGGCTATTAAAATTGGTTCATATAATAATTATTCTACATAGTATATCATATGAACTATGCCTATTAAATGTTCAACAACATAAAAGCAAAATAAACATAATATTTCAAAAATTTCAAAATAATCATAATTGTCAAAAATAATAATTGCTTATAAGAAAATACAGTATCAGACATGCCAGATATTTTAAGAAATAAATTATTGCCATGATATTTATGTATATAATTTTTTAAATAGCTAAGAAATCCTATATGTTTAAATTTACCATTGCTCAGTTAAAATAAACAATATGAATATCTATGATTTTTTAAGCAAAATGCTGTTGAACTAAATTTATGTTTTTTAAAAGATGTTTTTATACATAGCCTGTTCGTCAAAGCGAACGGATGTGTTTCTGTGCACTTCGCAGTTAGTAGGTATGGAGGCGATTGAAAACTCCCCGATCACCAATCGCCTCTCAGTTGTTAACTACAGGTGTGTAACACACAACCCTACCATAGACTTGACCCAATCCCCTCATGGTGTTTTCTTAGGTGTTAATTAGAGGTGTATGACTCACACTCCTACCATGACCTTGACCCAGTGGTGTTTGTTCAGGTGATAATTAAACGTGTACAACAAACACAGCCAGGAGGCAGTGAACCGACAGCGATACCAAGCGCAAATGTCCTTTTACAATACAACTGTGGAAATTGCAAACCCGGCTGCCCGATGTATCTCAGACTATTTACCACCCTAAAAGTAGGGCCCCAGCATTTAGCCGTCATAGTTCTTACGGAGACAATCCCAATTTACGTTCATGTTGAAATACTTATAATTATGCATATTCTGCTGCATTGAAGCCCTACCCCATCAGGGCTGTACCCCATTTCATTAAAAATATATATTTGGTCCCATTTAACACATTCACAATAATTTCAACAAACAATTCAGGTTATATGACTACGAATAGCACGACTTACTAGGAGAACTCCTAAAAAGCTACTGAGAAACAATATGTCGACATCCAGAATTTTATCAGAAAATTGCTGTAAACCTGATTAAACTGAAGGGAAATTATTAAGACATTTCATCTAATTTAAAGGCACACACACACGCACGTGTACATAAACCAACAGCGATACCGTTTCTTTCAATTAACACAGCTGTGGGGGTGTTACCTCATTCGTAAATACTGTATGTATTACCCTCCGTATTATAGAATCGCAATTAATTCAACATGCAAATTTACGAATAACACAATTGATCGCGAAAACGACTTAAAGCTTACTTTTTTTGTTGTAACCCATTTTTATTTACAATCTGTCTTGGTAGCTGACATTCAGTAAAACTTATAGTAAGATGTACAAAAATACATTAGCATGTAGAGGGTGCTTTCCTGTGATAGTCCTCTTCTTATTCTAGATTAAGTTCTTATTGTGTCAACGTCGCTGACTATTTCTCGTAACCTTGTCGGGATTTTTCTAGCTGGCTTCTTTTCTGTCGACTCTGCATGACAGGTATGATGACACTAAAAGCATTGAAATTGTTAGTTACATTTATTAATTAGGTCAATTATGTTACCAGGTTTCAAGCGTTTTTTTTATTTTCACTGTCAGCAAATTACTTGCTAAAGTATTTGGATGCGCATGTTATTTGCTTTGACATTTCTCACTGAAGTTTTTGAATTCTTCTTTCAATGTCACAACGGAGAGATCGCGGTGAATTATGGCGTAAGTGACGAACCATGGTGCATTAAGGACAGAGCGGAGCACTTTGGAGTGAAATCTCTGCTCGATTTCAATGTTAGAGTTACTGGCAGTACCCCATAGCTGGATTCCGTACGTCCAGACTGGTTTCAGAATAGTCTTGTAAAGCAGAATTTGGTTTCTTGCTGAGAGTTGAGATTTACGGCTTATTAGCCAGTACATGCGACTGAATTTCAAGCCAAGTTGTTTTTTTTGTCCAAATGTGTTTTTTCCATGTTAAACGAAGAACTAAATGCATGCCTAGTTATTTCGGTTCTTCTGTCTGTCTTCTCGCCATACAGTGTCACAGCAGGACAGGTTTCTTTTCTAATTGTAAATGTGATATGGGTAGATTTAGTTTCATTGGCCCTATTTCTCCATTTTTTTAACCGTGGTTGAATTTTGTTCAGATGAGCCTGGAGGTATCTTGTGGCGACGCACAGTGGGACGAAACGCTTGAAAAGTGGCCAAAAGGTAAATTTTCAAATATTCGATTTTTGAATATTTTTTTATACCATTTATTAAGAATCTTTTAGACTGTAGAAAGCAATAATTTTTTTTTATTATAACTTTACGAAAATACATAAAAACGACCTCTAAACACAAAACTTTAAAAATTTACTTTTTTAAAATGTAAAATGTAAGTCACTATATCATTTTTATTTACTTATCAAATTTCAAAATTCAAAATGTTTTAAAATGCTATTATATTTAGTCTCAAAATGTTACTTTTAAAATTTTAAAATACGAAGCAAATTTCATATTACAGCTTCCAACATGGTGGTCCGTTTTTTTTTGTTGAGTTTGGCATTTTCATTTGAATATAACTTTTTAGCACTGCTTCCAGCCGCTTTAATTTTTACATATTTATATACATAATACTTTTGAGAAAAAAGATCAAAAATAAAAAATTACCCGCCTTTCCCCGGATTTTCGTAATTTATATTTTGAGTGGCGGCCGACCAGCAAACAAATATGTACTACGCTGCGAGGATATCTACTTTATATACATAATTTAACAAAAATCGGTATCTTAGATATAATTCTGTTATCAGTACCTGCGAATATTAGGAAACTTATGAATTTTATTAATCTTTTAATCTATGCAAATAATATAAATAAATAAAGTGGGCTAAAGTGGGCTGGATTATGCAGACGAAAATATAATACACCTATTTGACGGTAAGATTAAAAGTAAAACCTGCCCTAAAAGTAGTTAAATTAAGCCAATGCATTTATGCATACTTAAAATTTTCGTTTCTGTTATCGGCATTTTCTAAATATAAGATAAACTTAATCCCTAATACGGCAATTTTGTTGCAGGCGGCTTCATTCTTATATATTTCGGGATCTGTAAATTATCTTTTCTGATGTATTGTAGGTATACTTGCTAATAATATGACTAATTATTATGCACGAATGCCTACTTGTTTATTGATTACTCACATTGTAACCAATTGCATTAAATATTTACACCCTCCAAATCTAGTAAGAAAACAATATATAAAGGCAGTTATAGTGTAATACTTTCAGTACTTGTGTTAATATTTAACCAAAACATACATGTTCAATTAAGCAATCTGAAAGAGTTTCGTAAAGTTATAAAGCTATATCGTGTTACATAAAATAACATTTAAAGTGATTGTTTTAGCGGAATTTACAGATTAATAATCCAAAAAATTACAATAAGGTGTTTGTAAATAAAGATTTCAAGCGTATGCGAGTATTTAATTCTAGAAAATGTAGTCGTCAAGCTACAAATGAAGATTTGCTTCATAATTTTTTAATAACCTCAGATCCGTATATTACGAGTCTAAGGCATAAAAACATTATTAATAAAGACTCTTTATGTGAAGATGCTCTTAATTTATTAAATATTTAGTTATATTTTATATCAATCAAAAAATATCTGCAGTCTCATGCACCGAACTTTCTTATACGCATATGGGTTAAAACACATCGTAGTTACATTATATTTCTAATTTATAACATTTGTTCTAACCTTTGAATCGCTTTTACACTAAATTTATTTCTTAGAATAAATATTAAATGTCAAACTTCAAATTATTTAAGTCTATTTTGTTAAACAATTGGCAGGCGCAGATGATACGATTTATGTAACAATATATATAATAAGCAGAAATTTATTTTGAAACCAGTACTTCTTTTGGAAAAAAGATTCAAGCAAAAGTTGTGCTAAATATAAATATCATTAATTTTTGTTCACAAAAATTTTCTGTAACTGTAACCATTTTTGAGTAATTGAAAAAACTGCAAAAAATGACTAGAGTAAACATGCACTTCCGGTCGGAATATTGTTTTCAAAAATAGGAGGTTTTCGTGCCAGGAATATAAAAATCTTAAGTTTAAAATTTCATAATTTTCCCTTAAGCCGTTTGGGCTGTAGAGCCCTCACACACACACACACAGAGACACACACACACACACATACACACACAGACGGACGTCATTCCAAAAATAGTTGGAATCGATTCAGGGAAGGTCAAAACGTATATTTCCGTTAAAATCTCGAGTTCGAAATTTTTCATGATTACAATATTTATTTATACTGAAATTGGATATTATATATTTCGATATCTACTAATAATATTTTTTCCACTTCCTAATAGTTCTTGATACGCTATGACAGAGATCATTTTTATAAATAACACATTACCAGCCAAAACAAAAATAAAATTACTAGTTTTATACGCTATAAGAGCTATGGATTTGATAGATTAAGCATTATTAAACAAAAACAAAGACATTTTATTCAAAGTTAAACTTTGGCTTAATTGCAAATTTTATGCAAAATAGTAAGCAAAAAAAATCTTCAAAATCTTTATTAATTACCGAATGGCATAGTTTTGGCCACTTTTCGAGCGTTTCGTCCCACTGTGCGACGTTGCGATCTTCGTATTGCTGTATCATCAGCGAATGTTGCGATGAATGTTGCTGCTGATGTTGGCAGGTTGGCTGTGTATAGGAGGTATAGTATGAGACCAAGTACGCTACTTCGTGGGACACTCGATTCTATTGGGAAAGTCCGGCTTGTTCATCTTTATATTTAATATAGAAATGTCTGTTGGAATGGTTTGATTTGAGGATTTGGTAGTAATTATGTGGTAGGATTCTTTTAATTTTAAGCAATAGCCCGGTTTTCCTGACTTTATCGAAAGCTTGACTAATCTATCTAAAAAGGCAGCTGAGTAGTATTTTTGCTCTTCTAGAATTTTACTTATTTCTCTGTGGTTTTGTTCAACCGTTGCGTGTTGCGTACGAAATCCGAATTGGTTGTTTGGAATTGTCTTTTTCTTCTATAACTGACTTAAGACGCTTAAGCAATAACTTTTCATAAAGTTTGGAGATTATAGGAAGGAGACAGATGGGTCTGTAGGAACTAACTTCTTGAGGTGATTTTCCTGGCTTGGGTATAAGGATAATTTGGGCTACTTTCAACTGAGAGGGAAAGATTTCTAATCTTAGGACTGGGTTACATATCATTGTTATCAGGTTGATTCCTCTGGAAGAAAGTTCTTGTAGAATCCTTTTAGTTATAACGTCATACAATGAAGCTTCTTTGGGGTCAAGATTTACTATAGCGTTCTTAATTTCACTTGTTTATAATTTTTTTATAGGCAAGCAGAGTTGTAGGAGAGTCTCTAGGTACTGCAGGATATTTTGTTCTTCTTCTACCGAAATTACACTAGGGAAGGGTTGGAATACTGATGCTTAGTGCAAATGTGTTCACTTTTGAATGGTCGGTTTTGGCCAAGCTACTATTTATTAGGAGTAAGGGTGGATTTGAATGTTTCGGTTGTTTGAGCCTTCTCGTTGCTCGCCAGAGAGAATAGTCTTTAGAGCTTACTGAAAGTATTTTAGTCGTATAGCCTACTGCTACATAAGCAATATCGACAAAGTATTATAAAGCACTAAATTATTAGGGACTTGCTGAAACTCGTTATTTTAAATATAAAATCTTATGATTTTCATACGTCGTCCTCAGTAGTGTATAATTAGCGGTTCTAACTCAAAAAAACCTGAACGTACCCCGTTTTTCACTAGAAATACCGTGAAAATGCCCATAAAAGATGTTAGAACAAATATACATATATTGTTTCGCGTACGATTGTAACGACGACTATGTTTCCGTTTCTTTAGATATTCATTTGTTTTCAGCGTAACTATGCAGTTGTTATAATATAAAACAATCTATCTGTCACTTCAGAATTTATGTAAATGTATTTATCATTATCAAGAAGAATATACTATTTGTTATTTATTCGTATCCTTTTTATTGCTCGTTTGTGTCTTTCCGACGTCTGCTCCAATAGGTTATGGGCCCAGGCTCGTGAAACTGCGCCAAGAAGAATAATCATATCGCGTAAATAACGCAAGCTCTAAAAATCACTATCATGAACGCCGCAAACGTATCGCGTATCGAAGTGTTGGGTAAAGACTACGATACGTGGAAGCTGCAGATGCAGGCAATTCTCACAAAAAATGATTTGTGGGAATACGGTAACGGAAGTATTGTGAAGCCTGAACCAGGCGAGACCGCGGAAAATGAGCGTGAATGGTCGAGGAACGACGCAAGGGCTCGTTCCGACATAATTCTGTCGATTTCGCCGAGCGAACTCAAGCAAATAAAGAGTTGTATTACCTCGCGCGAAATGTGGACGAAACTGGAAGATACGTATCAATCAAAAGTACCGGCCAGGAAGGCAACGCTTTTGAAGAGCCTAACTCTTCAGAAAATGGGGGAGAATGGCGACGTACGTGTTCATCTTAAAAGTTTCTTCGATTCTGTAGATAAGTTGAACGATATGGAGATCGTGATTAATCCAGATCTCCTGGCAATATTGTTACTATATAGTTTGCCGTCAACGTTTGAAAATTTTCGCTGTGCCATAGAGTCGCGGGACTGACGTACGGCGCTGATCCCGAATCATTCGTAGGATATGTTGACGCCGACTGGGGGAACTGCTCTGAGGACAGGAGGTCATATGCAGGTTACTTGTTCATGCTAAACGGTTGACCTATATCATGGGACTCTCGGAAGCAGAGAACCGTTGCCCTATCAACACTTGAAGCTGAATACATGGCTTTATCGGAAGGTGCCAAAGAGGCCATATTTTTAAGAAGATTTCTAGCTGAACTAGGGTTCGGCGATTCATATAACCTGACGGTTTATGGCGATTATCGGGGATCTTTAATTTTGGCTGAAAATTCTACTTATCATTCCAGAAGTAAACATATTGACATCCGTCACCACTTTGTACGAGATGTACTCAAACAGAAAGAGCTACATTTACTTCATGTTTCTACCGAGAATCAAGCCGCCGATTTTTTGACTAAAGGATTACCAAAGGTCAAACATCAACGTTGTATTGAATTAACCGGACTGGCCGACAATCGACTCGAGGGGAAGTGTTAGAACAAATATACATATATTGTTTCGCGTACGATTGTAACGACGACTATGTTTCCGTTTCTTTAGATATTCATTTGTTTTCAGCGTAACCATGCAGTTGTTATAATATAAAACAATCTATCTGTCACTTCAGAATTTATGTAAATCTATTTATCATTATCAAGAAGAATATACTATTTGTTATTTATTCGTATCCTTTTTATTACTCATGTGTGTCTTTCCGACGTCTGCTCCAATAAAAGAGTACGTTTGCCCTATTTTTAGTAAAATGTACAAAAAGTGTAACTTGACAAACCTGAACGTATTGACAAATTTTTTCCCTAATAAATGGAGAATAAAAACGAATTAGCGAGTATGCTAAATAGTAGTAATTATTTCAGTAGTAATTATTTCAATTACTAATTCACAATTTAGAAAATTGTCAGAGTTGGAGAATAAAACGTATAAAATCGAATATTTTGAGGTAATTGAAGGAAAGTATGGTGAGCAAATAATAGTTGGTATAGAGAATTTTAAGGTATCATTACCTGAACGGTATAATAGATTTATACCTAGTATTGAAGAGTTGAACCGTAATCCTCCTAATTTAAAATATAACGGAAAGAAGAAAATAGGTACTAGAGAGATGCATGATATAGAATTTGTTTAAACGAATAGTTAAAAATATAAAAAAAATAAAAAAAATAAATATTGAATAAATAAAGTACATAAAACATAAATAAAGTACATAAAACATAAACTAGACATAAATGAAGTACATAAAACATAAACTAGACATAAATAAAGTACATAAAACATAAACTAGACATAAATAAAGTACATAAAACATAAACTAGACATTAATAAAGTACATAAAACATAAACTAGATATAAATAAAGCACATAAAACATGCATCATAAATTAATATAATTTTTTCTTAAATAAATGTATGATAAGAGCTATCAGAATTTAGTAAAATAATTTAATATCTCTAAGAAAAAAACAATAGATGCTTTAAAATTATATAATCAGAATGAGTTTGATAAAATTGAAGCTTTACAGAAACAATATAAACCTATAATTAAAGTTTTGAATAAACAAGAAAAAGCCATAAAAGAAACAACAAATGCTATTACTGATGCAAGTATATCAAGAAATGCAATGGTGCACTGGCGAAATCCTGTAGCATCATCAACTTTAAATGATTCATATGAAGTCGATGAAGAAACAATAGTACCAATGCCAAAACAAAGAGTAGTTTTACCAGGTGAAATGGCTGTTGTTAATTCCATAGTAGATGCATATTTAAATCAACAACAAGATGAGAGAGACACAACTTACGGAATTAGTCATAAAACTGAACATGGTTATAGAATGGGGCAAAAGATGAATAAAACGAGAGATTTGTTATTTAATGGTTATAAAATAGATTTCGATGAAGATCATATTATATTATACAACAACACTGAACAACAAAATAAGAAATATCCAAAAAATGAGAATATATTGACTTTCTTAACATTGAAACAACCACCTTACGAAGATTAGAATAAATTTAAAAATGCACATGTAGCTGACTATAAAAATTATAGAGAAATTTTATTTCTGACAAGGGCATTGCATATGTATGATCAACTTACACGTCAGATAAGGCCTAGTTTAGATAAATATAAACAACTAATATCACCTATGTGGCAAGATTATAATAACTTTAGAGGTGCACCTATATATACATCGTCACCAAACATCAAGCAACAAGCTGAATTTGATAAAAATAGACCTATACCATCAACGTCATCTAGGAAAGGTTTATTTAAAAAATATAATACAAAAGAAAAAGAATATGTGTATTGGGATGATCCTAAAGAATTACAAGATCGCTTAGATTATCTAAAAGCGGAAAAACTAGCTGGTAACGATAACGTTCAAAATGAAATAATAAATATAGAGGAGGAATTACATGAGAGGTATGGTAGCGGTATTAATTTTTTTACTCTTAAATGGTACTAAATAAATTTGGAGATAGTGATGAATATCTAGAAAATAATAATGTTAAAGGTGTTCCTGGAATAGGTTTTAAGTTAACAGATGATGGTCATTATGATATACAAAACAAGAAATTATGTAATGTGGGAATGTCTGAAAATGTGAATGATGCATGTAAAAAATATTATGTTTACCAATTAGTATTAGATAGTATGATAAAAATTGAAACTGACATAAAAATTAAAACAAATGATATGGGTAAATTAATTAATGAAAATACGAAGTCTTTGATAAATCAGAGACTTACCACTATATTTAGAGAATTGGATAATCATATTAAAAATCAATTTAAACGGCTGTCAATACCAATTCAATTATGATATAACAAATTTGATGAAGACGGTTTCTATATACGTGAATATAGTATATCTAATGATACTATTTATCGTCTACCATTTAACATAAAAATTGAAAAGTTAACAATATTTCCAGAAGGTGCATGCATTGAAATACATGTTAATGATAGAGAATTTAAAACATTACCGGATGGCTTCGAGTTGAAAAAACATGAAAAACTTAGATTTAAACGATTTATAAGTACTGATAATGTTTCATGGGCCAATATAATTGTTGAATTAATTATTACACATCAGTAGATTTCTTATGTAATAAATGAGTGAGTATTGTGGTAAATGTAAGACAAAGACAGGTACTAAGAATGTGACTAGAACAACATCTAAAAAAGGTCAGCCAATGTTAAAAGGGGAATGTGTAGTTTGTAATACAAATAAATGTTCATTTATAAAAAAAAAATAGATGATGGTATTAAAGAAGATGTCGCGGATGAAATACATAAACCATTAAGGCGTAATTTTCAGAGACGTAAAGTTTTAACAATAGCAATTGATGATTTATGGCAGGCTGATTTAGTTGAAATGATTACAAATCAGGATAAAGGATATAAACATATTTTGACAGTTATTGATGTATTTTCTAAATTTGCATGGGCTATTCCAACTAAAAATAAAACTGGAGAAAGTGTATCTACAGCGTTTAAATCGATTATAACTAACCGCAGTCCAACACATCTACAAACTGACCGTGGACTTGAATTTTATAATATAATCTTTCAGCAATTAATGCATGACAATAAAATTAATCATTATTCAACATACTCTGAAGTAAAAGCATCTGTTGCTGAACGATTTAACAGGACACTTAAAGAAAAAATGTGGAAGCGATTCACTGTAAACGGTAATTACAAATGGTTTGATTTGCTACCTCAATTAGTAGAAGAATATAACAATACTATACATAGCACAAAGTAAGAATATCAAGGTATAAAACTATTTTTGCGACAGGTTATACACCAAATTGGTCAAATGAAATATTTACCGTTTGTAAAATAATATATTCTGACCCTATTACATATCATATTAAGGACTATAAAAATAAATTAATAGAAGGTGGTTTCTATGAACAAAAAATGAGTAAAACAAAGTACCCGAATGTTTTCCTAGTAGAGAAAGTAATAAGACGTAAAGGTAATAAAGTGTTTGTTAAATGGTTAGGTTTTGATAACACTCATAATACATGGATAGAGAAAGATGCTGTTATAAATTAACAAATTTATTTTGTTATAAATGGATGGTCCAGATTATTTTATATGTAGAGAATGTTTAGAGTGTGCATTTAGGAGAAATGATAAAATACCTTCTTGTGACAATTGTGGGTTCTATATAATAACTAAATCAAATAAAAAATATATTTTACAAAGTTATGTAATAAAATCAAATATTTCATAAAATTACTACGTGAACATAAAGAGACGGTTAATCCAAATCATAATGTATATGGTTTTAATGCAAATGATCCATAAATGTTAGTTGAAAAATATACATATTTTCTTTCTTATATGTATAAGTCAGTTCCAGATAGATCTATAAGTCATAAATATTATAATTGTAAATTATTGGACGAACCACTCACACAACATAGAAAACTTGAATATGACGTTTTATGGAAAGACTTTCTAGATTATTACGCTAATAGAGAAATAAAGGAAGCAATAACTATTGATGATTATATTGTTAAAGAGATCTAAGAAAAGTAAAATTAAAGACTTTAACTAATACGGATTTTTTTATTAATAAATGACAAAAATTTGTAGTGTTTGCAATATTAGTCAAGACGTTAATAATTTTCATAAAAATAAAGAGAAATATAATTCAAGATGCAAAACTTGTATGAGTAATTATTATTTCACAAATAAAAATAAACTTAGAGAAAAAGTGGAATGTGAATGTGGAAGATTTGTTGTAAAATCATATCTTCGTAGTCACAAGTCTAAAAATATACATTTACGAAATTATTAACAATTTTTTTTTGTTATAAATGGAGATCAACACAATTAAAGAATTACGACAGATGTGTAAACAAAATGGTATTAAAGGTTATTATAGAATGAATAAACCTGAATTAATATTTCATTTAAATAGATTCCCGTTTGAAGATGATTTATTTAGTGCACCTAAGCCTATCAGAATTGCAAAAGTAAAATGTGATGGTTGTAGTACATATTATGATCCAGAAAAACGTGCAGAACATTTTAGAAGTAATAAACATTTATTTAAACAAAATTGTAGAATTGTAGAGGTTGAAACTGCATTTCAAAATAGGTTGGCCACATATCATATAAATAATAATACTAACATAAGAGACCCTTCAATATTTCTTGCCTCTATTAAATATACTTTATTAAATAAAATACAAGAAAAGTTGGTTGATAACAATCTTAAGGTAAACTTGGAATTATTTTGTAATTATAAGCAGCTTGACATTGAATCTGAAATTATTGAAGAACAAAATTTTAAAACACGCAATGTAGCCATTTGTGATAGTACAGACCTAGAAGAATACTATGCTGAAGCAGAAGAAAATTTACTTGCTGAAGTGGAGGAATTTGAAAGAAAGGGATCCGGTTGGGTTTTATATAGTGTAAATTCTATAGAGCTGCGAATTAATAACTATGTTCCATTACGTGGATCTTCTTATGTGGCACTACCAAAATGGATACAAGACAAGAAAGCAGTTGTAAATGTGGAAAATAACGACGACAAGTGTTTTATGTGGTCGATATTATCATTCTTACATCCAGTAGATATACATACTTGTAGATTAACATACTATAATAAATACATAGATCAAGTTGAAACAATGTTTTATGGTATTCGATTTCCTATGGCACTGAAAGATATTAGGAAATTTGAAAGGCAGAGTAATATCTCTTTAAATGTATATTCTTTTGATGAGCAAGAAATAATATTTCCAGTATATGTAACAAAAGACAAGAAAGATCAACATATAAATTTATTGTATATAAAGGACGATAAGAATAGTCACTATTGCTGGATAAAAAATATGTCACGATTAGTGGGACCACAATTATCTAAGTATGAAGGTTCAAAGTATCTCTGTGATCGATGTTTATTATTTTTTAATTCAGAGTTTAAGTTAAACATTCACAAAGTTGATTGTAAAACCAAAGATTTAGTAAAAGTAATAATGCCAAGTGAAACTGAGAAAATCCAATTTAAAAATTATAGAAATACAATGAAAGTTCCATTTGTTATATATGCAGACTTTGAATGTCTAACAAAAAAAATTCAAACATGTGCACCATCAAATAACAAATCATACACACATAGATACCAAAAACATGAACCTTCAGGTTTTTGTTATTATATAAATTACATACATAAAGAATATAAGCCACCTGTTGTATATAGTATGGATAGAATAAGACAAGAAGTAGAAGAAATTGGTAACTATTATGATGAAATTGAGGAAATGTTACCTCTTACCAATACAGAAATAGAACAATATAATACAGAAGAAAATAAAAAAGTACGCCATCATGATCATTTGACTGGAAAATATATAGCACCTCTTTGTAATACTTGTAATTTAAAATGCCAAACTCCTAAATTTGTGCCTGTATTTTTCCATAACTTGTCCGGTTACAATTCGCATTTATTTATCAAAGAACTTGCTTATGATGACCAAGAAATAGATTTAATCCCATGTAATGAAGAACGGTATATAAGTTATACTAAACATACAGATGATCTACAAATTAGATTTGTGGATTCATTTAAATTTATGTCGAGTGGTTTGGAAAATCTTGCAAAGAATTTAAAAAAAGAACAAAAAACATCATTGACTAAATACTTTAAAGAAGATGAGGTTGACTATGTAACTAAGAAACTAGCATATTGCTATGATTACATGGATTAATGGTCAAGATTTACAGAGACAAGTGTTCCACCTAAATCGGAATTTTATAGCGAACTAAACGATTCAAACATAAGTGATACAGACTATGAACATATATTAATTGTATGGAATAAATTTAATATGCAAAATCTAGGAGACCTTCATGACTTGTATGTAAAAACAGATGTATTATTGTTGGCGGATATATTTGAGAATTTCAGATTAATATGCTACAATTTATACAAATTAGACCCAGCATGGTACTTTACAACACCTGGACTAACATGGGATGCAATGTTAAAATATACAAAACAGGCATTAGACTTAATATCTGACTATGATATGATTTTAATGATTGAAAAAGGTATTAGGGGAGGAATAGCACAGTGTTGTAAGCGGTATGTAAAGGCAAATAATAAATACATGGAAGATTATGACCCCACAAAATCATCTAATTATTTAATGTACTTAGATGCCAACAATTTATATGGTTGGGCAATGTCGCAGAAGATGCCATATGCAGGTTTTGAATGGGCCAGTAAAAATATTAATTTAAATCTAGCGGATGATGCAAATAAAGGATATATTGCTGAAGTTGATTTAGAGTATCCCATGGAGTTACATGATTTACATAAAGATTTACCACTGGCACCCGAATCAAAAAATCCACCAGGATCTAATCAATGTAAATTACTAACTACATTGGATAACAAAAAAAGATATGTTTTACATTATAGAAGCTTGAAACAATATCTATCAAAGGGAATGGTATTAAAACAGGTACACAGAGTAATAAGTTTTAGACAATCTTATTGGTTACAGAATTATATAGACTTGAATACGAAAATGAGAAAGAAAGCAAGTAGTGAATTCGAAAAGGACTTTTATAAATTAATGAATAACAGCATATTTGGAAAGTCTATGGAAAACATTAGAAAATATGTAAACATAATACTATGTCCAAATGCTAAAAAAAGTGAAAAGCTTATAAGCAAACCAAACTTTAAACATAGAAACATCTTTACTGAAAATCTTGTGGCCATACATATGAATAAAACTAAAATAACATTCAACAAACCAATTTACATTGGTTTGTCTATATTAGACATATCAAAAAAGTGAATGTATGATTTCCATTATAATGTTATGAAACAAAAATATAAGCATAATATAGAGTTACTCTATCAAGATACGGATTCCTATATTTATAATATTATCACGGAAGACTTTTATGAAGACATGAAACATATGATAGATCACTTTGATACATCCGACTATCCTGTTGATAATAAATATAACATACCCATAGTGAACAAAAAGGTACTTGGAAAAATGAAAGATGTGAATATGGGCTCTCCAATGACAGAATTTGTTGGCTTAAAGGCAAAAATGTATGCGTTTGATGTATTAGGTAACACAGTTCAAAAGAAGGCAAAAGGTACCAAGAAAAATGTAGTTAAGAATAATATTACTATTGACGATTATAAAAACTGTTTATTTAATAGCGAGAAGATGTCCAGAACAATGAATACTATTAGTGTCAAGCATGACATTTATTCCATCTGTTAGGATTATGAGGATTTTGCAAGAAATTATCAGCGAACACGTTAATTCACATTAACATTGGTTTATTGAGAAGAATACATTAAATGTCATGCGTTACAATGAGTTGGTGATAATTCAACAGGGAACTACCACTTGGTTCAGTTGGCACCTTTTATTAGTGGGGAGATGAACCCTTTTTGCTCAGCTCTTGAGGTGGATCAGGCCAAATCGAGTTGACTCCGAAGGATGGCGTCACACTCACTCGCCCTGTGCAAACGCGCGGGATTCAACACCTCCCCTCGAGTTAGTGGTCGTCTTCTGCGCTAGAAGAACGGGGAGGTCTCATTCCGGAAGTTAGCACACACCATTCGTGCTTGGAACGAGACAACCCTTTTGTCAGCATGTCTGCTACTTGATCTTCTGTCGAGGTGTGAATGATCTTCAATTGTCCGGTTTTCAAGGTGTCTCGGACGTAGTGATGACGTATGCCGATGTGTTTACTCCGTCCGTGGAACACAGGATTCTCGGCAAGTTTGATGGCGCTCCGGTTGTCACAGTGAATCGTCATGTCAGCCAAATCTTCAAAACCCAATTCCTCCAGGAAGGTACGAAGATAAGTGCACTCCTTGGCACAGTCTGATAGAGCCATATACTCGGCTTCTGTACTGGCAAAGCTACAGTCTTTTGTTTTCTTGCGTCCCACGACACAGGAGAACCGTTGAACAGAAAAATAAAACCCGTGTAGGATCTTCTATCGATGATATCATTACCCCAATCTGCATCGACGAAGACAGTCATCGGATCAGGACTCGATCCGTAAATTAGTCCCAGATCCATCGTTCCCTTCAAATAACGTAACACGTGCTTCGCTGCTTTCCAGTGTTCTTGACCGAAGCAATTGTTGAACTGTCCCAGATAACTAACCGCAAAGCTGATGTCCGGTCGAGTTGTTGTGGCCAAGTACGTCAAAGCACCGACGAGTTGGCGGTACGGAAGACTTGCATCTTGTTGGTTTGGCGAATCATTTTTCGTCAGCTTAAGGCCGGCAGCTACTGGCGTAGACACGGGGTTACAGTCTACCATACCAAAGCGATTCAGTAACTCGCACACGTAACCACGTTGGGGCATGCTTAAGTGGCCCTCACTTCTTGAGAACTCAATTCCGAGACAATAGTCAACGTCTCCCAAATTCTTCATGTCGAAGTGCTTCGAGAGCTTTCTCTCTAGTGATGCGATCTTCTTCTCGCTGCGTCTAGCAACTAAGAAGTCATCCACGTAGGTTCCAATCATCAGAACATCCTATCCTGTACCTATGGTTTATAGACAGGGGTCCGAGTTGGTTGGGACAGCTCCGTAGCTCCTCAGGACTGCGTCAAGTTTTGAATGCCACTGTCTCCCAGCCTGCTTTAGCCCGTACAACGACTTCTTCAAATGACAGACCTGGTTTTCCTTTCGAACTTTTGACAGCATTTGCTTGGCTTTCAATCCAATCCTACTTGACTTTTCACGTTTCGCGATTCGCTCCAAGATCTCGTCGAGGTCTTTTGGAGGTTCCATAAGAACGACTTCTTCGAGTTCTCCGTTTAGGTAGACCGATGCGACGTCAAACTGCTTGATCCTCCAGTTGAATCTGGCAGCCAAAAAAGCCATCAACCTGATCGAACCAATGCGCGCCACGGGAGCGAAAGTTTCTGTGTAGTCGACCCCCGGTCGCTGAGTGAACCCTTGGGCTACCAGCCTAGCCTTTCTCCTCTCTAACGTCCCGTCGGGCTTGAGTTTGTTCCGAAGGATCATTCGACTACCGATGACTCTGCCATCTTTAGGACGACTGACCATTATCCAAGTATCGTTGTCGATGATCGATCTAACTTCATCGTCGATTGCGCGAAGCCACTCATCCGTATCGAGGCCAGACATGGCATTTTTCATCGGAACCTCGGTGAAAAATGCGTGGTTGATTTCAGCTATGACAGCTTGCTGATAAACTTTCCGTGGTCTGCCCCGTCCGCCTGCTTTGTCCAGTCTTGGTCGACCGCGGCCCCTCTTACCGGGTGCATGGTTTGTCCCTGCATTGTGGTCATCTATAGCGTCGCCCGAATCGTCGATTGGATCTTTGCCGTCTTCTGCCTCGGAAAATGGATACCAGTCCACGTGATCATTCTCCAAAGAGTTATCGAGCACCTCGTCCTCTTCAGATTTGCTTTCGGGACCAAAATCAATGCAGTCTTTTGATCCCTTCACGTTTTCTTTGACGAATTCGACATCCCGACTGATGATCACTTTCTTCAGCTCTGGCGACCAGATACGATAACCTTTTTGTTCCTCCGCGTAACCCACGAAGATTCCGCTCCGTCCGCGAGGATCGAATTTACCTTTTCCAGGATTGCGATCAAGGTAAATCACTTCGCTCCCGAACACACGAAAATGACTGATTTCTGGTTTTCGGCCAGTCCACACCTCAAATGGAGTTTGTCCCCCCAGACTACTGGATGGAGAACGGTTCCGAACGTGGTTTGCCGTGTTGACGGCTTCGGCCCAAAAATAATCAGGCAGCCCGGATTCCATCAGGATACACCTAGCGGTATCCAAAAGTGACCTGTTCTTGCGTTCCGCTATGCCATTCTGCTCGGGTGGGTGAGGAATCGTTAGTCTTCGGGTTATTCCATGAATCTTCAGGATGTGATCCAGCTCCGTGTTGACGTATTCCTTCCCGTTGTCCGATTGAATACTCTTCACGTTGGCTCCTCGTTGATTTTGGACCATGTTGATAGAGTGAGAAGTTGTCTGAGAAACGTCTGACTTTGATCTTATGAATCTAACCTCGCAGTAGCGCGATCTGTCGTCAATGAAAGTAACAAAATACTTGGAATGCGCGAGAGACTCGGTTCGCATAGGCCCGCAAACATCGGTATGGACTATGTCGAAGATTTCGGAACGTCGGTGAGATTTTGGAAACGGATTTTGAGTCATTTTTCCGCGCAAACAGGCATTGCATTTCGCATCGCTAACGGGATCATCGCAAATTACTCCCTCTACTGTTCCGTTCCGTATCGCGATTGACATATCCTTCACATTTAAATGAGCCATTCGTTTATGCCACAGTTCAAAGCTCGCTTTTTTTGCCAACGACGCTGAGGGCGCGTCGTTCCTTAAGCTCTCGGGAATGTAATACAAATTGCCGACTCGCTGTGCCCTTAAAGTAACCGTCTGAGTCGAAAATCAAAGCGTCGTTTTTTCTGAAAACCACCTCATACCCACGATCTGTGATTTTGCTCACCGATAAAAGGTTAGATCTGAGGTCTGGAACGTGCAAAGTTTCTTCAAGTGTGACTATCTTTGCGCGACCTGCGATATCCGTTTTGAATTTGACTGTTCCTACACCAGAAATCGCAGTAGTTGCGTTGCTTGCCAGATGCAAGACGCCATGATCTTTGTTATTTATCGAATGAAAAATGTCGTACTGGGGGCAAAGGTGCGATGTCGCGCCGCTATCGAGACACCATTCGCGCCCCCTATCGCGTGTGTCGATTGCCGTTCTCAAACAAACGTCTTTTGCGCGGTTCGCGTCCTGTTGACTATTGCCCTTTTTCTGTCTGCATTCCGTGGCTTTGTGACCTGGCTTCTTGCATTTGTAACAAATTATGGTGGCCTTTGAGCCGTTACGCTCCGTATTTCTACTTGCGTCGTTACTTTTTGGATCTTGTTTGTATTTACGATTTCCGTTACCACCGTACTTCTTGACAAACATGGCGTTCGACGAGTCGCCTTTCACGTCCTTCTTTTGCGCATCACACTCTTCCACGATTTTTATGCGCAATGCATCAGGCGTCGGAAGGGCATCACGTGATTCTATCGCGCATCGAAAGTTCTCGAATTTTCCGGGCAAGCTGTAAAGCAACATTACACTTAATAAATCCGGATTGATTTCTACTTCCATATCTGCTAGCTTATCGACTGTATCGAAGAAATCGTTCAAATGATCTCGCACGTCATCGTTGTCGGCCATTTTTTGCAACGTTAATTTCTTCAGAAGAGTCACTTTTTGCGCGGGTCCTGTCGATTGATACACGCTTTCAAGTTTAACCCACATTGCGCGCGCCGATTCACAGTGTTTTACTTGTTTTATTTCACTTGGACTAATGGTAAGGATAATGTCCGACATTGCCTTCGCGTCGCCTCTCTCCCAACTTGCAACTTCGTTCGCGTTGTTTGCACCAGGCTCGGGTTTAACCGATAACCCATTCTCGTACGTCCACAGATCGTTCCGAATTAGAATCGCTTTCATCTGAAGTTCCCTTTACTGAGAAACTCGATTCTCGCTACGGCGGCCGCGTTCATTTTCGATACCGGTATATAACCTCACAGAACTTTCGCGAACAATCTGCTACGTGACAATTTCTTTTACTCGCGGTCTGGGCCCATAACCTGTTAGGATTATGAGGATTTTGCAAGAAATTATCAGCGAACACGTTAATTCACATTAACATTGGTTTATTGAGAAGAATACATTAAATGTCATTCGTTACATTGAGTTGGTGATAATTCAACAGGGAACTACCACTTGGTTCAGTTGGCACCTTTTATTAGTGGGGAGATGAACCCACTTTGCTCAGCTCTTGAGGTAGATCAGGCCAAATCGAGTTGACTCCGCAGGATGGCGTCACACTCACTCACCCTGTGCTAACGCGCGGTATTCAACACCATCAATCAAAATAAAATCGCTCTGAATCCTGACGATAATGAAAGATATATACTAGAAAATGGGTTTGACACATTACCATGGGGTCACTATTCTATTAATAAAAATTAACGGTAGATATATTAATATTTAAATAATAAATATAAAAATTATTGTAGATATTTAAATTAAAATATTTAAATAATACATATAAAATATAATTGTAGATATTTAAATTAAAATATTTAAATAGATATATAAAAAATAAATGTAGATATTTAAATTAAAATATTTAAATTAAAATATTTAAATAATAAATATAAAAAATAATTTTAGATATTTAAATTAAAATATTTAAATAAAATTAATGTAGTTAAGATAAAATGTTCTCATTAAAGCGACGGCTTTATTTACCATTTGCCATATCCATGGCTAGAAAATCATATTTCTTTTTCCAACAAAAATTACAAAGATCTCTAAACTTTTCTATACTCATATCCGTGCCAGCGAAATCATTATATGCATGTTTTAAATTAGTACTATCAGTAAAGTGACAAAGTATAATATAGTTTGCATTAACTCTGACCATCTGTTTCGGTATGCGGCTTAATGTTTGACATGTGCATATACAACAAAGACCATAATGTCTACCTCTACTAAAATAATCTTCAAGTATTTTTAATTTTCGTGTATCAATATCATCAAATATTGCTACTGAATTAGGTTTTACATTTTCTTCAGGTTTAACGTCTTCAGCATTTTCAAATTTGTAAAAGCCTATACGATTTTTCAAATGACTATTCATTTCATTTACAAACTCGTCAAGATATTTGTATTTTAGTTGATGTAATGATTTTGAATAAACATATATATTTTGATTTATTAAACCGTTATGCGTATCGGTTAACTTTTGTAATATAATTGTTTTACCACAATTTGATGGTCCACATATTATAAAAATTATGTAGCAGACTCGCCTCTATTGCACAATAATAAATTGAATCATCCTGTTCTTTTTTCATAACTCAGCAAGTTATGTTATTCTCATAAAGACACGTACAAAAAGATAATCTTTGTATAAATAAGAAATAAGCACAATATTCTAACCACTCTTGTTACAACTAGTGTTGATGTAAGAACTATATAGTTCAAACCATATCTGTATAACATTGTATTAAAAGTGAAATAAATCTTTTTTTAAACAAGTCATCAGATTCTCATACTTAATTTACGTCTTATAGCGTTGGGGAAATATTTATATCTATTTTGTTGCTCTTCTTCTATAGTTATTATTCTCTAAACCTATTCCTACTTTTTTAATTTTAAACTCCATTTATTAGCGATTAAAAGTCTTTTACTACCGTGTTTGTTAAGCTACTTCATTTTATATTTGAATCACTAACTATCAGACAGTGTACAATAGTATTTTCTGGAAACTTTTTATTAAACTGAAGTCAATCTTTACATCTGTAATTGATTCCTTTATGGTCTCGTTTTGCTATAAACAATCTATAACAAATATTGGATAGTTTTTATTAAACTCATATTTAGAAACAATATGTGCACTAATATGTTTGTTATTAAGGAAATATGACTTTTGAAAGTTTTTAAACATTGCGTATACACTACTATAGTCATTGTGGTCAGTATCTAACATTAAGTTTTCCTGTGGATAGCCATCGTTGTTTAATAATGCTTTTATATCATGCAGGTCAATAAAATCAAATTTTGAATTATCTACAGTTATATCTGTATCACGATTTTTAGAAAACGCTATGATAAAATATTTTGGACGTTTTGCTAGGATTGCTACTCGCCATGTATATTTCATCACATCTTTAGGAATTGTAGGATTACATTCATAAGTCCATGAATTATAATTTATTATTTGCTGTTTGTTTGAAGCTATAAGATTACTAATTTCTATTTGTTTTTCCAATGTGGGAATTACTAGTGGCATACTCCAATATACTTCTGAAATATTAATTTGCAAATTGTCTTTTAATGTCACAGGTGCTAATAAACAATTTGAATCATCGGTTGCTCTAAGTAGTTGTAGTTCCTGACTGACACGTAAAATAGCTTTATTATATGTTTCAAATATACCGAAAATATTTTTTAGTGGTACAGTAATGGAAGAATATCCCTTTTCATCTAAAACATTCTCAGTGCCCCAGCCATCAAACATGTCTTGTTTATTAAAAGTAGTTAAACCTTTAATTGTTGTTGTGTAACCTGGAGCAATAACTACTTCTACTTCCATACTGGATAGTAAATATTTTATTTGTGAATAGAGATGCATTATACCATTTTGAACAAATTGAATCGTCTTATAATTAGCAGATGTCAGTAGGGTACCTTTGCCTATAATCTGACCGGCTATTACAAGATTACTGTTTGCAGTGTCATAAATAACATCCTGATTGGGAACTTTAATCTCTGTAAATGTATTTGGCGAATTTATTCTACCTACTATCATAGGTAAATATTTTATATATTGGTAAAGCTGGATAGGTGGTTTATGTACTCACTCATTAATAGAATAATCAAATATTGCTGTATCCATTTATATAGAAAACAGTATTACGTTTTTCTTATATGTAAAGTTATTAACAAAGGTTCAGTTCTAAAGTCTATTAAATTATCATCTTGATCTATTAGTTTTAATTCCAATTTATCTATTTTATTTAATATTAGTGGATAATATGCCAAGTTAATAGGTTGCTCAATTACATCATAACCTGGTCTTACTTTTAGAAAAAATTCATATATTGTACTAGTTTCTGTCGAGCCGATATACCATCCTTTTGTAATATTTGAACATACTTTGATAGTCTTAACAGGAAATATATCCAAAGTGTTATCAGACATGTGCAGCATGTTTGGCTCTAGTACCCTTTTATTAAATCCCAGCAATGGTCCTATTGAGTTATATGTTGTAAAGTCGATGGTATAAATACTTTTAATCATATTTTTCATAGTATTGTCATTTGGTTTTAATGTGAATCCTATACCGATAATATCTTCTAGTATGTCTTTCATGTCTTTATATCTATATGTACCATCATCAATTTTAATTGTTTTACTAACAACCTCTTTAATATAAGTAAAAGTATTATTTTTTAATTTTTCTGATACATTTGGAATAGTAAATGATGTTTTTAAGGCGCGATACTTGTAGTGATAAAAGTAGGAAAAACGGTGGTTGGCATATTCATTCTGAAGCTAATACACATTACTTTATCATACTTGAAAAAATGTGATTATGTTCACAAAGGATGTCTCTTCACGGCTCCGTGCTTAAATCTAATGTTTGTTTAATTATACTAATTTAAATAAATACTAAATATTAACAAATTGATACTTTTTTTACGGCATTGTTACGCCTACATAAGTAAGATTTTTACGAAAAACTTCACGGAGCAGTGTAGTTTAACAACTAAACCTTGCATACGTTTAAAAAAAAATGCATTACCGTTCCTAACTATTGTTTTATTTCGAATATACGAGCAGGTGTTTTTAATTAGAATTATGATGGATAGATGTCTCTGCTATAGCAATTAGTTCGAAACAATAATATTATCGCTTTGCGATAGCACAAGGCGGTGACATTCCCCCTTTCGTCTCCTTGCAATTGAATTATACATACATATATATATTATTAGAAAATCTTTGGTTCTTTGGTGATTAACGGCAGAAATTATTTTTCGTTTTTACAATACTATTTTATAAATTGGAATACTTTTTTATATTTCTAAAATTATCAATGCGATCTTCACTATATTATTTCAAATTCTAATAATGTTTTATTTAACCCTTTAAAATTATCTTTTCGGTATAAATTATTTTATTCCAACTTCCAATAATACGATTATATATCCTTTGTCGAAATGGAAAAATTGATAATCATTGTTACCGTTTTGGCGGGAAAAATATATTTAATATAAATGTAATTACATAAAACTATATTTGTTACATTGTATGAATATTAAAACAAATCTGATCAAATTATGCGAATGTTTTAATTCCTATTGAGTATTCATGTGCAAACGACAATTGATTTTTGTTAGAATATTGAATAAAGAATTTTTTTCATATATCGTGTAATTTGTGTTGTTTTGTTTGTCATACCAACGCATAGATATATAAATTATGGCAAAAGGTGAAAAAGATACCAAACGAAATCTCCGTTTATCTACGCGTAGACAGGCATATTCTAAGAGAAAAAGCTGGCGTGTCCGTCACTGAACTTTCTTATTTTTTTTTCTTATACGTCTGAGGTTCAGCGGCAAACTATCCGCATGCCCGTATATATACAACGTAAAGTCAATGCAGTAGGCGTGAGAAGTATTAAATGTACTATTGAAAATAATTTATTATTTTTGTAAAACAGTATCTTCTCTGAAAAATATTTTAAATAAAAGTTTTGCGAAATATTAATATCTGTTATTTTCATTTTTACTAATTTTGCTGTAAGTACTACCGGATTTGAGTAAGAGCTGAATATTGAAAATAACTCGTATTTTGAAACCAGTACTTTTTCTGAAAAATATTTTCAAGTAAAAGTTATGCGAAATATTAATATCTTTTATTTTCATTCTGATAAATTTTGTTGTAAGTACTACCATTTTTGAGTTATAGCAGAATATTGAAAAGGCTTATTCTTTTGTAATAAACAGATAATGGAAACGAATTTGACAAAAATTCATCGGGCCTCGCCGGGGATCGAACCCAGAGCCTTTGGATTTACGCTCCACTGCTCCACCAATTGAGCTAATCATTATATTTTCTGATAAATATTTTTAAATAAAAGTTCTGCGAAACATTAACAGCTTTTATTTTCTTTCTGACTAATTTTACTGTAAGTACTACCGTTTTTGAGTTATAGAAGAAAATGCAAAAACTGATTCAGGGAAGGTCAAAAGATATATTTCCGTTAAAAATCTCGAGATCGAAATAATTTCGACAAAATTTTTCATGATTACAATACTTATTTATACTTCGTATAAGAAAGTAAAAATGGTAATTTACAATATTTAAATTTATTTTTGTGAAAAGTAATATTTATAACACCTTTTAAACTTCAAGACCCGCGACATACTCGTGGCCTGGATATTCGTAATCCCGAATACAGAAACTCAAAAAATATTAATGTTATCGTCTAATTTACTAATAAAATTGGAGAATATTGAAGCACAACCCTACATTGTTAGTGATGTACTAGTTATAATTTGGAAGGGGATATGTGGCGTAACTACAATACTATTTGAAGTTGAAGTGGGGCAGCGGATAGTAGCGTTTGGGACTGCCTCTTTGCTTCCTCACCCTTTACACTTGTAACAACCAAGATACCAAGGGATTGCAAGTATCGCGCCTTAAGCTTTTCAGACACAATTCATATCTACCATCTGATAAATCCAGTGGGGGGAAATAATTACTAATTAAAATAGATTGATTCAAATTTTTATAATTATCTAATGTGAGTGTACCCATTTATTATAAAAGAAATTATATATAAATTCTATACATAACTTTCCACAATTTGTTTCACTATATGACTGTTGTCTGTCATAATTATAATATATTTCAGCCTTATTAAAATACTTTACTAATTTTATTTCAGGGTTTACGTTTCCATAACTATCAAAATAGTAAACTTTATTATCAATTTTTATATAAGCTACCCAGTGAGTACCTGGTCCCGAATTAGAATCTAAATTAACTATACCTGATTCATTCTTGTTAATTAGTTTAGGCAAAGTGTCATCCATAAATACACCTCTTAAATATGGAAGTCTTAACTCTTTAGCATATTTCAATATTTTTATATTTGACAATGGTCTCTCTGGTATCAATTTTTTTTATTTTTCCTCCACGTTTTTGTTTATTATATGCAGGATCGCCTATATACATCCCATTACCAAAAACCTTCTCGCCTACCTTTTTACCTGCTTGCAACATTGCACCTGTTCCTAGAGCGGCTAATGCACCTTTAATTAATGTCATTACAGCTGGAATTGCGAATGGAAGAAAGCCGCCATTTTTTACAGCAATATCAGATAATGCACCGCCTAATTTTATACATGATCCTTTTATTATTGGTGCTGCTGGCAAAAGTATTACACCACCTTTCTTGTCTGTTAAACTATTTAATAAATTGCGTTGTTGTTAAATCAATACTGCCTTTTACATTTGCTAATTGATTTACAATATCCTGTACATTGTTTGAATTAGTATTTTGTAATGCCGCCATTAACATTGTGACAGGATTAGGTATTTTTGATGCAGGACTTATTTTTTTATCTGAGATGCAGATAATTTTATAGTAGCTCCTACTCCTTCCTGTTTAGCTTTTTGAATTTTATTTAATTGACTTTTACTCAATATTTCTGCCATTTCAACTGATTTATTAGTATAAAAATTAAGACCCATTCCCATTTTACGTTTCGCTTTCATTATACTTGTAACTGATCGGGCAGCTATTTTTTCTTTAAAACTTGCATTTTTATCTAATACTCTACTCCATGCTTTATTTTCTAATATATAATAAGCTTTATTTCTGTTGTATAAATCTGTATATTTAGAATAAACTATGTCATGTTCTCGGCAAGCTTCATCTAATCCCTTAACTCCTTTATCACCTCTTGCTAATCGCTTTTCTAACATGGTACCTGGACCACAGTAATTATAACCTGGTATATGTACTTCAAGCGGTAATTTATTTATTAAACTATTTACAAATCCAGGTCCTTCTTTTTTCCTCATTTATAAAGAAATAATTTCCCGTTCTAAATGGAAGATTATCTTGAAAAACGTAAATATGTTTACCGCAAATCTTATAAACATTATAGTAAAATTAATCTAGGTATGCATTTGGGCGAAGTTTTATTTACAGGCAGTAGTTTATCAGCGATAGCAATGCCCTTATTATCAGTTATTGCTGTCGGATCACCTTTACTTATGTGTTTCACTGAACTCTTAAATATAAAAGAAAAAATGTTTGAATTCAAGAAATGCTATGATTTTTATAATAATTTACTATTAACATTTAAAACTGGTGAAATATAAGAGGCTCAAGTATTTATTACGGAACGCGAGTTTATTAAAAACATTAATTACTTTTGCGTTGAGAAATATTTAAAAGAAAAAATGTTGAACGGTTATGATGCAATGTGAAGTGTTCTAGATTATTAGTAACAGTCTTTAAGATGCCTTTGCAGCGTGAACATATACAAAAATCATTGAATAAAATTTCATAAAAGAAGTTGCAGAAATTTACTAGTATAATAGAAATAAAGTGCTTAATGACACCTTCAAGTATGTATTATTAATTAATAATTTATATATTTAATATGTTTAAATATGTATATATGTTATATATGTATTTATTATATATATTTATAAAGTTATATATTTATATAGTTAAATATTTATATAGTTATATATTTTATATATGTATATAGTTATATATTTATATAGTTATATATTTATATTTTTATATATTTAAATAGTTATATATTTAATATTTCTATATTTAATATATTTTATATATTTATTGTCTAATTTTATATAAATTTCCAGTACTCAACGAGATACCGCCATGTCAATAGAATGACGTAATAACCGAAGAGGTCTCCCTACCACATTAGTTATATGACGTAATACCACCGCGGTGATACTTATTTAAATTAATAATATGTATATATTTATTTTCTTTAAATAAATTATATATCATTTTATTACCTATTTTTACGTTATATTTTAAACTATGACGATTGTTCACCATCCTTCCAAATTAAATTATTATCATCATTTGTTTGTTATATTTAATAATATTTACCTAATTTATATATTTATTTTGTTTAAACATATTCAATATTTATTTTTTTTATTTTTTTTATATTTTTAACTATTCGTTTAAACAAATTCTATATCATGCATCTCTCTAGTACCTATTTTCTTTTTACCGTTAAACTAGGAGGATTACGGTTCAACTCTTCAATACTTGGTATAAATCTATTATACTGTTCAGGTAATGATACTTTAAAATTCTCTATACCAACTATTATTTGCTCACCATACTTTCCTTCAATTACCTCAACATATTCGATTTTATACGTTTTATTCTCCAACTCTGACAATTTTCTTAATTGTGAATTACTACTATTTAGCATACTCGCTAATTCGTTTTTATTCTCCATTTATTAGGGAAAAAATTTGTCAATACGTTCAGGTTTGTCAATTTACACTTTTTGTACATTTTACTAAAAATAGGGCAAAAGTACTCTTTCATGGGCATTTTCGCGGTATTTCTAGTGAAAAACGGGGTACGTTCAGGTTTTTTTGAGTTAGAACCGCTAATTATACACTACTGTCTCATCATTGTTCGTGTGCAAATAACAAACAAGAGTCATACGGTTCACCAAACTTGTTCAAGCTGGTAATTTTTATTGTATTTGTATTAATTTTTCCGGTCATGTGAAATATCTAAAAAATATACATATATATTGTATGTATATAAATTTGGTGTACAAATAAGTTTCCACCGTTTGACAATAGTTGGCGCCACCCGCAAAGCGGTTATAAATGGTCAGGTGTAAAACGTTATTGTCGTAAGGTTGGACATTTGTCAACAACATAACTTTAAATTATAATTGATTTTTTATCTGTAGAATATATACTTTCGTAGGCGAAGATGTCGAGTTTTGAGCCGAATAAGCGTCATTCACGGAAAAAATGCATGATCTTTGCGATTTTTTTTGTGGAAACTAATGAAGCAATTAACGCCAATCTTTGATCACAATATTTATTTACTTTTTCTTAACAAAATATATTTTTTTCAAACGTGACATCGATGACAAAAAAAAATTATGTTCAAACTGAAAGAAAACCATTACTGGGGCTGTCTTTAGAACACAATTGATTAGATTGAGTCAAGTACTCTAGGAAAAGCACGCCGACTATTACCTCAGACACGACAAAATTATACTCTTGCATGATAATGCTCGTCTACATGTTGCGGCGCCAGTCAAATCCTATATGGAAACACTCAATTGGGAATTTTTACTACACGCCCCGTATTCACCAGACATAGCTTCCATAAGTTTCGATCGATGGCTTATGGCCTGTTTGATCATCACTTCACATCATATTAAGATACCAAAAATTGGGTCGATTCGTGGATAGCCTCAAAAGATGAAGCATTCTTCTGACGCGGTATCCGTATGCTGCCAGAAAGATGGCATATAACTATTAAGACATTTTCATCAGATTTTAAGACTAACACCTACAAGCACATGAAATGTCCTTCATCAACACAACTGCAGGGTTAACAACACCGACTGACTGACCACCTCCCAGTATCAAGCCCTCAAATTTCTTACGAACTATTGCACTGAGGCTCTGCCCCATTCATAAATACCGTACGTATAGCACATTTGCAATGAATTCAGCACGCACATTAACGAATAACACAACATGAACACAATCGGCAGCGATACCGACCGTAAATTACTCAGATGTGGAGCCCGGTCTACCGATGCGTCTGAGACAATTCACCACCTAGTATGTAAAGCCCCCGAACGGTAAAGTTCTTACGAACTGCAGTTTCACTTAATTTTGCACTAGGCTTCTGCCCCATCAAGGCTTTACCCCATTCATAAATAATATATGTATGGGTATTACAAATTCGCAATAAATTCATCACGTAAAGACACAACTGATAGATGAAACGACTAAAGGATTACTGAGAAACAATAACAGTATTCCATTTAAACAGCCTACTGCTGAATAAGCGAAATCGACTGTAAAAAAAGTTCGAATTACTAAAATATTAGAGAGATGTTCAAACTCGTTACTTTGATTGAGCTAATCTAATAATGAATTATAAATAAAAAAATAATTATGTAATGATTTCCGTGCGTCATCATCATTGTTCGGGTGCAAATAACAAGCTAGGGTCATATATTTCACTCAAATATTATAGACGTGTTCAAACTCGTTAGTTGTAAGGGGTAATACTCCTTTGAACTTTCAAAAAATCGTTTTTTTTTTATTGGGCTTAAAAAATTCTTTTGGGTGTCTACTTTATTGTAAACTTTACCCGAAGTCCGCCAACAGCTTCGTTTAAAAGGTACCGGCCAATTAGTGGACCTGTGTCCCGGGGGTCCGCATGCAGTCCCAAAACTTCAAACGCGATTATCTCGAAACCACTTTTTGCAAACTGGTGGGACATCTACCGTCGGAACGGGTTATCCGATTTGATTGATTGTTCCTGTTCCGAGTTCTACCCTAAATTATCTGTCGAGGTACATATTCGTTTTTTGATTGATTGAAAAATGACTTTTTGGTGCATGCTTTTATCTCAATTTTCGGGAGCGAAAAACCAACTTTTTTTCAAAGTGCTCCCTATTTTTTATTTTTCAATCCCTATGTACCTTGACAGAAAATTTATCTAACAATCAGAAAAAAATATTTTTTTGTTGTAGCTTGATCTGGACCACGTGGAGATGTCCCACCAGTAAGCGCAGTTCGGGCTGCAGCGCGCGCTACACCTGGTGCAGCGGCTACGGGAGTAACTTAAACATCGCAAAAAAAATATAAATTAAAGAATAAATTTCAATAAAGATTGCTTTGTTTTCCGTTTTCCAATCGGTTGTTAATTGTTCTTAAAAAAAATTCGCAAAAAATGCCTTGTTTTTTTGCCTCAAAGGAGTACCAACCCCTTAAGGGGGTTTCTCGGTTTAGAGGTCCAATTTTTACCTCATTTCCTGCAATTTTTTTAGGTGATATCTAAAGATAAGTGAGACAATAATTATATCGTTTTATTCGTCATGTTTTTATCTACATTTCCCGATTTATTTCTACCAAAAATCCTGATTGGTCACAAATAAAAATGGCGTCGAAGATGGTGATGCACGCCGTACGTAGGTCGATGGGAGTATCCGGTTCAGGTAACAGGGTGGTCTGAAACAGACCAGATCACAAAATTATTAAAATATATAATTGTAGCTATAGTTAAAGCCACGGGGAAGTAAAATAAACAATTTTCTACAAAATGGCCATCATTTGAAAAAAAAGTTTAAAAAATTCGTCTTTTTTTGGCATTCAAACGTACGAAAAAAATCGAAATTTCGAATCAATTTTAATCAAAGTGGATATAACCATAGCCAATTTAATTCTCTACAATAATTGCTACGCGACATCGAGATTGGTCAACTAGTTTTTGTGAATTCGATACTCCCGTCCAAAAAAATATGACTGTTGGGAAATCGCGTTTAAAGTTTTGGAAAGGGCTTTAGTCCTATTCGGAGGACTTACCGTCAGTCTGCGATGCCTGGAGCATAGAGTACACCTTCCTCGATCTCGTTAATCTCGTTTGCATATACCGCTTCCTCCTGGGCCGCAAATCTAGCTTCCTTGCTGCTCGTTGACGCACGGTGCTCCGAGCGTACAATGCGGTCCACGTTGCGCCTTCTGCAAAACTCGAACGCCGTGTTGCCGAGTTGGATGCCCATGACATTCATGGTTTGTGCGATGCCTATGAAACCATCGTTGAAGATAATGGTAGCCAAATTGTTTGCAATTTCAACCACTCGTCGACCTGAATAGATATGTTTCGGAGAGAACGTCCAAATCAGCGAATTTATCGACTCGTTGCTGTTTTGGGTATTAGCCCCAACACATCTTTCCAGTTGGTTGTCATTCGATAGGTCTTCGTACACAGATTTGACTGCCTCCTGAACTTTTTTGTCAAGTGGTGGTTTGTGCTTCAACGTTCCATCTGCTTCAGCCTTCTTCCAGTCACACCAGCTCTCACAGCAATTTTCGTGCCATGGTTTCTTGTCCGTTGAAATCTTGTGGTAGAAAGTAGCCCATACTGCTTTCCGCATTTCGTTCTTGTCCTGTGCGTTTCTCCTGATCGCCAAACCGTAGTACTTCGTTAGATCCAGTATTAGTTTATCCGTCAATTTGCTAGAGCCTTTTCCACCAGGACCCTTCGTTTTCTTCAGTGCTCGTAGTGTGCTGCCCATCCGCTTCTCCACGTGTCCAACGCAATCCTTCTTCATCACAGTAACGTCCGCTCCGTATGGATCCAAATCCAAGATGGCCTTGAAAGTCTTGGAGTCGCCGTCTCCTATGTAGATGCCATATTGAACGCTGTGCAGTTCCTTTGATCTGGAAAACATCTCCTTCACTGAATCCACTTCCATCTTCCCAGCGCTGCCTGTATGGTTTGATGAACAGCTTTCCTGATGATTCTCGTACCAAAGATCAAATTCTGTGGTGCCCCGTTTTGCTTTCCAGGAGATACATGCTCGACAGAAACTGCATTTCACCAAACTATCTATAACTTTCCCACATTCTCTGCCGATTAACGTCGTGACGCCGATTACAGATGAAAAGCCGCGCTTCTTCCAGGTCCCATCCCCAGACACCGCTAGATTCGATGAATTTCCAGTTTTCTCCTCAGTCAGTTTCCTTTCCTGGGAAGCAGCTTTTTTGGTAGAAATATCATACAGGGTTTTGGAAGCAGTTATGATGTTCTCCAGACAACCGTAGTACGTGGATGACGCTAGCCCAGTACCTATGTCCATCAGTCCACAAAATAAATTGAGGCCCTGCATTCCATATCCCAGTAGACGCATAACAAAGACGATTCGGTGATTTACCTCACAAGCTTTGCCAATATATGTACAGGAAGGAATCTCTGTTTCTCCGCACACGCACAGCATACAGATCTTGAAGCCGAGTCCACGCCTCCTTTTCTCATAAAAACTTACGTTTTGTTTGCACACTTTGCACTCAACGAGTGAGGTTATGGTATTAAAAACCAGAAGAAAGTTCAGAAGGCGGTAACTTTGGCTTTGGTGAACTGGAACATCATCTTCGTTGAGAGTTGAAGAGCGGAGTTTCTTTGCAGCGGACGATGTGAACTCCGTCTCCGCTTCCGCTGTATACTGATTCCCCGTAAAAGGCCTTTTATGGAATTTCGGCCGTCTTTTTTACCGCGCACAGTTTTTCGGTCCATCGTAATATGACGTACGTGCTACACGTGTTTACAAAGCACTAGCAGACGCGCGAAACGGAATGTATACTCGAATTATGATACTTCAAGAAGGCAGTATATTATACATGTGCATGTAGCGCCACCTAGTGGAAACGTGGGACGGCCGGTCCGATGATCGAGTAATTCGACTATATGAAATAGGTTCCCGACAAAACGGTTTTGCCCATATATTCTTCATAGTATAAGGTATCGAAATATGCAATAAAAAAAAACGGATGAATTTAAAATTCTAAACCCAGAAACCCCCTTAAGGCGATGTTCCAATTTTTTGGTCAAATAAATGATAAATTTTTATTATTTTTTTCTCTCTTATTTCATTAGATAGAAAATTAAATTTAAAATATAAACTCATGCAGTATACAAAAAAAAATTTTATTTTTTATTTTTATGCATAATTACTTATATAAGAGGTGACAAAGTAGAGGCCGCGGAGATGAGGCGTTTTGCGGTGTGCACGATAACGCCAGTCCACGATGTCGAAAACAAAAAAATCCAACGGGGTTTTATTAAGAACAAAATTACCTTCCCCGTAAACCAATAAAAAGTTAAAAATTAAGAAAAACCTAAAAAAAAAGTGAGTTTAAGAAAAGTTCTATGTTTTGTACACAAAATTGGACCTTTAGGATTGAATAAAAATGGAACAAATTTATATTTATCTCAAAATGTCAATTTGCGTTCTGCATTATAAGTTAATTAATAAAATAAAAAAAGATTTAAATCAATAGCTTCATTATTTTTTGAGCAAGAGTGCACACCGTTTTTAAAAATGTAGTTTCGAAAAAACGTGTTTAATGTTTAATTTTAGTGTATTTATTGCCCGGTTACTACTTATGGAAATGTAAATATCTTGGAAACGGTTTCGAAATTTACCTTAAAATTTGTTTTATATATTTTTGAAATGTTTTTGTTTAAAAAATTATTGAACAAAAAAAAGTCCATGTTTTTAAAAAAAAATTGGAACATCGCCTTAATAAGCATTATGTTGATTTTGTTCGACATCGACAAAACCACAAAGCAACAACGACGACAACGACGCCAAAGACGACATCGACGACATTATTTATCTTACATAACGTCATATTCCTAAGAAATATTTTTAAACTAAGCAAGTCAACGAATTTTTTGTTAAGTCATCGTACTTACCATCGTGATAACAACAACCACTCATCCACATAAGGTTTGTCTAATATAAATTCAACATTTTAATCGTATTCTTGTTTTGCTGGAGGTAATGTTTTTATAGATGGATCCGTAAGTAAAGCTTGCTAACCTTTCGGATATATTAATGGAGAAATTTGACATCCTAAATAACTCTTAATGTATGATTATATTATAAGAAATTATTAAATAAACAATGTTCATCGATATATATTTTTCCTTCTCTTTTATACCATCTACGAAAAATATATAATATTATTATGTACAATTAATTAATTTAAATTAAATATTAAGGATAAGGATGACATATAAAAACAAAAAATAAAGTATTTATTATTTCTATTAATATTAACTCAAGAAAAAATATTATAACAATAAAATATTCATATACAGCAGAGGTTCCTCAACTTTTTTGTGTCGTAGACCCCTTGCCATGTTTTTCAGTTTTGGGTAGACCCCCACTTACCTGATATTGATTTTATGTAAATTTCTAACTGTAGTGAAGTTTAGTGTAAAAAACTTAAAGTACAAACACATGTTAAGTTTTATACATTTATGAACTGAATTTGAATTAAAACTACTCAAAATAAAATTTTGTTTCTGTCATGAAAAATATACGTAACATAAAATAAACTAAGCAATAAGTAAATGTTTTTTGTGAGAAGGATGAACCTGTTGCTTTAATAATAAATTATCAACATTTGGCGTCAATTTCGTAACGTTTAATCTTAAATCTCCTCGGCTAATGATGCCCAGCCTGTTTCTTTTTTTCGTTAGGAGATTGGTAACAGCGCTGAACCCCCTTTCCACTAGGTATGATGATGGAAAGAAATTAAAATTTTTTTCGCTGTATTCCATAATACGGAATAAGTAACGGGTATGTTTTTTTGCAGCCAGAATTGCTGATATCCGTTTTTAAACCGAACCTTAAGTTCTTCGTTTGTACTTAGTTCAGTCAGTTCCTCTTGTATTATGACATTCGTTTCTTCTATGTCACCATATGGGTTTTTTATCCACGGTGGTATTACCATAGTCAAAACGTCCTCAAACCTAGTTTCAAAATCTGAATAGATTGCATTTAAATGTTGAACGTAGGTTGAAACGTCGTCTTCTTGGCAGTTTGTCTGTCTCAAATTAGGAAACTGGGAAAATTCGCCCCGTCCAATATTTTGCTTCATTTGTTTAACTCTGGCAAGATGGACTTTGTTTTAATCAAATTTAGACTGTCGCCTTGTAACTGCAAATTAACCATATTAAATTTTGTAAACAAATATATTAAATAGGCGATGTCTGTTTTCCACTTCATCAAATTTTTTTTTTTAATTTTATCTTTAGTATCCAGAAATTCTAAAATAGTCTCAAAAAGTGCAAAAAATCTTGTAAAACATAGGCCTTTCGATAGCCAGCGTACTTCAGTGTGAAGATTGATGAAAGTGTTCGTCATTTTCTTGACACAACTGCGCAAATAACCGCATATTCAACGCGTTGCTTCGGATTCGGTTTACTGCATTAATGACTAATTGAAGAGATTCATGCAATCTAACACTCGAATTTTTAGCAAACTCAATGTTGTCGATGGATGGCGCAATGTATTGCTAACACCACTGACACATTTTGTTTTAAATAGCTTATAAATCCACGATAATGTCCAACCTTGGCAGGTGATCCATCTGTAGCTACTGATATTATATTTGATAAAGTAATCTTTCAAAACATGAAATATTGATTCACCTTTAGTGTCGGTTGTTAAAGTTCTTGCGAAGAGCAGTTCTTCGTAGATTTCTTGATTCATAATAAAACGAACATATGCCAATAATAATGCTGCATTACCAGGTAATGTTGACTCGTCCAGTTGTATAGAGAAATAGGTCGTTTGCAAATAACTACACAAGAAGCTTTCAATATCAGAACTCATTTCATCAATACGTCTTTCAACAGTATAGTTGCTTAAGGGAATTCTTTTAATGATATCAGATGCAGGTTTGTGTAAAACAAAACAGTTTTTAAAACCTCTTCAACGGCTGGCAAAATTAACTTCGCTCCGATAGTATGCGGTTTTCCGGATTTTGCTATAAGTAAAGAGATATTGTAAGACGCCCGCAAACCATCATCGTTTCTTTGTGACATCGAAGCGAACATTCTGTCCATCGTGGGTTTCTTCTGAAGTTTATCTTTGAGTGTTTGAAAGTATTTCAAATCTTCACCTGTTTTATCAGGGTGACATTTTCTCAGATGATCCTGCAGCTTGGATGGTTTCATAGCGTCATTGCCCATGACTTTATTGCATAAAGGGCACATAGGCAAATTGTTTGTGTGACAATGATGGAATACAGCCAAGATTCAAATAATCAACACTGTACTGTCCACATTTCTTTTTAGATTTGGACATGGCATCAGTCATCTGTGGGCAAAATTTATCTATTTAAGTAAGACATAAAGTCTAGCAGCTGTATATTAAAAAATCAAAGTCAAATTTAAATCGTGTGGTCTTAGATTTTATGGCTGGCATAGGCGTATAACTACGAGTGCAAAACCAAAAATTAATAAAAAATAATGTACTTACTTTTCTTCGGCACTCTCAAACAAAATAACACTGACTCACTATAATTTGTATGATAAACTACCAGCTTATATTTTTTTAAATATTTTCTTACCACTTTCCTTTTCAAGATTCAGGAAACGAATAAACGTATTTGTCTCACATTCGTATTTATAGAGTGACGAATTGAACAAGTCAGTGCAAGTTCGCGAAGCTCTGAGCAAAGACATTAATAATTACCAAGATGTTTCTCTGAGGCTGCGCGTATGCTTCTAACAAGATGATACTGGCATATCATTATGTGCAGGTTTTTTACAAGTTAAAAATGTATTGCGGCCACAAAGCGAATAAACATATATAATAAATTTTTAACTTCATAGGTAATTTTATAAATAATGTATATGTTTTTATATTATAAGATAGTATAATGTAAGTAAATAGGTACTATCAGTGTATGTTGAGATCCACTATCGTGGACCCCCATTTTCATTTCATGGACCCCAAAAAATTTTTTTCGCTGACGTAGATCCCTTGCAGGTTGTCATACACCCCTGGAAGTCGATATAGACCACTTTGGGAATCACTGATATACAGGGTGTAACAGCGAAACGAGCTACCTCGAATAACTTCTATGTTATTAAAGATACAATAAAATAGAATTAAACAATCTTATACAGGACCAAAAGGGACATCCAACTATGAAAGAAAATATTTTTTAAACCAGTGGTTCTCAAGTAACAACACAAAGAAATATTTTTTCAAACCAGAAGCTGTATATTTTTTAGGCCCATTCGCTAGAGTATTTTTTTCTGAATTCCATCATGTATATTTTTTTATACCCTTACATTATAAAAATATTGAGAAAATGTGATTGAAAGATAACTAAATTTTATTTTTTCAGTAGGCTATGAAACAAAATTGAGCTTAAATACATGAAATTATTTGTAATTTACTTTATAACACTATTCATAAAGTAAATAACAAATAATTAATGCCCGGTATTATAAAGAACAAAATAAATGTTAATTAGTTACTATGGAATTAAATTTACTTACACAGTTAATGTAATTTTGCGTATTATAAAAGAATCTTACAAGTAAATTAACTAATAGGAGATTTACCGACTATTTTAGTTCATCTTTTCATCAATAGAAGACTAATATATAAATGTTGAAATTTGGCATCGGTTATTATTATTTTCGGTTGGTGACACTTTGTTTTCAAACAAAAATGTATAAAAAGCGGGAAAGAAGTAATAATTATACAAAAACGGATAAAGCTAATTTGTTACGGAGCGTAATTAATAATTGATTCATTGCAGAGATAGAATGATTCCTCTGAGTGATTGGTTGTATATCATCACTAATTAAACTCAATACTCGTAAAACATCTTGTTTTTTTAAACGAAATCTATTTTTAAATTCATCATTATTATAAAAATCTAATGGATTATTTCTTTGTCGAGAAACTCGTGGACGTCTTCGTGGAGGTGCTGGTAATTTTCATGTTCACTATCACTTATAGAATTTACTGATGAAACCGATGAAACTGATGAAATTGATGACATACCTACTACAATTTTATTAAACACAAAAAAAGAACAGAATAAAATAATTATTAAAATCTAAAGTGTATAAATAGGTAAAAATGCTAATTTACATATCTGTTACTTAAAATAATAATATTTTAAATAAAAACAAAACACGAAGCTGTCAAGTAATTGACAGAATAAATTTTACTAGCTAGAAATTCATGGGTGTAGTTTAACTGTGAGATGTACTAGCGAAGTAAATTTATTTTTCGTTTATAATACGGTTACCAAATAAAATCTACCGACTATTTTAGTTATTTGACGTTTATAATACCGGGCATTAATGTATTTAATTTATGTTTCGTTATATTTAAGCTCAATTTTGTTTCATAGCCTACTGAAAAATAACTATAAAAATAAAATTTATTTAACTTTCAATCGCATTTTTCTCAATATTTTACTTTTTTAAGGGTATAAAACGAATACATAATTTAATTCAGAAAAAATTACTCTATCGAATGGGTTTAAAAAATATATAGCATCTCATTTGAAAAAACATAACTTTATGTTGTTCCTTGAGAACCACTGGTTTAAAAAAATATTTTCTTTTATAGTTAGATGTCCCCTTTGGTCCTGCAAAATATTGTTTGATACTATTTTATTGTATCTTTAATAACATAGAAGTTATTCGAGGTAGGTCGTTTCGCTGTTACACCCTGTATACGTTTTGACTTTCCCTGAATCGATTGCAACTATTTTTGGAATGATGTCTGTGTGTGTGTGTGTGTGTGTGTGTGCTAAAGGTAAAATTTTAAAACTTTAAACTTAAGATTCGTATATGCCTCGCATGTGCACCTCCTATTTTTGAATAAAATATTTAGACCGGAAGTGCCTGTTTACTCTAGTCATTTGTTGCGGTTTCTGCTAATACTCAAAAAATGGTGAAAGTTACAGAAAAATGGTTTTGTTTAAAATTAAAGTTATTTATATCTAGCACAACATTTGTTTGAATTTGTTTTCCTAAAAGAGTACTAGCTTCATAATAAATTTCTTCTTATTATATATATTTTTACATAAATCGTATCACCAGCGCCTGTCAAATGCTTAATAAAATAGACTTAAATAATTTGAAATTAGGCATTTAATATTTATTCTTAGAAATATATTTAGTGTAAAAGCGATCTAAAGGTTAGAAAAAATATTATAAATTTGAAGAAATGTGAAACTACGATATGGTTTAACACAAATGCGTATAAAATTACCCACGCAATTTCATTCTGGTTAAATAACTACTTCCTTATATCAAATTCTAAATAAGCGAACCTTAATACACCTTAATACCTATTTTTTACTTTCTTATACGAAGTATAAGTAAGTATTCTAATCATGAAAAATTTCGATCTCGAGATTTTAACGGAAATATATATTTTGACCTTCCCTGAATCGATTCCGACTATTTTTGGAATGACGTCTGTCTGTGTGTGTGTGTGTGCGTGTGTGTGTGTGTGTATGTGTGTGTGTATGTTCTCTATAGCCTAAACGGTTGAAGCTAAAATTATGAAACTTTAAACTTAAGATTTGCATATGCTTGAGGTGTGCACCTCCTATTTTTGAAAAAAATATTCAAAGTGGAAGTGTTTGTTTACTCTAGTCATTTTTTTGCAATTTTGCAATTACTCAAAATTGGTTACAGTTACAGAAAAATTGCATGAGAAAAATTAAATTTATTTCTATTTAGCACAACTTTTGTTTGAATATATTTTCCAAAAAGAGTACTGTATTCAAATTAAATTTTTGCTTATTATATATTCTTTTACATAAATCGTATCAATTGTTTAACAAAATAGACTTAAATAATTTGAAGTTTGACATTTTTTATTTATTCTAAGAAATATATTTACTGTAAAAGCGATATAAAGGTTAGAACAAATATTATAAATTAGAAAAATAATGTAACTACGATATGGTTTAACCCATATGCGTATAAGAAAGTTCGGTGCATGACACTGCAGATGTTTGTAGTTTCGCTCGAGAGATACCCGTGTATAAGTGGCCCTAGGGGCCGTGAAACTTTCTGTATCGCATAGGTTTTTTGGGCCAATGATTCTACACGAATAAAGCTTTGAAAAAAGGCAAAAAAATTGATTCTTTCAAAGTTGCAACCTGTAATGCCACCTTAAGTGTATACCTAGTCAGCGAGAACACAAAACTCGCGCGCTTGTGGTTCTTTTAACTCCAAGAGTATTTCGCATTGAACTTTCGAATTTTCACAAGATGTTTTCTAAGCCCTAAGCTTTCTAAAAAACCAAAACAAAAATTTTAATTTTTTCAATCCGAGACTCCGTAAGGTACCCTTCACCACGCTTTTCAAAAATTATACTATAGCAGCCTGTACAGCGACGTCTATCGTTTGTTCTTTCCAGAAAGTGTTGAATTGAAACCTCATTGGGTTATTCTAATAATATTTTTCGCATTTATAGCCGTATGGAATCGAGTCATAGTTATCCAAGAGTTTTCTTTTGCTTAACGTTTTTTGTAGTATTTAGTCTTCTGTTTTTGTCACGACATCATTGTTCTCGGTTCTCCTGGTATTTTGCTTTATTATCTAAGCTGGTGTTGCGTCATTCAAAACCTTATCCAAATTAGCCATCTTGTCTGTTTTATTGTTGAGCGTAATACCCTTTATCTTACAGACGGGGGCTTTAAATCTCTTATTTGTCCAGGAAAATTTTATGTAAGCATACATTATTGGACTACCAGATATAAACTCCGTAATGTAGCCTCCCTGCATCTAAAATTTTAGTTCATCAGTCATATGCCCCAAAAAACTCCCCGTTGGTGGTTCGTTTTCGTTTCCATGGGATACATATATGACCGAGTCAGTGCCGTAATAAAGTACTCTCTCTTCTAATTTATCTGAGTAAGTATACAGTTTAAGACGACGAGCAGCCGATTCGAAAAAGAGGCTAACCAAGGCCAACTAGATACATAAACTAATTATGACTAAATACGCATGTTTCACTTCATTATTGATAATGAATAATAACTATTATATAAATTATTGATTTTCTATACTACATAAACCCAAAATATATATAAATTATTAGCGGGCGCCCTTCGGAAAACATAGAAAAAATCAATTCTTTAACATTCTCACGAATTTCAAGTTCGAAGTCGAATATTATTATTAGCAACAATTGCCTGTCTTCCAAATTAATCATTATCAACCATGGCAATAAAATATATAAAAATTATTGGTCAGTGCCCTTCGGAACCCTTAAAAAAAATCATTTCTTTAAAATTTTCACGAATTTCAAGTTCAAAGTATAATATTATTATTAGCAACAATTGTGTCTTCCAAATTAATATCAGTTAGTCGTTATCAATCATACCAATAAATACATAAAAATTATTGGTCAGTTCCTTTCGGAATCCTTAGAAAAAAATAATTTCTTTAAAATTTTCACGAATTTCAAGTTCAAAATCTAATATTATTATTAGCAACAATTGTCTGTATTCCAAATTAATAACAATTAGTCATTATCAACCATAGCAATTAAATATATATAAATTATTGGTCCGTGCTCTTTGGAACCCTTAGAAAAAAAATCATTTCCTTAAAATTCTCATGAATTTCAAGTTTAAAGTCTAATATTATTATTAGCAACAAATGTCTGTCTTCCAAATTAATAACAGTTAGTCATTATCAACCAAAGCAATTAAATTTATATAAATTATTGGTCGGTGGTATGAAACCCCTTAGTAAACATTGCAAAACAGAGTTTTGATCATCTAAGTTGTGCATTGTTTCCCAGCAAGAACCACGAGGAGGTTAGGGTCCATGACTGTTTAGACTTTTAACATTTTTCATTTACTTCAAATTAAACGGACATTTTTCTTGCCAGGATAGGAAAGGATACATGGATTAGACAGAGTATAATATAGGAAAGGAATACGATTAACCGGTAGGGTTAGGATCACCAATCACTAAAATTTTCCATCTGTGTGGCATTCTAGCTTTTGATGATCTCTACTGAATAATGTTTAATTTAGTACAATTCAACACATAGGAGAAAGTACTGCAATGTTGAAAAATATTTATTTAATATGATTTTTGATAAATCATTGTAGAAGAAAAGTTTTTTGGTGGTCCTTTGTAAATTTTGGGTATTTGTTGTTTATATGATTGAAAAGTTGTTTCATCATTAAAAAAAACTGATAATTTCGAGCTTTGCTAGTTGACATAGGATTCATGCCATCTGCTTCAGTTAGAAAATTCATTATCCACATCCTTATTTGAGGCATATTTGCTTCAGAAAAATTATAAGGATTGCCACAGCAAATTATATAGACCCAAACGCATAAATGCACTCCGCAATTAGAACCAACTTGATTATCATTTTTTTGGCTGGGAATGTATGTATATAGTCCATTCGTCAGAATTTACCAATATACTGTATTTAAGAAAATGCTGGTTATTCAGAAAGAGAAAAAATCTTTGCATTAAGTCTATCGGTATTGTACCGTGCAGTGAATCTAAATATAGTATGTATTTTAATTTGACAATAACTACTATAGTAGTCCAATGATTGTCATTCAAATTTAAGGGAATTAACCAAACATCATATTTTAAAACATCAAGTTTCTGTCCCCAAGTATTTAAAGAGAACAAACGATCGCACATAATTTTTTTGAAAAAAAATGTATCAAAAGCACAAATATTGCGATTTTTTGAAAACTTATGGGAAGCTACCGAGAGAAAAGAATTAATGATTTGATCATCTAGCCAATTATTTCCATGAAGACTGTTGAAGCTATCAACGTTAAAATAAAATTGTTGATTTTATACGAATGTTTCCAAAGATGTGGATAGGAAGAAAATGAATCCCAAGGTGGCTTGTAATTGACAGGAGTAACATATTGACACGAAAATGGAAGTAAAGTGACAGTGGCAACTTTATTGGTAGCTTCCATAAGTATGGGAGACTCTGCGGGAGAGCTGCAAGGTGTCGAAATGATTGGAAGAGGTGTACTATGTTCCTTAGACAATGCAGTGGAAAAATTGTTGGGTGGATCGACAAATGCATTGTGCAATACATCCTTTGCTCCTGAAGTTTGAGCAGATTCCTCGAAAAGTTGAAAATGACTCTTATTATTTTCTTTGGGACTTTGAAGGAAGTCTGTGAAGGCATTGATAGCCTTCGAAGTGGCTTGAAGAAGTGTTCTGGGTTTACCCCACGTCTCCTGCGATAGAGTAATATTTAGACTATCTGCATTCAACGACCTATTATAGATTCGTTTTTTCCCTTTTTTCGTAGTTTCCAACGATATCTTCTGGTCAATGATTCTACCTTTTAAGAGACTTTCCATTTTTCTGATGAACCGAGGAATTTTTATTCTTAATTTACTACGAAATGTATCTTTTTTAAGAATTTTGAACCAATTTTCTACTATGGCATTGCAGTCTTTTCTGATAGAATTTTTTTTATGGCAATTCCCGACAGAATTGGATAAAAAGGAAAGAAATCTTTTAATAAATAATTTATGAAAGCGGGTAAGCATAAATCATTACAAATACCAGAATCACCAGAACCAGCGAGGACATCATCATATTATAGTTGGAAATGAAGATGCTTCCGTTTCCACGAAATCAGAGCCACCATGCATTTTCATGAGAATATTATGACTACATGTTATAAATCTTAGAGAATCGTCAAAATCAGAACAAATGAAGGGTAACCCGAAGACTTTCACAATATTTGTCCAAAAAATAATTACACAAATGAAATTATTACTGTGAATTAAACAAGCAAAAATTCTTTTTGTCAGAGTTCTCAGACGTTTATTTTTTGTAAAAGAATTTATTTTAATTGTGCCAGCATGAAATAAATACGTAGAACAAACATGTAATATAACAAGATGATCTATCGTATTTGAGAAAGTTACATGATGCCACATTTGCTTCAAGTATTGTAGAAGATCCATCTTATTAAAGGACAGTACCACACTCTGAATAAGAACTATACTAAAATTTGTTTCTATTTTCGAAATAATAGGTTTTTTCGAATGGAAAACTCTATTTAGATCGTTGAAAAGGAAGATAAAAAATACTGAATTGTTGGAATATTGTGGGCAGATGAAATGCATTCAGCTATAGGTACAGGCGATTTATTTGTACGAGGAAGAACAAGGGCATAATAATAAATCTGCTTTTTAATCCAGCTGGGCTTACTACAAATGCTACCAGTGGAATCTAAATAAAGAAAAATAGGATTCTTCCGTAGTGAAATAAGATGCCGCAGTTGATACTCCGTTTGTAGTCGAACCAAAAATGGAGAGTAGCTAAGCTCTTGTATATAACCAGTAATATATTTTCCATTCCATTTATCAGAACTAAGATCTTTTTGATAGACTAAATCTTGAAATAAATGTGTTTATATTTTGTCCGAAGTCCATAATTAGATAATTAATATTTTGGAGTTTGATTTCCCTTTTTGGCTTCTATTTGTTTTTAATTTTGGTCACGACGCGTTTCGATCGCTAGATCATTATCGAATGACAAGGTTATGATAAATTAGTTGTGCTTATATAGTGGTGGTTGGGATTTATTTCTGGGAATTTGTGTAATGGCTTGGAACAGGGAGTCTGATATACTGTTAGTTTGGACGTTGATGATTTTGTGGTTTAATTTTTCTTTATATATTTCTAAATTTTCCATTATGTTTAATCTATTGCTTTTATTATGTTGTTTAATGATTTTCATTGTTTCTTCTATGTTCCCTCCTATATGGTTTTTGTTGAAGAGATGTGTTGCGTAATTGGAGTCGGTTTTGAGATTTTTAAATGAGTTTATGTGTTCCTTATATCGATCTTTAAATTTTCTTCCAGTTTGTCCTATGTATTTTTGGTTGCATGTTTTGCACTCGAGTGTGTAAACTCCGCTTTGGTCGTATAAGTTTTTGTTTTCAATGCTTGATTTTAATTGGTTTTTTAGACTGTTGGATGTTTTATAGGCTATTTTTATGTTTTGGTTTTTAAATAATTTTGTTAAGTAGTGTGTTAGTTTTCCTATGTAAGTGAAGGTTGTCCAAGTTTTGTTTTCGTCTTTATTTTCTGGTTTATGAGGTTGTTTTAGTTTGTTTTTTATGTTGTTATGTATTTTATTAACTGTGTTTCGGTTATAACCATTGCTGGTTGCTATTTGGTAAATGGTATTAAGTTCTTGTTTATAGTTTGCTTTGTTTAGCGGTATGGTTTCTAGTCGGTGTATTAAGCTTCTTAAAGCTGCCAATTTGTGTTGTTTAGGGTGTTCGGATTGCGCGTGGATTATATTGTCTGTTGTGGTGGGTTTTCGGTATATATTGTAGGTTAATCTGTTATTAGATTTTATTATGGTTATGTCCAGGTAATTTATTTTGTTATTATTTTCTTCTTCTAGGGTAAATTTTATTTTAGGGTGTACGTTGTTTATATATGTCAAGATGTCGTTTATATTATTATGTTCTGCTATGCATAAGATATCATCAACGTATCTTATCCATTTTTTAATTTTAAATTTGTTTTTTATGCTGTGCATTAATTCATCCTCCATGTTCTGTAGGAAGATTTCGGATAATATGCCTGATAGTGGACTTCCCATGGCTAGGCCGTCGTTTTGTTGGTAATATTGGTTGTTGAATTTGAAGTAATTTTGGTGTAATATTGTTTTTAGTATATCGATGACTTGTTTTAGGTATGAATCTTCGTATCCATTTTTATGAAGTGTAGCTTCTATTATATTTAACGTGTCCTTAATTGGAACGTTAGTGTATAGATTAGTTATGTCAAAGGATATAATCTTCATTTTTGGTGTTATTTTTATTTGTTGTGTTTCTGTTATTAGTTCGTTGTTGTTCTTGATGGTGTATTTATTTTTGAGGTTTAAGTTGGATTTTAATATGTGGGCCATGGTTTTGGATATTTTGTACGTTGGTGCTGTTTTGAAGTTTATAAGTGGTCGTATTGGAATTTCTGGTTTATGTATTTTAGGTAATGCTTTTAGTATTGGTGCTTGAGGGTTCATATTAGTTTGTGAGTATATTTTATTCTTGTCTATTATGAGTGGTGAATTTTTGATTGTTTGTTTGAGTAATATTTGATATTTATTAGTTGGATCTGTTTTTAGTTTTGTGCAGTTGTTTTTGTTTATAAATTCTTCAGTTTTCTTGATGTAATCATCTTTGTTTATTATGACTATTGTGTTACCTTTATCAGCTTTTGTAATTATCGCGTTATTATTTGTGATTTTAATAATATTTTCTGGTTGTTTAATTTTTCATTTCGGTTATTGTTTGCTTCGTGTTTTATTATTTTTTCAATTTGTATAGCTGCTAAATGGCGTGTTCTTTCTTGTATTTCTTCTGGTAATTTTTGTATTGCTTCTTCACTGTCTATTATTAATATCTCTATGTTTTGTTTTTTATTGTTAGGTATGTTATGTTTTAATCCTCTGTTTAACAGTTCAATTTCTTCGTTGGTGAATGTGGTAGATGTTAAGTTTTCTATTCTGTTGTAAAATTGGATTATGGTATAAAAAACTTGATTGAAGAAATACAAGAAAGAACACGCCATTTAGCAGCTATACAAATTGAAAAAATAATAAAACACGAAGCAAACAATAACCGAAATGAAAAATTAAACAACCAGAAAATATTATTAAAATCACAAATAATAACGCGATAATTACAAAAGCTGATAAAGGTAACACAATAGTTATAATAAACAAAGATGATTACATCAAGAAAACTGAAGAATTTATAAACAAAAACAACTGCACAAAACTAAAAACAGATCCAACTAATAAATATCAAATATTACTCAAACAAACAATCAAAAATTCACCACTCATAATAGACAAGAATAAAATATACTCACAAACTAATATGAACCCTCAAGCACCAATACTAAAAGCATTACCTAAAATACATAAACCAGAAATTCCAATACGACCACTTATAAACTTCAAAACAGCACCAACGTACAAAATATCCAAAACCATGGCCCACATATTAAAATCCAACTTAAACCTCAAAAATAAATACACCATCAAGAACAACAACGAACTAATAACAGAAACACAACAAATAAAAATAACACCAAAAACGAAGATTATATCCTTTGACATAACTAATCTATACACTAACGTTCCAATTAAGGACACGTTAAATATAATAGAAGCTACACTTCATAAAAATGGATACGAAGATTCATACCTAAAACAAGTCATCGATATACTAAAAACAATATTACACCAAAATTACTTCAAATTCAACAACCAATATTACCAACAAAACGACGGCCTAGCCATGGGAAGTCCACTATCAGGCATATTATCCGAAATCTTCCTACAGAACATGGAGGATGAATTAATGCACAGCATAAAAAACAAATTTAAAATTAAAAAATGGATAAGATACGTTGATGATATCTTATGCATAACAGAACATAATAATATAAACGACATCTTGACATATATAAACAACGTACACCCTAAAATAAAATTTACCCTAGAAGAAGAAAATAATAACAAAATAAATTACCTGGACATAACCATAATAAAATCTAATAACAGATTAACCTACAATATATACCGAAAACCCACCACAACAGACAATATAATCCACGCGCAATCCGAACACCCTAAACAACACAAATTGGCAGCTTTAAGAAGCTTAATACACCGACTAGAAACCATACCGCTAAACAAAGCAAACTATAAACAAGAACTTAATACCATTTACCAAATAGCAACCAGCAATGGTTATAACCGAAACACAGTTAATAAAATACATAACAACATAAAAAACAAACTAAAACAACCTCATAAACCAGAAAATAAAGACGAAAACAAAACTTGGACAACCTTCACTTACATAGGAAAACTAACACACTACTTAACAAAATTATTTAAAAACCAAAACATAAAAATAGCCTATAAAACATCCAACAGTCTAAAAAACCAATTAAAATCAAGCATTGAAAACAAAAACTTATACGACCAAAGCGGAGTTTACACACTCGAGTGCAAAACATGCAACCAAAAATACATAGGACAAACTGGAAGAAAATTTAAAGATCGATATAAGGAACACATAAACTCATTTAAAAATCTCAAAACCGACTCCAATTACGCAACACATCTCTTCAACAACAACCATATAGGAGGGAACATAGAAGAAACAATGAAAATCATTAAACAACATAATAAAAGCAATAGATTAAACATAATGGAAAATTTAGAAATATATCAAGAAAAATTAAACAACAAAATCATCAACGTCCAAACTAACAGTATATCAGACTCCCTGTTCCAAGCCATTACACAAATTCCCAGAAATAAATCCCAACCACCACTATATAAGCACAACTAATTTATCATAACCTTGTCATTCGATAATGATCTAGCGATCGAAACGCGTCGTGACCAAAATTAAAAACAAATAGAAGCCAAAAAGGGAAATCAAACTCCAAAATATTAATTATCTAATTATGGACTTCGGACAAAATATAAACACATTTATTTCAAGATTTAGTCTATCAAAAAGATCTTAGTTCTGATAAATGGAATGGAAAATATATTACTGGTTATATACAAGAGCTTAGCTACTCTCCATTTTTGGTTCGACTACAAACGGAGTATCAACTGCGGCATCTTATTTCACTACGGAAGAATCCTATTTTTCTTTATTTAGATTCCACTGGTAGCATTTGTAGTAAGCCCAGCTGGATTAAAAAGCAGATTTATTATTATGCCCTTGTTCTTCCTCGTAGAAATAAATCGCCTGTACCTATAGCTGAATGCATTTCATCTGCCCACAATATTCCAACAATTCAGTATTTTTTATCTTCCTTTTCAACGATCTAAATAGAGTTTTCCATTCGAAAAAACCTATTATTTCGAAAATAGAAACAAATTTTAGTATAGTTCTTATTCAGAGTGTGGTACTGTCCTTTAATAAGATGGATCTTCTACAATACTTGAAGCAAATGTGGCATCATGTAACTTTCTCAAATACGATAGATCATCTTGTTATATTACATGTTTGTTCTACGTATTTATTTCATGCTGGCACAATTAAAATAAATTCTTTTACAAAAAATAAACGTCTGAGAACTCTGACAAAAAGAATTTTTGCTTGTTTAATTCACAGTAATAATTTCATTTGTGTAATTATTTTTTGGACAAATATTGTGAAAGTCTTCGGGTTACCCTTCATTTGTTCTGATTTTGACGATTCTCTAAGATTTATAACATGTAGTCATAATATTCTCATGAAAATGCATGGTGGCTCTGATTTCGTGGAAACGGAAGCATCTTCATTTCCAACTATAATATGATGATGTCCTCGCTGGTTCTGGTGATTCTGGTATTTGTAATGATTTATGCTTACCCGCTTTCATAAATTATTTATTAAAAGATTTCTTTCCTTTTTATCCAATTCTGTCGGGAATTGCCATAAAAAAAATTCTATCAGAAAAGACTGCAATGCCATAGTAGAAAATTGGTTCAAAATTCTTAAAAAAGATACATTTCGTAGTAAATTAAGAATAAAAATACCTCGGTTCATCAGAAAAATGGAAAGTCTCTTAAAAGGTAGAATCATTGACCAGAAGATATCGTTGGAAACTACGAAAAAAGGGAAAAAACGAATCTATAATAGGTCGTTGAATGCAGATAGTCTAAATATTACTCTATCGCAGGAGACGTGGGGAAAACCCAGAACACTTCTTCAAGCCACTTCGAAGGCTATCAATGCCTTCACAGACTTCCTTCAAAGTCCCGAAGAAAATAATAAGAGTCATTTTCAACTTTTCGAGGAATCTGCTCAAACTTCAGGAGCAAAGGATGTATTGCACAATGCATTTGTCGATCCACCCAACAATTTTTCCACTGCATTGTCTAAGGAACATAGTACACCTCTTCCAATCATTTCGACACCTTGCAGCTCTCTCGCAGAGTCTCCCATACTTATGGAAGCTACCAATAAAGTTGCCACTGTCACTTTACTTCCATTTTCGTGTCAATATGTTACTCCTGTCAATTACAAGCCACCTTGGGATTCATTTTCTTCCTATCCACATCTTTGGAAACATTCGTATAAAATCAACAATTTTATTTTAACGTTGATAGCTTCAACAGTCTTCATGGAAATAATTGGCTAGATGATCAAATCATTAATTCTTTTCTCTCGGTAGCTTCCCATAAGTTTTCAAAAAATCGCAATATTTTTGCTTTTGATACATTTTTTTTCAAAAAAATTATGTGCGATCGTTTGTTCTCTTTAAATACTTGGGGACAGAAACTTGATGTTTTAAAATATGATGTTTGGTTAATTCCCTTAAATTTGAATGACAATCATTGGACTACTATAGTAGTTATTGTCAAATTAAAATACATACTATATTTAGATTCACTGCACGGTACAATACCGATAGACTTAATGCAAAGATTTTTTCTCTTTCTGAATAACCAGCATTTTCTTAAATACAGTATATTGGTAAATTCTGACGAATGGACTATATACATACATTCCCAGCCAAAAAAATGATAATCAAGTTGGTTCTAATTGCGGAGTGCATTTATGCGTTTGGGTCTATATAATTTGCTGTGGCAATCCTTATAATTTTTCTGAAGCAAATATGCCTCAAATAAGGATGTGGATAATGAATTTTCTAACTGAAGCAGATGGCATGAATCCTATGTCAACTAGCAAAGCTCGAAATTATCAGTTTTTTTTAATGATGAAACAACTTTTCAATCATATAAACAACAAATACCCAAAATTTACAAAGGACCACCAAAAAACTTTTCTTCTACAATGATTTATCAAAAATCATATTAAATAAATATTTTTCAACATTGCAGTACTTTCTCCTATGTGTTGAATTGTACTAAATTAAACATTATTCAGTAGAGATCATCAAAAGCTAGAATGCCACACAGATGGAAAATTTTAGTGATTGGTGATCCTAACCCTACCGGTTAATCGTATTCCTTTCCTATATTATACTCTGTCTAATCCATGTATCCTTTCCTATCCTGGCAAGAAAAATGTCCGTTTAATTTGAAGTAAATGAAAAATGTTAAAAGTCTAAACAGTCATGGACCCTAACCTCCTCGTGGTTCTTGCTGGGAAACAATGCACAACTTAGATGATCAAAACTCTGTTTTGCAATGTTTACTAAGGGGTTTCATACCACCGACCAATAATTTATATAAATTTAATTGCTTTGGTTGATAATGACTAACTGTTATTAATTTGGAAGACAGACATTTGTTGCTAATAATAATATTAGACTTTAAACTTGAAATTCATGAGAATTTTAAGGAAATGATTTTTTTTCTAAGGGTTCCAAAGAGCACGGACCAATAATTTATATATATTTAATTGCTATGGTTGATAATGACTAATTGTTATTAATTTGGAATACAGACAATTGTTGCTAATAATAATATTAGATTTTGAACTTGAAATTCGTGAAAATTTTAAAGAAATGATTTTTTTCTAAGGATTCCGAAAGGAACTGACCAATAATTTTTATGTATTTATTGGTATGATTGATAACGACTAACTGATATTAATTTGGAAGACACAATTGTTGCTAATAATAATATTATACTTTGAACTTGAAATTCGTGAAAATTTTAAAGAAATGATTTTTTTTAAGGGTTCCGAAGGGCACTGACCAATAATTTTTATATATTTTATTGCCATGGTTGATAATGATTAATTTGGAAGACAGGCAATTGTTGCTAATAATAATATTCGACTTCGAACTTGAAATTCGTGAGAATGTTAAAGAATTGATTTTTTCTATGTTTTCCGAAGGGCGCCCGCTAATAATTTATATATATTTTGGGTTTATGTAGTATAGAAAATCAATAATTTATATAATAGTTATTATTCATTATCAATAATGAAGTGAAACATGCGTATTTAGTCATAATTAGTTTATGTATCTAGTTGGCCTTGGTTAGCCTCTTTTTCGAATCGGCTGCTCGTCGTCTTAAACTGTATACTTACTCAGATAAATTAGAAGAGAGAGTACTTTATTACGGCACTGACTCGGTCATATATGTATCCCATGGAAACGAAAACGAACCACCAACGGGGAGTTTTTTGGGGCATATGACTGATGAACTAAAATTTTAGATGCAGGGAGGCTACATTACGGAGTTTATATCTGGTAGTCCAATAATGTATGCTTACATAAAATTTTCCTGGACAAATAAGAGATTTAAAGCCCCCGTCTGTAAGATAAAGGGTATTACGCTCAACAATAAAACAGACAAGATGGCTAATTTGGATAAGGTTTTGAATGACGCAACACCAGCTTAGATAATAAAGCAAAATACCAGGAGAACCGAGAACAATGATGTCGTGACAAAAACAGAAGACTAAATACTACAAAAAACGTTAAGCAAAAGAAAACTCTTGGATAACTATGACTCGATTCCATACGGCTATAAATGCGAAAAATATTATTAGAATAACCCAATGAGGTTTCAATTCAACACTTTCTGGAAAGAACAAACGATAGACGTCGCTGTACAGGCTGCTATAGTATAATTTTTGAAAAGCGTGGTGAAGGGTACCTTACGGAGTCTCGGATTGAAAAAATTAAAATTTTTGTTTTGGTTTTTTAGAAAGCTTAGGGCTTAGAAAACATCTTGTGAAAATTCGAAAGTTCAATGCGAAATACTCTTGGAGTTAAAAGAACCACAAGCGCGCGAGTTTTGTGTTCTCGCTGACTAGGTATACACTTAAGGTGGCATTACAGGTTGCAACTTTGAAAGAATCAATTTTTTTGCCTTTTTTCAAAGCTTTATTCGTGTAGAATCATTGGCCCAAAAAACCTATGCGATACAGAAAGTTTCACGGCCCCTAGGGCCACTTATACACGGGTATCTCTCGAGCGAAACTACAAACATCTGCAGTGTCATGCACCGAACTTTCTTATACGCATATGGGTTAAACCATATCGTAGTTACATTATTTTTCTAATTTATAATATTTGTTCTAACCTTTATATCGCTTTTACAGTAAATATATTTCTTAGAATAAATAAAAAATGTCAAACTTCAAATTATTTAAGTCTATTTTGTTAAACAATTGACAGCCGCAGATGATACGATTTATGTAAAAAAATATAAAATAAGCAAAAATTTATTTTGAATACAATACTCTTTTTGGAAAATATATTCAAATTAAAGTTGTGCTAAATAGAAATACCTTTAATTTTTGCTCATGCAATTTTTCTGTAACTGTAACCATTTTTGAGTAATTGCAGAAAGTGCTAGATGCACTCTCGTTTTAAGACGAGCTTGTGTTGAAACATATGCGGCGATAACACGGTTAACTGTAGATAGCAAATTAGCGGTTTCGTCTTGTTGTTTCCAGTTGATCACTGTTGTTTCATCATTTACTACTTGTATGGAGTTTACATCAACGCATGGATTGGCGAGCATATCGTTCAAATCTTTTTCTTCCGTTATAATCAATGATTTAGGTTAGATCTCTCGCTGACCGAATTGTCTGTAAATTATACTTTTTTAGCTCATTACACATATTTATTACTATTAATATGAAACTAACCTGCAGAACGAGTTTAAAACTAGTTTTTCCAGTGATCTCAGACCTGAAATTCTTACAGTTTTATTGTATTCAAGCTGAAAAACTTCATTGTTCAGATAGTCTTCAATATACTTATGTTCCTTTTCTTGTGTACTGTAATTTGCATGCCACCCGCTGGCTTCTTGCTTCATCTTTCAAAAATTTATCGATGATCTTTGCAAACATTCTTTCATCAACACTTTTTTTGTCATATTGAGTAACATTATGCTGCCAAATTTCGTATACTTCAAACAATTTGTATACTTTTTCAGCAGTACTTTTAATCTCATCTGCGACCCACGTACTGGTTATTTCTCGTTCTTCTAGCGTTTGTATGCAATCACACTGAAAATATTCCTCACCATACGTACGGCAGAGTAATAACAGAAATTTATCGTATTGTTTCATAACTTATTTATAACGGGGTGATAAATATTTTGTGGAGATAATATTTTACGCAATAATAATCCGTTCACGTTTTCAATAGAGTTATTTACACCCGTTACGTCCTTACAAGCTTCGTCGACGTAAACAATTGGGTTCCACAATGGATGCTTCCCATATTTACAAACCCAATGATATGGAGAATATACATCTTTATTTTAAATTTTTTCAATGTCTTTCTTTAAAGTACAGCTTTGTATAACCAGTAAGGCCTACGTAAAATCCATCACGAGGATTGACAGGCGTATAATTAAGCATTAAATGACGGTCTAAAAATTTCTTATCTTTGTGTGTATTCAGTAATTTTCTAAATTCACCCTCCCACTTTTCGATGACGCCATTTCGCATATAAGTCAGTCTGTTGGTTTTATCTGTGGTTTTTTTCAAACTAGATTTAGTGTTTTCGTCTTGTGGGTTGACATTAATCGTGTCTATGATAATAAGAACCATGAAACTCAAATATTTGTTGCGTTTCTACACAGAAGCCATCGATATTGAAATAAATTTTGGGTGTTTTAACTTTTTTCTGTCTTCCTGCATGTTTTATCGTTATACCGCACTCAATGCTTTCATGAATCAACCACTACAGTGCGATTTTTGACTGAATATCTTCTGCTCGATATCCACCTCGTGGCAGAATACCAATTGTGTTCAATTGATGAAATTAACGTCTAAACATCAAGTTACATGCTGATGCAATTGTTATGCCCTCTGTGAATGAGCATACTCCACATTCTTCAATATAGCTCCCCGGAAATTTAAGCAAGCTCGCCGCAGCATGTCAGCATCTGTAACACAATACAAAATAAACTCCTTTTCATATCAAAATAGTACCCTGTACTTTTTATCTCTTCTTACTACCTTAAAAATTCATCACTATCAGTTCCTTTCATTCTATCAGGCAAAGAACCAATATAGTTTTCTTTTTCTGTGGTATTAAATAAATATGGAAAATATCATTTTTTAACAGTTAATGGAAGATCAAATGCTATAGGGAGTGTTGACAATGCCATGGGGAAATAGTTGAGAGGGTTAATGAGCCGCATATCCTCAATTTCAAGCATGAAAAATTTTGAACCTTGAATTATCAAACTTGGTTGAAGAAATGTTTGTTCTAAAATATATTTCAGAATAAACTGTGCATCAAAGGCATGTCCATTATGCGCAATGCGAATTACTTATCGGAATATCTCTCGAATAGTTAATACGTGTAACGTCAATGATTCAACAATTTTAATTCTAGAAATGTTTTTCCTGAAGCCACATTTTTTGGCAAAATTAAGATTTTCTTCGTTAATGCACATATTACAACACTGCATATATACACACAGATTTGGTTCGTGCATTTTTGCCTTAAGATCGTCAATCGATTGTTTTTCCTGTTTTGTTTCGAGATTTTTAACATAATTGGTAAGACTGGCATAATCAAGAACACACTGCTGGACAGTATGTTGTAAACACTCTACATAAAACATTGCATAAAATAAATGGTGTCATAAAACTTAACCAATTAAAATCATAATTATTCATAATAGCGAATACTACAACATCAACATTTATAAATAATGTTCCATCTGTTTTCGGTTCCCGATTGTCTTTGTTAATGTAACAAAAGTGATTTACGGGTGTGTGTCCTTTACAAAATATTTCACCGTATACATGTTTTTGCTTTCTTTTAATTATGCTTAGTTTTTAAACAATTTTAAGGTTTACTTGAACACACACTGTTCTTTTACCCAAAGATTTTACATAATAGACTTACTAAGCTATAGCCCAGAAATGCCAGTTTTTCTTATATTTATCCTAATTCCAAATTTATTTCAAATTAAAATAAGATGTCTGGGCAGACGTGTGTTTATTTTAATTGTAAATAATCGCGAATTAAACATCACAAATTATCGTTTTATAAATTTCCAGTCAAAAATAAAATAAATTGTGAATTATGGGTCGCAAGAAGTGATAATAAGTTTTCTATACTTATATTTATGTGATACTATTTATTTAGATAATTTCTAAATATTTACATGTTTAAAATAATTTAATTACACAATTATTTGTTTTCAGAAAATTCATTACCTATCGATATGCCTTTTGCTAAGCTTCAAGGTGAACTGATTTGTGCAGATCATTTCAATTCCTATTCATTTGTTAATTCTCTGAAATATAAATTTTATGTCAATGCTGTACCTGTACAAGTTCAATCCCATTATCACCATCAAATTTAAAAGTACTGTCTTTTAAACTCGTATACAGTAATTCGTATTCAGTTGAAATTAATTTGCCTTCAACGCCGGCAAGTCAGCCAAGAATCAGTGACGCTGCACAACAATGGACATCTTTGTGTTCTTCAGATTTGGCATGCAAAAAAAATAAATTTTCTGATACTGAAACTCTGCGAAAGCAATAAGTTCGTAAAAAATTAAAACGAGTTCAACTTTTGAATAAAATAGACGATCATTGTTATGTAGAGCTAAGAGAATTCGGAAAGAAAGAATATCATAATTTGATATTCATTCTGTTGGTATGTCAATTCTCGCCATACAATACTGGCCAATCTAAGCGATCGCGCTGTCTACCTTACCGACGTTTTAATGTACTACCTTACCGATAGTTTATTAAGTATTGTTTTTGACAGTTTGTTGTTTGTTTTTATGTGTGACTTTATTCAGGAACAAATATAGTTTTACTTAACGAACTCAGGTGCTTCTACGCGCAATAACCTCCCTGACTCAGAGGTTATAGGCCCAGGTATGACGCGAATGTTTTTGTAATACATAACCAACACACACCGCACCCCTCGACATCACACAACGAGGTTATCGCCAGCCAATCGGCATGGTAAACTTCTGAAGTCTCTAGAAACTCAACCGAGTTAACTACGACATCTGGAGAATCCAGGTCGAGGCATTACTGGTAAACAACGACATGTGGCGGTATGTATGAGACGAAAATCCAAAACCCGAACCAATCGAAGCAAGTACCGCCGCAAAGAAAGCAGCCGCACGACAAGTTATCGCCGATTGGACTGGTCAAGACCGATTGGCCGAGTCACATCTGATTTTGTCGATCAGTTCTTCCGAGCTGAAACCGATTTGCTATGGCCTAACTTCGAAAGCCGTGTGGGACAAACTCGAATCAATCTACGTCTCTAAGGACCCTGCACGGAGAGCATCACTATTGAAGCAACTTTCTCAACAAAAAATGTCCGAGGGTGACGACATACGTGAACACCTGAATTCTTACTTTGATGCCGTCGACAAGTTACACGCGATGGACATAGACATAAACGGGCACCTTCTCACAATAATGCTTTTGTACAGTCTGTCCGATTCATTTTAAAACTTCAGGTGCGCCATCGTAACTCGCGACGTTCTCCCGACTCCCGTATCTCTCAGAATCAAAATCGTGGAGGGATACGAGGCGCAAAAGCAGAAATCCAGGAGCTATACGGAGGCACTTTTCTCGAAAAGCTACAATCCCAGTCAAAATTTACACCGATCGCTGGACACTAATTACGAGGAAAAACTTGAGAACCGGTCGAAACTAATGTGTACCTTTTGCAATGTCAAGGGACATTCCGTCCACAAATGCCGAAAGAAAAAACGAATCGAGGCACATAAAGCGGACCGAGTTGGTGACCTGTTCTATCAACGACAAGACGAACAACGCGCACATCTCGCAAATGGCCGTCCTTCCCCCGTAAAGATGAAGCATCCGCGCCTTGGACACTTTAATTACAATAACATGAAGAATTTATTCAACTCCAATTACTTCAAGGGACCGGACTTCAGCCCGAACGATTTTCGCCCGTGCGAAACCTGCCTCGAGGGGAAGATAGCGCGTCTGCCATTACCGGAGCGTGTCGAAAAGCTATCCATACCTCTCGAAATCATCTACTCAGACGTATGCGGACCCCTGCGTACTGCATCGATAGAAGGAGCACGATACTTCATCACTTTTACTGCTGGACCGAACTGTAGTTCATTCGCTCCAAATATGAAAATCCGGAGAAGTTTGCAGAGTTCAAGAGCTCAATGGAAAACGAGACCGGGCATCGGATGAAATCTCTGCAATCTGACAATGGCAAAAAGTACTGCAACGCGCGCATTGACCAGATCCTTAAAGAAAGCGGCATCAACCGCTGACTTACCCGACAACAAAACGGAATTGCAAAGCGGAAAAATCGGAAACTGGTAGAAATGGCGCGATGCATGCTACTTGAGTAGGGAATGGCCCCGTCGTTCTGGGCAGAATTTATCGCCACAGCTTTCTTCATCCAAAACAAGTGTTCCAGCAGGTGTCTCGACGGCAGGACTCTATACGACGTTATTTACGACAAACGTGCAAACATGCAAATCCTCCAAATGTTTGGTTGTAAAGCGTTCGCTCTCAACAAGCAACCCGGAAGAGGAAAATTTGAACCTCGAGCCGTGGAAGGCAGATTCGAATTGAATGCTATTCGAATCTGGATCCCGACCGAACGTAAGGTCCGAGTCACCAGAGACGTCAAGCAAATCGATGAGTACAAATCAGGGCATCTATTCCAGGACATCATCGACGCGAATACCATCAACGGGAAATCCAGACTCCTCGATGACATGGAGAGCATTCTTTCTGTCGGATAGACGGACGCCAATCAAGGTGGAGACACCGACTCCTACAATATTCCACCGAAGATCGAAGAACAGCCCGTACCTGAGGATCCACTAGCGCAACACTGGAGAAGAATGCAACATCGTCTCGCGGCAACAGCGCGGCGGGAACAAACAGACGTGGTCCCGGCCGACCCTCCAAGACTAGGACTGGTAAACCCGGCCGGCGGCGAAGGGACAATCGAACGCCGCAAGGCTCGCATAGTCGCAAAAGGGTTTGCGCAAATTCGCGGCATCAACTACTACGATTTTCTCTCCCCAGTCGCCCGCTTGAGTTCCTTCAGGATCCTTATGGCGCTCTCGGCAAAATACGACCTCAAGATCACCAAACTTGACGTGGCGATCGCATACTTGCACGGCGACATCGACACAGACACGTATATGAAACTTACCAAACATTTTGAGGAGGCCGTCGAGGAGATCGCTCGAGACGAGCAGGATCCCACTATCAAGCGTAGTGCTAGTCAGATGTCAGCCGCTATCACCAAGGGCAATCAGGTATGCAAGCTAAAGAAAACTATATACAGTCTAAAGCTAGCTGGCCATCAGTGGAACGCAATGTTCTTCTCGCGACCGGGTTCGCGCCAATCAACGGCGACCCTTGCGTCTTCGCATACAAAGAGAAGCGTGTATTCATCATGGTAATACGTCAACAATCTACTGATCGCCTCCTGAAGGCACTCTCGACCATTTACAAGATCAAGAATCTTCAGGAACCCATATTCTGTCTCGGCATCGAGATAAAGGCATACGCATCTCACAGCTGGGCTACGTTCGTGATGTTCTACAGCGATTCGGCATGGAAGACTGAAGCCCCGCTCCAACTCCCATGGTCTCCAGTACAAACCTCGCATTTGCTCTCACTGACGACACTCACACAAAGACTCCTTGCCGAGAGCTGCAAGGTAACTTAATGTACCTCGCCGTCACCACATGCCCGGACTTCGCCCTCGCTGTGAGTTCCCTAAGCCAATAAAACGAGCACCACTCCGATGTTTACTGGAACGCCACCATACGCGTACTGCGCTACCTGAAGGGCAGCGCCGACGTCGGACTTACCTATAGATCGGACAACAGCGCGCCCGTTGGCTACGTCGACGCCGATTGGGGTACTTGCCAGAAGAACAATAGATCCTACACTGGGATTTCCTTTTTCTTGGCCAAGGTTGCCGTGTCTTGGGAGTCTCGCAAAAATCAAACTGTCGCTCTATCGAGCACCGAGGCGGATTATTTAGGACTATCGGCAGCTGCCAGGGAGGCAGTCTACCTTATCCGCTTCCTAAAAGAGCTTGGGTTTGACGACATCGCTCACATTCGACTCTACAGCGACAACAACGGGGCCATCAAGCTATCTGAAAGTCCTTCTTTACAAGCCAGAACGAAGCACATAGATATACGACATCACTACATCAGTCAGGTCTTTGTGCCGCTGTCGCTATTTTATGAGCCTAGTTGGCACAATTTCGAGGTAATCGTGTCATCTAGCGGTTTTACCGCAAAACGTTTGGTGTCCCTCGCCGCTCGGCACAGCGCGCACCTCGAGCGGGATTAATTAATCTGGCAAATGCGGGAATAACTTGTCGTTTCGCAAAAAGATACGGAATATCGCTCTCTTGTCGACTGACCAGCTAGTAAAGCGGATGTGTTACCGTTCTAGTATCGTTCTATATCAGTTTTTTGCCACGTGCATTTTTGCAGTAAGTACATAAATCCGTACATAAATCCGACAGAAGCGTCGACCTGAGATAAGTATAATGAGTTACTTACTTTATTATATTGATTTTTGGCTAGCCGGAACCCAACTTACCTCGTGGTTCCGGGGTTATTCCTTTTGGCACACATACCCATCAATTTTGGCAATTTACCATTTAACGTAACTCTGTTTATCACTAAACCATTTTGTACTTGTTGTCAAGTTAATTGTTGACTCAAGTATTCCTTTTTTTGTAGCGTAACAGTTCAGTATTCTAGCACCCTCATTTGCTTGTTATCATTAGTTTATTTTATGCTAGAAATTCCGTTAATGCCGCATCTCTACCTCGTACGAGAGGATTTTATCTCCAAAACCACCAATTGGTAACCGCAGACCCGTAGCACCAGACAGCACCAGAGTTGAGCGCAGCCACCAACATCTCTTTGCCGCCTCCAGGACGTCCGGGAATACCGGGCTGGCGCCCTAAAATGAATACCCTGGAGCTACTAGCCGGCGCTGCCTCGCGACTCACGTCTGGATGGTTGATGAGTATAGCCAAGATCATCTAACTTTGCCATTACTACATTTACTTAATAATAAATTGTCATTGTTACGAAATTGAAATTTAATTCACCTAGCTGCTTAGCTCCACTCCCGACTCCGGTCTGAGAGCTAGTCGAGCATTTCGTTCTGTCGGCTTCTCGCTCGCGAAGATCGTTACATCCTCAACATATGAACCCATCCAGCTTGCACAAGTTAAATATACATATGTATAAATATAAAATAAAACACACTCAGTTAGTTTCAAAATAAAATTTTTAATATGCTATACGTATTTCGGCTAAAGTGCCATCATCAGGTATGTTACAAGGTATGTTACACAAGGTTACTGATGATGGCACATTAGCCGAAATACGTATAGTATATTAAAAATTTTATTTTGAAACAAACCGAGCGTGTTTTATTTTATATTTGATCATGTTTCAACGAAAGCCTACAGCTAATTCCATACAATTTATACATATGTATCTTTCATTATATTATATTACGCTTTATCTATGCTGACACGTTACATTTGGAATAACAAGTGATAATACAATAAAAAGAAATGGTGGTTCATAAAATATAAATAATAGGATGGTTCATCGGAAGTTGGATAAATGCAGATAATCAGATTACCAAATTTTCGCTTACGTTTCGGTCATATCCTGACCTTCATCAGAGCTGTAAGATGTTTTATTTTTTGTAATCGCACAAGATATACAGAAATTCTATTTAAATAAATGTACTTTACATAGTTAAGTTACGAAATTTATAATTAAACAAGCCAAATTAACATTATTAACAAATTTTCATCATTTTAAAACAATATAATTAAAAGTTGTATAGTATTGTAGTTTACCGCAAGGTTTTGTTAAAATTAGTCCGGGTACATTCTTATATTTTACAATTTTGACGTTATTTTGAAGTTAAGTTAAGATTAGCAATAGTTTTTGTGAACAATTTGTTCGTTAAAATTGAAATTTTTAAAGTTTATTTCCAGTGTGAAACGCACATCATTAAACCAAGTACACTATAATAAGTGTGAACAATCAATGACAATGTACGTTCCATTACAAACCAGTAACATATTTTGTTATTATACAATAGATGACATATGTACTTAATCTTACATGTTAAAAAATTACACACACGTTCATTTAAAGGAGTAGTGTACTATGTTATTCATAGTTGGAGACTTATATTAGTTACATATTTATACTACTTAGTAGACAATAGTCATTAATTTTTTTTTTTTTTTAATGAAATTGTTAACAGAATTTTTTTATATTAAATTACTTATTATGTCTATTGTTGTTTTTATTTAATTTTAGAATGTTTGTGTAAACCTTACTCAAATTATCTGTGTCGATTCTGTAGTTAATACTGTTATTATTCATAAAAACATGAGTCATTTACAAAAAGTTACGTTTTTTAAAATTAGTTTCATAATCTTATATTTTTACATTATTAAAATCGAAATTGTGATCGAACTGTACACAGTGGTAGCTGAGTGCCGTTTTATCTTGATTCTGGGCAGAACAGTCATATTTGTGATTTTTTATTCTGTTTTTTAAATATTGTTTTGTTTGACCAATATAAGTTCCTTTACATTGTTTACAATCAATTTGGTAGATAATGTTCGATCTATTATTATCTTCTGTTAATGATTTTAATTTGCTGAAACAGTTACCTATTTTTTTGTTGTTATAAAATACTACTTTTGTAAATTCATTATTTAGTATGCGTCCTAGTAATGGTGACAGTTTATTTATGTACGGGATTTTATAATACGTTTTATCAATTACATTTGAGTTGTTTGTGATATTATCAACATTGATGCTCACATTATATTCTTTGTGAAGATGTTTTATTTTAAATTTCTGTATTGTTTTATTAATTAAGTGTCTCGGATAATTGTTGTTTATTAACAATGTTTTAATATGGTTGATGTTTTTATTGTGGAAAACTGGGTGATACGCTCTGTGTAACATACCATTGATGGTACCTATTTTGTGGCTAAGTGTATGATTAGATATAAAATTTAATATTCTATCTGACATTGTTGGTTTTCTGTACCAATCAGTGATAATCTTGTTACTATCTGTTTGTCTTATTAAAAGCATATCTAAAATAGGTATGGTATAATTACACTCAATTTCTATAGTGAACGTAATTTTTTTATGAAAATTATTAAAAATATTTAAAATTGTATCGTTACTGTTTATGGGGATGGCAGTAATAATATCATCAACATACAACCTAATGAAAGGTAATTTGAATGGTAATTTCTTAGTTACAGTTTCTAACAATTTGTTCATAACCATATTAGCAAACACTGGAGACGCAGGGTTACCCATTGCGGTGCCAAAAATTTGCTTATAGAAAGTGTCGTAATAGCAAAAATAACTGCTGTCAAAACAGAAACTGACTATATCGTCAAACGTGTCCTCGTCAATACTCGTAAAGGTCGCAATCGTAGGCCAAAATTCATGTAAATCATCTATAACTAGTTCTTTAGGAACATTTGTAAACAAGGAAGTTACATCTAAAGAAACTAAGTTTTTATTTCAAATCACCTTCAGCATATAAATTTTTTATAAGTGTTGGTATAATAATTCCGGCAATTATAACAATTAAGTCGTGGATAACAAAGTCAAATTTTAAATTCAAGGCATCATCAATGTCTGACACGAAAAAATGTAGCGTTGTAGCTTTTGATGATATTGCTTTAAAAACATGTATAATCAACAATTTGATATGATTGAAGGTTTTGCAGACATGTGACCACTTGGTCGAATTTTTAGATATGGCGGTAGCACCTTATTATATATGGTTCGTGGTTTGTATTCTAAGTGTAAGCTCCCAGTCGCATATTTCATAGCTGGTAGCAGTATTAAGAATACTGAATTAACAAAATTAGTTGTAATGTGTATTGAAAATTTGATAAAACCCGGTTGAACTCCTAAAGCATTTATTTGCAATCAATCGACGAATAATAGAAGCGCTCTTGAAAATTTAAATGGCAACGTAGACAGGCCTTATTTAACAGCTAATAATCAACAAATATAAGTCATATACGATGTGCCAAATCTATTCAAAAGTATTCAAAATAATTGGTTAAAATGTTATTTTACTTTATATGGCAATAAAGTATCATACACTGACGTAATACAAACTTATAATATAGTCAACTTGTGAGATCTAACTGTAAATTAACGGAAGCTCATATAAATGCAAATAACTTCCAAAAAATGAATTATAAATTAGCTTAACAAATCTTTAGCCATAGTGTTGCTGCTTCTATTAGAACAGCTATCGGCACAGGTGAACTTGAAAGTGATACCGGTGCTTACACGGCTTTATTTTGAAAATGAACATATTATTTGATTCATTAAGCAGTCACACCCTTTTTGATTAAAATCCCAATAAATGCGCAATTAACTGCAAAGAATCATTTAGAATCTTGTCACAAGTTTCCTGATAAACTAAACCAAAGCAACAACAAGCGTATCTTTTTTTTTCACCTTGTCCGAGCTGTGGTCATCGGAACACGTTTTTGTATTTGCATGCACAGAACATTCCATTTGTCGCTTATCATCTGGAAGGCCTTGAAGAACATCTTGCCACATGGTATACAATTCCCATTCTGCTTGTGGAAAAGGGTCTTGGTGTTCTAAGCTGGAGTACAACGGCAACGCCCCACACGGAGGCGGGACATGGAAGATTCCATAAGCTTCGTCATTCATTATGGTCAAGGTCAAGTGAAGAAGAAACCTTTAAAAGATACTCTGATCGTGCAAATGCTTAGGATATTTTTCTAAGTTTTACTTACTGGTTTCTTTTATCTCGAAACCTGGAACTGTGGTATTCAGGTCTAAATAATTTCCTAATCCAGGGTATTATCATCTGCCGGTCCAAATCATTCGTTAAATTCGGTGCCACTTCTCGAATAGTGGCACTGTAGTACAAGAACTCAGTGTTAACGTTGTCGGTGTTTTCGATTTGACTGTCATTTAATCTTCCCCCAAACTCAACTTCTTCGTCATCTGCACATAATGGGCAGTGCAGTTTGACGACTTTCTCCGTCAGCTTTGAGGATTGTTCTGCAGTAAATACTGATGCTGATGTTGTTGGTGAAGTTGCTGAGGCGTTGGGTGATCCACCACTTCCTTTAGTGCTTCCTGCTGGACTTGCCGCAGGGCTTCCTGCAGGACTTGGTAATTAATAGAGGCGAGTCTGCTATATAATTTATATATAAGTAGTTGTAATTAAGCATTTGGATGCCACATTTATGAGTAAACTTATTTGATTTAGCGACAACTCATTCGATATTGTTTATATGCGTTCTACTTCGGCAGCTTGAATTTTCTGACTTTATCTCTTTGATACCTTTTTCCAAATGTATCCAATGTTTACTTTCTATTGTATTTAATCTGAATACGCAGTTATTTTAAATAAATATACGATTTTAGGACAAATAAAAGGTGACAGGTTTTATTTTTTATATCAGAATATTTACATCAATAATAATAACAATTGACAGTGCTAACTCTACTATAGCAACTGACGGTAACTATGATTACTCTATTTTTCTATAATTACCAACACTACCCCTTAATCTTGGTTTCCGTTTGCGACTAAACCTATTCCAGAAATGCATTTATTATGCTTTGGTTTGCATAGTCCTTTTGTCAAGACATCCGCTATCATGTCTTCTGTGCTCATATACTCCAACTTGATTATCTTGTTTAGCACAGTTTCTCTAATGAAGTGGTGTTTTATGTCTATGTGTTTACTTCTGTTGTGAAATACTGGATTTACAGATAGTTTCTGCGCTGACTGATTGTCATTGTAAATAAGTATACGCTCTTTCTTGCCCAAAATTTCACCCATAATATTTCTTAGAAATATAGCTTCTTTCGCAGCTTCGGAAAGACTCATGTACTCTGCTTCCGTGCTTGATAAAGCTACCGTTCTTTGCTTTCGGCTTTCCCATGAAATCGCCGCTCCACCTAAAATAAACGCGAACCCGGTATATGATTTTCTGTCTATTAAATTTCCTGCCCAATCAGCGTCGGCGTAGCCACACAAAGGCATTCCGGTTTTCTTAAAGATAAGACAATAATTCAGTGTTCCTTTTAAATACCTCAGCACTCGTTTTGCACTTTTCCAGTGCTCTATAGTATAGCAGTTATTAAATTGGCTCAAAACTCCTACTGCATACGCTATGTCTGGTCTGCTGCAAACTGCTAGATACATTAAACACCCAATTAAATTTTGATATGGAATCTTATCAATGTCTATATCATTTTTATCCTTTGTCTCATTTTTAGACAGTTTTCTACCTGTTTCTAAAGGGGTTCCTACTGGTTTACAGTCACTCATCTTGAATCTATATAATATATTTTCAATGAATCTTTTTTGGTCCAAAGAAATAAAACCATTTTCTTGTCTTAGTCTCATGCCTAGTACATTTCTCGCTTTACCTAAATCTTTCATTTGAAATTTATTCATTAGATCTTCTTTTACTTTATTTTTCTCATCTTCATTGTTGCTGAAAATCAAAATATCATCTACGTACAGAGCAATAACTATCAAACATTGTTTAAATATTTTGAAGTAGACACATGGCTCAAATTCCGATTTTTTAAAACCAGTTTCTAATAATACAGAATTAATTTTCTCGTACCACTGTCTAGATGCTTGTTTTAACCCGTAAAGAGCTTTCTTAAGTAAACAAACTTTATTTTTTTGTTCTTTCATTTCAAAACCTTCTGGTTGTCGCATGTATACTTCTTCCTGCAATTCCCCATTCAAGAAAGCTGTTGTTACATCCATTTGGTCTATAGATAAATCTAATTCTGCTGCAAAAGCAAAAAGCATTCTCAGGGTTGAGTATCTCACCACAGGAGAAAAAGTTTCCTCATAATCTACGCCTTGTTGCTGTGTAAAACCTTTAGCTACTAAACGCGCTTTATATCTACTTATAGTTCCCTGAGTATCCATTTTTAATTTAAAAACCCATTTGTTTTCAATAGCTTTCTTGTCCGCAGGTAAATCGACAAGTGTCCATACTTCATTTTGTTTTAGCGCATGAAGCTCGTCCTTGATGGCACGCAGCCAATTTTCACTGTCTTTTCCAGTAAGTGCTTCCTTTACGGTAGTTGGCTCGTCTGCATCAGGCCCATAGGTTTCAGTACCACATATTGCTCGATACAGTAACATGTCCGTGAATTCTTTTGGACGTCTGTGTCTTTGAGGATATCTACGAATTTCTTCCTCTGTACCATGCACCACGATCGTAGTTTGATCGCTAGTTTCTTTAAAAACATCTTTATTTTGTATTGGTTCCAGGTTGGTATCTGCAAGTGATGTAAGAGGCATTGCAGTTTTTAGTGATTGATCTTTTTCAATCTCTGGGTTTTGGATTCTCGATTCTTCCATGAATACAACATCTCTTGCCTTCTGAATTTTTCCACCTTGATTCTTCACATCCATGAGTCTGTAGGCTTTTGATTCTTCACAATATCCTACAAAAATCGTTTCTTTCGATTTCGAATCCCATTTCTTTCTTAATTGCTTTGGAATATGAACAAAAGCTTTAGATCCAAATACTCTAAGATGAGTTAGATCTGGCTTTCGTCCACTCCAAATCTCTTCTGGCGTAGCTCCGCTTACTGCCTTTGTTGGAGATCTATTTTTAAGGTAGACTGCCGTGTTTATAGCTTCTGCCCAATACTTGATGCTTAATCCGGCATCCTTGAGCATAGTTCGAGCCTTCTCGACTATTGTTCGATTGACTCGTTCGGCCACTCCATTTTGTTCAGGAGTGTACTCTACTGTCAATTGCTGACGTACACCATTTTTCCTGAAAAAATCCTGCAGAGAACGATTAATGTACTCCTTACCATTATCCGATCGCACAATTTTCAAACTTCTTCCAGTTTGTTTTTCGGCAAATATTTTAAATTGTTCAAATTTCGAAAAAACTTCATCTTTTGTCTTTAAAAAATAGACATAAGTTTTTCGAGACTTGTCATCGGTAAATGTCAAAAAATAGCGAGCGCCACCCCATGAAGTTTCACTCATTGGCCCACATACATCAGTGTGTACAAGTTCTAGAAGCTCGTTCGCTCGGTTGGCTCCAGACTTTTTGAAAGGTTGCCTCGTTTGTTTTCCTTCCAAACACGATACACATGTTGACATTTCCTTATCTGAAAATTGAATTCCAGTAGCCATACCTGCTCGAAGAAGTTTCAAATTATGATCTCCAAGATGTGCCAATCTTCTGTGCCATAATTCTTGACTCAGTTTTGTCATTGCAGAATGTGCTTTCTCTGAATTTTGATTTAATTTATAAACACCATTTTCTTCTCGTGCTGATATTTTAATTTCTCCTACAACTTTGCAGTTATCTTGATGATATATTTGACATCCAGTCTCTGAGAAAATTACAACTAATCCCTTTTTTACCATCCTATTCACACTCAATAAATTTGTTGCAAGTTTTGGAACATGCGTCACATCAGATATTGTAATGGGGCTTACTCTATTGCTTAGTCTAATGCTTACATCTCCTACTCCTGTACTGTACAGCTTCTGTTCATTTGCACATACAACTTCCTTGCTTACGGATTTAGCATAATTCTCCAACCAATCCTTTCGATTTGTCATGTGAGTAGTTGCACCTGAATCTACACACCAGTCATTGTCACCTACACTGGCTGACAGGGCTGTGAGTAGAGTAAAGTGGTCATTTTCTTTTGAACTCATTCCTTTGTAGTCCGTTTTCTTCAAACATGTTTTATTTGGGTTTTTAGGACAATCCAGTGCACGGTGATTTAGCTCGTTGCACACGAAGCATCTGAAATCTCTTTTTGGTTTATTTGTTTGAGATAATTTTTTACCTTTAAAGCCTCCTTTTTTTGATAATTCATATTTGTGCTTTGAATGAGAAAGAAGCGCTGTATCTTTTGAGACCTCATTGACAGCTCTTTTCGTGTCCTCCTGCAGTAACTTTCCTTTTATGAAGTCACTTGTTATCGCACTACCTGAACTCTCGATTGCCATTACCATTGGATCGAATTCGACCGTTAGTCCACTCAACATAATGACTCCTACAAACTCGTCGTCGAGGGGTGCACTTATGTCTGCTAGCTGTTGAGCAAGACAAATAATATCTGCAATATAGGCTTCAATACTTGCATGACGCTCCAATCTTGAATTGAATAATCTTTTGAGTAAGCTTAGCCTCCTCGTTAGACCTTTGTCCTCAAATGCCTTGCGAAGATTATTCCATGCTTCCATTGCTGTTTTGGCCGTTCTCACATGAACGAGACAATGTGGCTGAACCATTATACAAATCTTAGCTCGAGCCCGCTGATCCTTCCTCTTGGTTTCAACGCTGTCTCCATCCATTCGCTGATCCTTTCTTTTGGCTTCAACGCTTTCTCCATCTACTTGGTTAACTGTCTCCGTAATGCAGCTCCAAAGATCTTCATGTATCAAATACATTTCCATGAGAAATTTCCAAGTATTGTAATTGCTTTGACCGTCCAGCTTTTCAATGGGAGGTAAACCGCTCGTACTTGCCATCTTTATATGAACCTATTTTCTCTTATTCGTATATACAAATATTTTTATACTAAACCACGCCCTGGGCCCATAACCTATTGTATTTAATCTGAATACGCAGTTATTTTAAATAAATATACGATTTTAGGACAAATAAAAGGTGACAGGTTTTATTTTTTATATCAGAATTTTTACATCAATAATAATAACAATTGACAGTGCTAACTCTACTATAGCAACTGACGGTAACTATGATTACTCTATTTTTCTATAATTACCAACACTTTCCCATATCCGCAAGAGATGAGTATTTTCTTTAAAAACATGTTTCAAATTTAGGTGGCATGAAAGATTTTTTTAATTATATAACAAATCAGCTTCCACCTCCTCGTGGTTCTTGCCAGATAACAATACACGTAAAAGCAAGTCATATTTTAAAACGTGTATTGATGACAAAAATTTTTGCGTGTTGAATCGCAACAACGCCTGCACTTTCGCTTTGTACTACTTATAATTCATTAAATATTGTAATTTGTAACATATTTTTATAAATGTCTAATACATATAAAAACAAACATTTTTTATGTTTTTAATAACTTTTATAATTGCGTATAAATGGTATTGTCGCATTTCCCCGTCGTAGTATTAAGATGCATGTTTCGTTATATTATCTTCTCTTTCTAACACATTGTTGCGTTGTTATAATTAAGCGTTCGTCTTTCTTAATGTTGTATTTTTTACAACAATGTTTATAGTATTGTTTCTTCGTACATATGGTAAGAAACATTCAGTTTTATACGACGTATAATTTTGTATAATTTCTATTAAAAGAGAAAGTATCTTAATTTTTTCTTCAATAATTCATTAAATACATTTCTTATTTACAAAATTTCAAATAAAGGAAATAACAATGCTATCTGTAATAGTGTGCAAGAATATTATCTTTATAATTTGCACCAAAAGCAAAGAACATTCAGTTTTACACTATTTTAAAAATTGCTATATTATAGTAATGTAATGCTGAATTAAGTACCCAAATCATTTTTTTATCGAGTTTAAATTTACCTGAGCCGTATAAAGTAGTGTCTTGATGATGTGTCGTTTGTTGTCTATCGAATCAGACTATAAATTTCAAACGTCAAAATGGTAATTAGCAATCGAGTTTTTGTCTGAGTTGCAAGTCAGACAACTGCACAAACAATGGGAAAGGAAAATAGTAGGTATTCGACATCGGTTGAAGAATCGACACTCCGTCGTCAGAGGGTAAAGACCGATCCTGTCCAGTTAGGCTACAGCTGACAATTCGGGAACAAATAATAATAATAAATGTTATATTCGGAGCAGATTAAATAATTGGATATGTATTTTTGTTCTAATCGGAATGTAAGTTACTTTGGAAAAATGGCTACTTTTCACGGTTATCTCGTCGAATGCTATTTATCAACGAATTTAATAGAATTGCAAGGCTTAGTTTTTTCAGAAAGCATAAGGAAGAAGCAATGGACTATTATAAAAAATGGCATATTCTTAGATGGAAGTAAATTTACATTATTTCAAAGTGATAAAAAACAAGAGAAAATATAGTGAAAAATAAATGAAGCATATAAAGTGAAAACCTATGTGCAACTGTCAAACACTTTGGTGCTAACGTAGTGGTTTGGGGCTCAATAGGTTACGAAGCAGCTGCCAAACTTAAATTTATCGAAATAAATAACCAAATGGATTTATTTTGATATCCTGATGAACAAATTAATTGCTTCTACTCGAAAGTTAGGCATAGAAGACACATTGCACTTATGCCAAAACAATGATCGGAAGCACAATACTTTGATTGTACGCACATGGCTATTAAAGAACTATACTAAAGTTATTGAAATACCAACTCAAAGTCCAGAACTAAATCCTATTGAGCATTTATGGAATTAGCTAACATCGTTCTAACCACAAGGTTAAGCCCAAGAATGGTCTGATAATGCAACTATGGAAATTGGCCGAAAATGTTACCGGAATTAGCAAATGAATTCGTGATACCAACGTTAGATCGTTTGCAAGCTGTTATTAAATGTAAAGGCAATCCGACAAGATACTAAATCCAGTTTTATATTGACAGCGAACCATTAATTCAAAATCGTATAAAACTGAATGTTCTTTGTTTTCGGTGCCTATTATCAAGACAGTAACCTTAAAAGTAATTAAAATTGACATTTTTATTTTCATTACTAGAAATTATATTAATGAGAAACATATCTAAAAAAAAATTATCGAAATTTTTTATTATATTTGGTTTTCTATACTTTAAAAATAATACGTCGTATAAAACTGAATGTTTCTAACTGTATATTAAAATCTTCTTTTAATTTTTAATCAGTTATATAATATATTATTTAAAATTTACGGTAGACGACCAAGAAAACCCTGGAAGTCAACTTAATACATTTATTATAATGAATTAAAGAAAATGGCTTTAGCGCCGATACAATTTAAGAAAATTTTGTCATTTGAAATTAGACAGACATTTAAAAGTAAATAAAACTAAATGGACATGTAAACGTACTCTGCTTGTCCTTTAGACGTCCGAACTTTAGGCTCGATGTTTAGCCTGCGCCAGTTTCTTTGCAGGAACGTCCTCGCATCTTCAGCACCATATTTGTAGCGAATCCAACAAAAAAAGCATGTGGATTAAAAGAACTCGAAAATAAAACGATATTTTAATGGTATGAAAACCGAGATAAAACGAAAAGGTAGACTTTTTATCGAGACGAGAGTTTCTTCCTGTCAAATTGAGAAAAAAACAAAAAGCTACCACCTTTTTCTATCATCGCCAAGCATATATTCAAAATAACGTTATAATATATTTCGTGTGGTAGATCGTATCCAGACAAGTTATGTGAGTGATGGATCTTCGGAAGTTGGACAGTTTAGGATAAATAATGTTACCAAATTTCGCTAACGTTTCACTATATTTCTGACCTTCATCAGAACTGTTCGAACATATTTTTATTCTATTATACAATGTGCAAAATTCAATAATGACATTCAGATTATAAGGTTTGCTTACCGTAAGGTGTTATTAAAATTAGTCCAAGTACATTGTAATAAAATAAAATAAATGATGAAGTTAACAATATTTATGTGAAGTTGATGTATATATATATATATATATATATATATATATATATATATATATATATATATATATATATATATATATATATATATATATATAGAAATAAAAATTTACTTTGAATGAATTTTCGGGATTTACTATAGGTTGAGCTTCATGTTCATAATCAAATTGAGTAGATTTTTTACGTCGTCTTAATGGCCTCGCACTACAAAATTCAGTTTCAATGTCAAACTTTTCTGCAATTAGTTTGGAACTTTCAAAAATTCTGCAAAACTTCTGGTAAATATTTATAGAGAGGCCTTATGCCATCAATTCAACTTGACCAGCGTGTTTCGGATAAGGGCTTTAAAGTTAAATTAGTAACATGCTTGATTAAGATCGATTAGAGACGCTGAGAAAATTTTTTATAATTCTTGTAATATATATTTAAAAAATTACTGTTTTATGGTTGATATTAGCTGCATCATTTACAATTAGATTCAGGCTGTGATTCGCACAAGGAACATAAAGAGCTCGCGGGTTCAAATCTAAAATTCTTTTTTGTAGGCCAATATTTTTGCCGCGCATGTTAGAGCCATTATCATAGCCTTGGCCTCTTATATTATTTATGTCTAAATTTAATGTTTTTAATAGATCAATAGAAATGTTGTTAATCCAGCCCCTGTAACATCTAAAATTGGATAAAATTCTTAAAAATTTTCATGTATTTCAGTCGATCCTAATGCTAAATTGAAATGAAAGAATCGAATTATTACACTTATTTGCTCAATATGAAAAACATCCGGAGTGCAATCTAATATTATTGAAAAATATTTCTTTTTTCGACATAAATTTATAATATGATTTTTAATTGTTGGGAATATACGATTCAAATCTTCCCGCGCTGTCATTAGTGGCGCCACCACCAACGAGCGAATATATAGAAAACTACCTTCTTGAAAAATTTACGGTTATAATATGTTAACCCATTAACGCCGACGCCACCAAATCTTTCCATGGCTTTGCTTTGGCAAGGTTTTCCAATTCGAATACAAAACATGTTTTATTATAGGAAATTTTCTCAATTTTACGATTTTAGAATAATGTTCCACCTACAACTTCACCCCGAGCGTGTACAGTGGTGTAAAGTGGTGCAAAACCGGAAAATTGCTTTCTCAGCGACCAAAACGTTCCACTACTTTTTGATAGATTGCGTTTATGACAAATTTGAGTTTGGGAATGTTTGTCACATTTTCGATGCTATAGATGCAAAAAACCTGGTCACAAAGCGTCTGAATGTCGCAGTTTTCGAAAATATGATCAAAACAGGACGAACTAGATTTCGCTGTACGTGGCATCAAATACGTACAATTTTGTAAGCGCGAAGGACAAATAGTGGTGCTTAGACAGCGGCTGTAAGTCGCATCTTTGTAATGACGAGGAGAACTTTTCGTTTCTCAAGCCGAATGCTTCAGGTAAATTGAATTTAGCAAACTTTTCATCAACAGACATTGGTGCAAAAGGAGTTGCAAAATTTTTGACGCAGTTGAACGGACGCGATTGGATGATCGATCTTAAAGACGCGTTGTACGTTCCCGATCTGCGTACCAATCTTATTTCCGTCGGGAAGATTGTCGACAAAGGTTTTCGAGTGACATTCGAAAACAAATCAGCCCAGGTGACAGACGCTGAAGGAAAGACGATATTATTTGCATACGAATCGACGGACTCTTTTACGTCCAGGAAAAGCACATACAAGAGCAAGGTAATGCCGCTTTATTGGAAAATTCACGAAAAGGATCACTGGAAAAATGGCATCGAAAGTTGGGACACCTCAACATCAAAGACTTGCGCGACAGCTTCAAAAACGGGACAATACAAGGACTCGATATAAAAGACTTCAATGCAGACATCAATTGTGAATGTTGTTTGCGAGGCTAGATGTCAAGAATGTCATTTTCAAAGAAATCCGAAAGGACTACCGAGCCGGGCGACTTAATACACATAGATATATGCGGCCCGATGCGCATTCCTTCAAAAAGAAACGCTCGTTACTTCGTGACGTTTATTGATGATGCCACCAGGTGGTGTGAGGTGAAATTTCTACGTCAAAAGAGCGAGTCATATGCCGCCTTTGTCGCTTTCAAGAATATGATCGAAACAGCTCACGGCAGAAAGATAAAATACGTTCAATCGGAAAACGGAACCGAATACGTGAACCACCAATTTGACGACCTGTTCAGAGAATAACCCCGAACAGAACGGTGTTGCAAAACGGAAGAACCGATTATTGGTGGAAACTGCAAGATGTTTGCTAATCAGATCGTAGCTCGATACTGCGTTTTTGGCAGAAGCCGTATCCACGGCAAATTACATCCGGAATCGCTGCCCGACAAGTAAATTAGAAGTAAGAACCCCGCACGAGTTATGGTTAGGACAGCCACCAAATGTTGGAGATTTCGAGGAATTTGGATGCAGCGTTTATTGCTTGAACTGAACCAAACCAACTGGGAAATTTAAACCTCGAGCGCGTAAAGGGATTTTTCTTGGTAACGCCGAAAACTCGAAGGCGTTTCGAATTTGGATACCCGATGAGGGCAAAGTAGAAATATCACGCGAGATCAAGGTATATCAAGATGATTCAAATGCAGCAGATCAAGGCAACGAACATTCGAGGAATCCCGATATCTTTGATGTACTGTTGAAATCACAGAATCCAGAACAAGCTGAAGAGGACCGAATTCAGAAATTTCACGAGGTCATCGGAGTAGACGCCGAGAATCTTGAAGAAGATTCCGAAACAGACGATCTCGAGGATGGATTCAGAGGTTTTGAACGATCAATACTTGAAGATAAAGTTCGCACACCAGTCACAAGGCACGGACCAGGGAGACCTTAAACGATTCGGACTGGCAAACCAGGAAGACCACGCAAGAAATTCGTTTCGATCGAACATCAACCCGTGGAACTGGTTGAAATGGTATGTATGGCTGAATCGTTCAGCAATTGCAGGTTCCGAGGCCGAAGAGTGGATGTTTGCAATGGCGAACGAGTTCGCATCAATTTTGAAGAATGACACTTGGGACGTGGTGAACCGTCCTGTGGACCAAGCGACCATTGGGAGCAAAGAGGTTCCTCGCAACAAATATGGAGCTGATTTCCTGATCACCAAGAGAAAAGCAAGAGTGGTTGCCAAGGGATACTCTCAACGACCGGGAACCGATTTTGGTGAGACATACGCAGCAGTCGCAAGACTTGTTTCAATTCGCGTTGCATTTGCCATTGCGGCGCAGAACGGAATGCAGATACGTCAGTTTGTCGTAACCACAGCATATCTGAACGGGGTCATTGACGAAAAAATATATATGGATGTTCCACAGCATACGGAAGATGTCCTCAAGTATATTTTTCAGAAGCAATGCGCCCCGACTGCAGTCGTCGCTAACGCCAAACAAATGCTAGTTGATCTGTCAATAGGAAACAAGGTTTGTTTAGTAAAGAAGGCGCTTTATGGACTGCGGCAGGCAGACCGCTGCTGGTATACGATATTGAACGAAGAGCTGCATAAGTTTGGGGCGAAGCCCACCCAGGGCGAAGCCCACCCAGGGCGATGCATGTGTCTTTACAAGAGGTAAAGATAAAGATATTATGATCATCGTTGTTTATGTAGATGATATACTGGTAATCTCTCGGGATTCGAGAGAAATAGATGAAATACACCAGCGTCTCCTTAAATCCTTAGAGATCAACGACATGGGTGAGATTAAATATTGCCTCGGTATAGAGTTATCTCGCGATAACTCCGGGATCAAGATATCTCAGAAAAGGTACATTTCGGACATTTTACATCGTTTCGAGATGTCCAACTGTAAACCAGTGTCAACGCCAATCGATCCTGGAACAAAGCTAACAAACGCTGATGTTTGGTCGGCGGACGATGGTGCGAAATCACCCTACAGAGAGCTCGTTGGAGCACTCATGTATCTGCCCGTAGCTACACGGCCGTATGTTTCACATGCTGTAAGCATGCTCAGTCAATATAACGACTCATTCGGCAAGACGCATTGGCAAGCGGCGAAAAGAGTACTCCGCTACCTCAAGGGATCAGCAGACTTAAGCATCAAATATGGTTCAGAGTCATCATCCCTGATCGGGTACGTGGATGAGGATTGTTCACTTTTGGTGGAGGACCGGTGTCGTGGGAGTCGCGAAAACAACGGACTGTCGCCTTGTCCTCTACTGAAGCTGAGTACATGGCCCTCAGCGAGGCTTCTAAAGAAGCGATTCACTTAAAACTTCAAGTTCAAGATATAGGGCAACTGGGGTTGCCCGTTACTCAGATATTCATCGACAACTTGGGTGCAAAGATGCTGGCAGAAAATCCAATACACCATTCTCACACGAAACACATCGAAGTGCGAAATCATTTTGTTCGACAAGTTCTTCAGGCAGGGGAAATTCGCTTGGATCACATGCAGACAGAGAAGATGCCTGCGGATGTATTCACCAAGGGACTTCCAAAAGCGAAACATTGGAAATGCCTTATGTCTTTTGGAATTTCAAAGGAAGAGTGTCGTCGACAAGAGTGACATCGCGGTACACTTTGCCTTGAGAGGGGCTGTTGGGAATATACGATTCAAATCTTCCCGCGCTGTCATTAGCGGCGCCACCACCAACGAACAAATATAAAGAAAACTGCCTTCTTGAAAAATCGACGGTTACAAAATGTTAAATTGTCTCATGTGTATTTTTGTATCAATACTGTTATTAAAAGTCATCAACAAATATTGGCTTCTATTCATCTACAAACCTCTCAACATTAATATTAAAAGCCTTAAAGGAAAGTATTTCATTTTGGATTTTGTCTCCTAGATATGTTGGCATTTTGTGAAATTTAGAATCGCTACTTATACGTCGTGTGTGTTCCGATATAATAGGATCAAACTTTTCTAGCATTTCAATACATTTTAAAAAATTACCATTTTTGCAATTGTAAAGAGTATTGCTTTTACCGCGAAGTGCTAAATTTTGTTTACATAAAAATTGAATAACATAAATTATTCGCTTTATTACTTCATACCATCGTTTACTTTCAATGTCTAATATTGTTTGCTGTGAATAATCAACAGTAGTTTTATTTTTGAACGATAGAAGCAAATATGTCCATTTTTTATAGTTAGTAAAGTGAGTGGAAGTTTTTTCATGGCGGTTCAGGTACATTACTATATGATGCCAGTCATTAAATCCCTGAATAAATCTATTTTGCTGAGAAGGATCGAAAAGTTTACAACAAAAGCAATAAACATTATTTTTCGTAATTCAGTAAATCAACCAATTTCTATTACATTCTTCACCATTTTTTAAGTTTCTCTTATAGTAACTTTCAGAAAATTTTCCACCCAACAAATCACGCGGTAAATTAAAGTTTGTATTTTTTCAGGACTCGTTTTTATAATAGCTTGCCGAGGTATGTGAGATATTGGTTCCGGCCAAAGCCCTGGGTCATCAAATGCACATTTTTTTGTTGTATCTGTACCTGTCTCTTCAGTATAGTCCCCAGATCCAAAACAGGAGTAATTTCTTCAACGATTTGATTATCTTCACTGGGAGTTGTTCCTGGCTGACTTGGTATTTTGAATTCATCTACACTGCAACCGGGTACTGATTCCTGAATTGAATCTGGCGGATAATCTTGGTCAGTTCTGGTCGTTTGTTTCGTAAGATACTGTGTTAATCTTGAAGCATTTTTCTCTTGTTCTTCTTGGCGTTTTTTTTTTTATTAATTAAATTTTGAAGCCCGGAGAGTTTCTTTTTCTTTCTTTTCTGAGACATCTGAATAAAAATATTCAATAAATGTAATTATTCTATTACCAAAAGTCTTTTTTGCGTTATTTGTTTTAGTTTGGCTTTAATTATAGGAAAGTATGAAATAACAAATTCGAATAATTTTGCTTTTATTGCTTTTTACTTTCTTATACGCAGTATAAGTAAGTATTGTAATCATGAAAAATTTCGAACTCGAGAATTCAACGGAAATATACGTTTTGACCTTCCCTGAAACGATTCCGACTATTTTTGGAATGACGTCCGTCTGTGTGTGTGTGTGTGTGTGTCTGTGTGTGTGTGTGTATGTTCTCTACAGCCTAAACGGTTGAAGCTAAAATTATGAAACTTTAAACTTAAGATTTGCATAGACCTAGGGTGTGCACCTCCTATTTTTGAAAAAATTATTCAAAGCGGAAGTGCCTGTTTACTCTAGTCATTTTTTGCAGTTTCTGCAATTACGCAAAAATGGTTATAGTTACTGAAAAATTGTATCAACAAAAATTAAAGGTATTTATATATAGCACAACTTTTGTTTGAATTATTTTTCCAAAAGGAGTACTGGCTTCAAAATAAATTTCTGCTTATTATATTTATATTAACATAAATCGTATCATCTGCGCCTGTCGATTGTTTAACAAAATAGAATTAAATAATTTGAAGTTTGACATTTAATATTTATTCTAAGAAATATATTTAGTGTACAAGCGATCTAAAGGTTAGAACAAATATTAGAAATTAGAAAAATAATGTAACTACGATATGGTTTAACCCATATGCGGATAAGAAAGTTCGGTGCATGACACTGCAGATATTTTTTCTAGATTATGCAAATATAATCGCTACCCCTATTGGTAAATGCGTATTGTGATGTATGTGTGTTTATATTAAATGCAAAACAGCTTACCATTAATGTTCTTGATATTCTTAAATTCACATTCACTCACAAATAGTTTATAAATACAAGGTTCATAAATTCTACACTAGTGCAGTACTGCTTACTGAAGGAGAATGAAGCAAATCATATTTTTGTTCATTCATAGACGATTTCAAGTAATACATGTTTTAACAAGACTAAACGATTTAGAACGCTTCATTTTGTAAATTCGGGCGTGGACAAATTTCCTCCGCCGCGTCGCCCACGCGCCCACTCGGTTATATATCCATCGGCGATAGGCAAAAAAAGTAAGCACGTGACAAATATATATATATATATATATATATATATATATATATATATATATATATATATATATATATATATTGTAACGTTATTTTGAATATTTGGGTGGCGATGATAGAAAAAGGTGGTTGTTTGACTTTGCGCTGAGTCACACAGCCAGCACATCTGTCGGGCATGATGATATTGCTTACGCAATGTATCGTCATTTACCCACACAGTTTAAACATAGAATAGTGGAATTCTTCAACCGGCATAAGTTTGACAATTTCCATCCTGACATCTGGCACGAAGCTATAATTGAGCCGATCGACAAAACGTATTTTAATTTAACTAAGAAATTTTAAATTATATAAATTATTCAAATATAATTTTTATATTATTTATTTAAAATTTTCATATAAATTTAAATTTATATAAAATTGATATAAAAATTATATTAAATTTATATTAAATTTATATTTAATTTATAATAATTTTATATTAAATTTATATTAAATTTATTTTAAAATTATATTGAATTTATATTATATATATATTAAATTTATATGAAGTTTATATTAAAATTAATATAAAAATTTAATCCCAGCTAATCAATTTAAATTATTTTAAAAGAACAAACTTAATACAATTTTAAAATTATTTTTAATTTTACCTGTGTTATAACAAAGTCCAAATAATTTTCATGAAATTTCATAGAATTTTAAAATTGTATTATTTATAATCACAATTAAAATAAACAATATTATTACAAAATCAAATTTCTATTAAATTACACTTACATAAAAACTAAGCGTGACATTTTTAAATAAACAAATTTAATAATTATAAATTTCTATTAAATTTTACCAAAATTTTGCGAAATAACTTTAATAAAAAAATTAATATAAAATCAAATTTCTATTAAATATTTTTAACCATTAAAATAAACCTAAAATATACAATATAAATACAATTTTAAATTTCTATTAAGTTTCGTGATTAGGTCCTTAATGATATTTTGTCGATCCTGTCCATTGTGGATGTATATGTTTGATTTGTTGTTAGTGTATTTGATGTGGTACACTTTTGTTGCGTAGGTCTGATTGTAGTCAGTTTAGTCGCATTGTTTGGGATTGATGGAAAGATTATAAGAGGGGGTGGGCGGAGTTTCGTAACTTTTGGTTCGGGTTCTTCGCCTGAGTCTGTGTCCTCGTTAGTGTCGTTGTCCGTGAGAAAATGAAATTTGTACTGAGTTTTCGTGTAGGTTTTGGTAGTGAAAGGGGTATGATGGTTCTCTTGGGAATTTTGAAGTTCCTCTCTTCGGGAGGTGTGTATTCTCAGGGGCATACACACGCCTTTGGGGCAAATACTCTTACCCGAATTTTAGTCGTATTTTTACCGCTTGCTGCAGGGACGGTATTTGCATCACGGGGATGGTGATTGGGGGATTCGTCATCGTCCATCGCTATGATGGTTTCCCCTCTCGAATCTAGTTCCAAATGTGGGAACGGTTTTTGATTTGAAAAATCAAATGTCTCTGGGAGACTTTCCAGGGATGTTCATCTGGTTGGCGAATCTACTATTTCTCTCCTAGGGTTGTTACCAGGGTAGGTGGTATTGCGTCTTGGCGTAGAGGCCAGTTTTGTTCAAAATTCACTGGAATTTTCGAAATGAAAGAAGAAATTATTGTTTAAAACAATATAAAACCATGACGAACTTGCTTATAACAAATTAACGATAGGATTTTTAACTGCACACTCTGCTCAGTAAACTCTTTATCCACTGCGCTATGCCACCGCCCAGAAGGGTATCAATTTTTTATCTAAAAAACAAGTTGTGAAAACTTTGAACTCGATTTTCTCAAATTTTCTTGAGAGTGCATAAAACGGCAAAATTTGTATTATTTTTTTTTTGCGTCACCTAGCATCTGGCAAAATTTCTGCGAAATCGGTGACCCCAACTACGTGGCGTCCCCTTGTAAGTAAATATGTTTATTATTCATCCATCCTGTGATGAAGATGCGTCTTACATTCTTAACTGATAATAGGAATGAAATCATTGATTCGACCACATTCTACAGATATGATGGCTCATATAACTTGCATACGTGCATATGGGCATATGTGGATATGTGTATATGTATATGGAAATATGGTAAAAAATCAATGTTGACCTTCATTTGACCTTGATAATTAATTTCACGGTCAAACGAAAATCAACATTATATAAGCCTCTCCAAACCTAGCAGCTTTTGTATTTAAAGTTTTTTTTGAAATAGTTAATTTTAATTATTCGTGTTTTTCTGAATTTCTAAAATTTTTGGAGGTGGTTTACATCCCTTAGAAGTAACTGCGGGCCGAAAAAAAGAAAAATGTATCGATTATTTTCTCACATACTACAACATACTACCGTTTCATTAAAATTCGTAAGACACACCTCGGGATGTTTACTTGTGAGGCTAGATAATATGCATATTCGATGAATTACATCTGTTGTATATCAGAACCGTTCACGCAGCCAGAACCTCATCATTACTTTAGGTCAATTATGTTATCAATTCCTATAATTCGTTAATTAAATGTAGATCGCTAACCAGTGTTAAATATAAAATATATTTAACTTGTCTCTACATTACATCTCTTCTCTGGTTGTGAAAAATAAACCTACTGGCGTCTTTGCCAAATATTTTTCAGTTAATTTTAAACATTTATGATTTTAGTTGTCACTCTTATCCAAGATGGATTTGGCAGAGCATTTGTCGAAGTGTTCGCTAAGAAGAAAATGAAAATTATCGTCATTGGTTCAGATATAGCAGAGTTAATCATGTTTGCTGAAGAAATAGGTAAGCGCACTTGATAATTATTATATTTACAATGATTTTACATATTATCAAAATGCTCCAATAGGTATAGCAATAAAAAGATAAGCAATAATCATTTTAATTAAGGGAGTAGTATACTCTGGCAAATTCAATAAAATCGATTTTTTTTACTTAAAATAATTTTTGGAATGTCCACTTTATGGCAAACTTAATCCGAAGTTTGTCAGACACTCCGTTCCAAAGTAACAGGCCGATAAGTGGACCGTGTCGAGGCGCACCAAGCGCGCTCAAGTGAGCGCTCAGAGAACCCGTCCACATAAAACTCGAATATCTAGAAACGATATTTTTGAAATTGGCAGGAGTTCTATCTCAAAAATGGTTCATCTGATAAAATAGCGCTTTGATTTTTGAATTCTACACCTTTTTATTTATCAACGTACGTAGCCGTTTTTCGATTTCGTTAAAAATTGAGTTTTGGTGCAAGCTTTTATCTCCATTTTTAGTGTAAAAAACAAAACTGTTAATTTCAACACGATATGTTATTTTAAACAAATCGCGAATTTCCTCTAATATCCATGCCGTCAGAGTGTACTACCTCCTTAAAAACTGTTGGTATTCTTCCGTTTCAAAAAAAATTATTATCAAATAAAAACGTCAAATACATATAAAATATTTACCTCCGTTAAACTTTATAAATAATGCAACAACAAGAGTATAAATTTTAAATGCGGCCAATAGCAATATTCTGTTTTATTTTTAGAAGTTCGCTTCGATGTTGAAGTTAAATACTTTCATGTAAATTTGAGTACTTCAGGTGCAAGATACAAAGATATAGAACAAAATTTAATATCATTGGATATTGCCGTTTTAGTGAATTGTTTTGCATATCGACCACCTTCGCCATCAAAGTTAATTATGGGACCCTATTCTTCTGTATTCAGGCATATATATCGTATTGAAACTTCAGACCCCATCGTATACAGCAATGTCTTGTCTGTTATACAAATGACTAAAATATTATTACCTGGTATGTCGAAGCGAGGCAGGGGAGTCATAATTAACGTTGCATCAAGTACAGCAATTTTACCAAGTCCACGTTGGGCTGTATATAGTGCTTGTAAAGCATTTATGATTAAATTTACTGAAGATATTAACGACGAATACAACTGTCATGGCATAACTATGCAATGTCTAATTCCTGGTTATGTTCAACGAAAAGGAATTGATATTGAGAACACTGACACACAAAAATGTATTCCAAATCATAAAACATATGTAGACAGTGTTTTAACTACTCTTGGTGCTAGAACCATCACTTCTGGTTTTCGATCACATTCAATTACTGTAAAAGTTATGCATATATTAATTGATATATCACCAGACGAATTTAATTCTTTTATTTCTGGATATATGGAAGAGGTTGAAATTGCAACACAAACTGATAATTTCGATATGTCATTACCAAATTGGAATGATTACAATAATTCAGTTCTTGCAACAAAATATAAAAAAAACTATTACTGACATAAGGTACAAAGTTATTCATATACAATCAATTCTTGTTTGTCTTTATAAACAGGTAATATAGTAATCATAAAAATATTTTTGAGGTTTTTCTTTTATTATCGATTTAATACAAGATTATTTCTATTTTAAAGTAAGAGTATATTTGGTATATATATATATATATATATATATATATATATATATATATATATATATATATATATATTTATATATATATATATATATTTATATATATATATATATATATATATATATATATATATATATATATATATATACATATATATATATATATATATATATATATATATATATATATATATCTATATATATATATATATATATATATGTGTGTGTGTATGTGGCGTAACTAACCCGACCGGGGCCCCGGTCTCATAGCAACGTAGGGGCCCCCTTCTCGGAGAAAAATTTACAAGCAAAAATTGATAATCACACTCCTTAAAATCTCGAACTGCGGACTTTTGCCTTAACAAACTTGTCGACTATTTCATCCAGGTTCGCCATCAACGAGTTCGTGATCTTACTCTCTATCGACAATATACTCAGACCCGCCAGTCTCTCTAGCCCCATCGAATTTCGTAGATAATTTTCAGTTTTGAAAAGGTGCGCTCTGCAGTTGCAACGGTCACTGGAATTGTTAAAAACAGTAAAACTTATAAGCAAACATCAGGAAATCTAGCGGAAAAAGTAAAATACTCAATCAGTATTAAGTTAGCCAACTCCCTGATTGAATGTATCTTCGAAATTTGATCTTTCAGGCAACTGCGCAGGGACAATATCTGATTGCACAGTTGATCGGTTACATCGTCGTAGTATTTTTCTCTGAATTTATCGCATTCCTTCGCAAGTTCTTCTTCCGTAAAGCGTTATAGAGCTTGGGGCTGGATAATTGCAAATGTATCAACGATTTGATTTAGCCCGACGAATCGATGGTTCAGTTGATTGATCGCGATGTCTAAACATGTCAGGAAAACATTGATTTTGAAGCGTTTTTCACCGTCGGAGAGCTGCCGGTCCTCGCAGAGTTCATCGAAATGACGTTTGGTCTTCTTTACTCGTTTTTCGCAAAACTCGAGTTTTACCCGCCACGATTTGGCCAACTCTACTGCATCAGATTTCGCTGTCTCAAACTCACCTCGAAATTCTACCAACTCTTTTTGAGCTGCTTGAAGCAAATCTCGGGCTTGCCAAAGATCGAATTCCGATTTTTGCAATTTCTGTGACACCTTATTAGTCGCAATCAAGATCTTGGTGTGAAGCACAACATGAAAGACGAATTTAAATGTCTCCATATCTTTTTTAAAATTGGAGGAATCTCCAGATGCGTTGTTACTGGTCAAAATTATTTTTGCTAACGCTTGCAAAATATCCGCATATCCGAAGCGAATAGCCAAGAGTGAATCATTCCTGCTGGATCACCTAGTAGGACACAAACGCTTCAGTTGTAGGCTGCTTGTCTTCTTGGAAGATACTATTTCTGACAGCAAAGACCAACGTCTGATGCTCACGGCGAAAAACGCGTACAATTTTTCCAGCGTAGCGAAAAATATGCTGACTTCCAAAATCCCGTTCATAGCATCATTCAGCTCAAGATTAAGGTTGTGTGAAGCGCAGTGCACGTAAACTGCCCGATCGGTTTCATCCAAAATTCGCTTTTGCACCCCTAAATACGGACCGCTCATTACTGCAGCTCCATCGTACCCTTGCCCTCGACATTTCGTTAAATCGATACCTAGATAACAAAAGAGCACATATAAAATTCACATAATATTATTTTAGTGATCTTGTAAACAAAAATACTAAAGACAAAAATACCTTTGCTCTTGACGCAGTCAACTATGTTTTCCTGAAGACCTTGAGCCGAACCATCTTCAACTTTCTTGAACCCTAGGAACGATTCGTTTATTTTTATGCCGATTGGTCTTCCAGATTCACTTTGTTCTATGGTGACGTAACGAAACACTTGACTCAGCTGATCCACTTTTGCAATATCTTGAGTCGTGTCCATTATAATGGAGAAAAACGGGGCGGATTTGATGTCTCTTATAATTTTGTTTGACATGGTCTGACTTAAAAAATTGATCAACTCGTTCTGGATTGCAGGACTTTAATAACGAATTGATTGCGCGGGTTTCTCGATCAGTTCTTTCAATGTCGTATCGTTATTAGCAAGCAATTCCACGATTGACAAAAAGTTGCCATTCTGTCCATCACTACGGTCAATGTGCTCGCGATGTCCTCTAAGTGGGAGATTACACGTAGCCAAGGTGATTATTATATTTAACAATCGATCTAGAACTTTGCGCCAATACGATTGCTCTTTGAAGATCTCATCTTCAGCGACATGATCAATTGTGGAACTACTTTGCCAGATTTTGTACGTGACACGCCAGGCGCGAACTCCGTCAATCCAGGATGACTGAAAATGAGGGCTTTGTCGGTCAGCAAATAACCAACAAGGCTCGCAGTACGCGCAGTTAAGTATCTAGAATAGCAAAGCCAGTTTCTTGAAATTTTAACACCGACTTTGTTAGTTATCTCTTAAAAAAATTCCGAAAAGTGATATTTAGTTACTTTGTCAACAGGAAATGGTCCACGTGGACGACACGATCCAACGGAAATAATGTACCGTTTCTCTTCAGGTGTCAAAACTGGTTTCTCGAAAAGTCCTTTGTCGGATGGATGCAAATCACTCTGCAGCTTGGTAGAACTTTTTGTCTTTGCGTCCGCCGTTGACAAATCTGTATCTTGGCTGTAGTATAAATCATTTAGTTATTAATTTGTTATCAATTATTTTATCAAATTATCAGTCATCTAAATTATATGTATGCATACGCAATCATGTTAGCAAGTTCTGATTCCAAATTTGCGTTCAAGTCTGAGGTTTTAGGAACTGCCTCTTTCGGGTTCACTTGAACTGGCGACATTTGGCTTTCTTGTTCAGGTGTCAAAACGAGACCCCCATAAAAATGCTTTATCAGATTGTTGCAAATCACTCTGCGGCTTAGTGGCAGTTTTTGTCTTGTCTCCAGAAATATACAAATCTGCATCTTGGCTGTAATTCAGATCATATTATTATTTATTTGTGATCAATTTTTGTATCGTAATACCCGCAGTCTCTGAAGTATGTGTATACATACCCAATTGCACTGAGATTCTATATTATCTAATCTTATTAATATTCTTTAATTTATATTTCTAAGAATCAACACATTTTCTTCTTTTTTAAATTTCTTACCTGATCGTTTCGATCAATTCATCATTTTCGTTGGACTGAAAAAAGGAAGTTATTGGTCGGAACTTTTTTGCATCTTCGAGGCGCTCCGCTTTCAGCTTTCTCTTCTGACATCCACTGAGATATTTGCGGTTTGATGCCATCCTTCTATTTACCTTGAGCACTAACTCTAGCGTTCGAATATCGCATCGACTATTATTCCACAGGAACCGAATGAATCTAGCTGTGTCACTGACAATTACGGTTGGTTACAGTGCGCGGTTACAGTCGCCAACGAAACGCAGCACTTAGCATCAGTGGAATGTACCGCGAAATTAAAATTGTTTAAGGCGATTCTTCTAGTTTGAGACACCGGAGTTACTGACTTTTTGATTTATTATTTTTTAGTAATAATCAAGGAATTCAAATAATCACGCATTATAACAATATAGCTGGATTCCATTAAAAATTCCTTTATTAATATTAATGGTAAAATAATGGGGCCCCCGAAATTACAGAAATACGGATAATCTGTTTTGTACCCGGGGCTCCAGGTACCCCTGGCCGACGGACCGGCTGGACCGGCGGTAGTTACGCCACTGATATATATAAATATATATATATATATATATATATATATTTATATATATATATATATATATATATATATATATATATATATATATAGGGATATATATATATATATATATATATATATATATATATATATATATATATATACATATATATATATATATATATATATATATATATATATATGCATATATATATATATAAATATATATATATATATATATATATATATATACATATATATATATATATATATATATATATATATATATATATATATATATATATATATATATATATATATATATATATATATATATATATATATATATATATATATATATATATATATATATATATATATATATATATATATATATATATATATATATATATATATATATATATATATATATATATATATATATATATATATATATATATATATATATATATATATATATATATATATATATATATATATATATATATATATATATATATATATATATATATATATATATATATATATATATATATATATATATATATATATATATATATATATATATATATATATATATATATATATATATATATATATATATATATATATATATATATATATATATATATATATATATATATATATATATATATATATATATATATATATATATATATATATATATATATATATATATATATATATATATATATATATATATATATATATATATATATATATATATATATATATATATATATATATATATATATATATATATATATATATATATATATATATATATATATATATATATATATATATATATATATATATATATATATATATATATATATATATATATATATATATATATATATATATATATATATATATATATATATATATATATATATATAGGGATAACCGGTAATCACTGTGCCAACCGAGCTGCTCTTGGAGCAGCCAACGGCAACTACGTTGTCCGTCATCCCTTGCGCGCCGATTATGTGTTGAGGTCTGTGGCTGTGCATTGTCTCAAGTCATGGCAGGAGGAGTGGAACTCTTCTACGAGTAAATTGCGACGTGTAAAGGTGACAGTGGAACGGTGGATAGCACCGCTCCGCCTAACAAGGTGTGAGCAAGTGGTCATCTCTCGTCTGAGAATTGGCCATACTTGTCTCACACACTTGCATCTGTTACTAGGAGAACAACCAGCGCTCTGCTCCACGTGTAACACTAAGCTTACTCTCGAACGTATTTTCGAGCAGTGTCCTAGTTACAATTTGCATCGTCGCAATGCTGGTATTGAGGGTCCCATGCGTATTTCATTGGGCAATATAGCAACAAGCATTGTTAAAGTGCTTTCATTTCTCCGGATAGCTGATTTGTTTACACAAATCTGAATGGGTTTTCTCATTCTTTTTTTTCGCTCTATAAATGTCAATCCTTCAATTACCATTTATTTTCACTTTTCGCCAAACTATATAAAAGCCGGCGCTGTGGTTTTTGTGGTTTCTATAAAAGACCCCAGTTCTCGACTGGGGTCTGCACATTCTGATCGTGTAATGTACTTACACGGATGTGAAAGCCTAACGTTTTTCTTTAGGCTTTATTTAAGCTAAGCCTGATGTTTTTTCTCTCAATTGATTAATTTTTATAATCTTTGTCAGTTATTATTCATTTACTTATTTGTTTTATTTTCTGTCTCTTGGTATATAAAATCCGGTTTTCGGTTGCATATACTATTTTTCACCTTCACCTGTACAAGCGGTAATGACCATAGTAGTCGATCCGCAAATTAAATAAATTAAATATATATATGTATATGTATATATATATATATATATATATATATATATATATATATATATATAAATATATATATATGTATATATATATATATATATATATATATATATATATATATATATTTATATATGTATATATATATATATATATATATATATATATATTTATATATTTATATATGTATATATATATATATATATATATATATATATATATATATCTTATATATATATATATATATATATATATATATATATATATATATATATATATATCTTATATATATATATATATATATATATATATATATATATATATATATATATATATATATATTTCGGCTGACCAGCTAGCAAGACGGATGTCTTACAGTTCCAGTATCGTTCAATATCAGTTTCTTTTTGTCACGTTCTTTTTAGTACATCATTCCGTAGCTGAATCTCCGACAGAAGCAACGACTTGAGTGAAGTATAACTGATTACTTATTTTGTTATATTGATCTTTAGTTAGCCGGAACCCAGTTTACTACGTGGTTCCGGGAATATATTTCATTGGCACACGTGCCCATCAATTTTGTTAGTTTATCAACAGTAATTCTGCGATATATATTCAACTCCCAATTTTGAGTTGACTGGCCTATTCCGAACCGTATTAGTGTTTTGTACTGGTTCTTCAATTTTGCAATTTACCATATAACGTAACTTGGTTTATCACTTCATCCTTTGTAATTGTTGTCAATTTAATTGTAGGCTCAATTATTCCCTTTTTTTTTGTAGCGTAACAGCTCAGCATTCAAGCATTCTCATTTGCTATTTATCGTGTTTATTTTATGTTTAAATTTCGTTAATACCGTGGCTATAAAGTCCCGTTCACCTCTATCTCGTACATAACACTCTCCACCTGTGTTTAACCCATAAACGCCAACGCGACCAAAACTTTCCACGACTTTGCTTTGACGAAGTTTTCCAGCCAAATTCGAATACAAAACCTGTTTTCTTATAGGCTATTTTCTCAAATTTACGATCTTAGGGTAATTTGCCAAGTACAACCCCACTACGAGCGTGTACAAGGGTGTAAAATGGTGCAAAACCGACAAATTTGCTTTCTCAGCGGCCAAAATATTCCATTACTTTTTGATAGACTGCGTTTATGACAAATTTGAGTTTGGGTATGTTTTCCTGGGATTTTTATAATTTTTCTCCTTTACCCCTTTGCCGGTGGTATATAGGGGGTAAAATGGATAAGCGGCTACATGGAATGAAAACTTTCTTTTACCTAGAACTAAAGACCAATAGATTACTTATGATGTCCATAACCATTTACAAAGGGTTCTACATTTACATAGTGTTATACATTTACATAGTGTTGTACATTTATATTTACGTAGTATAAATGTATAACACTATGTTAATGGCCATGGACATCATAAGTAATCCATTGGCTTTTATTTCTTGGCAAAAAAAGTTTTTCATTCCATGTTTTTTTGATATGTGACAAACATACCCAAACTCAAATTTGTCTTAACGCAATCTATCAAAAAGAAGTGGAACGTTTTGGCCGCTGAGAAAGCAATATTTTCGGTTTTGCACAACTTTACACCCCTGTAAACGTTCGGGGTGATGTTGTAGGTGGAATATTATTTATATGTGACAAACATACCCAAACTCAAATTTGTCATAAACGCTATCTATCAAAGAGTAGTGGAACGTTTTCGCCGCTGAAAAAGCAATATTTTCGGTTCCGCCTTACTAGCTGGTCAGCCGAAAAGAGAGCGATATTCCGTATCTTTTTGCAAAACGACATGTTATTCCCGCAGTTGCCGTATTAATTAATCCCGCCCGAGGTGAGCGCAATGCCGAGCGGCGAGGGACACCAATCGTTTTGCGGTTAAACCGGTAGATGACACGATAACCTCGAAATTGTGCCTACTAGGCTCACGAAATAACGACAGCGTGACAATATTTATATATATATATATATATATATATATTTAATTTATTTAATTTGCGGATCGACTACTGTGGTCATTACCGCTTGTACAGGTGAAGGTGAAAAATAGTATATGCAAACGAAAACCGGATTTTATATAACAAGAGAGAGAGAAAAAAAAGTAATAAATAAATGAATAATAACTGACAAAGATTATAAAAATTAATCAATTGAGAGAAAAAACAGCAGGCTTAGCTTAAATAAATAGCCTAAAGAAAAACGTTAAACTTTCACATTTGTGTAGTAACATTGCACGGTTAGAATGTGGAGACACTAGTCGAGAACTGGGGTATTTTATAAAAACCACAAAAACCACAGCACCGGCTTATATATAGTGCGGCGAAAAGTGAAAAAAAATGATAATTGAAGTATTAACATTTATGGAGCGAAAAAAAAAGAAGAGAACCCTTTCAGATTTGTGTAAACAAATCAGCTATCCGGAGAAATGAAGGCACTTTAACAATGCTTGTTGCATTATTGCCCAATAAAATACGCATGGGACCCTCAATACCAGCTTTGCGACGATGCAAATTGTAACTTGGACACTGCTCGAAAATACGTTCGAAAGTAAGCCTAGTGTCACACGTGGAGCAGAGCGCTGGTTGTTCTCCTAGTAACAGATGCAAGTGTGTGAGACAAGTATGGCCAATTCTCAGACGAGAGATGACCACTTGCTCACACCTTGTTAGGCGGAGCGGTGCTATCCACCGTTCCACTGTCACCTTTACACGTCGCAATTTACTCGTAGAAGAGTTCCACTCCTCCTGCTATGACTTGAGACAATGCACAGCCACAGACCTCAACACATAATCGGCGCGCAAGGGATGACGGACAACGTAGTTGCCGTTGGCTGCTCCAAGAGCAGCTCGGTTGGCACAGTGATTACCGGGTATCCCAGCAGGTCCGGGTATCCACATGAGTACGACATCTCTTTCTAGCTTCCGTAATCTATCGATTTCTCCGCGGATGTCCAAAACGGTTGGATCTGCGGAAAATCTGCTACCGATGCCTAAGTTAGATCTAAGGGAATCGGTGCAGATGAGCAGGTGACGTCGCTCATCGATAGCTTGACGTAAGTGTCGATGAGAGTCGAGAATACTATATAGCTCAGCAGTGTACACTGAGCATATGGGTGACAGTGTGAACGACTGGGATACGCCATCAGTCACAAAAGCGCCGCCAGTACCGGAGTCTGTTTTGGAGCCATCAGTATATGTGTGTTGAAAGTCTGTGTACTGTTGTAATTGAATGAAGAATTCAATCAAGTATATGTCGTTTGGAGTACAATCTTTTGGCAAGTAGGTCAGCTCTAGGTTTTTCGTTAAAGAAAGAAATGCCCATGCAGGGTTGTTGGAAAAAATTCTCGATAGAACAGTCCCTTTGTTGCCAATGATGGTATTTAACAACCTTGAAAAATATGGAATTGTTTATATGCTGCGTGAGCGAAAAAATTTTGCAGACGTACCTCAAACCAAGTTTGATGTACCTTATGTGAAGTGGTGGTTAACAGGCTTCACAGTGACGGCTTGGAATTGGGGTAGTTCTGAACGCACCGGTGACTGTTAGAATTCCAGCATTGTGCACGCTTTCTAGCGTCTTCAAGTGAGAAGCACTAGTAGTGTACACGATTATAGCACAGAAGTTTATCCTGGATAGAACCAGACTGACGTAAAGTCGCAGCAGAGAGTCCCTATCGAGTCCTTATTTTGTGGAGGCAATACACTTGATAGCACTCAATGACATTTGGCACTGCGCAGAATCAGTGTTGATTTGTCTCAGCCATAAAAGACGACGGTCTAGAATTATGCCCAAAAACTTCACCTCATCCTCTATCCGCACTGGCCTATCGTAAAGCGATACAACAGGACAGTTGTGTTCTTTACGTAGTCGAAAAACGTCGATAGCACATGTTTTCTCCACAGAGAAACGAAAACCACGGTCGGATGCAGCCAAAGAAATTAAGTCAACAGCCTGCTGTTATCTTTCATGACAGAGAGCAAGGGATTGGGATGAAGTGAAGATCGTGAGCTCATCTACATACAAACAATAATCAACAGTATTCGGCAGGTTGGACACAATGTCATTGATTGCAATCAAGAATAGTGTTACACTAATGGAAGAGCCTTGGGGAATTTCGTTTTGCAACGGTCGTAAAGAAGAGAATGTTTGTCCAACTCGAACTCTAAACAAACGGTTCGATATATATATATAAATATATATATATATATATATATATATATATATATATAGGGATAACCGGTAATCACTGTGCCAACCGAGCTGCTCTTGGAGCAGCCAACGGCAACTACGTTGTCCGTCATCCCTTGCGCGCCGATTATGATGTCCTCGCTGGTTCTGGTGATTCTGGTATTTGTAATGATTTATGCTTACCCGCTTTCATAAATTATTTATTAAAAGATTTCTTTCCTTTTTATCCAATTCTGTCGGGAATTGCCATAAAAAAAATTCTATCAGAAAAGACTGCAATGCCATAGTAGAAAATTGGTTCAAAATTCTTAAAAAAGATACATTTCGTAGTAAATTAAGAATAAAAATACCTCGGTTCATCAGAAAAATGGAAAGTCTCTTAAAAGGTAGAATCATTGACCAGAAGATATCGTTGGAAACTACGAAAAAAGGGAAAAAACGAATCTATAATAGGTCGTTGAATGCAGATAGTCTAAATATTACTCTATCGCAGGAGACGTGGGGAAAACCCAGAACACTTCTTCAAGCCACTTCGAAGGCTATCAATGCCTTCACAGACTTCCTTCAAAGTCCCGAAGAAAATAATAAGAGTCATTTTCAACTTTTCGAGGAATCTGCTCAAACTTCAGGAGCAAAGGATGTATTGCACAATGCATTTGTCGATCCACCCAACAATTTTTCCACTGCATTGTCTAAGGAACATAGTACACCTCTTCCAATCATTTCGACACCTTGCAGCTCTCCCGCAGAGTCTCCCATACTTATGGAAGCTACCAATAAAGTTGCCACTGTCACTTTACTTCCATTTTCGTGTCAATATGTTACTCCTGTCAATTACAAGCCACCTTGGGATTCATTTTCTTCCTATCCACATCTTTGGAAACATTCGTATAAAATCAACAATTTTATTTTAACGTTGATAGCTTCAACAGTCTTCATGGAAATAATTGGCTAGATGATCAAATCATTAATTCTTTTCTCTCGGTAGCTTCCCATAAGTTTTCAAAAAATCGCAATATTTTTGCTTTTGATACATTTTTTTTCAAAAAAATTATGTGCGATCGTTTGTTCTCTTTAAATACTTGGGGACAGAAACTTGATGTTTTAAAATATGATGTTTGGTTAATTCCCTTAAATTTGAATGACAATCATTGGACTACTATAGTAGTTATTGTCAAATTAAAATACATACTATATTTAGATTCACTGCACGGTACAATACCGATAGACTTAATGCAAAGATTTTTTCTCTTTCTGAATAACCAGCATTTTCTTAAATACAGTATATTGGTAAATTCTGACGAATGGACTATATACATACATTCCCAGCCAAAAAAATGATAATCAAGTTGGTTCTAATTGCGGAGTGCATTTATGCGTTTGGGTCTATATAATTTGCTGTGGCAATCCTTATAATTTTTCTGAAGCAAATATGCCTCAAATAAGGATGTGGATAATGAATTTTCTAACTGAAGCAGATGGCATGAATCCTATGTCAACTAGCAAAGCTCGAAATTATCAGTTTTTTTTAATGATGAAACAACTTTTCAATCATATAAACAACAAATACCCAAAATTTACAAAGGACCACCAAAAAACTTTTCTTCTACAATGATTTATCAAAAATCATATTAAATAAATACTTTTCAACATTGCAGTACTTTCTCCTATGTGTTGAATTGTACTAAATTAAACATTATTCAGTAGAGATCATCAAAAGCTAGAATGCCACACAGATGGAAAATTTTAGTGATTGGTGATCCTAACCCTACCGGTTAATCGTATTCCTTTCCTATATTATACTCTGTCTAATCCATGTATCCTTTCCTATCCTGGCAAGAAAAATGTCCGTTTAATTTGAAGTAAATGAAAAATGTTAAAAGTCTAAACAGTCATGGACCCTAACCTCCTCGTGGTTCTTGCTGGGAAACAATGCACAACTTAGATGATCAAAACTCTGTTTTGCAATGTTTACTAAGGGGTTTCATACCACCGACCAATAATTTATATAAATTTAATTGCTTTGGTTGATAATGACTAACTGTTATTAATTTGGAAGACAGACATTTGTTGCTAATAATAATATTAGACTTTAAACTTGAAATTCATGAGAATTTTAAGGAAATGATTTTTTTTCTAAGGGTTCCAAAGAGCACGGACCAATAATTTATATATATTTAATTGCTATGGTTGATAATGACTAATTGTTATTAATTTGGAATACAGACAATTGTTGCTAATAATAATATTAGATTTTGAACTTGAAATTCGTGAAAATTTTAAAGAAATAATTTTTTTCTAAGGATTCCGAAAGGAACTGACCAATAATTTTTATGTATTTATTGGTATGATTGATAACGACTAACTGATATTAATTTGGAAGACACAATTGTTGCTAATAATAATATTATACTTTGAACTTGAAATTCGTGAAAATTTTAAAGAAATGATTTTTTTTAAGGGTTCCGAAGGGCACTGACCAATAATTTTTATATATTTTATTGCCATGGTTGATAATGATTAATTTGGAAGACAGGCAATTGTTGCTAATAATAATATTCGACTTCGAACTTGAAATTCGTGAGAATGTTAAAGAATTGATTTTTTCTATGTTTTCCGAAGGGCGCCTGCTAATAATTTATATATATTTTGGGTTTATGTAGTATAGAAAATCAATAATTTATATAATAGTTATTATTCATTATCAATAATGAAGTGAAACATGCGTATTTAGTCATAATTAGTTTATGTATCTAGTTGGCCTTGGTTAGCCTCTTTTTCGAATCGGCTGCTCGTCGTCTTAAACTGTATACTTACTCAGATAAATTAGAAGAGAGAGTACTTTATTACGGCACTGACTCGGTCATATATGTATCCCATGGAAACGAAAACGAACCACCAACGGGGAGTTTTTTGGGGCATATGACTGATGAACTAAAATTTTAGATGCAGGGAGGCTACATTACGGAGTTTATATCTGGTAGTCCAATAATGTATGCTTACATAAAATTTTCCTGGACAAATAAGAGATTTAAAGCCCCCGTCTGTAAGATAAAGGGTATTACGCTCAACAATAAAACAGACAAGATGGCTAATTTGGATAAGGTTTTGAATGACGCAACACCAGCTTAGATAATAAAGCAAAATACCAGGAGAACCGAGAACAATGATGTCGTGACAAAAACAGAAGACTAAATACTACAAAAAACGTTAAGCAAAAGAAAACTCTTGGATAACTATGACTCGATTCCATACGGCTATAAATGCGAAAAATATTATTAGAATAACCCAATGAGGTTTCAATTCAACACTTTCTGGAAAGAACAAACGATAGACGTCGCTGTACAGGCTGCTATAGTATAATTTTTGAAAAGCGTGGTGAAGGGTACCTTACGGAGTCTCGGATTGAAAAAATTAAAATTTTTGTTTTGGTTTTTTAGAAAGCTTAGGGCTTAGAAAACATCTTGTGAAAATTCGAAAGTTCAATGCGAAATACTCTTGGAGTTAAAAGAACCACAAGCGCGCGAGTTTTGTGTTCTCGCTGACTAGGTATACACTTAAGGTGGCATTACAGGTTGCAACTTTGAAAGAATCAATTTTTTTGCCTTTTTTCAAAGCTTTATTCGTGTAGAATCATTGGCCCAAAAAACCTATGCGATACAGAAAGTTTCACGGCCCCTAGGGCCACTTATACACGGGTATCTCTCGAGCGAAACTACAAACATCTGCAGTGTCATGCACCGAACTTTCTTATACGCATATGGGTTAAACCATATCGTAGTTACATTATTTTTCTAATTTATAATATTTGTTCTAACCTTTATATCGCTTTTACAGTAAATATATTTCTTAGAATAAATAAAAAATGTCAAACTTCAAATTATTTAAGTCTATTTTGTTAAACAATTGATACGATTTATGTAAAAGAATATATAATAAGCAAAAATTTAATTTGAATACAGTACTCTTTTTGGAAAATATATTCAAACAAAAGTTGTGCTAAATAGAAATAAATTTAATTTTTCTCATGCAATTTTTCTGTAACTGTAACCAATTTTGAGTAATTGCAAAATTGCAAAAAAATGACTAGAGTAAACAAACACTTCCACTTTGAATATTTTTTTCAAAAATAGGAGGTGCACACCTCAAGCATATGCAAATCTTAAGTTTAAAGTTTCATAATTTTAGCTTCAACCGTTTAGGCTATAGAGAACATACACACACACATACACACACACACACACGCACACACACACACACAGACAGACGTCATTCCAAAAATAGTCGGAATCGATTCAGGGAAGGTCAAAATATATATTTCCGTTAAAATCTCGAGATCGAAATTTTTCATGATTAGAATACTTACTTATACTTCGTATAAGAAAGTAAAAAATAGGTATTAAGGTGTATTAAGGTTCGCTTATTTAGAATTTGATATAAGGAAGTAGTTATTTAACCAGAATGAAATTGCGTGGGTAATTTTATACGCATTTGTGTTAAACCATATCGTAGTTTCACATTTCTTCAAATTTATAATATTTTTTCTAACCTTTAGATCGCTTTTACACTAAATATATTTCTAAGAATAAATATTAAATGCCTAATTTCAAATTATTTAAGTCTATTTTATTAAGCATTTGACAGGCGCTGGTGATACGATTTATGTAAAAATATATATAATAAGAAGAAATTTATTATGAAGCTAGTACTCTTTTAGGAAAACAAATTCAAACAAATGTTGTGCTAGATATAAATAACTTTAATTTTAAACAAAACCATTTTTCTGTAACTTTCACCATTTTTTGAGTATTAGCAGAAACCGCAACAAATGACTAGAGTAAACAGGCACTTCCGGTCTAAATATTTTATTCAAAAATAGGAGGTGCACATGCGAGGCATATACGAATCTTAAGTTTAAAGTTTTAAAATTTTACCTTTAGCACACACACACACACACACACACAGACATCATTCCAAAAATAGTTGCAATCGATTCAGGGAAAGTCAAAACGTATACAGGGTGTAACAGCGAAACGACCTACCTCGAATAACTTCTATGTTATTAAAGATACAATAAAATAGTATCAAACAATATTTTGCAGGACCAAAGGGGACATCTAACTATAAAAGAAAATATTTTTTTAAACCAGTGGTTCTCAAGGAACAACATAAAGTTATGTTTTTTCAAATGAGATGCTATATATTTTTTAAACCCATTCGATAGAGTAATTTTTTCTGAATTAAATTATGTATTCGTTTTATACCCTTAAAAAAGTAAAATATTGAGAAAAATGCGATTGAAAGTTAAATAAATTTTATTTTTATAGTTATTTTTCAGTAGGCTATGAAACAAAATTGAGCTTAAATATAACGAAACATAAATTAAATACATTAATGCCCGGTATTATAAACGTCAAATAACTAAAATAGTCGGTAGATTTTATTTGGTAACCGTATTATAAACGAAAAATAAATTTACTTCGCTAGTACATCTCACAGTTAAACTACACCCATGAATTTCTAGCTAGTAAAATTTATTCTGTCAATTACTTGACAGCTTCGTGTTTTGTTTTTATTTAAAATATTATTATTTTAAGTAACAGATATGTAAATTAGCATTTTTACCTATTTATACACTTTAGATTTTAATAATTATTTTATTCTGTTCTTTTTTTGTGTTTAATAAAATTGTAGTAGGTATGTCATCAATTTCATCAGTTTCATCGGTTTCATCAGTAAATTCTATAAGTGATAGTGAACATGAAAATTACCAGCACCTCCACGAAGACGTCCACGAGTTTCTCGACAAAGAAATAATCCATTAGATTTTTATAATAATGATGAATTTAAAAATAGATTTCGTTTAAAAAAACAAGATGTTTTACGAGTATTGAGTTTAATTAGTGATGATATACAACCAATCACTCAGAGGAATCATTCTATCTCTGCAATGAATCAATTATTAATTACGCTCCGTAACAAATTAGCTTTATCCGTTTTTGTATAATTATTACTTCTTTCCCGCTTTTTATACATTTTTGTTTGAAAACAAAGTGTCACCAACCGAAAATAATAATAACCGATGCCAAATTTCAACATTTATATATTAGTCTTCTATTGATGAAAAGATGAACTAAAATAGTCGGTAAATCTCCTATTAGTTAATTTACTTGTAAGATTCTTTTATAATACGCAAAATTACATTAACTGTGTAAGTAAATTTAATTCCATAGTAACTAATTAACATTTATTTTGTTCTTTATAATACCGGGCATTAATTATTTGTTATTTACTTTATGAATAGTGTTATAAAGTAAATTACAAATAATTTCATGTATTTAAGCTCAATTTTGTTTCATAGCCTACTGAAAAAATAAAATTTAGTTATCTTTCAATCACATTTTCTCAATATTTTTATAATGTAAGGGTATAAAAAAATATACATGATGGAATTCAGAAAAAAATACTCTAGCGAATGGGCCTAAAAAATATACAGCTTCTGGTTTGAAAAAATATTTCTTTGTGTTGTTACTTGAGAACCACTGGTTTAAAAAATATTTTCTTTCATAGTTGGATGTCCCTTTTGGTCCTGTATAAGATTGTTTAATTCTATTTTATTGTATCTTTAATAACATAGAAGTTATTCGAGGTAGCTCGTTTCGCTGTTACACCCTGTATATCAGTGATTCCCAAAGTGGTCTATATCGACTTCCAGGGGTGTATGACAACCTGCAAGGGATCTACGTCAGCGAAAAAAATTTTTTGGGGTCCATGAAATGAAAATGGGGGTCCACGATAGTGGATCTCAACATACACTGATAGTACCTATTTACTTACATTATACTATCTTATAATATAAAAACATATACATTATTTATAAAATTACCTATGAAGTTAAAAATTTATTATATATGTTTATTCGCTTTGTGGCCGCAATACATTTTTAACTTGTAAAAAACCTGCACATAATGATATGCCAGTATCATCTTGTTAGAAGCATACGCGCAGCCTCAGAGAAACATCTTGGTAATTATTAATGTCTTTGCTCAGAGCTTCGCGAACTTGCACTGACTTGTTCAATTCGTCACTCTATAAATACGAATGTGAGACAAATACGTTTATTCGTTTCCTGAATCTTGAAAAGGAAAGTGGTAAGAAAATATTTAAAAAAATATAAGCTGGTAGTTTATCATACAAATTATAGTGAGTCAGTGTTATTTTGTTTGAGAGTGCCGAAGAAAAGTAAGTACATTATTTTTTATTAATTTTTGGTTTTGCACTCGTAGTTATACGCCTATGCCAGCCATAAAATCTAAGACCACACGATTTAAATTTGACTTTGATTTTTTAATATACAGCTGCTAGACTTTATGTCTTACTTAAATAGATAAATTTTGCCCACAGATGACTGATGCCATGTCCAAATCTAAAAAGAAATGTGGACAGTACAGTGTTGATTATTTGAATCTTGGCTGTATTCCATCATTGTCACACAAACAATTTGCCTATGTGCCCTTTATGCAATAAAGTCATGGGCAATGACGCTATGAAACCATCCAAGCTGCAGGATCATCTGAGAAAATGTCACCCTGATAAAACAGGTGAAGATTTGAAATACTTTCAAACACTCAAAGATAAACTTCAGAAGAAACCCACGATGGACAGAATGTTCGCTTCGATGTCACAAAGAAACGATGATGGTTTGCGGGCGTCTTACAATATCTCTTTACTTATAGCAAAATCCGGAAAACCGCATACTATCGGAGCGAAGTTAATTTTGCCAGCCGTTGAAGAGGTTTTAAAAACTGTTTTGTTTTACACAAACCTGCATCTGATATCATTAAAAGAATTCCCTTAAGCAACTATACTGTTGAAAGACGTATTGATGAAATGAGTTCTGATATTGAAAGCTTCTTGTGTAGTTATTTGCAAACGACCTATTTCTCTATACAACTGGACGAGTCAACATTACCTGGTAATGCAGCATTATTATTGGCATATGTTCGTTTTATTATGAATCAAGAAATCTACGAAGAACTGCTCTTCGCAAGAACTTTAACAACCGACACTAAAGGTGAATCAATATTTCATGTTTTGAAAGATTACTTTATCAAATATAATATCAGTAGCTACAGATGGATCACCTGCCAAGGTTGGACATTATCGTGGATTTATAAGCTATTTAAAACAAAATGTGTCAGTGGTGTTAGCAATACATTGCGCCATCCATCGACAACATTGAGTTTGCTAAAAATTCGAGTGTTAGATTGCATGAATCTCTTCAATTAGTCATTAATGCAGTAAACCGAATCCGAAGCAACGCGTTGAATATGCGGTTATTTGCGCAGTTGTGTCAAGAAAATGACGAACACTTTCATCAATCTTCACACTGAAGTACGCTGGCTATCGAAAGGCCTATGTTTTACAAGATTTTTTGCACTTTTTGAGACTATTTTAGAATTTCTGGATACTAAAGATAAAATTAAAAAAAAAATTTGATGAAGTGGAAAACAGACATCGCCTATTTAATATATTTGTTTACAAAATTTAATATGGTTAATTTGCAGTTACAAGGCGACAGTCTAAATTTGATTAAAACAAAGTCCATCTTGCCAGAGTTAAACAAATGAAGCAAAATATTGGACGGGGCGAATTTTCCCAGTTTCCTAATTTGAGACAGACAAACTGCCAAGAAGACGACGTTTCAACCTACGTTCAACATTTAAATGCAATCTATTCAGATTTTGAAACTAGGTTTGAGGACGTTTTGACTATGGTAATACCACCGTGGATAAAAAACCCATATGGTGACATAGAAGAAACGAATGTCATAATACAAGAGGAACTGACTGAACTAAGTACAAACGAAGAACTTAAGGTTCGGTTTAAAAACGGATATCAGCAATTCTGGCTGCAAAAAAACATACCCGTTACTTATTCCGTATTATGGAATACAGCGAAAAAAATTTTAATTTCTTTCCATCGTCATACCTAGTGGAAAGGGGGTTCAGCGCTGTTACCAATCTCCTAACGAAAAAAAGAAACAGGCTGGGCATCATTAGCCGAGGAGATTTAAGATTAAACGTTACGAAATTGACGCCAAATGTTGATAATTTATTATTAAAGCAACAGGTTCATCCTTCTCACAAAAAACATTTACTTATTGCTTAGTTTATTTTATGTTACGTATATTTTTCATGACAGAAACAAAATTTTATTTTGAGTAGTTTTAATTCAAATTCAGTTCATAAATGTATAAAACTTAACATGTGTTTGTACTTTAAGTTTTTTACACTAAACTTCACTACAGTTAGAAATTTACATAAAATCAATATCAGGTAAGTGGGGGTCTACCCAAAACTGAAAAACATGGCAAGGGGTCTACGACACAAAAAAGTTGAGGAACCTCTGCTGTATATGAATATTTTATTGTTATAATATTTTTTCTTGAGTTAATATTAATAGAAATAATAAATACTTTATTTTTTGTTTTTATATGTCATCCTTATCCTTAATATTTAATTTAAATTAATTAATTGTACATAATAATATTATATATTTTTCGTAGATGGTATAAAAGAGAAGGAAAAATATATATCGATGAACATTGTTTATTTAATAATTTCTTATAATATAATCATACATTAAGAGTTATTTAGGATGTCAAATTTCTCCATTAATATATCCGAAAGGTTAGCAAGCTTTACTTACGGATCCATCTATAAAAACATTACCTCCAGCAAAACAAGAATACGATTAAAATGTTGAATTTATATTAGACAAACCTTATGTGGATGAGTGGTTGTTGTTATCACGATGGTAAGTACGATGACTTAACAAAAAATTCGTTGACTTGCTTAGTTTAAAAATATTTCTTAGGAATATGACGTTATGTAAGATAAATAATGTCGTCGATGTCGTCTTTGGCGTCGTTGTCGTCGTTGTTGCTTTGTGGTTTTGTCGATGTCGAACAAAATCAACATAATGCTTATTAAGGCGATGTTCCAATTTTTTTTTAAAAACATGGACTTTTTTTTGTTCAATAATTTTTTAAACAAAAACATTTCAAAAATATATAAAACAAATTTTAAGGTAAATTTCGAAACCGTTTCCAAGATATTTACATTTCCATAAGTAGTAACCGGGCAATAAATACACTAAAATTAAACATTAAACACGTTTTTTCGAAACTACATTTTTAAAAACGGTGTGCACTCTTGCTCAAAAAATAATGAAGCTATTGATTTAAATCTTTTTTTATTTTATTAATTAACTTATAATGCAGAACGCAAATTGACATTTTGAGATAAATATAAATTTGTTCCATTTTTATTCAATCCTAAAGGTCCAATTTTGTGTACAAAACATAGAACTTTTCTTAAACTCACTTTTTTTTTAAGTTTTTCTTAATTTTTAACTTTTTATTGGTTTACGGGGAAGGTAATTTTGTTCTTAATAAAACCCCGTTGGATTTTTTTGTTTTCGACATCGTGGACTGGCGTTATCGTGCACACCGCAAAACGCCTCATCTCCGCGGCCTCTACTTTGTCACCTCTTATATAAGTAATTATGCATAAAAATAAAAAATAAAATTTTTTTTTGTATACTGCATGAGTTTATATTTTAAATTTAATTTTCTATCTAATGAAATAAGAGAGAAAAAAATAATAAAAATTTATCATTTATTTGACCAAAAAATTGGAACATCGCCTTAAGGGGGTTTCTGGGTTTAGAATTTTAAATTCATCCGTTTTTTTTTATTGCATATTTCGATACCTTATACTATGAAGAATATATGGGCAAAACCGTTTTGTCGGGAACCTATTTCATATAGTCGAATTACTCGATCATCGGACCGGCCGTCCCACGTTTCCACTAGGTGGCGCTACATGCACATGTATAATATACTGCCTTCTTGAAGTATCATAATTCGAGTATACATTCCGTTTCGCGCGTCTGCTAGTGCTTTGTAAACACGTGTAGCACGTACGTCATATTACGATGGACCGAAAAACTGTGCGCGGTAAAAAAGACGGCCGAAATTCCATAAAAGGCCTTTTACGGGGAATCAGTATACAGCGGAAGCGGAGACGGAGTTCACATCGTCCGCTGCAAAGAAACTCCGCTCTTCAACTCTCAACGAAGATGATGTTCCAGTTCACCAAAGCCAAAGTTACCGCCTTCTGAACTTTCTTCTGGTTTTTAATACCATAACCTCACTCGTTGAGTGCAAAGTGTGCAAACAAAACGTAAGTTTTTATGAGAAAAGGAGGCGTGGACTCGGCTTCAAGATCTGTATGCTGTGCGTGTGCGGAGAAACAGAGATTCCTTCCTGTACATATATTGGCAAAGCTTGTGAGGTAAATCACCGAATCGTCTTTGTTATGCGTCTACTGGGATATGGAATGCAGGGCCTCAATTTATTTTGTGGACTGATGGACATAGGTACTGGGCTAGCGTCATCCACGTACTACGGTTGTCTGGAGAACATCATAACTGCTTCCAAAACCCTGTATGATATTTCTACCAAAAAAGCTGCTTCCCAGGAAAGGAAACTGACTGAGGAGAAAACTGGAAATTCATCGAATCTAGCGGTGTCTGGGGATGGGACCTGGAAGAAGCGCGGCTTTTCATCTGTAATCGGCGTCACGACGTTAATCGGCAGAGAATGTGGGAAAGTTATAGATAGTTTGGTGAAATGCAGTTTCTGTCGAGCATGTATCTCCTGGAAAGCAAAACGGGGCACCACAGAATTTGATCTTTGGTACGAGAATCATCAGGAAAGCTGTTCATCAAACCATACAGGCAGCGCTGGGAAGATGGAAGTGGATTCAGTGAAGGAGATGTTTTCCAGATCAAAGGAACTGCACAGCGTTCAATATGGCATCTACATAGGAGACGGCGACTCCAAGACTTTCAAGGCCATCTTGGATTTGGATCCATACGGAGCGGACGTTACTGTGATGAAGAAGGATTGCGTTGGACACGTGGAGAAGCGGATGGGCAGCACACTACGAGCACTGAAGAAAACGAAGGGTCCTGGTGGAAAAGGCTCTAGCAAATTGACGGATAAACTAATACTGGATCTAACGAAGTACTACGGTTTGGCGATCAGGAGAAACGCACAGGACAAGAACGAAATGCGGAAAGCAGTATGGGCTACTTTCTACCACAAGATTTCAACGGACAAGAAACCATGGCACGAAAATTGCTGTGAGAGCTGGTGTGACTGGAAGAAGGCTGAAGCAGATGGAACGTTGAAGCACAAACCACCACTTGACAAAAAAGTTCAGGAGGCAGTCAAATCTGTGTACGAAGACCTATCGAATGACAACCAACTGGAAAGATGTGTTGGGGCTAATACCCAAAACAGCAACGAGTCGATAAATTCGCTGATTTGGACGTTCTCTCCGAAACATATCTATTCAGGTCGACGAGTGGTTGAAATTGCAAACAATTTGGCTACCATTATCTTCAACGATGGTTTCATAGGCATCGCACAAACCATGAATGTCATGGGCATCCAACTCGGCAACACGGCGTTCGAGTTTTGCAGAAGGCGCAACGTGGACCGCATTGTACGCTCGGAGCACCGTGCGTCAACGAGCAGCAAGGAAGCTAGATTTGCGGCCCAGGAGGAAGCGGTATATGCAAACGAGATTAACGAGATCGAGGAAGGTGTACTCTATGCTCCAGGCATCGCAGACTGACGGTAAGTCCTCCGAATAGGACTAAAGCCCTTTCCAAAACTTTAAACGCGATTTCCCAACAGTCATATTTTTTTGGACGGGAGTATCGAATTCACAAAAACTAGTTGACCAATCTCGATGTCGCGTAGCAATTATTGTAGAGAATTAAATTGGCTATGGTTATATCCACTTTGATTAAAATTGATTCGAAATTTCGATTTTTTTCGTACGTTTGAATGCCAAAAAAAGACGAATTTTTTAAACTTTTTTTTCAAATGATGGCCATTTTGTAGAAAATTGTTTATTTTACTTCCCCGTGGCTTTAACTATAGCTACAATTATATATTTTAATAATTTTGTGATCTGGTCTGTTTCAGACCACCCTGTTACCTGAACCGGATACTCCCATCGACCTACGTACGGCGTGCATCACCATCTTCGACGCCATTTTTATTTGTGACCAATCAGGATTTTTGGAAGAAATAAATCGGGAAATGTAGATAAAAACATGACGAATAAAACGATATAATTATTGTCTCACTTATCTTTAGATATCACCTAAAAAAATTGCAGGAAATGAGGTAAAAATTGGACCTCTAAACCGAGAAACCCCCTTAAGGGGTTGGTACTCCTTTGAGGCAAAAAAACAAGGCATTTTTTGCGAATTTTTTTTAAGAACAATTAACAACCGATTGGAAAACGGAAAACAAAGCAATCTTTATTGAAATTTATTCTTTAATTTATATTTTTTTTGCGATGTTTAAGTTACTCCCGTAGCCGCTGCACCAGGTGTAGCGCGCGCTGCAGCCCGAACTGCGCTTACTGGTGGGACATCTCCACGTGGTCCAGATCAAGCTACAACAAAAAAATATTTTTTTCTGATTGTTAGATAAATTTTCTGTCAAGGTACATAGGGATTGAAAAATAAAAAATAGGGAGCACTTTGAAAAAAAGTTGGTTTTTCGCTCCCGAAAATTGAGATAAAAGCATGCACCAAAAAGTCATTTTTCAATCAATCAAAAAACGAATATGTACCTCGACAGATAATTTAGGGTAGAACTCGGAACAGGAACAATCAATCAAATCGGATAACCCGTTCCGACGGTAGATGTCCCACCAGTTTGCAAAAAGTGGTTTCGAGATAATCGCGTTTGAAGTTTTGGGACTGCATGCGGACCCCCGGGACACAGGTCCACTAATTGGCCGGTACCTTTTAAACGAAGCTGTTGGCGGACTTCGGGTAAAGTTTACAATAAAGTAGACACCCAAAAGAATTTTTTAAGCCCAATAAAAAAAAAACGATTTTTTGAAAGTTCAAAGGAGTATTACCCCTTACAACTAACGAGTTTGAACACGTCTATAATATTTGAGTGAAATATATGACCCTAGCTTGTTATTTGCACCCGAACAATGATGATGACGCACGGAAATCATTACATAATTATTTTTTTATTTATAATTCATTATTAGATTAGCTCAATCAAAGTAACGAGTTTGAACATCTCTCTAATATTTTAGTAATTCGAACTTTTTTTACAGTTGATTTCGCTTATTCAGCAGTAGGCTGTTTAAATGGAATACTGTTATTGTTTCTCAGTAATCCTTTAGTCGTTTCATCTATCAGTTGTGTCTTTACGTGATGAATTTATTGCGAATTTGTAATACCCATACATATATTATTTATGAATGGGGTAAAGCCTTGATGGGGCAGAAGCCTAGTGCAAAATTAAGTGAAACTGCAGTTCGTAAGAACTTTACCGTTCGGGGGCTTTACATACTAGGTGGTGAATTGTCTCAGACGCATCGGTAGACCGGGCTCCACATCTGAGTAATTTACGGTCGGTATCGCTGCCGATTGTGTTCATGTTGTGTTATTCGTTAATGTGCGTGCTGAATTCATTGCAAATGTGCTATACGTACGGTATTTATGAATGGGGCAGAGCCTCAGTGCAATAGTTCGTAAGAAATTTGAGGGCTTGATACTGGGAGGTGGTCAGTCAGTCGGTGTTGTTAACCCTGCAGTTGTGTTGATGAAGGACATTTCATGTGCTTGTAGGTGTTAGTCTTAAAATCTGATGAAAATGTCTTAATAGTTATATGCCATCTTTCTGGCAGCATACGGATACCGCGTCAGAAGAATGCTTCATCTTTTGAGGCTATCCACGAATCGACCCAATTTTTGGTATCTTAATATGATGTGAAGTGATGATCAAACAGGCCATAAGCCATCGATCGAAACTTATGGAAGCTATGTCTGGTGAATACGGGGCGTGTAGTAAAAATTCCCAATTGAGTGTTTCCATATAGGATTTGACTGGCGCCGCAACATGTAGACGAGCATTATCATGCAAGAGTATAATTTTGTCGTGTCTGAGGTAATAGTCGGCGTGCTTTTCCTAGAGTACTTGACTCAATCTAATCAATTGTGTTCTAAAGACAGCCCCAGTAATGGTTTTCTTTCAGTTTGAACATAATTTTTTTTTGTCATCGATGTCACGTTTGAAAAAAATATATTTTGTTAAGAAAAAGTAAATAAATATTGTGATCAAAGATTGGCGTTAATTGCTTCATTAGTTTCCACAAAAAAAATCGCAAAGATCATGCATTTTTTCCGTGAATGACGCTTATTCGGCTCAAAACTCGACATCTTCGCCTACGAAAGTATATATTCTACAGATAAAAAATCAATTATAATTTAAAGTTATGTTGTTGACAAATGTCCAACCTTACGACAATAACGTTTTACACCTGACCATTTATAACCGCTTTGCGGGTGGCGCCAACTATTGTCAAACGGTGGAAACTTATTTGTACACCAAATTTATATACATACAATATATATGTATATTTTTTAGATATTTCACATGACCGGAAAAATTAATACAAATACAATAAAAATTACCAGCTTGAACAAGTTTGGTGAACCGTATGACTCTTGTTTGTTATTTGCACACGAACAATGATGAGACAGTAGTGTATAATTAGCGGTTCTAACTCAAAAAAACCTGAACGTACCCCGTTTTTCACTAGAAATACCGCGAAAATGCCCATGAAAGAGTACTTTTGCCCTATTTTTAGTAAAATGTACAAAAAGTGTAAATTGACAAACCTGAACGTATTGACAAATTTTTTCCCTAATAAATGGAGAATAAAAACGAATTAGCGAGTATGCTAAATAGTAGTAATTCACAATTAAGAAAATTGTCAGAGTTGGAGAATAAAACGTATAAAATCGAATATGTTGAGGTAATTGAAGGAAAGTATGGTGAGCAAATAATAGTTGGTATAGAGAATTTTAAAGTATCATTACCTGAACAGTATAATAGATTTATACCAAGTATTGAAGAGTTGAACCGTAATCCTCCTAGTTTAACGGTAAAAAGAAAATAGGTACTAGAGAGATGCATGATATAGAATTTGTTTAAACGAATAGTTAAAAATATAAAAAAAATAAAAAAAATAAATATTGAATATGTTTAAACAAAATAAATATATAAATTAGGTAAATATTATTAAATATAACAAACAAATGATGATAATAATTTAATTTGGAAGGATGGTGAACAATCGTCATAGTTTAAAATATAACGTAAAAATAGGTAATAAAATGATATATAATTTATTTAAAGAAAATAAATATATACATATTATTAATTTAAATAAGTATCACCGCGGTGGTATTACGTCATATAACTAATGTGGTAGGGAGACCTCTTCGGTTATTACGTCATTCTATTGACATGGCGGTATCTCGTTGAGTACTGGAAATTTATATAAAATTAGACAATAAATATATAAAATATATTAAATATAGAAATATTAAATATATAACTATTTAAATATATAAAAATATAAATATATAACTATATAAATATATAACTATATACATATATAAAATATATAACTATATAAATATTTAACTATATAAATATATAACTTTATAAATATATATAATAAATACATATATAACATATATACATATTTAAACATATTAAATATATAAATTATTAATTAATAATACATACTTGAAGGTGTCATTAAGCACTTTATTTCTATTATACTAGTAAATTTCTGCAACTTCTTTTATGAAATTTTATTCAATGATTTTTGTATATGTTCACGCTGCAAAGGCATCTTAAAGACTGTTACTAATAATCTAGAACACTTCACATTGCATCATAACCGTTCAACATTTTTTCTTTTAAATATTTCTCAACGCAAAAGTAATTAATGTTTTTAATAAACTCGCGTTCCGTAATAAATACTTGAGCCTCTTATATTTCACCAGTTTTAAATGTTAATAGTAAATTATTATAAAAATCATAGCATTTCTTGAATTCAAACATTTTTTCTTTTATATTTAAGAGTTCAGTGAAACACATAAGTAAAGGTGATCCGACAGCAATAACTGATAATAAGGGCATTGCTATCGCTGATAAACTACTGCCTGTAAATAAAACTTCGCCCAAATGCATACCTAGATTAATTTTACTATAATGTTTATAAGATTTGCGGTAAACATATTTACGTTTTTCAAGATAATCTTCCATTTAGAACGGGAAATTATTTCTTTATAAATGAGGAAAAAAGAAGGACCTGGATTTGTAAATAGTTTAATAAATAAATTACCGCTTGAAGTACATATACCAGGTTATAATTACTGTGGTCCAGGTACCATGTTAGAAAAGCGATTAGCAAGAGGTGATAAAGGAGTTAAGGGATTAGATGAAGCTTGCCGAGAACATGACATAGTTTATTCTAAATATACAGATTTATACAACAGAAATAAAGCTTATTATATATTAGAAAATAAAGCATGGAGTAGAGTATTAGATAAAAATGCAAGTTTTAAAGAAAAAATAGCTGCCCGATCAGTTACAAGTATAATGAAAGCGAAACGTAAAATGGGAATGGGTCTTAATTTTTATACTAATAAATCAGTTGAAATGGCAGAAATATTGAGTAAAAGTCAATTAAATAAAATTCAAAAAGCTAAACAGGAAGGAGTAGGAGCTACTATAAAATTATCTGCATCTCAGATAAAAAAATAAGTCCTGCATCAAAAATACCTAATCCTGTCACAATGTTAATGGCGGCATTACAAAATACTAATTCAAACAATGTACAGGATATTGTAAATCAATTAGCAAATGTAAAAGGCAGTATTGATTTAACAACAACGCAATTTATTAAATAGTTTAACAGACAAGAAAGGTGGTGTAATACTTTTGCCAGCAGCACCAATAATAAAAGGATCATGTATAAAATTAGGCGGTGCATTATCTGATATTGCTGTAAAAAATGGCGGCTTTCTTCCATTCGCAATTCCAGCTGTAATGACATTAATTAAAGGTGCATTAGCCGCTCTAGGAACAGGTGCAATGTTGCAAGCAGGTAAAAAGGTAGGCGAGAAGGTTTTTGGTAATGGGATGTATATAGGCGATCCTGCATATAATAAACAAAAACGTGGAGGAAAAATAAAAAAAATTGATACCAGAGAGACCATTGTCAAATATAAAAATATTGAAATATGCTAAAGAGTTAAGACTTCCATATTTAAGAGGTGTATTTATGGATGACACTTTGCCTAAACTAATTAACAAGAATGAATCAGGTATAGTTAATTTAGATTCTAATTCGGGACCAGGTACTCACTGGGTAGCTTATATAAAAATTGATAATAAAGTTTACTATTTTGATAGTTATGGAAACGTAAACCCTGAAATAAAATTAGTAAAGTATTTTAATAAGGCTGAAATATATTATAATTATGACAGACAACAGTCATATAGTGAAACAAATTGTGGAAAGTTATGTATAGAATTTATATATAATTTCTTTTATAATAAATGGGTACACTCACATTAGATAATTATAAAAATTTGAATCAATCTATTTTAATTAGTAATTATTTCCCCCCACTGGATTTATCAGATGGTAGATATGAATTGTGTCTGAAAAGCTTAAGGCGCGATACTTGCAATCCCTTGGTATCTTGGTTGTTACAAGTGTAAAGGGTGAGGAAGCAAAGAGGCAGTCCCAAACGCTACTATCCGCTGCCCCACTTCAACTTCAAATAGTATTGTAGTTACGCCACATATCCCCTTCCAAATTATAACTAGTACATCACTAACAATGTAGGGTTGTGCTTCAATATTCTCCAATTTTATTAGTAAATTAGACGATAACATTAATATTTTTTGAGTTTCTGTATTCGGGATTACGAATATCCAGGCCACGAGTATGTCGCGGGTCTTGAAGTTTAAAAGGTGTTATAAATATTACTTTTCACAAAAATAAATTTAAATATTGTAAATTACCATTTTTACTTTCTTATACGAAGTATAAATAAGTATTGTAATCATGAAAAATTTTGTCGAAATTATTTCGATCTCGAGATTTTTAACGGAAATATATCTTTTGACCTTCCCTGAATCAGTTTTTGCATTTTCTTCTATAACTCAAAAACGGTAGTACTTACAGTAAAATTAGTCAGAAAGAAAATAAAAGCTGTTAATGTTTCGCAGAACTTTTATTTAAAAATATTTATCAGAAAATATAATGATTAGCTCAATTGGTGGAGCAGTGGAGCGTAAATCCAAAGGCTCTGGGTTCGATCCCCGGCGAGGCCCGATGAATTTTTGTCAAATTCGTTTCCATTATCTGTTTATTACAAAAGAATAAGCCTTTTCAATATTCTGCTATAACTCAAAAATGGTAGTACTTACAACAAAATTTATCAGAATGAAAATAAAAGATATTAATATTTCGCATAACTTTTACTTGAAAATATTTTTCAGAAAAAGTACTGGTTTCAAAATACGAGTTATTTTCAATATTCAGCTCTTACTCAAATCCGGTAGTACTTACAGCAAAATTAGTAAAAATGAAAATAACAGATATTAATATTTCGCAAAACTTTTATTTAAAATATTTTTCAGAGAAGATACTGTTTTACAAAAATAATAAATTATTTTCAATAGTACATTTAATACTTCTCACGCCTACTGCATTGACTTTACGTTGTATATATACGGGCATGCGGATAGTTTGCCGCTGAACCTCAGACGTATAAGAAAAAAAAATAAGAAAGTTCAGTGACGGACACGCCAGCTTTTTCTCTTAGAATATGCCTGTCTACGCGTAGATAAACGGAGATTTCGTTTGGTATCTTTTTCACCTTTTGCCATAATTTATATATCTATGCGTTGGTATGACAAACAAAACAACACAAATTACACGATATATGAAAAAAATTCTTTATTCAATATTCTAACAAAAATCAATTGTCGTTTGCACATGAATACTCAATAGGAATTAAAACATTCGCATAATTTGATCAGATTTGTTTTAATATTCATACAATGTAACAAATATAGTTTTATGTAATTACATTTATATTAAATATATTTTTCCCGCCAAAACGGTAACAATGATTATCAATTTTTCCATTTCGACAAAGGATATATAATCGTATTATTGGAAGTTGGAATAAAATAATTTATACCGAAAAGATAATTTTAAAGGGTTAAATAAAACATTATTAGAATTTGAAATAATATAGTGAAGATCGCATTGATAATTTTAGAAATATAAAAAAGTATTCCAATTTATAAAATAGTATTGTAAAAACGAAAAATAATTTCTGCCGTTAATCACCAAAGAACCAAAGATTTTCTAATAATATATATATGTATGTATAATTCAATTGCAAGGAGACGAAAGGGGGAATGTCACCGCCTTGTGCTATCGCAAAGCGATAATATTATTGTTTCGAACTAATTGCTATAGCAGAGACATCTATCCATCATAATTCTAATTAAAAACACCTGCTCGTATATTCGAAATAAAACAATAGTTAGGAACGGTAATGCATTTTTTTTTAAACGTATGCAAGGTTTAGTTGTTAAACTACACTGCTCCGTGAAGTTTTTCGTAAAAATCTTACTTATGTAGGCGTAACAATGCCGTAAAAAAAGTATCAATTTGTTAATATTTAGTATTTATTTAAATTAGTATAATTAAACAAACATTAGATTTAAGCACGGAGCCGTGAAGAGACATCCTTTGTGAACATAATCACATTTTTTCAAGTATGATAAAGTAATGTGTATTAGCTTCAGAATGAATATGCCAACCACCGTTTTTCCTACTTTTATCACTACAAGTATCGCGCCTTAAAAACATCATTTACTATTCCAAATGTATCAGAAAAATTAAAAAATAATACTTTTACTTATATTAAAGAGGTTGTTAGTAAAACAATTAAAATTGATGATGGTACATATAGATATAAAGACATGAAAGACATACTAGAAGATATTATCGGTATAGGATTCACATTAAAACCAAATGACAATACTATGAAAAATATGATTAAAAGTATTTATACCATCGACTTTACAACATATAACTCAATAGGACCATTGCTGGGATTTAATAAAAGGGTACTAGAGCCAAACATGCTGCACATGTCTGATAACACTTTGGATATATTTCCTGTTAAGACTATCAAAGTATGTTCAAATATTACAAAAGGATGGTATATCGGCTCGACAGAAACTAGTACAATATATGAATTTTTTCTAAAAGTAAGACCAGGTTATGATGTAATTGAGCAACCTATTAACTTGGCATATTATCCACTAATATTAAATAAAATAGATAAATTGGAATTAAAACTAATAGATCAAGATGATAATTTAATAGACTTTAGAACTGAACCTTTGTTAATAACTTTACATATAAGAAAAACGTAATACTGTTTTCTATATAAATGGATACAGCAATATTTGATTATTCTATTAATGAGTGAGTACATAAACCACCTATCCAGCTTTACCAATATATAAAATATTTACCTATGATAGTAGGTAGAATAAATTCGCCAAATACATTTACAGAGATTAAAGTTCCCAATCAGGATGTTATTTATGACACTGCAAACAGTAATCTTGTAATAGCCGGTCAGATTATAGGCAAAGGTACCCTACTGACATCTGCTAATTATAAGACGATTCAATTTGTTCAAAATGGTATAATGCATCTCTATTCACAAATAAAATATTTACTATCCAGTATGGAAGTAGAAGTAGTTATTGCTCCAGGTTACACAACAACAATTAAAGGTTTAACTACTTTTAATAAACAAGACATGTTTGATGGCTGGGGCACTGAGAATGTTTTAGATGAAAAGGGATATTCTTCCATTACTGTACCACTAAAAAATATTTTCGGTATATTTGAAACATATAATAAAGCTATTTTACGTGTCAGTCAGGAACTACAACTACTTAGAGCAACCGATGATTCAAATTGTTTATTAGCACCTGTGACATTAAAAGACAATTTGCAAATTAATATTTCAGAAGTATATTGGAGTATGCCACTAGTAATTCCCACATTGGAAAAACAAATAGAAATTAGTAATCTTATAGCTTCAAACAAACAGCAAATAATAAATTATAATTCATGGACTTATGAATGTAATCCTACAATTCCTAAAGATGTGATGAAATATACATGGCGAGTAGCAATCCTAGCAAAACGTCCAAAATATTTTATCATAGCGTTTTCTAAAAATCGTGATACAGATATAACTGTAGATAATTCAAAATTTGATTTTATTGACCTGCATGATATAAAAGCATTATTAAACAACGATGGCTATCCACAGGAAAACTTAATGTTAGATACTGACCACAATGACTATAGTAGTGTATACGCAATGTTTAAAAACTTTCAAAAGTCATATTTCCTTAATAACAAACATATTAGTGCACATATTGTTTCTAAATATGAGTTTAATAAAAACTATCCAATATTTGTTATAGATTGTTTATAGCAAAACGAGACCATAAAGGAATCAATTACAGATGTAAAGATTGACTTCAGTTTAATAAAAAGTTTCCAGAAAATACTATTGTACACTGTCTGATAGTTAGTGATTCAAATATAAAATGAAGTAGCTTAACAAACACGGTAGTAAAAGACTTTTAATCGCTAATAAATGGAGTTTAAAATTAAAAAAGTAGGAATAGGTTTAGAGAATAATAACTATAGAAGAAGAGCAACAAAATAGATATAAATATTTCCCCAACGCTATAAGACGTAAATTAAGTATGAGAATCTGATGACTTGTTTAAAAAAAGATTTATTTCACTTTTAATACAATGTTATACAGATATGGTTTGAACTATATAGTTCTTACATCAACACTAGTTGTAACAAGAGTGGTTAGAATATTGTGCTTATTTCTTATTTATACAAAGATTATCTTTTTGTACGTGTCTTTATGAGAATAACATAACTTGCTGAGTTATGAAAAAAGAACAGGATGATTCAATTTATTATTGTGCAATAGAGGCGAGTCTGCTACATAATTTTTATAATATGTGGACCATCAAATTGTGGTAAAACAATTATATTACAAAAGTTAACCGATACGCATAACGGTTTAATAAATCAAAATATATATGTTTATTCAAAATCATTACATCAACTAAAATACAAATATCTTGACGAGTTTGTAAATGAAATGAATAGTCATTTGAAAAATCGTATAGGCTTTTACAAATTTGAAAATGCTGAAGACGTTAAACCTGAAGAAAATGTAAAACCTAATTCAGTAGCAATATTTGATGATATTGATACACGAAAATTAAAAATACTTGAAGATTATTTTAGTAGAGGTAGACATTATGGTCTTTGTTGTATATGCACATGTCAAACATTAAGCCGCATACCGAAACAGATGGTCAGAGTTAATGCAAACTATATTATACTTTGTCACTTTACTGATAGTACTAATTTAAAACATGCATATAATGATTTCGCTGGCACGGATATGAGTATAGAAAAGTTTAGAGATCTTTGTAATTTTTGTTGGAAAAAGAAATATGATTTTCTAGCCATGGATATGGCAAATGGTAAATAAAGCCGTCGCTTTAATGAGAACATTTTATCTTAACTACATTAATTTTATTTAAATATTTTAATTTAAATATCTAAAATTATTTTTTATATTTATTATTTAAATATTTTAATTTAAATATTTTAATTTAAATATCTACATTTATTTTTTATATATCTATTTAAATATTTTAATTTAAATATCTACAATTATATTTTATATGTATTATTTAAATATTTTAATTTAAATATCTACAATAATTTTTATATTTATTATTTAAATATTAATATATCTACCGTTAATTTTTATTAATAGAATAGTGACCCCATGGTAATGTGTCAAACCCATTTTCTAGTATATATCTTTCATTATCGTCAGGATTCAGAGCGATTTTATTTTGATTGATGGTGTTGAATACCGCGCGTTAGCACAGGGTGAGTGAGTGTGACGCCATCCTGCGGAGTCAACTCGATTTGGCCTGATCTACCTCAAGAGCTGAGCAAAGTGGGTTCATCTCCCCACTAATAAAAGGTGCCAACTGAACCAAGTGGTAGTTCCCTGTTGAATTATCACCAACTCAATGTAACGAATGACATTTAATGTATTCTTCTCAATAAACCAATGTTAATGTGAATTAACGTGTTCGCTGATAATTTCTTGCAAAATCCTCATAATCCTAACAGGTTATGGGCCCAGACCGCGAGTAAAAGAAATTGTCACGTAGCAGATTGTTCGCGAAAGTTCTGTGAGGTTATATACCGGTATCGAAAATGAACGCGGCCGCCGTAGCGAGAATCGAGTTTCTCAGTAAAGGGAACTTCAGATGAAAGCGATTCTAATTCGGAACGATCTGTGGACGTACGAGAATGGGTTATCGGTTAAACCCGAGCCTGGTGCAAACAACGCGAACGAAGTTGCAAGTTGGGAGAGAGGCGACGCGAAGGCAATGTCGGACATTATCCTTACCATTAGTCCAAGTGAAATAAAACAAGTAAAACACTGTGAATCGGCGCGCGCAATGTGGGTTAAACTTGAAAGCGTGTATCAATCGACAGGACCCGCGCAAAAAGTGACTCTTCTGAAGAAATTAACGTTGCAAAAAATGGCCGACAACGATGACGTGCGAGATCATTTGAACGATTTCTTCGATACAGTCGATAAGCTAGCAGATATGGAAGTAGAAATCAATCCGGATTTATTAAGTGTAATGTTGCTTTACAGCTTGCCCGGAAAATTCGAGAACTTTCGATGCGCGATAGAATCACGTGATGCCCTTCCGACGCCTGATGCATTGCGCATAAAAATCGTGGAAGAGTGTGATGCGCAAAAGAAGGACGTGAAAGGCGACTCGTCGAACGCCATGTTTGTCAAGAAGTACGGTGGTAACGGAAATCGTAAATACAAACAAGATCCAAAAAGTAACGACGCAAGTAGAAATACGGAGCGTAACGGCTCAAAGGCCACCATAATTTGTTACAAATGCAAGAAGCCAGGTCACAAAGCCACGGAATGCAGACAGAAAAAGGGCAATAGTCAACAGGACGCGAACCGCGCAAAAGACGTTTGTTTGAGAACGGCAATCGACACACGCGATAGGGGGCGCGAATGGTGTCTCGATAGCGGCGCGACATCGCACCTTTGCCCCCAGTACGACATTTTTCATTCGATAAATAACAAAGATCATGGCGTCTTGCATCTGGCAAGCAACGCAACTACTGCGATTTCTGGTGTAGGAACAGTCAAATTCAAAACGGATATCGCAGGTCGCGCAAAGATAGTCACACTTGAAGAAACTTTGCACGTTCCAGACCTCAGATCTAACCTTTTATCGGTGAGCAAAATCACAGATCGTGGGTATGAGGTGGTTTTCAGAAAAAACGACGCTTTGATTTTCGACTCAGACGGTTACTTTAAGGGCACAGCGAGTCGGCAATTTGTATTACATTCCCGAGAGCTTAAGGAACGACGCGCCCTCAGCGTCGTTGGCAAAAAAAGCGAGCTTTGAACTGTGGCATAAACGAATGGCTCATTTAAATGTGAAGGATATGTCAATCGCGATACGGAACGGAACAGTAGAGGGAGTAATTTGCGATGATCCCGTTAGCGATTCGAAATGCAATGCCTGTTTGCGCGGAAAAATGACTCAAAATCCGTTTCCAAAATCTCACCGACGTTCCGAAATCTTCGACATAGTCCATACCGATGTTTGCGGGCCTATGCGAACCGAGTCTCTCGCGCATTCCAAGTATTTTGTTACTTTCATTGACGACAGATCGCGCTACTGCGAGGTTAGATTCATAAGATCAAAGTCAGACGTTTCTCAGACAACTTCTCACTCTATCAACATGGTCCAAAATCAACGAGGAGCCAACGTGAAGAGTATTCAATCGGACAACGGGAAGGAATACGTCAACACGGAGCTGGATCACATCCTGAAGATTCATGGAATAACCCGAAGACTAACGATTCCTCACCCACCCGAGCAGAATGGCATAGCGGAACGCAAGAACAGGTCACTTTTGGATACCGCTAGGTGTATCCTGATGGAATCCGGGCTGCCTGATTATTTTTGGGCCGAAGCCGTCAACACGGCAAACCACGTTCGGAACCGTTCTCCATCCAGTAGTCTGGGGGGACAAACTCCATTTGAGGTGTGGACTGGCCGAAAACCAGAAATCAGTCATTTTCGTGTGTTCGGGAGCGAAGTGATTTACCTTGATCGCAATCCTGGAAAAGGTAAATTCGATCCTCGCGGACGGAGCGGAATCTTCGTGGGTTACGCGGAGGAACAAAAAGGTTATCGTATCTGGTCGCCAGAGCTGAAGAAAGTGATCATCAGTCGGGATGTCGAATTCGTCAAAGAAAACGTGAAGGGATCAAAAGACTGCATTGATTTTGGTCCCGAAAGCAAATCTGAAGAGGACGAGGTGCTCGATAACTCTTTGGAGAACGATCACGTGGACTGGTATCCATTTTCCGAGGCAGAAGACGGCAAAGATCCAATCGACGATTCGGGCGACGCTATAGATGACCACAATGCAGGGACAAACCATGCACCCGGTAAGAGGGGCCGCGGTCGACCAAGACTGGACAAAGCAGGCGGACGGGGCAGACCACGGAAAGTTTATCAGCAAGCTGTCATAGCTGAAATCAACCACGCATTTTTCACCGAGGTTCCGATGAAAAATGCCATGTCTGGCCTCGATACGGATGAGTGGCTTCGCGCAATCGACGATGAAGTTAGATCGATCATCGACAACGATACTTGGATAATGGTCAGTCGTCCTAAAGATGGCAGAGTCATCGGTAGTCGAATGATCCTTCGGAACAAACTCAAGCCCGACGGGACGTTAGAGAGGAGAAAGGCTAGGCTGGTAGCCCAAGGGTTCACTCAGCGACCGGGGGTCGACTACACAGAAACTTTCGCTCCCGTGGCGCGCATTGGTTCGATCAGGTTGATGGCTTTTTTGGCTGCCAGATTCAACTGGAGGATCAAGCAGTTTGACGTCGCATCGGTCTACCTAAACGGAGAACTCGAAGAAGTCGTTCTTATGGAACCTCCAAAAGACCTCGACGAGATCTTGGAGCGAATCGCGAAACGTGAAAAGTCAAGTAGGATTGGATTGAAAGCCAAGCAAATGCTGTCAAAAGTTCGAAAGGAAAACCAGGTCTGTCATTTGAAGAAGTCGTTGTACGGGCTAAAGCAGGCTGGGAGACAGTGGCATTCAAAACTTGACGCAGTCCTGAGGAGCTACGGAGCTGTCCCAACCAACTCGGACCCCTGTCTATAAACCATAGGTACAGGATAGGATGTTCTGATGATTGGAACCTACGTGGATGACTTCTTAGTTGCTAGACGCAGCGAGAAGAAGATCGCATCACTAGAGAGAAAGCTCTCGAAGCACTTCGACATGAAGAATTTGGGAGACGTTGACTATTGTCTCGGAATTGAGTTCTCAAGAAGTGAGGGCCACTTAAGCATGCCCCAACGTGGTTACGTGTGCGAGTTACTGAATCGCTTTGGTATGGTAGACTGTAACCCCGTGTCTACGCCAGTAGCTGCCGGCCTTAAGCTGACGAAAAATGATTCGCCAAACCAACAAGATGCAAGTCTTCCGTACCGCCAACTCGTCGGTGCTTTGACGTACTTGGCCACAACAACTCGACCGGACATCAGCTTTGCGGTTAGTTATCTGGGACAGTTCAACAATTGCTTCGGTCAAGAACACTGGAAAGCAGCGAAGCACGTGTTACGTTATTTGAAGGGAACGATGGATCTGGGACTAATTTACGGATCGAGTCCTGATCCGATGACTGTCTTCGTCGATGCAGATTGGGGTAATGATATCATCGATAGAAGATCCTACACGGGTTTTATTTTTCTGTTCAACGGTTCTCCTGTGTCGTGGGACGCAAGAAAACAAAAGACTGTAGCTTTGCCAGTACAGAAGCCGAGTATATGGCTCTATCAGACTGTGCCAAGGAGTGCACTTATCTTCGTACCTTCCTGGAGGAATTGGGTTTTGAAGATTTGGCTGACATGACGATTCACTGTGACAACCGGAGCGCCATCAAACTTGCCGAGAATCCTGTGTTCCACGGACGGAGTAAACACATCGGCATACGTCATCACTACGTCCGAGACACCTTGAAAACCGGACAATTGAAGATCATTCACACCTCGACAGAAGATCAAGTAGCAGACATGCTGACAAAAGGGTTGTCTCGTTCCAAGCACGAATGGTGTGTGCTAACTTCCGGAATGAGACCTCCCCGTTCTTCTAGCGCAGAAGACGACCACTAACTCGAGGGGAGGTGTTGAATCCCGCGCGTTTGCACAGGGCGAGTGAGTGTGACGCCATCCTTCGGAGTCAACTCGATTTGGCCTGATCCACCTCAAGAGCTGAGCAAAAAGGGTTCATCTCCCCACTAATAAAAGGTGCCAACTGAACCAAGTGGTAGTTCCCTGTTGAATTATCACCAACTCATTGTAACGCATGACATTTAATGTATTCTTCTCAATAAACCAATGTTAATGTGAATTAACGTGTTCGCTGATAATTTCTTGCAAAATCCTCATAATCCTAACAGATGGAATAAATGTCATGCTTGACACTAATAGTATTCATTGTTCTGGACATCTTCTCGCTATTAAATAAACAGTTTTTATAATCGTCAATAGTAATATTATTCTTAACTACATTTTTCTTGGTACCTTTTGCCTTCTTTTGAACTGTGTTACCTAATACATCAAACGCATACATTTTTGCCTTTAAGCCAACAAATTCTGTCATTGGAGAGCCCATATTCACATCTTTCATTTTTCCAAGTACCTTTTTGTTCACTATGGGTATGTTATATTTATTATCAACAGGATAGTCGGATGTATCAAAGTGATCTATCATATGTTTCATGTCTTCATAAAAGTCTTCCGTGATAATATTATAAATATAGGAATCCGTATCTTGATAGAGTAACTCTATATTATGCTTATATTTTTGTTTCATAACATTATAATGGAAATCATACATTCACTTTTTTGATATGTCTAATATAGACAAACCAATGTAAATTGGTTTGTTGAATGTTATTTTAGTTTTATTCATATGTATGGCCACAAGATTTTCAGTAAAGATGTTTCTATGTTTAAAGTTTGGTTTGCTTATAAGCTTTTCACTTTTTTTAGCATTTGGACATAGTATTATGTTTACATATTTTCTAATGTTTTCCATAGACTTTCCAAATATGCTGTTATTCATTAATTTATAAAAGTCCTTTTCGAATTCACTACTTGCTTTCTTTCTCATTTTCGTATTCAAGTCTATATAATTCTGTAACCAATAAGATTGTCTAAAACTTATTACTCTGTGTACCTGTTTTAATACCATTCCCTTTGATAGATATTGTTTCAAGCTTCTATAATGTAAAACATATCTTTTTTTGTTATCCAATGTAGTTAGTAATTTACATTGATTAGATCCTGGTGGATTTTTTGATTCGGGTGCCAGTGGTAAATCTTTATGTAAATCATGTAACTCCATGGGATACTCTAAATCAACTTCAGCAATATATCCTTTATTTGCATCATCCGCTAGATTTAAATTAATATTTTTACTGGCCCATTCAAAACCTGCATATGGCATCTTCTGCGACATTGCCCAACCATATAAATTGTTGGCATCTAAGTACATTAAATAATTAGATGATTTTGCGGGGTCATAATCTTCCATGTATTTATTATTTGCCTTTACATACCGCTTACAACACTGTGCTATTCCTCCCCTAATACCTTTTTCAATCATTAAAATCATATCATAGTCAGATATTAAGTCTAATGCCTGTTTTGTATATTTTAACATTGCATCCCATGTTAGTCCAGGTGTTGTAAAGTACCATGCTGGGTCTAATTTGTATAAATTGTAGCATATTAATCTGAAATTCTCAAATATATCCGCCAACAATAATACATCTGTTTTTACATACAAGTCATGAAGGTCTCCTAGATTTTGCATATTAAATTTATTCCATACAATTAATATATGTTCATAGTCTGTATCACTTATGTTTGAATCGTTTAGTTCGCTATAAAATTCCGATTTAGGTGGAACACTTGTCTCTGTAAATCTTGACCATTAATCCATGTAATCATAGCAATATGCTAGTTTCTTAGTTACATAGTCAACCTCATCTTCTTTAAAGTATTTAGTCAATGATGTTTTTTGTTCTTTTTTTAAATTCTTTGCAAGATTTTCCAAACCACTCGACATAAATTTAAATGAATCCACAAATCTAATTTGTAGATCATCTGTATGTTTAGTATAACTTATATACCGTTCTTCATTACATGGGATTAAATCTATTTCTTGGTCATCATAAGCAAGTTCTTTGATAAATAAATGCGAATTGTAACCGGACAAGTTATGGAAAAATACAGGCACAAATTTAGGAGTTTGGCATTTTAAATTACAAGTATTACAAAGAGGTGCTATATATTTTCCAGTCAAATGATCATGATGGCGTACTTTTTTATTTTCTTCTGTATTATATTGTTCTATTTCTGTATTGGTAAGAGGTAACATTTCCTCAATTTCATCATAATAGTTACCAATTTCTTCTACTTCTTGTCTTATTCTATCCATACTATATACAACAGGTGGCTTATATTCTTTATGTATGTAATTTATATAATAACAAAAACCTGAAGGTTCATGTTTTTGGTATCTATGTGTGTATGATTTGTTATTTGATGGTGCACATGTTTGAATTTTTTTTGTTAGACATTCAAAGTCTGCATATATAACAAATGGAACTTTCATTGTATTTCTATAATTTTTAAACTGGATTTTCTCAGTTTCACTTGGCATTATTACTTTTACTAAATCTTTGGTTTTACAATCAACTTTGTGAATGTTTAACTTAAACTCTGAATTAAAAAATAATAAACATCGATCACAGAGATACTTTGAACCTTCATACTTAGATAATTGTGGTCCCACTAATCGTGACATATTTTTTATCCAGCAATAGTGACTATTCTTATCGTCCTTTATATACAATAAATTTATATGTTGATCTTTCTTGTCTTTTGTTACATATACTGGAAATATTATTTCTTGCTCATCAAAAGAATATACATTTAAAGAGATATTACTCTGCCTTTCAAATTTCCTAATATCTTTCAGTGCCATAGGAAATCGAATACCATAAAACATTGTTTCAACTTGATCTATGTATTTATTATAGTATGTTAATCTACAAGTATGTATATCTACTGGATGTAAGAATGATAATATCGACCACATAAAACACTTGTCGTCGTTATTTTCCACATTTACAACTGCTTTCTTGTCTTGTATCCATTTTGGTAGTGCCACATAAGAAGATCCACGTAATGGAACATAGTTATTAATTCGCAGCTCTATAGAATTTACACTATATAAAACCCAACCGGATCCCTTTCTTTCAAATTCCTCCACTTCAGCAAGTAATTTTTCTTCTGCTTCAGCATAGTATTCTTTTAGGTCTGTACTATCACAAATGGCTACATTGCGTGTTTTAAAATTTTGTTCTTCAATAATTTCAGATTCAATGTCAAGCTGCTTATAATTACAAAATAATTCCAAGTTTACCTTAAGATTGTTATCAACCAACTTTTCTTGTATTTTATTTAATAAAGTATATTTAATAGAGGCAAGAAATATTGAAGGGTCTCTTATGTTAGTATTATTATTTATATGATATGTGGCCAACCTATTTTGAAATGCAGTTTCAACCTCTACAATTCTACAATTTTGTTTAAATAAATGTTTATTACTTCTAAAATGTTCTGCACGTTTTTCTGGATCATAATATGTACTACAACCATCACATTTTACTTTTGCAATTCTGATAGGCTTAGGTGCACTAAATAAATCATCTTCAAACGGGAATCTATTTAAATGAAATATTAATTCAGGTTTATTCATTCTATAATAACCTTTAATACCATTTTGTTTACACATCTGTCGTAATTCTTTAATTGTGTTGATCTCCATTTATAACAAAAAAAAATTGTTAATAATTTCGTAAATGTATATTTTTAGACTTGTGACTACGAAGATATGATTTTACAACAAATCTTCCACATTCACATTCCACTTTTTCTCTAAGTTTATTTTTATTTGTGAAATAATAATTACTCATACAAGTTTTGCATCTTGAATTATATTCCTCTTTATTTTTATGAAAATTATTAACGTCTTTACTAATATTGCAAACACTACAAATTTTTGTCATTTATTAATAAAAAAATCCGTATTAGTTAAAGTCTTTAATTTTACTTTTCTTAGATCTTCTTTAACAATATAATCATCAATAGTTATTGCTTCCTTTATTTCTCTATTAGCGTAATAATATAGAAAGTCTTTCCATAAAACGTCATATTCAAGTTTTCTATGTTGTGTGAGTGGTTCGTCCAATAATTTACAATTATAATATTTATGACTTATAGATCTATCTGGAACTGACTTATACATATAAGAAAGAAAATATGTATATTTTTCAACTAACATTTATGGATCATTTGCATTAAAACCATATACATTATGATTTGGATTAATCGTCTCTTTATGTTCACGTAGTAATTTTATGAAATATTTGATTTTATTACATGGCTTTGTAAAATATATTTTTTATTTGATTTAGTTATTATATAGAACCCACAATTGTCACAAGAAGGTATTTTATCATTTCTCCTAAATGCACACTCTAAACATTCTCTACATATAAAATAATCTGGACCATCCATTTATAACAAAATAAATTTGTTAATTTATAACAGCATCTTTCTCTATCCATGTATTATGAGTGTTATCAAAACCTAACCATTTAACAAACACTTTATTACCTTTACGTCTTATTACTTTCTCTACTAGGAAAACATTCGGGTACTTTGTTTTACTCATTTTTTGTTCATAGAAACCACCTTCTATTAATTTATTTTTATAGTCCTTAATATGATATGTAATAGGGTCAGAATATATTATTTTACAAACGGTAAATATTTCATTTGACCAATTTGGTGTATAACCTGTCGCAAAAATAGTTTTATACCTTGATATTCTTACTTTGTGCTATGTATAGTATTGTTATATTCTTCTACTAATTGAGGTAGCAAATCAAACCATTTGTAATTACCGTTTACAGTGAATCGCTTCCACATTTTTTCTTTAAGTGTCCTGTTAAATCGTTCAGCAACAGATGCTTTTACTTCAGAGTATGTTGAATAATGATTAATTTTATTGTCATGCATTAATTGCTGAAAGATTATATTATAAAATTCAAGTCCACGGTCAGTTTGTAGATGTGTTGGACTGCGGTTAGTTATAATCGATTTAAACGCTGTAGATACACTTTCTCCAGTTTTATTTTTAGTTGGAATAGCCCATGCAAATTTAGAAAATACATCAATAACTGTCAAAATATGTTTATATCCTTTATCCTGATTTGTAATCATTTCAACTAAATCAGCCTGCCATAAATCATCAATTGCTATTGTTAAAACTTTACGTCTCTGAAAATTACGCCTTAATGGTTTATGTATTTCATCCGCGACATCTTCTTTAATACCATCATCTATTTTTTTTTTATAAATGAACATTTATTTGTATTACAAACTACACATTCCCCTTTTAACATTGGCTGACCTTTTTTAGATGTTGTTCTAGTCACATTCTTAGTACCTGTCTTTGTCTTACATTTACCACAATACTCACTCATTTATTACATAAGAAATCTACTGATGTGTAATAATTAATTCAACAATTATATTGGCCCATGAAACATTATCAGTACTTATAAATCGTTTAAATCTAAGTTTTTCATGTTTTTTCAACTCGAAGCCATCCGGTAATGTTTTAAATTCTCTATCATTAACATGTATTTCAATGCATGCACCTTCTGGAAATATTGTTAACTTTTCAATTTTTATGTTAAATGGTAGACGATAAATAGTATCATTAGATATACTATATTCACGTATATAGAAACCGTCTTCATCAAATTTGTTATATCATAATTGAATTGGTATTGACAGCCGTTTAAATTGATTTTTAATATGATTATCCAATTCTCTAAATATAGTGGTAAGTCTCTGATTTATCAAAGACTTCGTATTTTCATTAATTAATTTACCCATATCATTTGTTTTAATTTTTATGTCAGTTTCAATTTTTATCATACTATCTAATACTAATTGGTAAACATAATATTTTTTACATGCATCATTCACATTTTCAGACATTCCCACATTACATAATTTCTTGTTTTGTATATCATAATGACCATCATCTGTTAACTTAAAACCTATTCCAGGAACACCTTTAACATTATTATTTTCTAGATATTCATCACTATCTCCAAATTTATTTAGTACCATTTAAGAGTAAAAAAATTAATACCGCTACCATACCTCTCATGTAATTCCTCCTCTATATTTATTATTTCATTTTGAACGTTATCGTTACCAGCTAGTTTTTCCGCTTTTAGATAATCTAAGCGATCTTGTAATTCTTTAGGATCATCCCAATACACATATTCTTTTTCTTTTGTATTATATTTTTTAAATAAACCTTTCCCAGATGACGTTGATGGTATAGGTCTATTTTTATCAAATTCAGCTTGTTGCTTGATCTTTGGTGACGATGTATATATAGGTACATCTCTAAAGTTATTATAATCTTGCCACATAGGTGCTATTAGTTGTTTATATTTATCTGAACTAGACCTTATCTGACGTGTAGGTTGATCATACATATGCAATGCCCTTGTCAGAAATAAAATTTCTCTATAATTTTTATAGTCAGCTACATGTGCATTTTTAAATTTATTCCAATCTTCGTAAGGTGGTTGTTTCAATGTTAAGAAAGTCAATATATTCTCATTTTTTGGATATTTCTTATTTTGTTGTTCAGTGTTGTTGTATAATATAATATGATCTTCATCGAAATCTATTTTATAACCATTAAATAACAAATCTCTCGTTTTATTCATCTTTTGCCCCATTCTATAACCATGTTCAGTTTTATGACTAATTCCGTAAGTTGTGTCTCTCTCATCTTGTTGTCGATTTAAATATGCATCTTCTATGGAATTAACAACAGCCATTTCACCTGGTAGAACTACTCTTTGTTTTGGCATTGGTACTATTGTTTCTTCATCGCCTTCATATGAATCATTTAAAGTTGATGATGCTACAGGATTTCGCCAGTGTACCATTGCATTTCTTGATATACTTGCATCAGTAATAGCATTTGTTGTTTCTTTTATGGCTTTTTCTTGTTTATTCAAAACTTTAATTATAGGTTTATATTGTTTCTCTAAAGCTTCAATTTTATCAAACTCACTTTGATTATATAATTTTAAAGCATCTATTGTTTTTTTCTTAGAGATATTAAATTGTTTTACTAACTTCTCATAGCTCTTATCATACATTTATTTAAGAAAAAATTATATTAATTTATGATTCATGTTTTATGTTTATGTTTTATGTACTTTATTTATGTCTAGTTTATGTTTTATGTACTTTATTTATGTCTAGTTTATGTTTTATGTACTTTATTTATGTCTAGTTTATGTTTTATGTACTTTATTTATGTCTAGTTTATGTTTTATGTACTTAATTTATGTCTAGTTTATGTTTTATGTACTTTATTTATGTTTTATGCACTTTATTTATGTCTAGTGTATGTTTTATGTACTTTATTTATGTCTAGTTTATGTTTTATGTACTTTATTTATGTCTAGTTTATGTTTTATGTATTTTATTTATGTTTTAAGTACTTTATGTATGTTTTATGTACTTTTTTTATTCAATATTTATTTTTTACTTATTTTTTTAATTTATTTTTTATATTTTTAACTATTCGTTTAAACAAATTCTATATCATGCATCTCTCTAGTACCTATTTTCTTCTTACCGTTATATTTTAAACTAGGAGGATTACGGTTCAACTCTTCAATACTTGGTATAAATCTATTATACCGTTCAGGTAATGATACTTTAAAATTCTCTATACCAACTATTATTTGCTCACCATACTTTTTATTCTCCATTTATTAGGGAAAAAATTTGTTAATACGTTAAGGTTTGTCAATTGACACTTTTTGTACATTTTACTAAAAATAGAGCAAAAGTACTCTTTCATGGGCATTTTTATGGTTTTTCTAGCGAAAAATAGGGCAAAAGTACTCTTTTATGGGCATTTTCACGGGATTTCTAGCGAAAAACGGGGTATGTTCAGGTTTTTTTGAGTTAGAACCCCCATTTCTACACTACTACAATAACATAACAGTACACAAGACATTTAGGCTGCGAAATACACGGCGCCCTCTATACCTCATCACGGCGGATAACAGGCACACTGTGGCGCAAATGAATAATGACGTTAATTATCTCTCCCACACAAAAGTTGTGTGGGAGAGACATATCAACCAAAAGCGGATTATCCAATGCCACAAGTGCCAACAATGGGGGCACGCCACAACAAACTGTAGACTACCACCTATATGTCTAAAATGCTCGAAGGACCACCTCACTAATACATATACAAAGACCAAGCACGCACCAGCCGCGTGCGCCGGAGATCACCCCGCGAATAATATACAGTGTATAGGGCACGGATCAAATTATTAGACCAACAAACCGAGAAAAGACAGACACGCCCACAGACTTACATTGACGCACCACGCGCAAGCCACTGGCAAAACAACAACAAAAAAACCACTTATCTACTACCCACCCCCCAAACCAAAACCATCCCAAACACACAGCTAAACTTCCCGCCACTTCCAACCCCTAAACAAATACCACAACCTCCAACGCAAATGAACAGACTAACTAAAGACAACGACATGGACGGCGTGACAGACTTATTCAGTGAAATGACAATACTTAACTCATTAATCAATCTAACTAATATGATCCGTGCCCTAAATGACCTAAACAACGCCCTGAAAAAGGAAAAAATCTAAACCCGAACAATTCTCTGTTTTCATGAACTTCACGCAACATGTACACGAATACAACATCTAAGGACACAGCGACACTGCATATCAGCTCATGCAACGCCAACGGAATCATGGGTAAAGTAAGGGAGCTTACGCATTACATGAATGACACTCAATGAAACAAAACTTACGCCCACACGTAAACTCAAAATACACACATACACAACGTACAGAGCTGATAAGCCACAGCAAGGACCGGTTCTGGCTGGAGGCGTTGCAATATTAATAAAACAAAATGTCCCACACACACTTTTAAATTCAGTACACACTACACTAGAGACACTTAGCATAAAACTTACAGACAACACCATGATCACAGCAGCATACAACAGACCAGCAAACAACATAACAAACGCGGATCTTGCAACACTATTTTACAAATCAAAAACACTAGTGGTCGAGGAACTGAACGCGAAACACACAAACTGGGACAGCAACAGAAGCAACACAAATGGCCACATACTCAACAGATACACAAACACACACGTTTCATCATTATGCACCCTAATACACCGACACACTATCCAGAAAATGGATCTACACCTACAACAAGCGACCTCATTATAAACAAAACTGTCCCCAACATTACTCTTCCCGAATCCCTCGCAGAACTCAGTTCAGATCATAGCCCAATCATCTTCACATTACACAGTAGGCAAATACAAAACACAACAAAAATCATCACATCATAAAAACACACAGACTGGCAACACTTCCGCCACACACTATACAAACACATCTCAATAAACAACAATATAAACACAACACAAGACATTGACACAGAAATACACAAAGTAACACAGGCAATTAACAAAGCCAAACACAAACATCCACACAACATAAAAACAAAAACACACAAACTATACCTACCACAAAACATTTTAGACACAATTACACAACGCAACAACGCAAGAAGGCAATGGCAGAGTACCCGCCTCCCTCAACACCGCCAACACCTCAACGCATTGAACACACTCATCAGAAACCAAATTAGAATACAACAGAACACAACATGGTCCCTAAAACTTTCCAGTCTAAACCCCTTTGATAATTCCCTTTGGAAGCTCACCAAAAACCTTAAAAAACAATTCACCCCAATACATACACTCACACTTACAAACGCAACCACAGCAGCTTCTGACCCTGAAGAGGCAGAAGCCATTGCTAATGAACTAGCGAACGTACACGTAATAGACACACCGCACACACACATACGCATGAGCAAATCCTACAAGAGACACAACACTTTTTAAGCACAACACACCATACAACACACACAATTCTCGCAAAACTCCTTACAAACCCTACAGAACTCGCCAAAATAATCCGCACCCGGCCCAATCGCAAAGCTCCCGGACCAGACCGCATAGAAAACCTCATCTTAAAAAACCTTCCCCGAAAATCCATCGTAGAATTAACGTACATCATAAATTCCATCATTAAACTTCATCATTTCCCCGCAGCATGGAAGAATGCCATAATCCACCTTATGCTAAAACCAAATAAAGATCCTCATAACCCCGGCAATTATAGACCAATTAATCACACCACTGCAAATACACAAACAAGAAATAACGCCCACACACACGGTTAAATACCTAGACACACACTTATATCAAACACTAAGACATGGCCAACACATATCACACACAATTAAAAAAGCCCAACACCTAATCCGAAATCTCTATCCTCTCCTAGTTCAAAACAGTTCCCTCTCCAAAAAAAAATAAAATCCTCATCTACACCGCAATCATTCGCCCCATACTAACATATGCAGGCCCAGTTTGGTGTAACGCTTCGGCAACCGCACTAATCCCATTGCAACGTCTCCAGAATAAATGCTTACGACTGGTCACCAGCTCTGGACGATACACACGACAAACAGACCTACACGAAAACGCAAACATACCGTACATAACACAATACATAAAACAAATAACACAAAAATTTTATATATCACAGTTAAACTCAAACACACTCACAAAACACATCACAAAATTAAGACACGACAACACAACACATAGATTAAAGCATAAGCTCCCCTACCAGAAACTTCCCATATTTTTGGAATGCCTCCATGAGCCGAACACGTAACACAGACACACACAACAACAATGCATCACACAACACGCATCACTATACATCAATAGAGTCAACCACAGATACAGAACATATCGCAAAAATTTAATGTCCATAGAATCGTCAGTATTGTTAAATTTTAATTCAGTCAAGTTAGTTTATAGGTTTTATTTAAAATGTCATGCAATTAAATGGGTTTTTGTTCCCCTTTTTCCCATAAAACACAATCCCAACACGAATATAATGTAAACCAAAATGTAACAGACAATAACACAATATTTTAAGCAAACAACGTAATATACACTCATAGACAGATATACACTCCCTTTTGTGAGTAGGAGCTCTGATAAAACAAATCATGTGTTTCCATATTAATTAATATTAATTAATGTATGTAAAAATTAAAATAAATAAAGATTTCAAAATGAAAAATGAACATGGAGCGTAAATCCAAAGGCTCTGGGTTCGATCCCCGGCGTGGCCCGATGAATTTTTCTCAAATTCGTTTCCATTATCGGTTTAATACATTGCGTTGGTACAATTTCCAACAATAAAGACTATCTCTTCATTGATTTAATATACGAACAAATAAATGGTGGCCGCTAGTAGCCTAGAGTCTTTGTCAATATCTTAACGGAAGTCTAAGACTCATTAGTAACTACGCTAGGTAGTAAAATTCGAATTTGAGAAAGATTCATCGGTGACTCGTCTTGGGCTTCGTAGCTAAATTGGTAGAACAGTGGAGCGTTAATCCAGTCGAAATCGTACCTTCACACCGAGCAGTTGTTTTTACCAAGCGGAGTGTACAGTTATAAACCGAATATTTAATTGGTTTTAAACAAGTTTTTTATTGTTCTATATTGTTTTAAGCAATAATATCTTTCTTAATTCAAATTTCCAAGTTAATTTTTACGCCAAACTGGCCTCTACGCCAAGGCGCAATAATACCATAAGTTCTTACAACCCTAGGAGGGAAAAAGTCGACTCACCCATCCCCATCAACATTCCTGGAGAGTCTTCCGGGGACATTCGACTTTTCAAACCATGAACCGTTCCCACATTTGGAACTCGACTTGAGTGGGGTAACAATCATAGGGATGGAGAAAGACGAACCTTCCAATCAACCCCAACAAGGCGCAGACCCAGTACCTTCAACCAGCGGGAAAAACAAAAATTAAATTCGGGTAAGCACATTGTTTGCTCCCAAAGCGAGTGTACGTCCCAGAAAAGACACACCTCCAGAGGATAGACATTTTAAAATTCACAAAAGAACCGCCAAGCTTCCTGTCAAACCCCAATCCTACACCAAAACCCAAAACAAATTCCACTCCCTAACGGACAACGAGACTAACGAGGACACGGACACAGACGAAGAACCCAAACCAAAAATCACGAAATTCCGACCGCCCCGTCCCATAATCTTCCCTTCAATACCTAGCAACGCAACAAAATTGACAAACTACATACAGACCTACGCAACAAAAGGGTACCATATCAAATACACTAACAACAACACAAACATATATATATCCACAACGAACAAGAACGACAAAACATCATTACGGACCTGAACATGGACATAGACAACCACTGCTACACATACTCTAACAGAGAAACAAAAACACACGCATTTGTGCTCAGGGGCCTCGACATTGCGCTGGAGACGGAAGAACTGCGCGTGGAGCTGACTACCCAAGGCATCGACCTCCAAATGGTCTTTATAATGAGCAACACGAGGCGACCCCTCTAACTTATTACAACAACAAATAATCACATGGTTAAATCTTTCAACTCCAATTCTAAATTCATTTTTCACGTTAAGGTAGAGTGGGAACGCCACATCAACAAGAAGCAGATGATCCAGTGCCGTCGCTGCCAGCAGTGGGGGCACGCCACAGACAACTGCAGGATCCGCCCACGTTGTCTGAAGTGCGCACAGGGCCACCTGCCACAAACTTGCGTCAAGACCCCAGACACACCTGCCACATGCACAAACTGGCTCTCATCTGGCCAATTATATTGAATGTCCGGTGTACATAACAAAAATTAAAAATTTAGAAATAAACAAAATTCGGACTTCTAGGACTACTAACACATACGTTGACGCTCCCATCCCTTCCAAAAACCTCTGGAAAAAATCCAACATCCCCACAAAGACTAGTGATCGGTGATTTTAGCGCGATACACACGGGCTGGGGTTGTCACAGAAACAACACTAACGGCCTCACACTCAGAACATACATAAACACACACGAAGCCATCATACTCAGCTCTAACACACCCACGCACTGCCCTGCAAATGGATGTACACCTTCCATAATCAACATTAACATTAACAAAACCGTCCAAAACATCACTCACCCCTTTTCACTTCCTGAGCTTAACCCAGATCATAATCCCATCATATTTCACTTAAACAACCGCAACATAATACACTTCCTAAACCATCACATCATACAGACACACAAACTGGGCGCTCTCCGAAAAACACTTGACACGATCATCCCCATAAACAATCAAATATACACAAAACAAGACATAGACATACAAATAGAGCTATACACAAACGCTATAAATGTAGCAAAACTAAAACACACGCAACAAATCAAAATCAATCCGCACAAACTTATTCTTCCACCACATATAACACAATTAATTCAACAACGCAACCACACCAGAAGACTATGGCACTATGGCACTATGGCACATACAAAATACAGTTACCTTTATTAAACACACAAATTAAACATCAAATAAAAACACACAAAAACACTACTTGGTCCCTTAAACTTGCCGCCCTCAGCCACAACGATAACACCTTTTGGAAGCTCAATAAAACACTGAAAAAGGCGTACACCACAATACCAACACTCACACATAACAATAACATAGCCATCACAGAAGAGTAAAAATCGGAAATGATAGCTAATACCTTTGAACAAATACACGTAACACACACCCCAAATACACCCACGCAAGATAAAATCACACAAGACACACTACAATACTTAAACACCCCGCACCACACTGACGCGAAAACGCTTGCCAGACTCCTTACCACCCCATCCGAACTAACCAAACTAATCAGAACCCTACCCAACCGAAAAACTCCTGGCCCAGACCTAATAGAAAACCTTATCCTTAAAAACCTGTCAAGGAAATCCATTATCCAACTCCATTACATAATTAACGCCATCATAAAATATCACCACTTCCCAACTGCCTGAAAAACTGCTACGGTCCATCCCATCCTAAAACCTAACAAAGATCCCCACCTACCCACGAGCTACCGCCCCATCAGCCTTTTAAATACCCTCTCAAAGCTCACTGAAAAAATCATCCTTTCCCGAGTCGACGATATCGACACAGGAATACATCTCACACCTAACTACCAGTTTGGCTTTCGAGCCAGACATTGCACAATGCACCATGTGTGCAGAATAGCAACCGATACCGCAACTCAATTCAACAAAAATAAAGTCACGGTCATGACCCTACTGGACATAGAAAAAGCCTTCGATACGGTCTGTACAGTAGGGCTCATGGCCAAACTCATATCCTTCCAAGTCCCTCCTACATTAACCAAACTAATTTTCTCATTCCTCTCAAACCGATCCTTCTCTACTAAAATCAATTCAACACAATCAATCCCTAAACCCGTTGTAGCAGGACTTTCTCAAGGCAGCGTCCTTGGTCCCAAACTCGTCAACCTATACTTCAGTGACATCCCCACCTTCCCGAACACACGCATAGCACAGTACGCAGACGACACCGCTATCTATACTCACTCTTTCAACGCACAAATAGCTACAAAACAAACACAAATACACATAAACATCTTAGAACAATACTGGCAGAAGTGGAAAATATACATAAACACGACCAAAACCGAAATCATAGTCTTCGCACGTAAATTCACAAACAACAAAATTCACACACCACTAAAAATCCACTCACAAAAAATCACACCCATGAACACAGTCAAATATTTAGGAATACATCTACACAGAACGCTTAAACACGGCCAACACATTAAACATGCATTAATGAAAGCGCACGCCGTCCTGTCCAAACTTTATCCTCTACTCATCAAAAACAGCTCACTTTCAATAAAAAACAAACATCTCATTTACACCGCAATCATTCGCCCAATCATCACTTATGCAGCCCCAGTCTGGTGTAACGCACCGATCACCATCACACTACCCCTGCAACGCCTTCAAAATAAGTGCCTTCGGCTGGTCACCGGCTCTCATAGATACACCCGAATAACACAACTACACGAAGACACTAACATACCATACATTACAGATTACATACAAGAAACATCATAAAAATTTTACAAAAACACACAATATAATTCAAACACACTTATAAACAACATAACACTTACCCGCGACAGCAACATTAAATATAAACACAATGCTGGTATTCGAACTGTTACCGGTGCGTTTAGGACAACCCAATTCCAAGTCTTCACTGTGAAGCTGGTATTCCGCCACTTCACATAAGGTACATGAAACTTGGTATGAGGTACGTGTGCCAAATTCAAACGCTGACGCAGCACATAAACCACGCTGTTTTCTTCAATAACGAGGAGTTAAATCGTTGTAATTCGAATAGTGCAACTGCCCTATACCAACTCGCATAAAAACTCCCAAGGCTGCTGAATACCATCCTCAACAACCAAGAGCCTGTATTATCACGAAGATATTCCGCAGTACCGCCATGGGCATCTACAGCCTTAACAACAAATCTTGCGCTGACCAGTAAGCTAAAAGCTTCCACTCCTCATGCAGTATACCTGGTCGATTTCTGTATTCAACTGCAACAGTACATAGATATTCAACACACATATACCGATGGCTCCAAGACAGATTCTGGAACTGGCTGTGCTTTCGTGACTGACGGCGTATCCTACTCGTTCACACTGTCACCCATATGCTCGGTGTATACCGCAGAGTTATATGAGATCCTCCACTCTCTTCAACACTCCCGTCGATCTATCGCTGAGCGACGTCACCTGCTCGTTTGCACTGATTCGCTGAGTGCCATCTTGTGTATCAGTAGCAGATTTTCATCTGACCCTACTGTAGTGGACATTCGTAGGGAAATCAATAGATTGCGGGAGCTAGAGAGCGATGTCGTACTTATGTGGATACCCGGTCATGTTGGGATACCCGGCAATCACTGTGCCGACCAGGCTGCTCTTGGGGCAGTCAACAGCGACTATCTAGTTCGTCATCCTTTGCGCGCCGCTAATGTGTTGAGATCTGTGTCTGTGGTAACCACCGCTCCACTGACACCTTTACACGTCGCAATTTGCTAGTGGAATTATTCCATTCCTCCTACCATGTCTTAAGACAATGAACAGACACAGATCTCAACACATCATCGGCGCGCAATTGATTGCTTGCGATCAAGAATAATGTTACACTTATGGAAGCGCCTTGAGGAATACCGTTTTGCAACGGTCGTGTAGAAGAGAGTTTCTCCAGCTTGGACCCTAAATGAACGGCGACAAATAAAGTTTTCTATGAATTGAGGCAGATGGCCTCGTCAACCCCAGTTGTGCAATTTTCGTAATATTCCATATCTCCAAATCATGTCGAACGCTTTCTCTAGATCAAAAAACACAGCAACCAGATGGTTGCGTTTTAAGACATTAGACTGAATGGCGTTTGTCAAATACACATGAAGGTCAGTGGTGCAATGATGCTGTCGAGATCCCCATTGATGTTTGCAAGATTCTAGAAACTAGCTGAGTAGGAAATTGATCATACGTTCATATATTTTTGACAGATGGCACGTCAAAGATATAGGACAATAACAAGAAGCAAGAGACACTTCTTCTCCTTTTTTGAGAATCGGTTCTATTATTGCTTCACGCCAGACGTCTGGATAGATATTTACAACCCAAAGATGGTAAAGAAATTCCACTATTCTTTGCTTGAAATGGTCGGGTAGATATCGCAGCATTGCAGAAGCTATGTCGTCATGCCCGACAGAAGTGTTTGCAGTACGACTGAGTGCAAATTTAAATTCGTTGAAAGGAAAACTAGAATTGTAAAACTCAGTGTTATCCGAGTCAAAGTCCAATGGAACCTCCTCAGCCTCTGTAACGCACAAAAAATGAAGCGAATAATTATCCGAATTGCTAACAGCTTCAAACTGGTATGCTTAAATCTCACAAATCTCATGTCTAGCAGTGTGTACTTGTTCATTTACCTGGAGCATTGGAATATGGGAACTTTTTTTGTAGCCGTTCATATATCTGATTTTCTTCCAAAGTGTAGTTTGGTCGGAATCAGAGCCGATTAAAGAAACAAAACCCCGCCAAAACTCAGTTTTAGACATAAGAATTGTGCGTCTGGCTTGCGCACGTGCTTTCTTTAGAGCGATTTGGTGTGTAAGTGTCGAATTTCACCGGTACACTTTTAGCGCGCGCTTTTTAGGACGAATATCGGCAGCAATTTGAGCATTCCAAGAGGGAACTGACCTCTTCCTGAGTCGACCAGCAGATTTCGGTATAGAAACTGAAGCGGAAAACGAAATACAATCAGAAAGATGTTGTAGTTCTACAAGTAGATCTGGTGACGGATCAGGTAGCTTTAGGTTGTTCCTAAACGCATTCCAATCCGCCAGATCAAACAACCGTCTTCTTGTTGATGTTTGAGCATCAGAAACAGCATAAGAAAGAAACGACACAAAATGGGAAATTGGTCACTGAAATGGGCATCGTCAACTACCTGCCACTAAAGATATGCAGCTAAAGAAGATGTAGAGATAGATAAAATTTAAAGGTATTTAAATATAGCACAACTTTTTTTAAAATTATTTTTCCGAAAAGAGTACTGGCTTCAAAATAATTTTCTGTTTATTATATATATTTTTACATAAATCGTATCATCTGCGCCTCTCAAATGTTTAACAAAATAGACTACGATATGGTTTAACCTATATGCGCATAAGAAAGTTCGGTGCATGAGACTCAGATCATATATATATATATATATATATATATATATATATATATATATATATATATATATATATATATATATATATGTATGTATGTATGTATGAGCTGAGTTTAAATCATAAAATAAAAAAGGGGCGTTGAGTCTATGAATTAAATTGGTATTGTGTATTAGTGAGAGAAAAACAAAAATAGTTCAGTAAATTATCAAAGCGTAAGAAAATGAGTTATTTTTTACAATTGTCAAATGAGCACTGCACCATAATCTCGTAAAATAGTTAATAATTCTGATTTATCATACAGAGCATCTTCTGTTGCAGGTTTTCGCAAAGTGGTGTCACAAATTTCACAGTTAAATTTAGTCACACATTTGAAGACTATGTACTCTACATAATATACAATACTATTCATTTCAAACATAGAAATGTCTGGCATATTGTCTTGGCTGTAAATTACTATCTGTTGTTACAATATTTACACTGTTATTTGTATTTCCATCACATTCGTCATTAGAGATTGCGGAAACGCTTTCAGCTGTTTCGAATCAAATTAATGTTTCGTCGGTATCTATTGCACAATTACCTGTACCTACAGCATCAGGCATTCCTATAAACATATTATGTTGTAAAGCTTGTCGAAAAGATCTGGTTGTTGGATTACCACTATATCCACCTCTTTTTCTTATAACTGAGAATAAGTTCTGTAGCAGATCCGGTAGTAGCCTACTCGTTAAAAGAAAGAAATTTTCGGTCATTATTGAAATCTTCAAAAAATTTTAATAACCCTGATATTGTCTGGAGGAAACCATTATATCAGTAATTGTTATGGCTTTCATTGTTGCTTTTATTATAGGCTTTTACTGATAGAAAATATTTGATAGCATCTGTCAGTGTTTTATTTTACCAATAAATTGCTGTTTGATAATGCGCTCCGTTATGGATTACTGTCTCGCAAAACCTGGCTGTTTAAAGAATCAAATATATCGTTGACTCTTCTTAAAAATGTCGCAGTGTTTTCTGCTGAAGTAGATTTAAGACGTCCGATTTGTACAGCCGTCATTATTGAAGAGGACATTTTTCTACTTATCATTTGTGTTGCTAATTTTACAGACGTTTTGTCAAACGCTTTGGGATAAACACGTCTTTCGGTGATTTGCGTGAGAGCTTTAGCATGCTGTGATTTTTTGTCCATACTGTACGTTTTTCGCACATCATTCCAAGTTACCCGGTGACCATCCACAAAAATATCTGTCGAGACAAGATTGTTTCCAATAGATTTTATTAAATGTGGTGTGTCATACAATGCATATATTTTTCTAAAATTAAATGTAAAAATTGGTTTATCTTTGGAGACACTAAGCAATGTATATGCTTTTCTATTAATAGTAATTCACATTATTGAAATGATCGTTCTTCTTTTTTATATACGTGTAAAAAAACATTGTAATTTTTGCTAATATTCTGTTACAAATAAAACCTTCGATTTTATCTGATAGTTATTTTCATCTCAGGTTCAAACAATATATATATATATATATATATATATATATATATATATATATATATATATATATATATATATATTGTTTGAACTTGAGATGAAAATAACTATCAGTTAAAATCGAAGGTTTTATTTGTAACAGAATTTTAGCAAAAATTACAATGTGTTTTTACACGTATATAAAAAAGAAGAACGATCATTTCAATAATGTGAATGTAGCATCTTGTTGCGAATTACAGTTCGCATTTTGGTGGCGCCGAACTTAGTTGACAGCGGAGCGCAGGAAATTGAAGTATCCAACACTCTCCCTCAATTTTAGCGTTCCCAGCATTCAAGGATGACGATACCTAAGGCTGAAGTACATTTTTCATTTTTCGCGGTCGGTTATCCCTTCGGCAAAACGTCTGCGATCATTTCTTCAGTCGGAGGATATTCTAGCTTCATGAATTTGTTTTTCAATATCTCTCGAATAAAATGTTACCTTATATCTATGTGCTTGGATCTCGAGTGATGAATTGGATTCATGGCGAGACTTCCTGCTCCTTGGTTATCATTGTAGATAGTAATTTCTGAAAAATAGTTAAATCCCAGTTCGGTTAGAAAACCAATAAGATGGATGGCTTCTTTTGTGGCCTCAGCGATGGCCATGTATTCAGCTTCTGTTGAGGATAGGGCAACGGTCCGTTGTTTTCTTGATTCTTAGGAGACGGCTCCTCCGGCGAGTATAGAGGCATACCCTGTATAGGAGCGTCTGTTTACAACGCAACTTGCTCAATCGGCGTCAACATAACCTGTTACGGTCAAAGACTAATCAAAATTCAAAATAACGTCCCTTTTTTACGGACACGTCCCTGGTTCCGGGCACGAACCAATAAAAAAGTTAGACAACGCCCCTTCGGTTGTTTTTATGTTATAAAATATAATACAGATGTTGACAATATTATCTTGCTGTACGATACTTTTCAATACTGCAATAAAATTAGAGTTTTAGCCGGTAGCAAATAGGCGGCCGCAACGTGGGGCCAAGAAATCAGAAGATATCAAGAATAAGCCTTGAGAAGAAAGAGTACAATGGCACCGCAACGAAATATACGCCAGTCGTCCGACGATGTTGTCATTACATCCGTGCAGGAAAACCTCTTGCGGGAGAGCGAAAACACCCGTTGGCGCCCAAAACCACAACTCCCAATATTATAGGGAAACATTGAAGAATGCCCTGTCAAATTTATTACAAATATTGAAAATTTAATTCTAGATAATGGGGAAGACATCGATAAGGCTTACACTGATTACATCAGCGAAGTTCTTACGGACACTGCTGCTATATGGTGGTCCTGATACCGGAGTTTAGATTTGACTTGGTACAAGTTCAAGGTCAAATTTCTGAAACATTTCAACAGCCCAATCGTAACGGCAAAGTTATACAATTTAATCTTTGCTGAAACACAACGGGATACGCAGTCAGGATTTGACTTCGTATCTTTTAAGATGAGGTGTTACAAAAGGATTCCGTCTGAAAAGAAGCCGTCCGAAGAAGTTCAAGTCCTCGCTATCATAGAACTTCTGCGACCCGAATATCGCAAATGTCTTAGAGGAAGGATCGAGACCGTTGACGAACTACTAGACTTCATTACAAGTCTAGACCACGATTTACAGCCTTACCCTCAAGGACACACATCTACAAATTGGCGTCAACAACATCACTCACGCCAAAACCAACGATTCGATGAGCACCAGGTACAGAAAGCGGAAAACTAGAGGTGGGTCGGATGGACAAACCGACCTTAAATTTGATTGTCCAAGGAAATCCATTACCACGAGTGAAGCTTCTCCTGCATGGACAAGAAGTCTACGCACTCCTGGACCCAGCAGCGTGCGATAATTTTATCCATGAGCGTCATGCAAGATGCCCATCTGCGGAACAAAAGAATGTCAATCTTGCTGCGCAGGGGCAAAGCCTAATGGTTTTAGGGCAGGAAACTATCGACATCAGCGTGGGTAATGAAGAACAACAAATTCGATTTAATGTCGGGAGAAGATTGAACGAGGACTGTATATTGGGATACCCTTGGTTTATACAGCAGGAGGCCACCATGGATTTTAAAAGGAGATGTATTTATTTCGGCATCAAACGAAGAACTACTGTCTTCTGGTTGCAGAACACACCATCTTCTGATAAACAAATTGCTATGGAAGAGTTAAACTAACGATTCCCTTCTCAACTGCAATCTGAATTCCAAGTTTTACTGTATCGTTTTCCTGACATTTGCGACACAATTTCACGTAACCTTGGTACGCGATCAATCTCCCATACGATCAATTTAAACTCCCGCGTTCCGATTCGTTCTGCACCATATCGAGTATCCTATGAGAAGAAGAATTTCATTCAACAACAAGTAACCAAGTTGCTGCAAATGGGAATTATTTCGCCATCCACGTCCACTTACGCCAGTCCTGTCGTCTTGGTTCCTAAAAAAGATGGTTGTCAGAGATTTTGCGTAGACTACCGCAAAATCAATGCCATTACTGAGAGTGAACCAACTCCCATGCCCATCATTCAAGATATGTTACGTGATGTGAGCAATGCTTCAGTATTTTCTACTCTTGACTTGAAAAGTGGTTACTGGCAAATACCTATGGATGAGAATTCGAAGAAATACACCGCGTTTGTCACTCCTGATGGTGGTCTCTACCATTTCAATTTCATGCCGTTTGGGTTAAAGAATTCCCCGGCTACATTTCAGAGGATGATGTCACAAACAGTCCTAGGCGGACTCCTACGTGACTGCTGTATGGTATATTTGGATGATATTGTGATATACAGCCAGTCACGCGAAGAGCATCTATATCATCTGGCATTAGTATTCGAACGACTAAAACTTCATGGGTTGCGCTATCTCCAAACAAATGCGAATTTGGTAAAACGAGCCTAAAATACTTGGGCCACCACCTCGGCATCGGTGTTATCACCCCGCTACAGAAACATCTGCGACAAATCTCTACATATCCCATACCGAAAAATAGAAAAGAATTCCGGAGCTTCATTGGCTTATGCAATTGGGTTCGTGATTACGTCCCGAGATTTGCTGAAACCTCCGCACCGCTCCTGAATCTACTCACTGCTAAGATGTCGTACCAATGGACTCTCGCGGCAGCAGAGACTTTCCATAGAATACAGGAAATATTTAGTAAACCTCTGCAACTACATCGCCCAGTACCGGAAGTACCAGACGTTCTGCAAACAGACGCTAGCGGAAAGGGAATTGCGGCAGTCTTGTATCAAGAAACTCCGCAGAAGGAGAAACGAGTCATCTCATACGCAAGTGCCAAGCTTACCACCACCGAAGAGAAGTAATATATTAACGGACAGGAATGTCTTGCCTTAATATGGGCCATAAAGCGTTATCGACCACAACTAGAAGGGCGACGGTTCACTGTACGCACCGACTTCGGAGCGTTAACTTGGTTGCATCGTTTTAAGGATACGAAGACAAAACTTCTCCGATGGTCTCTTGTCCTTCAGGAATTCGATTTCAACATCGAACATTTTCCAGGAAAGAAGAATCAACTTCCCGACGTATTATCAAGCAGAAGCACCAGATGTGTCTGAAGAAAAAAATCGGCTCGTACCTCCAGATATCGGCGAACTCAACGCAATAACTGGACCGATACTTCTCCCAGACGTTATAAAGGAAGCCCAAATGTCCGATGAACTAACAAAGCGGATACTAAAACGACGTAGTGACCCAGAGGACCCTGGTTATGAGACTTTGTCCAAAGAAATGGAAGAAATAGAGAGGTATCTTTGGAAGTCAGCAAACAAAAATCAACCAAGGGTTTTGTACGTCCCACAATCGGTAGTACCAAGAGTATTATCTCAATTTCATGATGATGCTGGTCACCCTGGACGGGATGAAACTATATGCGCCATTAAAAGACGTTTCTTTTGGCAGCAAATGGTTAGCGATAGTCGCACCTACGTCAAGACATGCATCATTTGTATTGCTACTAAGCGCGGAACTGATCAAGCCGCTGCACCATTGAGACCACGTAGACCATGCTATCCATGGCATACAATAGCAGTTGACCTGATGGGACCATATCCACGGACGAACACGGGTAAACTTTATATCTTTGTCGTCACTGACCTCTTTACCAAATGGGTAGAAGCGTTCGCTATCGGGAACCAAAAGGCAAAACAACTTACAAAACTAATGGAAGACCAAATATTTCAACGGTACGGTTACCCAAAATGCGTCATAACTGACAATGGTTCTCAATTTCGAGGTTACCAATGGAAACGATGCTGTCGAAAATAGGGAACTCTAGATTACTACACACCCATCTATCACCCACGCGGTAATCCCACCGAGAGGAAGAACCAAGATATCAAGACTGGTCTTCGTGTTCGTTTTCGAGGTAAACCACAAACACAGTGGGCACAACAATTACCCTATGTACTACGCGATCTCCGCACAAGGAAAAACGCGGCCACAGGATATTCTTCCAGTGAAGCCTTGTTGGGGTATCAATTGCGTTTTCCCGGCGATTGGGAATTGGAGCAAGGTCAAACGCCTGAAGCTCCAGATCATCCAGGCCGTGACGAGCGTCTGGACGACATTTGCCAACACCAGCTTCGGTATCAAAAACGATACGATGGCGGAGAAGCTCCAGAACGATTGTCACCGGGTCAACAAGTCATGGTAAAAGGTCACCCACAATCCAAGGATAAGAAAAATTATAATAAAGGCTTCGCACCAAAATGTTTGGGACCATACACTATCCGAAACCTCTACGACGGACGTGTGTATGAAGTCGGAGAAGAAGGCGCTGAAATTCGTGTCCATGCAGACAAATGTAAACCAATACCAAGGTCGGACCCACTACCACTAGCTTCACCTATACTTGAAGGTTCCGGCGATGAAGATCCACCTGAAAATTCATAATAAGGTAGCGTTGTCTTCAGAAAAGAGGGGGGAATTGTTACGGTCAAAGACCAATCAAAATTCAAGACAACGTCCTTTTGTTACGGACACGTCCCTAGTTACGGGCACGGACCAATAAAAACGTTAGACAACGCCCCTTCGGTTGTTTATGTTATAAAAATAATATATATGTTGACAATATTTTCTTGCTGTATCACACTTTTCAATATTGCAATAAAATTAGAGTTTTAGCCGGTAACAAACCTGTTACCGGCTAAAACTCTAATTTTATTGCAGTATTGAAAAGTATCGTACAGCAAGATAATATTGTCAACATCTGTATTATTTTTTATAACATAAAAACAACCGAAGGGGCGTTGTCTAACGTTTTTATTGATTCGTGCCCGTAACTAGGGACGTGTCCGTCACAAAGAAACGTTGTCTTGAATTTTGACCGTAACAAACCAGCTAGGTGTTTTCGTGTCCGTAGGAACTGTAAACCCTTGTCTATGGTTCCTTTGAGGTATCTTAAGGCCCTTTTCGCAGCAATCCAGTGTTGTTTCCCGTGACAAGTGTTAAATTGGCTCAGGGAGCTGACGGCATGCGCAATATCTGGACGTGTGCCCATGGCAAGGTACATTAGTGCCCCAATTAACTCACGATAAGGATACTTTGTTTCATTTTCTCCATGTTCCAGTATTTCGTTTAATTTATTTCCGATGGCAATAGGAATTGATGCTGACTTGCAATACTCCATCCGAAATCTTTTCAAGACTTCGGATATGTGCCCACTTTGAGATAGGCAAATTCTCTCCCTGCTTTGGTAAATTTCTTTGCCTAAACAGTATTTAGCGAGTCCCAGATCTCGCACGACAAACCTTTTCGACAATTCATCTTTGATATTCTTGGTCTTGTGATCATCCACAGATGTGATGAGTATGTCGTCGACATAAATTAGTACAAAGGTCTGTCTGTCGGTATCGACGTATATACAGGGATCGGCATTCGTCGGTAGCATTCCAATGTTTTTAAGGGCGTCATCTAGCTTAGGATGCCATTGTCTACCGGCTTGACGTAGTCCATATAAGGCCTTCTTTAGTTTACATAACTTATTCTTTCCGCGTAGGTTTGCAAGCATTATCTTAGCTCTTGTAATGAGTGATTTTTTTTCGTCTGTTTGTATTATCCTCTCGAGCATTTCTTTCAAGAGTTTCGGTATCTCCATGTATAGCTCGGTGTCTATATCTCCGTTGAGATATGCTGTTGTAATGTCTTGCTGATATATTTTCATGTTTGATTCTGCCGAAAGGAGCTGTTAGTAATCAAAGCGAATTGAGTCTAGCCACCGGTGCAAAGGTGTCATGAAAATCGATTCCGGGGCGTTGAACGAATCCTCTTGCTACTACTCGTGCTTACCTGCGTTCTATGTTTCCATTTGCTGTATATTTGTTTCCGAGTATATTTCGGCTTCCGATGATCTTGGCGTCCGACAGTTTGTCTACAACGTGCCAAGTATCGTTGGCAATTAAAGACTTGATTTCCGACAGAATGGCTGCTTTCCATTCTTCAAAATCTGGACCGGATACAGCCTCCGAAAGTGGTATCTCCGAAGCGAGCATTGCAATATTTGTTTCTTGCTGATCTTCGTCATCTGAGCCATCAGATGTATTTTCTGTTGTTTCACTGTTTGGAAGGTCTACCTGGTTTTCCTTCCGAATAATTCGAGGTCTCCTCGGGCCTTTCTTCGTGATTGAAATTGTCTCAATTGTTTCTTCAGCTGGATGTGGATTGATTTCGGAGGTTCCGCCTCGATTTAAGGCTAATTCCGTTTCTTGGTAAACATTTGAGTACTTGGTTTCATTAGTAGTGATGTCATCAAGTGTCTCATTGGAATAATATTCGTCGAAGAATTTGACATCTCTTGACACTCGGATTTTGCGTTCTTCAGGGATGCAGATGCGGTAGGCTTTGGAGATCTCGGAATATCCGACGAAAATTCCTTCGATTCCTCTGACATCGAGTTTCTTTTTGTTAGGATCTTTGGATAGCGTGTATGCTCTGCAACCAAATGTTTTTAAATGTTTTATGTTAGGTTTTGAGCCTATCCATTTTTCGTAGGGAGTTGCATGGTTCAGGACTTCGGTTGGACATCTACTTCTTATGTGATTTGCGGTTGCTATTGCTTCTGCCCAAAAAGATGGTGGGAGTCCTGACTGGATCATCATGCAACGAGCTGTCACGTTGCTGATTTACCATGATGATTGATGGACATCGCACCATATGAATGATTAGCATTCGGTTTCTGAGATTTTCTGGCGTTGTCTTCTTCCACAATTTTTATTTGTAATGATTCGGCATCGGGAAGGTTGTCTCTCGAATCTATGGCAACTCTAACGTTTTCGAAGCTATTAGCAAGCAGTAGAGTAGCAAAATAGTCATGAAATCGCCATTAATTTCCATTTCCTTCGATTGTAGTTTGTCCACGGTGTCAAAGAACTTTGACAAGTGCAAACTTTTCAGTAATGTGATGCGTATACGGACTCAACTTTGTCTCAAACTTCTTTGGATGTGCTGCAACCACGTATTTGTTTTAGTTCGTTTGGGCTTATAGAAAGGATTAAATCTGACTTAGTTTTGCGATCTCCGGCCACCCATGCGTTGAGTGCGACCTGTGATGTGCTGAGTGCTGCATCTCCTTTGTTGACATTTGGCTTCGAAATATCGTCGCTAACGTAGACCCATGCATCGTTTTTTATGAGTACTGATTCCATCTGTATTTTCCACGTGTCATAGTTGTTCCGCGTTAACATTTCGATCCTGGTAGAATTCCCTATGTTAGTAAATGCCATTCTTTCTGTTATCTGGTGCTTCTCTTGTCTGAGTTCGTGCTTTAATCTGCACTGTTTGCAATACTGAGATGCGGGCGTTTATGATGAAGTGATTAATGCAGTTTCCGTGCAAATGTTGTTTTTGAAATTAAAAACAATTACGCTTTCGATTTATAGATTATGTTATTCCACGTTTATCACTCGCGAGCCTAGGCTCATAACCTGTTTGAACTTGAGATGAAAATAGCTATCAGATAAAATCGAAGGTTTTATTTATAACAGAATATTAGCAAAAATTACAATGTGTTTTTACACGTATATAAAAAAGAAGATCGATCATTTCAATAATGTGAATGTAGCATCTTGTTGCGAATTACAGTTCGCATTTTGGTGGCGCTTTTATGGTGTCGTATCCAATGTATATATATATATATATATATATATATATATATATATATATATATATATAAGTTAACTCATCCGTCCTCATAGAAACCGATGACCACAGCGTTTCCCATAACGCGCTACTCTTCATATTTCTTTAATTCTATATATGTGTAATGTCACAACTTTTATCTTTTAGATTTCATGTCAGTCAGTTGCATTTTAGACATTGAAGTATCCACTTGTATTTTTGTATTTTCTGATTGTAAAATAATTTTTTTTAGAAATCGTGAAACAGGTTTACTTAACTTATATATATATATATATATATATATATATATATATATATATATATATATATATATGATGGCCTTATAAGCCGACATACGTATCAATATTTTAAATATACCAATTGAAACTCAACAAGTGTTTTATTATTATTATTTTATTCAACATGTTTCAACGAGAGCCAACAGCGCTATCAATTAAATTTATATATATATATATATATATATATATATATATATATATATATATATATATATATATATATATATATATATATATATATATATATATATATAAATAAATATATATATATATATATATATATATATATATATATATATATATATGTGAACAACAATGATGAGATAGACTTTTAGTTGGAAATAGTACCAACGTAATTTGAAATAATCAATGGAAACGAACTTGAGAAAAACTCATATCATATTAAGGACTATAAAAATAAATTAATAGAAGGTGGTTTCTATGAACAAAAAATGAGTAAAACAAAGTACCCGAATGTTTTCCTAGTAGAGAAAGTAATAAGACGTAAAGGTAATAAAGTGTTTGTTAAATGGTTAGGTTTTGATAACACTCATAATACATGGATAGAGAAAGATGCTGTTATAAATTAACAAATTTATTTTGTTATAAATGGATGGTCCAGATTATTTTATATGTAGAGAATGTTTAGAGTGTGCATTTAGGAGAAATGATAAAATACCTTCTTGTGACAATTGTGGGTTCTATATAATAACTAAATCAAATAAAAAATATATTTTACAAAGCCATGTAATAAAATCAAATATTTCATAAAATTACTACGTGAACATAAAGAGACGGTTAATCCAAATCATAATGTATATGGTTTTAATGCAAATGATCAACAAATGTTAGTTGAAAAATATACATATTTTCTTTCTTATATGTATAAGTCAGTTCTAGATAGATCTATAAGTCATAAATATTATAATTGTAAATTATTGGACGAACCGCTCACACAACATAGAAAACTTGAATATGACCTTTTATGGAAATACTTTCTAGATTATTACGATAATAGAGAAATAAGGGAAGCAATAAATATTGATGATTATATTGTTAAAGAAGATCTAAGAAAAGTAAAATTAAAGACTTTAACTAAAACGAATTTTTACTTTCTTAGACGCAGTATAAGTAGTATTGTAATCATGAAAAATTACCAACTCGAGATTTTATCGGAAATATACATTTTGACCTTCCCTGAATCGATTCCGACTATTTGTGGAATGACGTCCGTCTGTGTGTGGTGTGTGTGTGTGTGTCTGTGTGTGTGTGTGTGTGTGTGTGTGTGTATGTATGTTCTGTACAGCCTAAACGGTTGAAGCTAAAATTATGAAACTTTAAACTTAAGATTTGCATATGCCTGGGGTGTGCACCTCTTATTTTTGAAAAAAATATTCAAAGCGGAAGTGCCTGTTTACTTTAGTCATTTTTTGCAGTTGCTGCAATTACGCAAAAATGGTTATAGTTACAGAAAAATTGCATAAACAAAATTTAAAGGTATTTATATATAGCACTTTTGCTTGAATTATTTTTCCAAAAGGAGTACTGGTTTCAAAATAAATTTCTGCTTATTATATATATTTTTACATAAATCGTATCATCTGCGCCTGTCAATTGTTTAAGAAGAAAACAAAATAGACTTAAATAATTTGAAGATTGACATTTTATTTCTTTTGTGTAGAATAAATAAAAGCATTGTTGTCAGTGTGCCACCCTGTTGCCATAGTGAAACAAAAGTTAATAAACATAAACAAATATTCAAATTGTGAATTTTCTTGTAGTAGTTATTTGAGAAATAAAAGCAAATTTTCTATTAAGAAGAAATTTATAAATACGGTAAGATATTGCAGACATATTTCTCATATATGAAATGATAATGTACTAAGTTATTTCAATTTTAGGAATATCAAACACTGATGACTAGTTTGTGCTTTGAAGTGCAAATATCTTTTATTTTGATTATAATTAATATAGTTTGAATAAAGAGATAATAAATTGAGCAGTGGGTAAGCCTATTTAAAATTATTTTTAAAATTTTTAAATACATATTAATTAATTATTTTTGAAATACTTAGGCTAAATACCGTTAATTTGCTTAAAGAGATACAAATATTTGTTCTAGTTAACTATTTTTATTCAACGTAGTTTTAGTAAAATATCGTTTTCTTTTGAAGAGTTAATTTTTATATCCTCTAAGTATCAAATTTCATTGCTATTATAACTATTATTATAGTTTAAATAGATTTTATTTTGTTTCGATAAATTAAATAAGCAAGAATGGGGAAAAAGAAATCATATAGATCTAAGAAAAAAAGTGCCAAGGAATATATAGAAAATTTAAGATTGAATGATGCATATAAAACCAAGGAAAGAGAAAATAATAAAGAAACTATCAAACAGTTGAGAATGAATGTTGTATTTAAAGACAAAGAAAGAATACATAACATTGAAAATATGAAAAAATTAAGAATGAATGACGAATATAAAGAAAAAGAAAGAATAAATAACCTAGAATATATGAAACAGCTAAGAATGAACGAGGAATATAAAGAGAATGAAAGAATAAGTAACATTGAGCATATGAAGCAATTGCGGATAAATGATGAATATAAAGAGAAAGAAAGAATAAGAAACGTAGAGAATATGAAAAAACTGAGAATGAACGAAGAATATGTTGATAAGGAGCGTGTGAAAAATCAAGAAAGCAAGAGGAATATAAGAAATAATAAAGAGTATAAAGAGAATGATAAAAGGAGTAATAAAATACAAAAACAGATTAAACGCGATACAGATTTATGTAGATTTAGGGAAAACTTGCAGAATAATTTAGCTAGACAAGATTCAGTTGATGCAGGGTTGCAATTGCAATTTCTAAAAGATCTTTCATTAATGCCTGAATTAATATGCTGTTGTTGAGAAGGATTATTTTTCATTCATTCTGTAAACACTTTTAAATTTGAAAAAATTAAACAGGCTTTCTCTGATGACTTTTTCAGTAAAATATTCAATTTTAATTCAAATTATATTTGCAAAACTTGTAACAATTACGTAATTAAAGGCAATGTTCCAAAATTAGCTGTTAGTAATGGTCTTAAATTCGCAGAAATTCCAGAATGTGTAAAAATATTGTCGTCTCTTGAAGAGAGAATGGTAGCTCCATATATAAATTTTATGCAACTTCGTCCATTAAAATCATACATGTTAAATGCTCAGTTAGGAATGAAAGGTAGTGTAGTAAACATACCAGTAGAAATAAATGATATGCTACAGGTGTTGCCAAGGAGTTTTGATAATATGGCAACAATTCAAATCAAATTAAAAAGACACATGCTTCACTCATCAAATTATATGTTTGAAACTATTAGGCCAGCAGTAGTTTGCGATGCATTAAAACATTTGTTAGATACCCCGCTTTATCAAAAATATGACAAAAATTGACCAAAAATATTTTCACGATTACGAAAGCAGGTATGACGATAATTTAGATTTTGTTATAGATCAGACTGATGTAGAAAAAAACATAAATTCCAATTCTCAAAATTCCCTGGATGAATATTTTAGCCATTTGATATAGATGAAATTAAAATAGACGATGAGATACTAGCTGCCGATCAGGATATAGATGAAGTTGAATTTGATGATGAAGTACTAGTTGTAGACCGAAATAATGAAATAGTTAATAATGTAAAAATAATGGCACCAGGTCAGGGCAAAACACCTGTAGCATGGCATCTAGTTGAGGATTTAGATGAATTATGTTTCCCTAAAATTTTCGGTGGTCATAAAATGAATACTCCAAAAAATATTACATATCATGACCGCTTAAAATCTGAAAGTAGACGTCAAGATTGCAGATCTTGTATCCCTAGTAGAATTTTGTTTATGGAGAAAAAGAAATTAGAAAAATCATGCATAGGTAGTTTAAACATGTGTTTGCGAAAATCTAAAAGAACTGACGGAGTTTCAGCTGCTAATGTATTAAATATAGATTTCGTAAATAATTTAGCTAAATTTGACGAAGACTATAAAATATTGAAACAGATTCGTTCTTCGCCATCTTATTGGGAGTCTCGGAAAAAAGAATAAATGGCAATGATTAGACAACTAGGGAAACCAACAATATTTTTAACTTTATCGGCAGGGGAAAAGATTTGGCCCGACCTTATTAAAACACTAGTTAAATTAAATAGACATAAAACTATCTCGTTAGAAGAAGCTCTAAATTTAAGTGATAACGAAAAAACAGAGTTGATTAAAAATGATCCAGTAACATGTGCTCGATATTTTGACTATAAAGCTCATAAATTTATGAGGTATTTGAAGCAGGCAGGTAGCCTATTTGAGGAATACTTAGTGTTAGATAGTAACGAAAGAGTAGAATTCCAATTGAGAGGTTCACCACGTGAACATATTTTTCTATGGCCCTAAGATGCACCTGTTTATGATAGTTCTAAGCCGGACAGTGTAGACCAATGTATTCAATTTATAGATAGATTTATTACTTGTAAGTATGATGAAAATGATCCGTTCATGATGGTGCAAAAACATAAACATACTCACACATGTTATAAGGGGAAAAAGAACAAAACTAAATGTAGATTTATCTTTGCAATACCGGTTATGCCTAGAACGATGATTTTGGAACCAATGAGTGATAAGGATGAGAATGCAAAAACAAATTTGATTAATATTAGGAAATATATGACTTTCTTGTCTAAAAAACAAGAATATATTAGTTTTGAAGATATATTACTCAAATTAAATTTAACAGAACAGCAATACATTTCAGCTCTAAGATCTTCATTAAAACGAACTCAATTATTTTTAAAACGAAACAGTTTAGAAACAGTGCTCAATGGTTACAATAAAAATATAATACATCTGTTTGAATAGAATATGGACATGCAATTTATATTTGAAGAATACGGTTTAGCCTCTTATATAATAAATTATATTAGCAAAGTTGATGCTGGTTTATCAAAATTGTTGAGAGATGCAGCATCAGATATACATAATGGACATGATGGTATTAAGGATAAATTTAGAAAAATTACAAATGTATTTTTAAACAGTAACTTAATGTCAGCTCAAGAAGCATCTTATCATGTATTATCTTTACCATTATCTAAAAGTAGTAGACAAACAATATTTATTAATACTAGTCCAATAAATTAACGCGCTTTAATGTTAAAATCAAATAAAGATTTGCGAAATTTAAATGAAAACTCTTCAGAAATTTATATGCTAGATATAATGACAAAATACAGTATGAGACCAGTAAAACTAGAAAATATTTGTTTAGCAGATTTTGCAGCAAAATATAATAAAAGACCGAATAGAAATTTGATCGAAAATGAGGATAATTTAGATTTTGAATATAAAACTAGGCAAAAAGTTGCAATTATCAGATACAGGCGATACAAATTAGTGCAGGATCCAGTGAATTATTTTAGAGAACAAATATTATTATTTTTGCCATGGCGAAATGAATTAAATGAAGTTGAAAGCGCAAATTGTGAAAATAGAAAACAATATTCAGTTTTTGCAGATGAGATTTTAGATGAAGCTTTAGTAGATGCGCAGAATGAAAATAAAGATATAGAGGAGAAAGAGATAGACGATTTCAATGCCGATCAATTATCGCGAGAACAACAAATAGATATTTTAGAACAGGATGGCAAAGCACTTCCAAATGATAAACTAGTAAATAGATTTACGAGTCCAACTAGAGTGTCAGATGTAGAATTGCTTAAATTAATGTTTAATTTAAATTCAGCGCAACATGAATTTGTCATGCATATTTTGAATAGTTTCAAAATCAAAAATACGTCTTTACGAATATTTTTAAGTGGTTCTGCCGGTGTCGGAAAGAGTACCGTAATTAATTGTTTGTATCAGTTAGTAACTAATTATTTCGACAATATACCTGGTGCAAATAAAGATAAGTTAGTAGTATTATTGTGCGCACCATCAGGAAAAGCGGCATTTTTAATTAATGGTGTAACATTACATACCGCATTCGCACTACCCGTATCTCAGTTCAGTGGTAATATGCCAGAATTATCAACAGATTTAGCAAATAGTATTCGAGAAAAATTAATTAATATAAAATTACTAATTATCGATGAAATCTCTATGGTAGGGAGTACACTTTTTAGTAGAGTTGATACAAGATTAAGACAAATAATGGGAGTTAATGAATCATATGGCGGAATATATGTAATCATTGTAGGAGATTTGAATCAATTACCTCCAGTTATGGACTCTGCAATTTATAAAGTAACAAAAGCTAATGAAATGAATATATTTCTCCACACAAATCCATTGTGGGATGAGTTTAGTTTTTATGAGTTAACAGAAATAATAAGGCAAAAAGATGAAATAGATTTTATTCAGGCTCTAAATAGTTTAGCTATTGGAAAAATGACCGTGGAAAATATAAACTTAATAAAAAGTAGAAAAGTTGACGAATTATCAGTTCCAGAAAATGCTATTAGGTTATTTGCAGAAAATATTAATGTTGATTTATTTAATTATGATAAAATAGCAAAATATCCCGGTACTGAATATCAATCTGAGGCGAATGACATAATTTTAGGAAAAGTTAATAACAGTACAAAAAGCAAATGTTTAGAATCTTTAAAAAATAAAAAACCCAGCGAAGTCAACGGACTACCATATTTAATTAAACTAAAAATAGGCACTTTGAAATTAATAACTTTTGAACCAAATTCAACACAACCAAATAAAATATGGTTAGATTTTAATTCCAAAGTTGTTGGTAATAAAGCAAGGTTATCTTTTATGGAATATATGAAATCAAATAATATAAATCGTAAATTGACACCGATCGTTAAAAGTAAAATTGTTTTAAATATATCCAACAAATTACAGTACCAAACAATTGGAAAACGATTCCCTGTTACTCCAGCCGAAGCTATAACTATTCATAAAAGTCAAGGTCAGAGTTATGAACAAATTTGTGTTGACTTTAATCGTTCACGCCGAATAACTCGTTCAATAATGTACGTATCATTAAATAGGGTAACAAAACTATCCGGATTATATATTATAGGAGAATTTAGGCCACCAAAATTAACAAAATTAGATAATCCTACATTGTTAGAACTAATTAAACTAAGAACAGAAAAACAAATTATTTTATCATACAATACATTAAAAGAAACCAAAGGAGTTAAAATTATCTATTAAAATGTATGTTCGTTGTCTACTAAATTAAAATGTATCTTAAAGAACGATTGGTATCGAAGAGGAGAAATATTAATATTTTCAGAGACTCTAACAAATATTAAAGACAATGTTGACATTCCAAACTATAATATAGTATTTAGGTCCAATATTTCTGGTGGTTCGCGAGGAATAATTTGTTACGTTAAAAATAATATTGTAGTAGAAAATATAATGCATGTACTTGACGTAAAACAAAATAGTAATTCTCCATGTCACGTCGAATTCATTAGTTTTCAAATTGAAAAGTATTGTATCATTACTGGATATAAATCACCATCAACATCACATGCTATGTTTGTTAAAAGTTTTCACGAAATGATCAACAAGACATCTATTATCGATAATGAACTAGCAGTGATGGGAGACTTTAATTTTGATATGAGATGCAACAACAATAATTCATTTTTAAACAAAACTTTTGGAAAATACAATCTTATTACTGCCGTGCCTGTAAACATAGTCACAACTGATAATAACACACAAATTGACATAATATTTTCAACGTCAAATAAAATTCAATCGGCTGTTTACGAAACGTATTTCTCGTATCATAAAGCAATAGTTGCAATAATAAATAGTTTTGATATAAGCAACGTTGCCAATTCAAAAATAGTTTTAAATGATTTAACAAATAGCAATAAAGTTATAGATATTAAAGTACAATCAAGTAATAAAAATATTGAAGATAATCAAGTAATCGAAACAAAGTATCACGATGTAATTAATAATGATTTAATATTAGAGGTAAAATCTTTCAATTCAAGTCAAAATAAAGAAAATGATATTAAATTTACTCCGATTGTGCAATTAGATAGTCCCAATTTTATACCAGATAGATTAATTCAATCAGATATAAATACAGTTATTAATCCAGAAGGATTTTTAGAAGACTTGCACATTGATCTATTCGGCAGAATTGTAGCAACACACACAAATTTAAGGCCCCAAAGTACAGGGTATGCACTAGTTCCTGAACGTATTCAACCAATACCAAAAGGAACACCACATCTGCAGATTTTATTTAGTGGTAGCTTAGATAAAATAGGCCATTGGATTTGTACATACTATGACGGCAATATCAACAACATTTATGATAGTTTAAATCATAAAATACTACACCCAGATCAAGTATTGTATTTAAATAGACTCTATGGTGACAGTGTAGATCACTTATTTCATGACGTTCAAAGACAAACCAATGGTTACGATTGTGGTGTATTCGCTATGGCTTTTGCAACTTCCCTTTGCTTAGGAAGAAATCCAAATATAAAAAGATACGACTTAAAATTAATGAGAAAACATGCCGCTAAAAATTTAACAACGAAAACATTGACACACTTTCCAATAAAAAATCTATAACGTCAAAAATGTAATACCAACACTAAATTCAATAAACAAATCCAGCAGATTAAATTTAAATCTTATCTAAATATAAAATTCATTGAAATTTATTTACTGAAATAATGGGCTCAAAACAAAATCTTAAGATAAGCAGAAATATAAACAAGTGAGAGGTTGCTACAAATAATTAACATTATTTAATAAGCCACTCATAAAACTACACACACAACTACTCACAAAACTACTTTTGTTTTTAAACAAAATAATGTTTATCTTTGAAAATATCAACAGTGACCGACTATAAATATTGTTTAATTCATAAACGATTTAATAATAAAATCGTGAAGCAATGCCGTTCAATTCATTTCAATTTCGGATCCAAGATCGGTAGAACTTGAAATCCGAGTTTGTCAATCGTTGCAAAATCGCTTTATGAATTAAACAAAAAAATTAAAAATTAAAACTAAATATATATTTGTATTACAATACATTCACTTATAAAATATAATTTGTTGGTCAATAAAGTCAAAATCACTGTTGAATTAAAATATGCAACGATTTGGCAAACTTGAATTTTAAGTTCGTAACCGGTCTTGGGCTGGAATTGAATTGAATTGAATAATCTTATAAATAAATAAATATCTTTATACATATACATATTTATATTTATATAAATAAATAGCTAAGTATGTCAATAAATATTATCCTAAATATCATCTCAGCGTTCACGACCTCACTGTAAATCCGCTGAGTATAAATAATAATTAAATAAATTAAACAAAATATATAAAATATATAATATAAATATATTATCAGAGAATTATTGTGAATGTAAGAATGAGGTACGGTATTTTAAATTTCAGAAACAATTTCGATTAGAAACAAAAAGGTAGTTTTCTTTAAATATCAAATTTAACTATTTTGAATTATTATAAACCAAAATATAAAGTAAATTAATTTGTTTTTATATTTATCCAGTTTTTAATTTTATAAATAATTTCAAACTGCTACATCGACAATATCTAGCAGATTATTTGATAAACTTACTCCAAATTACTATTTATGGTTGTAAAAAATCAAATAATACAGTAAAAATAACAGAGCATTTTGAGCTACCTGTCAAACAAAAAATTAAAGCTTTTATTAATAAAATTTTTTAAATAATTAAATTCTCAGAATTATTATATCCTTAATTATGATACTTATGCATTGGATTTTGTCTTAATTATTGCCTCTTTCAATGATTTCTTCTCGATAATGGTTTTAGAATCAACTGTGCATAGATATATCACTACAGTGTTCGTTCACTTTTAACAAGTAATTTCTTATCCATTCCAACCATCTGTTTTGCAAGCAACGAGATACCCAACACTCAGGATCGACAGTGACACTTTAAATGAATAATATACACATAGTATAAATGTTTATTAGATGTTAACAACATAATTCATTGTAAAATTGTAAGAAAAATAAATAAAAAGAAATGTTCAAACCTTAAATATGTTAACACTTGTCATCATTTAAGTTTTCTACAATAACCACTAAGATAATTGTAATTAAAGTGGAAGATTATCATATCGCACACAACTTTAACTAAATAAATATGTGACAATCAATATCAAATTATTTGGGTCTATTTCGTTTTCCTGTCAAAAAGCTGAGTAACTATTTCGAATACAAACGAATTTCAAATATATTAAATACCAATGGATTTTGAAGTGTGTATTATATTATTGTTGTTCAATTCAGTTAAAAAACGCACCTACTGCGAATAGAAAAACATAACCATGAATTCATTATATAGAATCAAAAGACAGATAAATAAATAACCAGTGATTCAAAAACAATGGTTCTCGATGTATCATATTAAATACATTTATTGCCATCGCTATTCTTTTACAAAGTAATTTATATTGACAAACCATGAAAAAAATTTATTATTATTTTCCTTTTTTAAAAAATATACCTTAACTAAAAATTATCATTAGCTTATAAATCTAGTTCATCATTACTGGTTGAGAACCTACATGACGTCATCACATTTCCCTTCTGCGATATTTAACCAATACGAACTAATTCTATGGTTAGGATAATTTATTATTATTATTATAACGTCACATCTCAATATACTATCTCCCCAAGCAGGCGGAAAATCTAATGCACTTCAAAAATTAGTCATTACACCGGACAATAATCCATCAGCTATTTATTTGTTTCATACATTTCTTTAGAACAAAATATCGATCATATCTCACATAGAAATTTCTTCGGCTTACTCACAAATCCTTTGTATATAACAATGACGAGCATAATACACTTTTAATAAACATAAAACGAATCCGTTTTCATGAGAGAACAGTTAGAATCAGTTATTTACACTTTGGTGGACTCATAGCGTCTATTAAAACTACTATGAATATTCCCGACATTATTATGAATGCTGCTAGCGCCGCCAACGATGATTTTTATTAATGCTAGTAGCGCAGCCAGCTATAATTTAAAAAAAAATAAACAAACGAAGAAATAAACAAACAAAATAATAAATTTAGAAAAAATGGAAGTTAATTTTACTTATTTAAACATGTTTATCCTCAGCAATGGAAATATTAGAACGCATAGAGGCGGAAATTGACGCAACAAGTAAGAAAAATATATAATTTTATTATTTAAAGATGATATTTATAAAATTCGATAAAAAAAATTGAAGGCCCTCCGGAGCAGCCGCCCCCGGCAGGTGCTGCAGCCCTAGCAAGAGTTTCAGCCCCAGCCTCAGGAGGAGTTGCAGCCCCAGCCGGAGGTGCGGCGCTATCAGAAGCTGAGGTTGGTGCCGGACGGAATTGAGGAGAGCCGTGGAGGCCATAGGGGCCGCGCCGCATATTGGTGGCGCGGTGGCCGTGGCGGTTACAGCAACAATGGGTGGCGCAGAGGCCGTGGGGGCCGCGTAGGTAGAGGCCATGGCGGTAGGGGCCGTGGCGGCATTGGCCGTGGCGGCAGGGGCCGTGGCGGTAGGGGCCAGCGCCTGAGCGCCAGCACGGCAAATTTAGAAAGTTATCTTTTATTTATATATTTTATGAAAATATAATTGTTTCTTTTTCTTTTCAGCTGAAAACTGTAATAGATTTAATAAATCGCATTTAAAAATTATCCACGTGTTTTATTTCTAATATTATTCATATTATGTTTCATCAAGTTAATTCAATTAATTCCTCTGACTGGAGGGCAAAAAATTGTTGCACAGCACGTAGGACTTGCAATTACGGCTATATTTTACTACTAATAACGATCATATTTAAATAAAATATCTGAAATATATATTGAACTTTCTAATAGGTACGCATTTCGTCAAAATCAAATCATATTTTTAGTATTTTATAAATTAATTATTAATTTCTGCTATTTTTATATAAATCGTATCACCTACGCCTGTCAATTGTTTAACAAAATAGATTTAAATAGTTTGACGTTTTATATTTATTCTAAGAAATAAATTTACTGTAAAAGCAATCTGAAGGTTAGAACAAATATTATAAATTAGAAAAATAATGTAACTACGATATGGTTTAACCCATATGCGGATAAGAAAGTTCGGTGCATGACACTGCAGATATTTTTTTTATTAATAAATGACAAAAATTTGTAGTGTTTGCAATATTAGTAAAGACGTTAATAATTTTCATAAAAATAAAGAGGAATATAATGCAAGATGCAAAACTTGTATGAGTAATTATTATTTCACAAATAAAAATAAACTTAGAGAAAAAGTGGAATGTGAATGTGGAAGATTTGTTGTAAAATCATATCTTCGTAGTCACAAGTCTAAAAATATACATTTACGAAATTATTAACAATTTTTTTTTGTTATAAATGGATATCAACACAATTAAAGAATTACGACAGATGTGTAAACAAAATGGTATTAAAGGTTATTATAGAATGAATAAACCTGAATTAATATTTCATTTAAATAGATTCCCGTTTGAAGATGATTTATTTAGTGCACCTAAGCCTATCAGAATTGCAAAAGTAAAATGTGATGGTTGTAGTACATATTATGATCCAGAAAAACGTGCAGAACATTTTAGAAGTAATAAACATTTATTTTAACAAAATTGTAGAATTGTAGAGGTTGAAACTGCATTTCAAAATAGGTTGGCCACATATCATATAAATAATAATACTAACATAAGAGACCCTTCAATATTTCTTGCCTCTATTAAATATACTTTATTAAATAAAATACAAGAAAAGTTGGTTGATAACAATCTTAAGGTAAACTTGGAATTATTTTGTAATTATAAGCAGCTTGACATTGAATCTGAAATTATTGAAGAACAAAATTTTAAAACACGCAATGTAGCCATTTGTGATAGTACAGACCTAGAAGAATACTATGCTGAAGCAGAAGAAAAATTACTTGCTGAAGTGGAGGAATTTGAAAGAAAGGGATCCGGTTGGGTTTTATATAGTGTAAATTCTATAGAGCTGCGAATTAATAACTATGTTCCATTACGTGGATCTTCTTATGTGGCACTACCAAAATGGATACAAGACAAGAAAGCAGTTGTAAATGTGGAAAATAACGACGACAAGTGTTTTATGTGGTCGATATTATCATTCTTACATCCAGTAGATATACATACTTGTAGATTAACATACTATAATAAATACATAGATCAAGTTGAAACAATGTTTTATTATATTCGATTTCCTATGGCACTGAAAGATATTAGGAAATTTGAAAGGCAGAGTAATATCTCTGTAAATTTATATTCTTTTGATGAGCAAGAAATAATATTTCCAGTATATGTAACAAAAGACAAGAAAGATCAACATATAATTTTGTTGTATATAAAGGACGATAAGAATAGTCACTATTGCTGGATAAAAAATATGTCACGATTAGTGGGATCACAATTATCTAAGTATGAAGGTTCAATGTATCCCTGTGATCGATGTTTATTATTTTTTAATTCTGAGTATAAGTTAAACATTCACAAAGTTGATTGTAAAACCAAAGATTTAGTAAAAGTAATAATGCCAAGTGAAACTGAGAAAATCCAGTTTAAAAATTATAGAAATAAAATGAAAGTTCCATTTGTTATATATGCAGACTTTGAATGTCTAACAAAAAAAATTCAAACATGTGCACCATCAAATAACAAATCATACACACATAGATACCAAAAACATGAACCTTCAGGTTTTTGTTATTATATAAAATACATACATAAAGAATATAAGCCACCTGTTGTATGTAGAGGTCCTAATGCCGCAAAAGTATTTATGGATAGAATTAGACAAGAAGTAGAAGAAATTGGTAACTATTATGATGAAATTGAGGAAATGTTACCTCTTACCAATACAGAAATAGAACAATATAATACAGAAGAAAATAAAAAAGTACGCCATCATGATCATTTGACTGGAAAATATATAGCACCTCTTTGTAATACTTGTAATTTAAAATGCCAAACTCCTAAATTTGTGCCTGTATTTTTCCATAACTTGTCCGGTTACGATTCGCATTTATTTATCAAAGAACTTGCTTATGATGACCAAGAAATAGATTTAATCCCATGTAATGAAGAACGGTATATAAGTTATACTAAGCATACAGATGATCTACAAATTAGATTTGTGGATTCATTTAAATTTATGTCGAGTGGTTTGGAAAATCTTGCAAAGAATTTAAAAAAAGAACAAAAAACATCATTGACTAAATACTTTAAAGAAGATGAGGTTGACTATGTAACTAAGAAACTAGCATATTGCTATGATTACATGGATTCATGGTCAAGATTTACAGAGAGAAGTGTTCCACCTAAATCGGAATTTTATAGCGAACTAAACGATTCAAACATAAGTGATACAGACTATGAACATGTATTAAATGTATGGAATAAATTTAATATGCAAAATCTAGGAGACCTTCATGACTTGTATGTAAAAACAGATGTATTATTGTTGGCGGATATATTTGAGAATTTCAGATTAATATGCTACAATTTATACAAATTAGACCCAGCATGGTACTTAACAACACCTGGACTAACATGGGATGCAATGTTAAACTATACAAAACAGGCATTAGACCTAATATCTGACTATGATATGATTTTAATGATTGAAAAAGGTATTAGAGGAGGAATAGCACAGTGTTGTAAGCGGTATGTAAAGTCAAATAATAAATACATGGAAGATTATGACCCCACAAAATCATCTAATTATTTAATGTACTTAAATGCCAACAATTTATATGGTTGGGCAATGTCGCAGAAGATGCCATATGCAGGTTTTGAATGGGCCAGTAAAAATATTAATTTAAATCTAGCGGATGATGCAAATGAAGGATATATTGCTGAAGTTGATTTAGAATATCCCATGTAGTTACATGATTTACATAAAGATTTACCACTGGCACCCGAATCAAAAAATCCACCAGGATCTAATCAATGTAAATTACCAACTACATTGGATAACAAAAAAAGATATGTTTTATATTATAGAAGCTTGAAACAATATCTATCAAAGGGAATGGTATTAAAACAGGTACACAGAGTAATAAAATTTCGACAATCTTATTGGTTAAAGAATTATATAGACTTGAATACGGAAATGAGAAAGAAAGCAAGTAGTGAATTCGAAAAGGACTTTTATAAATTAATGAATAACAGCATATTTGGAAAGTCTATGGAAAACATTAGAAAATATGTAAACATAATACTATGTCCAAATGCTAAAAAAAAGTGAAAAGCTTATAAGCAAACCAAACTTTAAACATAGAAACATCTTTACTGAAAATCTTGTGGCCATACATATGAATAAAACTAAAATAACATTCAACAAACCAATTTACATTGGTTTGTCTATATTAGACATATCAAAAAAGTGAATGTATGATTTCCATTATAATGTTATGAAACAAAAATATAAGCATAATATAGAGTTACTCTATCAAGATACGGATTCCTATATTTATAATATTATCACGGAAGACTTTTATTAAGACATGAAACATATGATAGATCACTTTGATACATCCGACTATCCTGTTGATAATAAATATAACATAACCATAGTGAACAAAAAGGTAATTGCAAAAATGAAAGATGTAAATATGGGCTCTCCAATGACAGAATTTGTTGGCTTAAAGACAAAAATGTATGCGTTTGATGTATTAAGTAAAACAGTTCAAAAGAAGGCCAAAGGTACCAAGAAAAATGTAGTTAAGAATAATATTACTATTGACGATTATAAAAACTGTTTATTTAATAGCGAGAAGATATCCAGAAATATGAATACTATTAGAAATGTAAAGCATGACATTTATTCCATCAATCAAAATAAAATCGCTCTGTATCCTGACGATAATAAAAGATATATACTAGAAAATGGGTTTGACACATTACCATGGGGTCACTATTCTATTAATAAAAATTAACGGTAGATATATTAATATTTAAATAATAAATATAAAAAGTAATAGTAGATATTTAAATTAAAATATTTAAATAATAGATATATAAAATAATTGTAAATATTAAAATTAAAATATCTAAATACTAAATAGATATAAAATATAATTGTGATATTTAAATTAAAATATTTAAATAGATATATAAAAAATAAATGTAGATATTTAAATTAAAATATTTAAATAATAAATATAAAAAATAATTTTAGATATTTAAATTAATATATTTAAATAAAATTAATGTAGTTAAGATAAAATGTTTTCATTAAAGCGACGGCTATATTTACCATTTGCCATATCTTTCTCCATATTTATGGCTAGAAAATCATATTTCTTTTTCCAACAAAAGTTACAAAGATCTCTAAACTTTTCTATACTCATATCCGTGCCAGCGAAATCATTATATGCATGTTTTAAATTAGTACTCTCAGTAAGGTGACAAAGTATAATATAGTTTGCATTAACTCTGACCATCTGTTTCGGTATGCGGCTTAATGTTTGACATGTGCATATACAACAAATACCATAATGTCTACCTCTACTAAAGTAATCTTCAAGTATTTTTATTTTTCGTGTATCAATATCATCAAATATTGCTACTGAATTAGGTTTTACATTTTCTACAGGTGTAACGTCTTCAGCATTTTCAAATTTGTAAAAGCCTATACGATTTTTCAAATGACTATTCATTTCATTTACAAACTCGTCAAGATATTTGTATTTTAGTTGATGTAATGATTTTGAATAAACATATATATATTTTGATATATTAAACAGTTATGCGTATCTGTTAACATTTGTAATATAATGTTTGTTTTACCACAATTTGATGGTCCACATATTATACATCTTAGAGTGTTGGGGAAATATTTATATCTATTTTGTTGCTCTTCTTCTATAGTTATATTCTCTAAACCTTTTCCTACTTTTTTAATTTTAAACTCCATTTATAAGCGATTAAAAATCTTTTACTACCGTGTTTGTTAAGCTACATTATTTTATATTTGAATCACTAACTATCAGACAGTGTACAATAGTATTTTCTGGAAACTTTTTATTAAACTGAAGTCAATCTTTACATCTGTAATTGATTCCTTTATGGTCTCGTTTTGATATAAACAATCTATAACAAATATTGGATAGTTTTTATTAAACTCATATTTAGAAACAATAGGTGCATTAATATGTTTGTTATTAAGTAAATATGTCTTTTGAAAGTTTTTAAACATTGTGTATACACTACTATAGTCATTGTGGTCAGTATCTAACATTAAGTTTTCCTGTGGATAGCCATCGTTGTTTAATAATGCTTTTATATCATGCAGGTCAAAAAAATCAAATTTTGAATTATCTACAGTTACATCTGTATCACGATTTTTAGAAAACGCTATGATAAAATATTTTGGACGTTTTGCTAGGGTTGCTACTCGCCATGTATATTTCATCACATCTTTAGGAATTGTAGGATTACATTCATAAGTCCATGAATTATAATTTATTATTTGCTGTTTGTTTGAAGCTATAAGATTACTAATTTCTATTTGTTTTTCCAATGTGGAAATTACTAGTGGCATACTCCAATATACTTCTGAAATATTAATTTGCAAATTGTCTTTTAATGCCACAGGTGCTTGTAAACAATTTGAATCATCTGTTGCTCTAAGTAGTTGTAGTTCCTGACTGACACGTAAAATAGCTTTATTATATGTTTCAAATATACCGAAAATATTTTTTAGTGGTACAGTAATGGAAGAATATCCCTTTTCATCTAAAACATTCTCAGTGCCCCAGCCATCAAACATGTCTTGTTTATTAAAAGTAGTTAAACCTTTAATTGTTGTTGTGTAACCTGGAGCAATAACTACTTCTACTTCCATACTGGATAGTAAATATTTTATTTGTGAATAGAGATGCATTATTCCATTTTGAACAAATTGAATCGTCTTATAATTAGCAGATGTCAGTAGGGTACCTTTGCCTTTAATTTGACCGGCTATTACAAGATTACTGTTTGCAGTGTCATAAATAACATCCTGATTGGGAACTTTAATCACTGTAAATGTATTTGGTGTATTAATTCTACCTACTATCATAGGTAAATATTTTATATATTGGTAACGCTGGATAGGTGGTTTATGTACTCGCTCATTAATAGAATAATCTTATATTGCTGTATCCATTTATATAGAAAAAAATTTTACGTTTTTCTTATATGTAAAGTTATTAACAATGGTTCAGTTCTAAAGTCTATTAAATTATCATCTTGATCTATTAGTTTTAATTAAAATTTATGGATAATATGCCAAGTTAATAGGATGCTCAATTATATCATAACCAGGTCTTACTTTTAGAAAAAATTCATATATTGTACTAGTTTCTGTCGGGCCGATATACCATCCTTTTGTAATATTTGAACATACTTTGATAGTCTTAACAGGAAATATATCCAAAGTGTTATCAGACACGTGCAGTATGTTTGGCTCTAGTACCCATTTATTAAATCCCAGCAATGGTCCTATTGAGTTATATGTTGTAAAGGCGATGGTATAAATACTTTTAATCATATTTTTCATAGTATTGTCATTTGGTTTTAATGTGAATCCTATACCGATAATTTCTTCTAGTATGTCTTTCAAGTCTTTATATCTATATGTACTATCATCAATTTTAATTGTTTTACTAACAATCTCTTTAATATAAGTAAAAGTATTATTTTTTTATTTTTCCGATACATTTGGAATAGTAAATGATGTTTTTAAACTTTTCAGACACAATTCATATCTACCATCTGATAAATCTAGTGGGGGGGGGGGAAATAATTACTAATTAAAATAGATTGATTCAAATTTTTATAATTATCTAATGTGAGTGTACCCATTTAATATAAAAGAAATTATATATAAATTCTATACATAACTTTCCACAATTTGTTTCACTATATGACTGTTGTCTGTCATAATTATAATATATTTCAGCCTTATTAAAATACTTTACTAATTTTATTTCAGGGTTTACGTTTCCATAACTATCAAAATAGTAAACTTTATTATCAATTTTTATATAAGCTACCCAGTGAGTACCTGGTCCCGAATTAGGATCTAAATTAACTATACCTGATTCATTCTTGTTAATTAGTTTAGGCAAAGTGTCATCCATAAATACACCTACATTCTCGAACAGTCAGTCGTAGCGAACGGACGTGTCGTGAGCGCTCAACACACTGTGTAGAGATTACATATTAACTCTTAATAAAAACTTCAAAAAAAATATTACACAACTAACTCTTACATCTACATAAATTTAATTATCGTGCACTGTGCGTAGGCCAATAGGCCAACGCGCCAAACTCAAATGGAATGGCAAGAAACCAGCCAAAACAAACCTAAAAGAAAGAATGACATCCAAGAAGCTAGAAATGTTCGAATGAGATCAGACAACTCGTCTTCGCCACCAACCGAAACTTATAATCGGTTTCAGATATTAAGTGGAAACACTGAAACAACAACCACTACTAACGATAAGACTCCTGAAATACCGAAGCCACCACCTATCTTCATACCCGGAGTCATCGATGTGAAACCACTGATAAATATAGTCAAAGACTCAATACAAGACAACTATTTCCTGAAAACGATTGGAAACAGTCAAGTTAAGCTACAGGCACACAACATAGAAAGCTACAGAAAAATTGTGAAAACCCTCAAAGAAAAAGAAACAATGTTCCATACCTACCAACTAAAAACACAGCGTAGCTACCGTATAGTCATAAGAAATCTGCACCATTCGACGGATGTTGAAGATCTTCAAAAAGAAATCGAAACAAAGGGACACAAAGTAACAAACATCCACAACATAAAACAAAAAATCACTAAGAAGCCTCTGCCATTATTCTTCGTAGAACTTGCTCCCAATATAAACAATAAAGAAGTATACAACATAAATTTCTTGCAATACACAAAAGTGCAAATCGAACCACCAAACCCCAAAAAAGAAGCACCTCAATGTGCTAGGTGCCAATGCTATGGACACACTAAAGCATACTGCTCAAAACAGCCACGTTGTGTGAAATGTGGAAAGGATCATTTTACGAAAGAATGCACAAAAGATAGCACAACCGAAGCTACATGTGCACTCTGCCAAGGAAAACACCCAGCAAATTACAAAGGCTGCATAGTCTACAAGGAAATACAGAAAAGAAAATTCCCACCGACAAGAGAAAGAAATCCAGCACAAAAGCAACAACCACCACTACAACAACAACAACAGCAGCAGCAGCAGCAGCAACAACAACAAAAAGAACAACAACAAACTTACTCACAAACAAAAATAGCGGATGGCACATATGCCCAAGTAACTAAAAATATTGAAATAAACAACAACAATGAAACAAACCCACAAATACCACAGTCGAAACAAGATAAACTCGAACAAATGATGCAAAAACTATTAGAAAGAATGGACACCATGCTAAATCTGTTAACAATCCTAGTCACCAAAATAAAATAATGGTGCACAACCTGTACATTTCACTCTGGAATGCTAATGGCTTGGCTCAACATAGCCAAGAGATAAAAACCTTCATCCATAATCACCATATAGACATAATGCTTGTGTCAGAAACTCACTTCACCTCTAGAACACATTTTAAAATACCCTTTTACTCAACATACATAACCACACATCCGGATGATACAGCCCACGGCGGAACAGCTATAATAATAAGAAATTCGATCAAACACTATGAATTACCGGGACTCTGTATGGAGCACATACAAGCAACCAGCATAGTAGTTGAAGATTGGACAGGACCTATAACCCTCTCTGCGGTGTATTGCCCCCCAAAATTCAATATCAAAGAAAACGATTTTTATACATTTTTCAAAACACTTGGTAACAGATTTATAGCAGGAGGCGATTATAATGCTAAGCATACCGATTGGGGATCACGACTAATAACACCACGTGGCCGCGAACTACGTAAAACAATGCTAACCAACCATTTATCTCATACATCCACAGGAGAACCAACACATTGGCCAACCGACAGAAATAAAATTCCAGACCTGATTGACTTCTGCATAACACACAATATAGCCAGAGGCTACATACACTCAGAATCATCATTAGAATTGTCATCTGACCACACACCAATCTTGATAACCCTCAGTACACAAGTAGCAACTACACCCAAGCCCCCAACCTTATACAATAATCACACCGATTGGGAATACTTTAGACATAAAGTACAGGAAAATATAAACTTAAAAATACCATTGAAAAGCGGCCCAGACATTGACAATGCAACGGAACATCTGGTGAAAGCTATCCAATGTGCAGCCTGGGACGCAACACCCACAAACAACAAGATAAATCAAGATACAATTCGGTATCCAAGTATCATTAGGCAAAAAATAGCAGAAAAACGACGACTTCGCAGAAATTGGCAAAATTCACGAAATCCAATTGACAAAACCAGATTCAACCAATCCGCCAGGTACCTCAAAGAAATGCTATACGAATGGAACAATAAAAACACCCAAGAATACCTATCGAGTCTCACTGCAACCCAAGCAACAGATTACTCGCTATGGAGAGCAACTAAGCCACTAAAACGACCACAACAACGAATACCACCAATCAGGAAGCATGATAACACTTGGGCAAAGAGTAATATTGAAAAAACTGAAGTCTTCGCAACACATCTTGCTGAAGTCTTTAAGCCCTACCCAAGAGAAATAACAGAAGCAGAAGAACAAGACATTCATAGTATACTGGCATATCCCAACCAACTACTACCGCCACTAAAAAATATCAACATAAATGAAATCCAATCAATAATCAAACACGACTTAAGCATTCGGAAAGCTCCCGGATACGATCTAATAACGGGAAAGATACTAAAAGAACTACCAGTGAATGCAACCAAACTAATAACCTTTATATTTAATGCCATCCTAAAACTAAACCACTTTCCTTCGCAATGGAAAATTGCGCAAATTATTCTTATCCCGAAACCTGGAAAGCCTACAGAAGAAGTTACTTCATACCGACCTATTAGCCTTCTACCAATATTATCAAAAATATTTGAAAGGCTACTCCTTAAAAGAATAAATTTAGTGCTTTCCAAACATAAATTAATCCCCGATCATCAATTTGGCTTCAGGAAAAATCACGCTACAATAGAACAAATACATAAAGTAACCAAAGTAATAACTGAATCCCTCGAAAAGAAAGAATACTGCTCAGCCGCCTTTCTCGACATCACACAAGCGTTCGACAAAGTCTGGCACGATGGACTTCTGTGTAAGCTAAAACAAATACTGCCAAACAACATATATCTAATAATAAAATCCTACCTAACTGACAGACACTTTCAGGTAAAATACCAAAACGAATTTTCACAAATATACCCATTCAAATCGGGTGTACCGCAAGGCAGTGTGCTTGGACCCATGCTGTACGTTTTATTCACAGCGGACATTCCAACAACCCCATACTCAACCACCGCTACATTTGCAGATGACACGGCAATCCTAACTTCCAACAAAGATCCTCAAATCGCATCAGCTATGCTACAAGATCATCTCACTTACATTCAAAACTGGCTTAAAAGATGGAGAATAAAGGCAAATGAAAACAAATCAGTACACGTTACATATACAACCAGGAAAGAAACATGTCCAACTGTTTACTTAAACAATAAAGCATTGCCCCAAGCAGAAGAGGCCAAGTACTTAGGAATGCACCTAGACAGACGACTAAACTGGAGAAAACACATTAAGAAAAAGAGAACACAATTAAATTTAAAACTCCAAAAAATGTACTGGATACTGGGCCGCAAAACCAAGCTAACATTGGAAAACAAACTCCTGATCTACAAAGTTATACTGAAACCAATATGGACGTACGGTATCCAGCTCTGGGGCTCTGCTACTTTATCGAACATAGAAATATTACAAAGATTCCAATCAAAGACACTCAGAATGATTACGGACGCCCCTTGGTACGTGACCAATCAAGCAATACACAGTGACCTTAATATGCGCACAGTGAAAGAAGAAGCCAAATATGCAACTGAAAAATATATCAAGAGACTCGAAATTCATCCCAACCACAGTGCGCTTAACCTTTTAGATAATAGCCTAGACATATCCAGACTAAACAGATACAAGCCACTGGACATCCCTCATAGATTTAGAAAAACCAATCAAACACACATATAGCATATGCATAGATGAGTACATAAGGGAAACATGCCACAGGGCAGCTATCCCACATGCTAACAAACGTCAAAATATTTACTTATTGTCCGCTAGAAGACAGATTGTAGATCAATTAATAAAAAAAAAAAAAAAAAATAAATACACCTCTAAAATATGGAAGTCTTAACTCTTTAGCATATTTCAATATTTCTATATTTGACAATGGTCTCTCTGGTATACATTTTTTTTTATTTTTCCTCCACGTTTCTGTTTATTATATGCAGGATCGCCTATATACATCCCATTACCAAAAACCTTCTCGCCTACTTTTTTACCTGCTTGCAACATTGCACCTGTTCCTAGAGCGGCTAATGCACCTTTAATTAATGTCATTACAGCTGGAATTGCGAATGGAAGAAAGCCGCCATTTTTTACAGCAATATGCACCGCCTAATTTTATACATGACCCTTTTATTATTGGTTCTGCTGGCAAAAGTATTACACCACCTCTCTTGTCTGTTAAACTATTTAATAATTGCGTTGTTGGTAAATCAATACTGCCTTTTACATTTGCTAATTGATTTACAATATCCTGTACATTGTTTGAATTAGTATTTTGTAATGCCGCCATTAACATTGTTACAGGAATAGGTATTTTTGATGCAGGACTTATTTTTTTATCTGAGATGCAGATAATTTTATAGTAGCTCCTACTCCTTCCTGCTTAGCTTTTTGAATTTTATTTAATTGACTTTTACTCAATATTTCTGCCATTTCAACTGATTTATTAGTATTAAAATTAAGACCCATTCCCATTCCCATTTTACGTTTCGCTTTCATTATACTTGTAACTGATCGAGCAGCTATTTTTTCTTTAAAACTTGCATTTTTATCTAATACTCTATTCCATGCTTTATTTTCTAATATATAATCAGCTTTATTTCTGTTGTATACATCTGTATATTTAGAATAAGCTATGTCATGTTCTCGGCAAGCTTCATCTAATCCGTTAACTCCTTTATCACCTCTTGCTAATCGCTTTTCTAACTTTGTACCTGGGCCACAGTAATTATAACCTGGTATATGTACTTCAAGCGGTAATTTATTTATTAAACTATTTGCAAATTCCAGATCCTTCTTTTTTCCTCATTTATAAAGAAACATTTTCCCGTTCTAAATGGAAGATTATCTTGAAAAACGTAAATATGTTTACCGCAAATCTTATAAATATTATAGTAAAATTAATCTAGTTATGCATTTGGGCGAAGTTTTATTTACAGGCAGTAGTTTATCAGCGATAGCAATGCCCTTATTATCAGTTATCGCTGTCGGGTCACCTTTACTTATGTGTGTCGCTGAACTCTTAAATATAAAAGAAAAAATGATTGAATTCAAGAAATGCTATGATTTTTATAATAATTTACTATTAACATTTAAATCTGGTGAAATATTAGAGGCTCAAATATTTATTAAGGAACGCGAGATAATTAAAAACATTAATTACTTTTGCGTTGAGAAATATTTAAAAGAAAAAAAGTTGAACGGTTATGACGCAATGTGAAGTGTTCTAGATTATTCTGTATTAGTAATAGTAGACAGTAAACAGTAAATTAAATTATAATCATCATTTGTTTGTTATATTTTATTATATTTACCTAATTTATATATTTATTTTGTTTAAACAAATTCCATATTTATTTTTTATTTTTTTTATATTTTTAAACAAATTCTATATCATGCATCTCTCTAGTACCTATTTTCTTCTTACCGTTATATTTTAAACTAGGAGGATTACTGTTCAACTCTTCAATACTTGGTATAAATCTATTATACCGTTCAGGTAATGATACTTTAAAATTCTCTATACCAACTATTATTTGCTCACCATACTTTCCTTCAATTACCTCAAAATATTCGATTTTATACGTTTTATTCTCCAACTCTGACAATTTTCTAAATTGTGAATTAGTACTATTTAGCATACTCGCTAATTCGTTTTTATTCTCCATTTATTAGGGAAAAAATTTGTTAAAACGTTCAGGTTTGTCAATTTACACTTTTTGTACATTTTACTAAAAATAGGGCAAAAGTACTCTTTTATGGGCATTTTCATGGTTTTTCTGGCGAAAAACCGTAAAAATAGGGCAAAAGTACTCTTTTATGGGCACATAAGTAAACTGCTAATATTTCTAGGTGCAATTGATATGTTGCATCAAAACTTAAATGTTTCTTTCTTTTTCGTTCTCGACAGTTAACATTTCATTATTATTATTGTTATATTTCATTTTTCTCGAACCTTATTACTGTCGGGTCTGTGGTTTTAGGCAGTTCTCGACTGGTTTCGGCACATATCAGCAATGCAGAGTATGCGTCACATTTGTGAATGCATAATAAATATTCTTTACGTTCTATTTTAGCTAAAACTCTCGTTGTAGTAATTTTCTTACGGAGATTTATTGTATGCTAGTTCCTGCACATTGTACATTAAAAATCCTATTAAACGATCGTCTATATAAGCGGTAAAGACCTTAGTAGTCGATCCGCTATAGTAATAAAAATAAAATAAATAAATATATATATATATATATATATATATATATATATATATTGTTTCAATGGCAACATACCGCCCGCCTTGAAAAGTTTAATTTTCAATTGATTTATGATATGGTATTTTTGACATACATTAAATTAAAAAATAAATGTTGAAATAAAAAATTGAATTTAATTTTTAACTGGTAAGGGACAAAGCTTGGTGGAGCATCTTTTGTAAGAATCACCTGATGTACTTACTGTTCCATCCCTGCCCGGACGGACATTCTCGATGTGACCTAACAACCACTTCAAAGGAGATGTGTTGTCTTCGCAGATGATGACCAATTGACCAACTGCTAGAGGAGTTGATCCTTGGGTTTTACATTTTCTTCATTCTTGTAATTGATTTAGGTATTCCCTGAACCAGCGCGTCCAGAAATGTTGGCGTAGTCTCTCAATATATTGCCAACGTGACAACCGATTAAGAGAAACAGGCAGTGAATTTGGTGTTGTACTAATGATAGCATCTCTAATTAGGAAGTGACCAGGAGTAAGAGAAGAAAAATCATTAGGTTCATTAGAAAGAGAAATAAGAGGTCGTGCATTTATGACCGCTTCTATTTAAGTCAATAGTGTACATATATCCTCAAAGTTAAAGGAGGCGTTTCCTAGAACACGTCTCAAATGTTGTTTCTTAGATTTTACCGCGGCTTCCCAAATACCTCCAAAATGTGGTGAATTTGGTGGAATAACATATCAGGAAATGTTTTTTTCTGCCATTGCAGAAATTATTTTACTTTGATTTGAATCATTCATAAATAAATCCCTAAGAACTTGTAGTTTGCGATTGGCTCCTACGAAGTTCGTTCCGTTGTCGGTATATATATATATATATATATATATATATATATATATATATATATATATATATATATATATATATATATATATATATATATATATATATATATATATATATATATATATTTGATGGTTTACCTTTACGAGCCATAAATCGTTTTAGTGCACTTAAAAAGGTTTCAGTAGAGAGATTGGTTACAAGTTCTATGTGCACAGCTTTGGTGGTGAAACAAATAAATATAGCCCCATAAGCCTTAGTAGTTTTACTGTTTCGTTTTATGCCCTGTTTAATACACATGGGTCCAAAATAAACAACTCCACAATTTGCAAATGGTCGTGCGGTGTGATTCATATATGGGGCAAATCACCCATTAGATTCTGAATTGGTATAAGTTTTACTTTAAAACAAGTGATACATTTTTTAATAATTCGTCTAGTAATATCACGTACTCCAAGAGGCCAGTATGTGTTTCTTACAGAACATAAAGTTGCTTGAGGACCTGCATGTAATTGCTTGCGATGTTCACTCTCAATGATTAATTTTGTAAATATGTGTTTCTTTGGTAACACTATCGGATGTTTCTGATTGTATTGAAGTAGCAAATTTCGTCACCTGCCACAAACTCTAATAATTCCGTTTCCATCTAGAAATGGAGTAAAGCTTGCTAAATCACTTCTTGCATGTACCATTCCATTCAACCTTAGTTCATGCAGTTCTCGTGAGAATAACATATTTTGTTCTATTTTTACGAGGACTTATATAGCGTCATTTTGCTCGTTGGGTCTAAGTAGGCCGGTTTTGATTTCTTACATTCCTTTTACTTTCTGATTTATGTTAAATGTAAATCGAAAACAATACGCCGCTATACGTACAATCTTGTGAAGCACTGAATATCTGGTTAAAGTATCAGTGTCATTATTTGCTATAACTGTGGTTATTGTAGTTATACGACGTTCTAGAACTTCTTCGATTTCTGGGTTCGAAGATGCAGTATTTCGTAGTCGCATAAAAGCCATGCTGTTGATTTCTTCATTCGACGAGCTAAAAACAAAGAGCCATATAACTCTAATTTAGGTAGAGGTATATATTTTTAAGTGGTGCAATTCTAGATTTAGCACATAATAAATTGCTGGAATGAAGACCATTCGTACTAGTTGTGCGTAAATATATGTAGACACCATAGGCCATTTCGCTTGCATCACTGTATCCATGTATTTCTATCCTGCTTACATCATTAGACTGGATTACCCATCTTCGAACTGTCAAAGCATTTAGGCTGTTTACTTAACCTTTGTATTGGCATCAGCTGGTATGTATCTCAAAAGCAACTGATCCGTCCCAGTTAAAATTTAATTTATAAAAGATTTTGCATAAGTATTGTATTAGTTACTATTCCAGGTCCAATTAAACCTAACGGGTCATATATTTTAGCAATATATGATAGCATCGTCCGCTTTGTTGTGCGCGATACGTGCATATCTTTTAAAATAGAATATTAAAAATTGTCCGAATGTGAGTTCCATTGCACTCCTAATGTTTTAATTCTTTTATCTTTATTGAGATTTACGGTTGCATGCTCACTGCCATTTATTGGGATATAATTTAATTATTCTGGATTATTTGATACCCATTTACGTAGTTCAAATCCTCCATTGGCAATTATAGTTCTAACTTCATATTGAATGTTTTTAGCCTCGTGAATTTTTTTGGCACCAGTAAAAAGGTCGTCTACTTAGAAATCTCTCCTTGTTATTGCTGTTCCAATAGGGTAATGAATAGCTTCCTCTTCAGCTAATTGAAACAGTATTTTAATAGCGAGAAATGAGCTAGATGTGGTTCCGTAGGTTACCGGTGATAACTCATACGTTTGCATGTCATCCTTACTGTTGTTAAGCCATAAGATGCGCGTCAGAGGAATATCTGATTCATCAATAAGAGCATGGCGATACACTTTAGCTATATCGCGGTTCTACATCGTTTAACTATTGAAAGAAGATCTTGCTGCATTACTGGACCAGTCATCAGAGTATCGTTCAATGATATTCCAGAAGAAAACTTAGCAAAGCCATCAAAAAAGCACGTAATTTGGTGGTCAAACTAGTGTGCTCTATGACAGCGTGGTGTGGCAAATAAAATATTGAAGACACATCTGGCGTGAAGAACTTGTTGGACACGAATTTCATATGGCCTAACTTTAAATGTTCATTCAAGAAATCAGTATAAGAGGCTTTTAGTTAAGGTTGTCTTTCCAATTTTCTTTCTAATAAATAAAATCGCTTTAATGTTGTGTCTTCAGATTCGCCATCTTTAAATTATTGGGTTTTATTGGCAATCTTACTATGAATCGCCAATCCTTGTTTCTTCTACCTGTGATTTAAAAATGCTCTTCACATGCTTTTTCTTCAAGTGTATAATTTACAGCTGGAGATTATTCTTCCAATTGCCAAAATCGTGTTAGCTTTGCATGTAATGAGTTTTCAAATGATAGATTACAGAGAGTTGGGTCCAATTTATATTTTTTAAATTAACTTTGCCAGAAATAATCCAAACAAAATGAGTTTTTTGTAAAAGTAGTTTTTTATTTGATATTTTGATTTGACCAATATTAGTTTCCAAAACAGTTCAGCGCCCATAAAAATGTCAATGACATTAGAATTATTGAAGCTTGAATCGGCTAATTTAATGGTTTTTGGAAATTTAATTTCTGCTTTGCTGAATGAATTTAGTGGAAGACATTTAAAATTTGATTTATAACAAAACATTTAAATTTGCTTTGAAATTCATTGTATCGTGATTTTATTTTGACATCTGTCATATGGTTCACTTTTGATTGAGAATTAATAATACCTATTACGGGTATGTTTACTGGAACCGTAGGTAATTTTAAATGTTTGACAAGAGTTTCAGTTATGAATCTTGCTTGCGCACCTGAATCTTGTATTGCTCTGCATTCATGTACCTGGCCATCATTATCAAATATATTTATGAGAGCGGTTGCTAATACGAAGTGTGATTGTGTTTGATGATTTGAAAAGTGATTTGAAACTATGGTAGCGATTGAAGCAGGTAATGACGTTGATGATTCTCTTGAAGATTGTTCAAAATGTAATAACGTGATATGCCTTTTATTGCATCTTCAGCATACACTTTAAATGCAATGATTTGTGGTATGATAAGATCTTAAGTAATTTATATGTAGGTGGGATTAAAATTTAAAGGCATATCAGTCTCTTGGGCTATTCACGCCATAAACGCCAGTTAAGCTTCCTGTCAAATAGAAGACAAAGAAAACGGACAGTTTTCATAAATGGAAGATCAGTACCTTTGAGAGAGAGCACAGGATCTAAGTGAAGGTGACGGCGTTGACAGAAATGTATGCACTCTGTTTCGGCCGCAGAAAATACGAAACCTTGCTCAGTTACCCAGGTATAAAGACGATTGATTGTAAACTGCAGCTGACGCTCTATGGAAGCCATATTGCGAGAACTGCATAAAATCGCTTAACCGTCCAAGTACAAGGATCCCTGCACAGGTGAACGAATACACTGAGCAACACCGTTGATGGCCACAACAAGCTACGAGACACTCAAAAAGATCCTTGCGGTACGCCATTTTTCTGAATGAAAATGTTGGAGCGATCATTTCCCACACGAACTTGAAACTTCCTTAAGGTAAGAAAGCTTTCAAGAAATATGGGAAGATTACCTCTCGTACCCCAGGAGTGTAAAGTGCGCATAATACCAAAACGCCAAGTGGTATCATAGGCTCGGGCAAAATAAAAAATACTGCTATCATATGTTGCTTGTTGAGAAAAGCATTGCGGATGGTTGATTCAAGTCTTATCAGCTGGGCTGCAGTGGAACGGTTATGGTGGAAGCCGCACTGGATGTTATACAACAGGTTGTTTGATTCCAGGAACCAAACAGGATGCCTGTTGATCATGCGTTCCATGAGCATGCAGACACAACTGGTAAGCGAGACTGGGCGATAGCTAGATGGCAGTGTTTTGTCTTTTATAGGCTTTGGGATTGGTACAATAATCGCTTCACGCCAGGGCTTTCGCCAAATACTGGAAAACCAAATCCGATTATACATTTGTAGAAGAAATGTTTCCCCAGCAGGATCCAAATGGCGAAACATCTGGTAGTGAATAGAATCAGGTCCAGCTGCGCTGGCGTGAAAATCTAAAATCGTACTTTCAAGTTCATCCACGCAGAAAGAAAGATTGTATATTTCATCGCCCAGAGAAACAAAATTGAGACATTGACGTTCGAAGTTTGACTTTCGAGCGAGAAACTCAGCTGGATAGTGATTGGAACTTGAAGTATCTGCGAAAGTGGCAGATATAATATTAGCAACATCAGACCAACAGGTAATGACATTGCCACTGATTTGTTGGCCAAAAACAGTGCTAGAATTGGATCGGCTAGATATTTTTCACACCTTCTCCCATACCTTTGAAACTGGAGTGGAGCTTATATTGGAAGAAATGTATTTTTGCCATGACGCTTTTTTACTCTTTCGAACCATTCTTCTAGCTTTTGCCTTGGCTTGGAAGTAATGGATCATATTTGCAGTGGTTGGAAATCGCCTAAAATGGCGAAAAATACGTCGCCTTCTCGGATAGCAATTATGCACTCTTCGTTCCACCAAAGAACGAGTATTCTATTAGAATGAATAGGTGTTAAAGGAATACTTTCTTGCGCAGCAGACTTAATTGCATCCGTGAAATACCGAACATAATCTTTTACGTCAACGAAATTATTTTCACCAAATACAGCCAACTCCGAGATTAGATCCCAATCTGCTCGCTTTAAAGCCCATTTTAGACAACGAGTATTAAAATCTGAGCCCTGCAAAACTTTCAGAATGATCGGGAAGTGGTCACTTTCATGCAAGTCCGAGTGCACATGCCACTCAAACAATGGAGATATGGCTGCAAAACAGATCGTTATTTCAATTTCAGTGAAAGATCTCCACGCTGCAGAAAAATGTGTCATACTACCATCATTTAAGATGACATGTGTACTTTAGTTATGTAGGTGTTCCAAGCATCTACCACGTTGATTAAGAGTTCTTGATCCCCATTCAGGATTATGGGCGTCGATATCGCCCATAAGAATGAATGGAAGAGGCAATTGATCAATTAAATCAACGATATCACGCTTATCGACATTGTCGTTTGGCGGAAGATAGATAGAACATAAAGTGACCAGAAGAAGAATAGCGACACGGACAGCAACAGTTTGCAATTCAGAATTCAAAGCAATCTCCTCACAATACACATTTTCGCGAACCAGAATCGCTACGCCACCACGAGCTTGGGCATCAGTAGGCACATCAGTACGAAATACTGAGAAGTCTGCTCGGCATTGATAACTTTAAATTCGGCGAAATGGCTGTAGAAATCTTAATAATTCCACTGTAGTATGAGAGGCATTATTTGGGTGTGAAAGATTTATCTCTCTCTGGCCTACAAAGATTAATGGTTGTGACTTCCATAGGAGAAGAGGATCACGAAGAATAAGATCCCTCAATTGAAAAAAATTCGGAGAGGGAAGAACTCGAAACACTGGATGTTTCTCGTTCTTCCATTGAATGTTTCAATGTAATAGATTTCAGCGTAGAAGAAGCGCTTGACTTTATATGAGTAATTTTTTGCTTTGGTTTAACGGTCAATTTTGATTTTGGTTGGTTTATGACTTTCACAGCTGCATTCGAAAAGCATTTTAAATTTTGACTAACTTTAGATTTAGGAATTTTAGTTTTAACAGAAGGCAAAACTAGAACAATTAATGAAATATTAGCGGAAGGAAGATTATCGGTCGAAACGGCAATAGATTTTTTTTTACTGGGCGTTGCAGCGACTTTGGCGAAAGAACGGCTAAATACCGGACTGGTCTGCGTTTTAATCTCTTTTCGGGCGTCGAAATAGGATGTCTTGTCAATAATTTTGATTTCGATGATCTTCTTTTCCTTCTGATTGCGTGGATAATCAACAAAAAAAGAAGGATGATTGCCAGAACAATTGACATATCGTGTGGGACCCCTACATTTCTCGCCCAAATTTTCCTGCTCACTGCACCGTGGACACACAGCCTGTGCGTCACAACGAGAAGCAGTGTGCCCAAACTTCTGGCATTTAAAACATCGCATTGGTCGAGGAAAGATAACGGAAGAGATCTTTTTGGCTCGCATTTGATCAAAGATTTTGATAGATCTTGCGAACTATCAATTCGTTTTGAATTTATGGAAAGAACATCTGCAGTGTCTTGCACCGAACTTTCTTATACGCTTTAGAGTTAAATCACATTCTATTTTCATTAATTTTCTAATTAATAATTTTTGTTCTTAGCTTTGGAACACTTTTACACTAAATATATTTTTAACAATAATTATAAAATGTCAAACTTCAAATTATTTAAGTCGATTTTGTTTTTTTTTGATAAACAATTGACAGGCGCAGATGATAACATTTATGTAAAAATAAATTAAATAAGAAGAAATTTCAAGGGCCATTTGCTTGTTTCCGGTACCGTTTGGGAAAAATTTTTTCAAATAAACAACAAAATGCTGATATCTATAATTTGTATAGTAACAAATTTTTTGTAACTGCAACTAGTTTTGAGTATCTGCAGAAACTGCAAAAAATGACTAGAGTTAACATGCCTTTCCTGTCGGAATATTGTTTCCAAATATTGAAGGTGCTCACTTCAGGCATTTGTAAATCTTAAGTTTAAATTTTCATAATTTTAGCTTCAACGGTTTAGGCTGTAGAGAGCATACACACACACAGGCACACACACACACAAACACACAGACAGACAACATTCCAAAAATAGTTGGAATTGATTCAGGGAAGGTTATAACGTATATAAATCTCGAGATCCAAATGTTCCATGATTACAATACTTACTAATACTGCGTATAAGAAATTAAAAAGGTGTTTACTTAATGAAGTCGAGGCAAGTAAAAATGATTTTAAGTTACAGTTATTTATTGTATTATTCAACGCTAATATTAAAAAAAAACATCTGGTTAGTTTCGAGAAAAAGCCTAAGTTGACCGCCCGAGGTTCGAATATCCCTCAAATATTTATTATATAATTTATGGTACTTGAAATAAATAGAAACATGAGGTTTGAGTCTTCTTAGATGATTTTAAGGGTTGCACGTGTCCGGGTAGTAATTCATATTTTGGCATTTAGTTTGTGTTACCAATTTTCGTTACAACGTTAAAAACATTTGCCTTTCGAAAGTACAATACGTAAAACAGATGTGCTGGTATTTACTTCACCATTTTTTTTTTTAGTAAGCCGTCGAAACGTTATAACGCCTTGACTCGCACGTTCTCGCGTGCACTCATCCATCACAACAAATAACAGGTCGTTAGAAGATATTACGCCCTGACACGTGTTGAGGGATTTGTAGGCTTCGACTGCTATTGGCATGCCAAATAAAACATTAACTTTTAACAAAGACTTGGTTTGTAGCATAAAGAAAATTTTCAGCTTCTGGTCACCCCACCCACCACGGAGTCACAATTTGGGACGTCACACCACAAACTGATGTGATCGCCACAGCTAACCAGGAGATATAGTCCCCCTCACCTGGCAATAAACTCCAGAACGCAGCGAGTCAGTCTCTACAACGTCTGAAGACTTAAGTCCAGGATCGTTGGACTCACCTTACTGGTACTGAGAACGTAACGGCAAGGCGGTTGATCAGATAGGGTTAGTATCTGACCACCCATTTCGAAAGAATCCGAAGCCAAAGTGTTGTGTTACGTCAGCTCAACCACCAACTTCATTTTCTCCTTCCTGACGGGTTTCCACGCACGGCGAACTCACAGGTCTGCAAATGAATAAGAAAGGAAAATCCGCAGAAGATTGGCCCACTAATCTTCCGGTAAACGTTCAGATACAACAGTGTGTTTTTAACGAATTACCTACCTCGCCCATTGGTTGCCTCTTACAACCAGGGGCTTAAGGGGACATTACAGGTTTTAGGCCTGAAAAGTGAGTCAACTTTGGGAATTTTTTATGAAAGAACTAAAAACAGTAGAGTCATGTTGTTTTGCGACTTGAATTTATCTATCCTTCCTCTATTATTGGCCATTTATTCAACAATATGTTATCACAAACATGGCCGCAACGGCGGCCATCTTGGCACCGCGTACGCGAAATATGTGCCCACTGTGTCGAGCCCCTCCTGGTTTTTTAATCTAAAAAACGCACATTGGTCTGTAAACTATAATAGACTTGCTGGATCCTGAACTATATTTCAAGAAATTTTTTGGAAATAACAACAACAATGCGACCGTGTGCAAAAAATTGATGAAATTTCCATTGCTTTTTTGAGCATAAAACGTGATAAAAATTAGTAAAATTTAACAATAATTGAATGAAAATGAGGATCCAGCAAATTTTGTTTTGTTTTCAGCCCAAGTCGTTCTAACTCTATTGGTCTAGTTGTTTGACAGCAATCGACGTCACAGTAAAAAAATAGTAGTTCCGAGAAAAACGCGTTTAAAGTTTTCGCAATGGTTCCGACTGCAATAATAATTTTTCCGTGTCACCAATGTAGACGAAAATATTCCTAAATATGTTGTGACACTATTCTAACTTGATTTTGTTATCAAATTGCAGTAATGAGAGTCCACAGATCCAATATGGCGGATGATGTCAAACAAAGCATTTCCCAATTCTCGTGAAATTGAACATACATGCGTGTTGCGGACCTTTAATTAAGAAATTGGGGTGGGAATCATAATAATTTGCAAAATAAAAGATGGTTGAATCGAAATGGCACCCCAAAAATGAAACATAATAAATCTGCGGAACCGGCGCTCCACTGAGCGCTCGGGAGGTACCTGTGCATAAGTGTCCGTAGGAGCCGTCAAATTTTTTGGATCGCATATATATATATTGTAACGTCGTTTCGAAAGCTTTTACTGGCTCTCCGCACACTGCGGTAATTTTTGCTCGGGCGCCAACCAGAAGAAGGGGGGGGGGGAACTTTGAGAAGATATTTGGGGAAGGAGTAAGTGAAAGGGCGGAGACGGTGCGTGCGAGTCCGGGATAGCTCGGTGGAGGTTATGTCCAGGTTCCGTGTAATCAGTGCCTAACTTCTGTTTTTAAACAGTATTTATTTTCGGTAAAAACACAGGGTACAACTTAATACACCCTATCGGAGACGGTGTTGTGGATGCTAAAACGTTGATGAGACACCTAGAGGGAGGTAACATAAGTTCTACCTTCGGTGGCAACACCTGCGGTATTATAATAAGAAACTACGAGGTAAACCCTTTGCGGAAACGCCGGCAAAACACCTGGAGAACAGATAAATAGTGTTTACTCTCGGTGGACACACCTGCAGGTACTATAATAAGAAGCTACTAGGTAATCCCTTGGCGGACACGCCGGCAAGATACCTGGAGAACAGTTACACAGTGGTTACCCTCGGTGGACACACCTGCAGGTACTACAATAAGAAACTACTAGGTAATCTCTTGGCGGAGACGCCGGCGAGATACCTGGAGAACAGTTACACAGTGGTTACCCTCGGTGGACACACCTGCAGGTACTATAATAAGAAACTTCTAGGTAATCCCTTGGCGGACACGCCAGCAGGATACCTGGAGAACAGATAGACAGAGTTTAACCCTCGGTGGACACACCTGTAGGTACTATAAGAAGAAAGTACTAGGTAATCTCTTGGCGGACACGCCGGCGAGATACCTGGAGAACAGTTAGACAGAGTTTTACCCTCGGTGAACACACCTGCAGGTACTATAAGAAGGAACTACTAGGTAATCTCTTGGCGGACACGCCAGCGAGATACCTGGAGAACAGTTAAACCCAGCAATACAAATAAATACGGTAGTTAGTTTGTCTCACCAAGTGTTTTGCGGCATCTGTGTGATATAAATATCGACGGAAAATTATAAGCGGTGTGATAAACGGTGCGGTCCTTTAGTCAGAGCTATCGGTGATCGACTGTGTTTTGATAAGAGATGTAGGCCTTTTTTATATTAATCGGGGTATAGGTGAATACATGAGTAAAACAATGATAAAAATACTATCCAAACCGATTTTTGGTTTTGACTAGATAACGGACAGTATTTATCGGCAGAGACTAGTATTTTTGGTCGATGCCCTGACTTTAACAATTCTTAAAAACAAAAATGCATCGGCCGGGCTCGAACCATCGACCCACAGAGTCGTGGTCATCATTTTCATTTTCAACATTCTTTATTTATTTTTATTTTTTTATTACAGAGCTCCTACTCACAAGGGGAGTGTATATCTGTGTATGAGTGTTATTGCGTTGTGCGCTTGAACATTGTGTAATTGTATTTTGTTGTAATTTTTGTTGTACATTGTGTGTTGGGATTGTGTTTTGTGGGAAAGGAGGTGCCAGAAAACCCATTTAATATATTGAAAACAATATTTTTGTTAAAACTTACAGACTAACTTAACTAATTTAAAATATTTACATGTTTGTTGGTGATAGATGTACAGTTTTGTGTATGAGAGTATGTTTTGTTTTGTGTTGTGTAGTGTGCGTGCGTGTTAGTAGTGTAAAGTGTAGTTGTGCGTGTTAGTGTTATGTGTTCTGCCCATGGAACCCCTCTAGAAATATGGGTAAGTTTTGATAGGGTAACTTGTGTTTGAGTTTACTTGTAGTGTTGTCGCGGGTAAGTGTTATGTGTTTTATAAGTGTGTTTGAATTATATTGTTTGCTTTTGCCAAATTTTTGTGATGTTTCTTGTATGTAATCTGTAATGTATGGTATGTTAGTGTCTTCGTGTAGTTGTGTTATTCGGGTGTATCTATCAGAGCTGGTGGCCAGCCGAAGGCACTTATTTTGGAGGCGTTGCAAGGGTAGTGTGGTGGTGATCGGTGCGTTACACCAGACTGAGGCTGCGTAGGTGATGATTGGGCGAATGATTGCGGTGTAGATGAGTAGTTTGTTTTTTATCTAAAGTGAGCTGTTTTTGATGAGTAGAGCATAAAGTTTGGCCAGGGCGGCGTGGGCTTTCATTAATGCATGTTTGATGTGTTGGCCGTGTTTTAGCGTTCTGTGTAGATGTATTCCTAAGTATTTGACTGTGTTCATAGGTGTGATTTTTTGAGAGTGTATTTTTAGTGGTGTGTGAATTGTGTTGTTTGTGAATTTACGTGTGAAGACTATGGTTTCGGTTTTGGCTATTTTTATGTTAATTTTCCACTTTTGCCAGTATTGTTCTAAAGATGTTTATGTGTATTTATGTTTGTTAAGTGGCTATTTGTGCGTTAAAAGAGTGAGTGTATATAGCGGTGTCGTCTGCGAATTGTGCTATGCGTGCGAATTCCTGCTACAACGGGTTTAGGGATTGATTGTGTGGAGTTGACTTTGGTAGAGAAGGATCGGTTTGAGAGGTAAGAGAAAATTAGTTTGGTTAATGTAGGAGGGAATTGGAAGGATATGTGTTTGGCCATGAGTCCTACTGTCCAGACCGTATCGAAGGCTATTTCTATGTCCAGTAGGGTCATGACCGTGACTTTATTTTTGTTGAATTGAGTCGCGGTATCGGTTGCTATTCTGCACACCTGGTGCATTGTGCAATGTCTGGCTCGAAAGCCAAACTGGTAGTTAGGTGTGAGATGTAGTCCTGTGTCGATATCGTCGACTCGGGAAAGGATGATTTTTTCGGTGAGCTTTGAGAGGGTATTTAAAAGGCTGATGGGGCGGTAGCTCGTGGGTAGGTGGGGATCTTTGTTAGGTTTTAGGATTGGATGGACTGTAGCAGTTTTCCAGGCAGTTGGGAAGTGGTGATATTTTATGATGGCGTTAATTATGTAATGGAGTTGGATAATGGATTTCCTTGACAGGTTTTTAAGGATAAGGTTTTCTATTAGGTCTGGGCCAGGAGTTTTTCGGTTGGGTAGGGTTCTGATTAGTTTGGTTAGTTCGGATGGGGTGGTAAGGAGTCTGGCAAGCGTTTTCGCGTCAGTGTGGTGCGGGGTGTTTAAGTATTGTAGTGTGTCTTGTGTGATTTTATCTTGCGTGGGTGTATTTGGGGTGTGTGTTACGTGTATTTGTTCAAAGGTATTAGCTATCATTTCCGATTTTTACTCTTCTGTGATGGCTATGTTATTGTTATGTGTGAGTGTTGGTATTGTGGTGTACGCCTTTTTCAGTGTTTTATTGAGCTTCCAAAAGGTGTTATCGTTGTGGTTGAGGGCGGCAAGTTTAAGGGACCAAGTAGTGTTTTTGTGTGTTTTTATTTGATGTTTAATTTGTGTGTTTAATGAAGGTAACTGTATTTTGTATGTGCCATAGTGCCATAGTGCCATAGTCTTCTGGTGTGGTTGCGTTGTTGAATTAATTGTGTTATATGTGGTGGAAGAATAAGTTTGTGCGGATTGATTTTGATTTGTTGCGTGTGTTTTAGTTTTGCTACATTTATAGCGTTTGTGTATCGCTCTATTTGTATGTCTATGTCTTGTTTTGAGTATATTTGATTGTTTATGGGGATGATCGTGTCGAGTGTTTTTCGGAAGAGCGCCCAGTTTGTGTGTTTGAATGATGTGATGGTTTAGGAAGTGTATTCAGTGTTGCGGTTGCTTAAGTGTAATATGATGGGATTATTATCTGGGTTAAGCTCAGGAAGTGAAAAGGGGTGAGTGATGTTTTGGACGTTTTTGTTAATGATTATGTCGATTATGGAAGGTGTACATCCATTTGCAGGGTAGTGCGTGGGTGTGTTAGGGCTGAGTATGATAGCTACGTGTGTGTTTATGTATGTTCTGAGTGTGAGGCCGTTAGTGTTGTTTCTGTGACAACCCCAGTCCGTGTGTCTCGCGTTAAAGTCACCGATCACTAGTGTTTTTTTTTGTGCAGTAGTGTTGAGAGGTCTGTGCATGTGACGTTGTTTAGTGGCTTGTTGTAGGCAGCGTAGATTACTGTGTTGTCTTCGAGTGTTATGTTGAGAGTTTCCAGTGTGGTTTGAGCGTTTGGTGTTAGTGTGGGTGGTGTATTGTGTTCAACTAGAATTGCAACGCCTCCCGCGGGGGTCGTACCCTGGTGTGGTCGGTCAGCTCTGTAGATTGTGTAATTGTGTATCTCAAATTTGTTTGTGTTATTGAGTTTAGTTTCATTAAGTAAGCAAATATGTATGTTGTGAGTTTGTAGAAAGTTTGTAAGTTCACCTATCTTACCCATAACTCCGTTGGCGTTGTAATGAATACTGCTTATTCATATGTTTATTAATTATTAATCAATTTATTTCTCTCGCGACAATATACATCTGCTCGCCACCATTTTACATTACGAACTGTCGCTACAACGTTGCCAACTTACTAATGTACACAATGTCGCCAACTTACTAAACATATAACGACAGGTGAACTGTTCTGTGAATCACAACTTTAGAAAATAATCCGTAAATAATTATTTTTGAAAGTTAAAATTGTGTTGCTTCGCCGGGAATCGAACCCAGGTCTTCCGCTTGCCGGGCATTCATTTTTTCATTTTCAATAATCTTTATTATTTTAATTTTAGTTACATTATATTTAAAATAATAATGTTTGGGCATCATGGTTGGTTTTGTCAGAGCTCCTACTCACAGGGGGAGTGTATATCTGTGTTTGTGTGTTATTGCGTTGTGTGCTTTAATACGTTGTGTTATTGTTTTCTGTTACAAGTTATGTTTTCTTTTACGATGTGTTAGGATTGTGTTTATGGGAAAGGGGGGACAAAAACCCATTTAACTTCACATGAAGTTTTTGTTAAAACTTAAAACTAGCCTAACTAAATTAATAATTAACATTTACATTGGTGATAGATGTACATTTGTTGTGCGTGAGATATGTTTTGTTTTGTGTAGTGTTGTGTCGCGTTGTGTGGGTGTCAGGTGTTCTGCTCATGGAACACCTCTAGGAATATGGGTAGGTTTTGGTAGGGTAACTTGTGTATGAGTTTACGTGTGGTGTTGTTGTCGCGTATACGTGTGATGTTTTTATTAGTGTGTTTGAGTTGAGTAGTGTGTTTTTATAAAATTTCTGTGTTATGTCTTGAATGTATTCTCTCATGTATGGTATGTTGGTGTCTTCGTGAAGTTGTGTAGTGCGGGTGTACCTTCCAGAGCTGGTCGCCAATCGTAAGCATTTATTTTGGAGGCGTTGCAATTGTAGTATGGTGGTGTTCGCTGCGTTACACCAAACCGGGGCTGCGTACATGATGATGGGACGGATGATGGCTGTGTAAATGAGGATTTTGTTTTTTGTGGATAGGGAACTGTTCTTAACTAGGAGAGGGTAGAGGTTGCTGATGACGGCGCGTGCTTTGTTTGATGCATGTGTGATGTGTGGGCCGTGTTTTAGTGTTCTGTGTAGCTGTATTCCTAGGTATTTTACTGTGTTTGTGGGTGTGATTTTTTGATTGTGTATTACAAGTGGTGTGACTATTCTGTTGTTTGTGAATTTACGTGTGAAGACTATGGTTTCGGTTTTGTTGGCGTTTATGTTTATTTTCCATTTCTCCCAGTATTTTTCTAGAATGTTTATGTGTATTTGTATTTGTTTAGTGGCTACTTGGGCGTTGAATGAGTGTGCGTATATTGCGGTGTCGTCGGCGTATTGTGCTGTGTGTGTATTTGGGAACGTGGGGATGTCGCTTATGAAGAGGTTGAACAATTTGGTGCCAAGGACGCTGCCTTGTGGGATTCCTGCTACAATAGGTTTAGGGTTAGATAGGGAGTTGTTAATTTTGGTGCGAAATGATCGGTTTGTGAGGTATGAGTATAAAAGTTTGGTTAAAGTGGGAGGGAATCGGAAGGATATAAGTTTGGCCATGAGCCCTACTGTCCAGACCGTGTCGAAAGCTTTTTCAATGTCCAGTAGGGTCATGACCGTTACTTTGTTTTGGTTGAATTGGGTCGCGATATCGGTTGCAATCCTGCACACCTGATGCACCGTGCAATGTCTGGCTCGGAAGCCAAACTGGTGGTCAGGGGTGAGTTTTTGTCCTGTGTCGATATCGTCGACCCGGGAGAGGATGATTTTCTCAGTTAGTTTGGATAGGGTATTTAGTAGGCTAATGGGGCGATAACTGATAGGGAGATGGGGGTTTTTTCTTGGTTTGAGGATTGGATGGACTGTAGCAGTTTTCCAGGCAGCTGGGAAGTGGTGAAGTTTTATTATTGAGTTTATGATGTAATGGAGTTGGACGATGGATTTTTTGGATAGGTTTTTAACTAGGAGGTTATCAATTAGGTCTGGGCCGGGAGCTTTGCGATTGGGTAATGTTTTGATTATTTTGGCTAATTCGGATGGGGTTGTAAGGAGTCTGGCCAGCGTTTTGGTGTCAGTGTAATGCGGGGTGTTTAAATAGTGTAGTGTATCTTGTATGATTTTATTTTGTGTAGGTGAGTTTGGGGTGTGTGTTACGTGTATTTGTTCAAACGTGTTAGCAATCATTTCTGCTTTGTCTTCGTCACTTGTAGCTGTTAAGTTATTTTGTGTAAGGGTTGGGATTCTTGTATGTGGTTTTTTAAGTGTTTTTGTCAGCCGCCAGAGGGAGTTGTCATTAGGGTTGAGGGCGGAGAGTTTTAGGGACCATGTATTGTTTTTGTGTTCTTTTATTTGTGTTTTGATTTGTGTATTTAAGTGTTTAAGCTGTGTTCTATGAGTGGGTAGGTGTGTCCTCTGCCATAATCTTCTGGTGTGATTGCGTTGTTTAATTAGCTGTGTTATAAGTGGTGGTAAGTTGAGTTTTTGTGGGTTTATTTTGATTTTATGTGTGTGTTTTTGTTTGGCTGTTTGTATAGCGTTTGTGAAGTGTTCTATTTGTGCATCGATGTCTTGTGTTGTGTGTATTTGATTGTTGATGGGGATGATCGTGTCAAGTGTTTTGCGGAAGTGCGCCCAATTTGTGTGTTTGTATGATGTGATTGTTTTAGTGGTGTTTTCTATGTGGTGGTTGGTTAGTTGGAATATGACTGGGTTGTGATCGGAGCTGAGTTCTGGTAGTGATACGGGCTGTGTGATGTTATGAACATTTTTATTGATGATGAGATCGATGGTGGACGGCGTACTTCCGTTTTCGGGGTAGTTTGTGGGTGTGTTTGGGTGCGATATGATTGCGACGTGTGAATTAATGTATGTGTTGAGTGTGCGGCCGTTAGTGTTTGTGGTGTTGCAGTCCCAGTTTAGATGTCTCGCGTTAAAGTCACCTACGACTAATGTTTTGTTTTTGTGTAAAAGTGTGGAAAGGTCTGTTTGTGTGAAGTTGTTTTATGGTCTGTTGTAAGCAGTGTAAATTACTGTGTTGTCTGCAAGTGTTATATTCAGTGTTTCTAGTGTAGTGTGTGGGTTTGCTGTGAGAGTGTGTGGTATGTTGTTTTTAACTAATATTGCAACGCCCCCGCAGGGGATCGGGCCCTGCTGTGGTCGATCAGCTCTGTAGGTTGTGTATCTGTGTGTGTTAAACTTGTGTGTTTGGTTAAGTTTAGTTTCGTTAAGTAAACAAATGTGTATGTTGTGTGTTTGGAGAAAATGTGTAAGTTCACCTACCTTACCCATAATTCCGTTGGCGTTCCATGTACAGATGTTTAGTGTTGTTTTGTGTTTAAATGTAGTATGTGTGCACATTTTTGGTGAATGACAAGAATATTGTGAAATGTTCGTTTTTATTTGTGGCCTTGCTGAGGGCGATGTTTAATGCTTTTACAGCTCGCAGCATGTTGGAGATGTTGATGGTGGCGTTTAGTTTCTCCATTTCGGTAAATAGTTCGGTAATGTCGTCTAAGTCATTGGAGGGTTCTTGGGGTTGGTTTTGAGTAGGTTGGGGTTGGGTTCGCTTTGGGGTTGGTAGGGGAGGGAAATCTTGAGTATTGGGAATTAGGAGTGCTTTGTGTCTGGGGGGTCGCGGGGGTTGTTGTTGTGGCTGGGGTAGTTTGTGGCTGGAGGGACGGGATTGCCAGTGGTTCTTGGAAGGGAGGGGGGCGTCCGTGTAATCTGGTAAGGGTTGAAGAGTATTATTGTTTTGGGGGATTTGTTTCAGTTTTTGTAGGTATGTAGGGCACTCTACATAGTTTGCTGGATGCGGCCCTGCACAGTTAGCGCACGTAGCTGGTGTGTCTGGCGTCTTTGTGCAGGTTTGCGTTAGGTGGCTCTGTGCGCACTTGGGGCACCGCGGTCGTAGGTGGCAGTTTACAGTGGCGTGCCCCCATTGTTGACATCGGTGGCACTGGATGATCACCTTTTTATTCAGGTGTCTCTCCCACAGAACCTTTGTGTGGAAGATGTATTTCGTGTTTGAGTGCCCGTTGAGTTGGTTTAGTGTGTGCTTGTTTGTTGTCGTTATTAGGAATAGGGGATGCCGGGTGTTCCGCATTCGGAAAACTTTTTCCACCTCGACCGCGGCTTTTTGGAGCTCGGTGTGTAGTTCTGCTGGTGCAGGGTCGTGGTCCAGGCCCTTCAGTACAAATGCGTGTGTTTTGGTTTGTCTGTTTGTATATGTGTAGTAAAGGAAGTCTTTGTCTGTTTGTATATGTGTAGTAAAGGAAGTCTTTGTCTGTGTTGATGTCAATGATGAAGTTTTGTCTTTCCGTTTCGTTGTGTATGTAGATGTTGGTGTTATTGTTAGTGTATTTTATGTGGTAGCCCTTATGGGCGAAGTTTTTTATGTATGTTGTAAGTCTGTCTGTGGTTGTGGGTGCGCCAGGGATGATTATGGGTGGGGGGAGTCGCGATTTGCGGATTTGATTAGATGGAGGGTCGCGGTCATCTTCTGTGTCTTCGTTGTTGTGTCGTCGTTGTCGGTGAGTGGCTGGTACTTGTTTCTTGTTTGTGTGGTGGACTTAGTCGTGGCAGTGGGTTTCGCGGTTCTTCTAGGAATTTTGAAGTTCCTGTCCTCGGCTGGGGCGTCTTCTCTTGGGCGGATTTGCGCTCTGGGGGCAAACAGTTGGCTTACCCTTACTTTGGGGGTGCCCTGTCCAGTAGTGGTAGGTATTGGTGGGTCCGGTTCTGCACTGCGGTGCGGATTGGGAGGTTCGTCCTCCATTGGGACGATTGTCTCCTCACTTGAATCTAGATCCAAGTGAGGGAACGGTTCCTGATTGGAAAAATCAAAAATCCCCGGGAGACTCTCAAGGGATGATGTTGGGGTTGGAGAGTCGATGATTGTTCTCCCGTCTTGGCTGGATTTGCTGTTGGCATTATTTTGTCTTGGCTTTAGGGCCAGTTTTGAACAGTGTTCACCAACGTGTCGTTGAACTCAGTATTTAGTTTGTTAATAACAATACTGAACAAAAGTTAACTTGTTAAACACAATTTATAAAACTGTCTTTGCTGCACGCTCTGTATGGTAAATAAATAAATAGATACGTCTACTGGGCATGAAGTTAAGACTCCGACTGAAGTCGTTATTTCGTTGGTTACACACCTTTGTGTACATGTGGTATTCAATTCGTCATAACTCGTGTATGGCCTAACCGTCTCGCGTTATTTAGTCTATGGCTTCACCGCCTGGCTTGATGACAAGAGTAATAACATTGAGAATTGAATACAAAAATAATAATGAATTTATAAGTTAAAATTGAGTGGCTTCGCATAGTGGTCAAGGCAACCGCACGGCAAGCTAAACTAACGACGACTCTGACACAGACGAAGAAGCTGAACCCAAAATTACAAAACCCCGCCTGCCCCCTCCTATTATATTTCCATCAATCCCAAACAACGCGACAAAACTGACTAAATATATACAGAACTACGCAACAAAGGGCTACCACATCAAATACACTAACAATAACAAAAACATTTACATTCACAACGAACAAGAAAGACAAAACATAATCACGGACCTGAACACGGACATAGACAATCACTACTACACATACACAAACAGGGAGACTAAAACGCACGCGTTTGTACTCCGGGGCCTCGACAGTGCGCCGGAACCGGAAGAGCTGCGCGTGGAACTGACCTCGCTGGGCATTAATGTGAACAAGGTATTTAGAATGCGCAACACTAGGCGCCCACTCTACCTTATAACTACAACGAACACTTAACAACAACAATAAATACATATTTCATGTCAAGGTAGAGTGGGAGCGACATATAAACAAAAAACAGCTGATCCAGTGCCATCGCTGCCAGCAGTGGGGTCACGCCACAGCCACACGCACAGATCTCACTACATTGCTACACAAAAACAAAACTTTGGTGGTCGGCGATTTTAACGCGAGACATGCGGACTGGGACTGCAATACAAACAACAAAAACGGTTGCACACTTAAATCATACACAAACTCACACGTCGCTATCATACTACACCCAAACACACCCACACACTACCCCGAAAACGGAAGTATGCCCACCACGATCGATCTAATCATAAATAAAAATGTGCATAACATCACCCACCCCATATCCCTACCCGAACTTAACTCTGATCACAACCCAATCATTTTTCATTTAACCAATCATCACATAGAAAACATCCCTAAAATAATAACTTCATACAAATACACAAACTGGGCGAACTTCCGAAAAACACTTGACACGATCATCCCCATTAACAATCAAATACACACAACGCAAGACATCGATACACAATTAGAACACTTCACAAACGCCATACACATTGCAAAACAGAAACACACACAAAACATTAAAATCAGCACACACAAACTTAACTTGCCACCACACATTACACAATTAATTAAACAGCGTAACCACACCAGAAGACTATGGCAGAGGACACACACACCCCTACACAGAATACACCTTAACACATTAAATTCACAAATAAAAACGGAAATAAAAATACACAAAAACAACACATGGTCCCTAAAACTCTCCGCCCTTAATCCTAACGATAACTCCCTCTGGCAGCTAACAAAAGCACTTAAAAAACCCTACACAAGAATACCCACACTCACACATCACAACACAACAGCTATCACAGACGAAGACAAGTCAGAGATGATAGCTAACACATTTGAACAAATACACGTAACACACACCCCCAACACCCCCACACAAGATAAAATCACACAAGACACACTACAATACTTAAATACTCCACATAACACTGACTCTAAAACGCTGTCCAGACTCCTCACCACCCCATCCGAATTAACAAAAATTATTAAAACCCTACCCAACCGTAAAGCTCCTGGCCCTGACCAAATAGCAAAACTAATCCTTAAAAACCTTTCCAGAAAATCCATTATCCAACTCCACTACATTATTAATTCAATAATAAAACTTCATCACTTTCCTGCTGCCTGGAAAACTGCTACGGTCCATCCAATCCTTAAACCAAATAAAGATCCGCACTCACCCACAAGTTACCGCCCCATAAGCCTGTTAAACACCCTATCCAAGCTAACCGAAAAAGTCATACTATCCCGGGTCGACGATATCGACACAGGACAAAAACTCACCCCTGATCACCAGTTTGGCTTCCGAGCCAGACATTGCACGGTGCAGCAGGTGTGCAGGATTGCAACCGATATCGCGACCCAATTCAATAAAAATAAGGTCACGGTCATGACCCTACTGGACATAGAAAAAGCCTTCGATACGGTCTGGACAGTAGGGCTCGTGGCAAAACTTATTTCCTTCCGATTCCCTCCCACACTAACCAAACTTATTTATTCCTACCTTACAAACCGATCCTTCACAACCAAAATTAATTGTTCACATTCAACCCCTAAACCTATAGTAGCAGGAATTCCACAAGGCAGCGTCCTTGGTCCTAAACTTTTTAATCTATTCATCAGTGACATCCCCACATTCCCAAACACGCACACAGCACAATACGCAGACGACACAGCCATATATACACACTCCTTTAGCGCCCAAGTAGCCACAAAACAAACACAAATACATATAAACATACTGGAACGCTACTGGAACAAATGGAAAATACACATAAACACTAACAAAACCGAAACCATAGTCTTTACACGTAAATTCACACACAACAAAATAATCACACCAATAGAAATACACAAACAAAAAATTACAGCCACTAACTGCGTAAAATACCTTGGAATACACTTATACAAAACACTAAGACACCATCAACACATCAAACACACACTATCAAAAGCACGCGCCGTCATTCGCAACCTCTACCCTTTACTTGTCAAAAACAGCTCCCTCACATTAAAAAACAAATTACTCATATATACATCAATCATTCGCCCCATCATCATATACGCAGCCCCAGTCTGGTGCAACGCGCCGACCACCACTACACTACCACTGCAACGCCTTCAAAACAAATGTTTAAGACTGGCGACCAACTCTGGACGTTACACCCGAATTACACAACTACACGAAGACACTAACATACCATGCATTACAGATTACATACAAGAAACATCACAAAAATTTTACAAAAATACACAATATAATTCAAACACACTCATAAAAAACATAACACAAATCCGCGACAACAACACTACAAGTAAACTCAAACACAAGTTACCCTATCAAAACTTACCCATATTTCTAGAGGGGTTTCATGACCAGAACACATAACACTAACACGCACAACAACACTGTACACTACTAACACACACGCACTCTACACAATACAAAACAAAACATATACTCATACACAAAAATGTACATCCATCACCAACAAACATGTAAATATTTTAAATTAGTTAAGTTAGTTTGTAAGTTTTAACAAAAATATTGTTTTCAATTTATTAAATGGGTTTTTTGGCACCTCCTTTCCCACAAAATACAATCCTAACACGCAATGTACAACAAAAATTTATAACAAAAACAATCACACAATGTTCAAGCGCACAACGCAATAACACACTTACACAGATATACACTCCCATTGTGAGTAGGGGCTCTGACAAAACCAACCATGTTGTCCACACATTAGTATATAAGTATTATTGTAATTAAAATAAAAATAAATAACGAAAGTTGAAAATGAAAATGGAAAATGCCCGGCAAGCGGGAGACCTGGGTTCGATTCCCGGCGAAGCAACACAATTTTAACTTTCAAAAATAGTTATCTACTGATTATTTCCTAAAGTTGTGATTCACAGAACAGTTCACCTGTCGTTATTTCGTTGGTTACACACCTTTGTGTACATGTGGTATTCAATTCGTCATTACTCATGTATGGCCTAACCGTCTCGCGTTATTTAGTCTATGGCTTCACCGCCTGGCTTGATGACAAGAGTAATAACATTGAGAATTGAATACAAAAATAATAATGAATTTGTAAGTTAAAATTGAGTGGCTTCGCATAGTGGCTTCGTAGCCTAGTGGTCAAGGCAACCGCCCGGCAAACGGGAGACCTGGGTTCGATTCCCGGCGAAGCAACACAATTGTAACTTTCAAAAATAATCATCTACTGATTATTTACTCAACATACATTAGATCAAAGCAAAATATTTGATCTTCTAAGGCTTATATTAATTAAAATATATATATATATTTTAATACATTAGATCCTTTCCTTTTTCTTTATTTTATTTTAATTTAATTATTCCTATTCTAAGTACAATACATGATAACTTACATCTAGTCTCTATATCTAGAAGGACCTTTATCTTACTCCTATTTCTCAAGTTATGCTCATTTGTCTCAGGAATCTCAATCTTTGGCGTATTATCAATATTTGTATCTGTATTAAAATGTTTAACATGTTGTCTATTGTTGTTTGTATTGGTGTTTCTTGTTTTCCTAACATCTCCCCTTTTTCCCAACCATTTTTGTTTTTTATTAACAAATCTTGACCAATCGGAATTTCAGGTAAATGTTTAGTATTTCTATCATAATAATACTTTTGATTGTTTGAATTTTCCCGAATTTTGTTTTGTATAATTTTATTATTATTAATGTTAAATTTCGTAAGTCTGCAGTTAACTTGGATAGATTTGGAATGAATTTACCCACATATTTTATTATGCCTAAAAATCTAAATAGTTCTCTTTTAATTTTTGGCTCCTCCATTTTTAATATTGCGTTTAACCAATTTTTATCTATTTCCGCACCTTTTTCTGTTATAATAGGCCCTAATATTTTAATAGATTTTTGCCTAAATTGAAATTTGTTCTCATTAAATGTTATACCCGCCTTTAACGCTGTCTCTAAAACTTCTTTTAAAATTTTATCATGAGTTTCTTCATTTCCAAATATAAATATATCGTCTATGTATACTTTTACTCCGTTAATATGACCAAAGAATTTAGTGTTTCTTTTTTGAAAAATTTCCGCGGCTGTTTTAATACCAAATGGTAATCTATTAAATTTAAACCTGCCTATTGGTGTAGTAAACGCACATAGATTTGATGACTTTTCATCCAGTTTAATTTGATAAAAACTGTCTTTTAAATCTAATACCGAAAAGATTGAGCTTCCATCAACATTACTCAGCATTTCTTCTTGTGTCGGTAACTGAAACTGTTCATTAATTATTGCATTATTTAAATTCTTAGGATCTAAACAAATTCTTAAATCTTTATTAGGTTTTTCAGCTATCACAAGATGATGTAACCACTCAGTTGGTTCAGATACTGGTGTTATTACTTTGTTTTTACTAATTTGTTAAGGGTATCTTTTAATTTAGGTAGCAAATGTTTGGCTACTCTTCTAGCATTTTTCGCTACCGGTAATACTCCTTCTTTAATTTTTATTGAGTGAGGTAAACCTGGGAATGTTCCTAATCCTTTAAAAACTTCACCATACTGTTTGATTACCTCTTCTTTTGTTTTAAATGCTGACACTGCCTTAATATTATCTACTTTCGTAATTAAATTCAACTTGGTACAAGTATTTATGCCTAGAATACATTTGCTGTGCCCTTCTACAACTAAATACTTAATGTTTACAATAAAATCTTTAATTTTTTATTTTAAAATTATTGCGCCTAATGGTTTTATTTTAAATCCACCATAAGCTTCTAAATTCATTTCTGTTATTATTAAATTCGGCATTTTATCATTAAAAATCTGTTTTAATACTTTTTCCGTGATTATATTACACTTGTTGGCACCATTCATTTAGCTCAGTTTTTCCAGTTTCAACTGAATCTATATAAAATTCATCGTCACTATTAACCTCTATATTGTGAAATTCTTTATTAACTTTATTTGAAACTCTATTCTTATTAAATTTGCAACCAATTGCGAAATGATTGGGGCCATTACAATTACTACAAACCTTTCCAAATGCGGGACAAGCTTTTGGGCCATGGACCTTACCACATTTAAAACATTTATATTTTTCAACACTTTGTTGCAATCTTGTTTTCCTAGTGTTCATGGGTTTCTTTTTCTTAACTTCATCTAGCTTCATTGGGACGTTTTCTTCTTTTTTCATATCTTGAACTTGTTGTTTTCTGGTTTCACTTATGCAACACAATTCTACAGCTTTTTCTAATGTTAAATTTTGTTCTAACAGTAAACGTTCTCTCATCTGGTCACTTCGTATATCCTGGACTATTTTGTCTCTAATCATAATTTGAGTTTATTTGTATTCACATGTTGCAGCCAAATTTTTTAGTTCTATTAAATAGCTATTGAATAACTGGCCTACTTTTTGGACACATTTGTTAAATTTGCACCTCTCGTATATCACATTTTTCTTAGGTTCAAAGTGTTTCTTATACAATTCAACCACTTGAATTAATGTTAATTCTTTTGGTTTTCTCTCCGATGCCATGAAGGCATTGTACAAGTCGATGCCTTCATGGCCTATTAGATTGAGTAGGATAGCTATTTTAGTTTCTTCAGACTCTTCATTCTTCTGCGAAGCTATTAAATATATTTCAAGTTTTTGGTACCATTTTGTCCAAGATTCAGCCATGTTTATTTCTTGAAACGACAAGCATTTTGGTAGTCTTGTCTCCATTTTCTTATATTGTCGTGTTTTTATTGTTTTAATGTGTCGTCAAACTTTTATCACACCTGACACCATGTGATGAATACTGCTTATTCATATGTTTATTCATTATTAATCAATTTATTTCTCTCTCGACAATACACATCTGCTCGCCACCATCTTACATTACGAACTGTCGCTACATCGTTGCCAACCTGCTTACTTACTAATGTACACAATGTCGCCAACTTACTTAACATACATTACAGGCGTTCCATGAACAGATGTTTAGTGTTGTTTTGTGTTTAAATGTTGTACGTGTGAACATTTTGCGCGAATGATAAAAATATTGTGAAGTGTTCGTTAGGTGATTTTGATTTTGCTAGTGCTTTGTTGAGGTCTTTTATGGCTGTCAGCATGTTTGAAATGTTTATCGTCGCGTTTAGTTTAGCCATCTCTGCGAACAATTCTGTTATGTCGTCCATGGGTTGTTGTTGTGTTGTTGTGTGTTGTTGTGTGTTGTTGTGTGTTGTTGTGTGTTGTTGTGTGTTGTTGTGTGTTGTTGCGTGTTGTTGTGTGTTGTTGTGTGTTGTTGTGTGTTTTTGTGTGTTGTTGTGTGTTGTTGTGTGTTGTTGTGTGTTGTTGTGTGTTGTTGTGTGTTGTTGTGTGTTGTTGTGTGCTGTTGTGTGCTGTTGTGTGCTGTTGTGTGCTGTTGTGTGCTGTTGTGTGCTGTTGTGTGCTGTTGTGTGCTGTTGTGTGCTGTTGTGTGCTGTTGTGTGCTGTTGTGTGCTGTTGTGTGCTGTTGTGTGCTGTTGTGTGCTGTTGTGTGCTGTTGTGTGCTGTTGTGTGTTGTTGTGTGTTGTTGTGTGTTGTTGTGTGTTGTTGTGTGTTGTTGTGTGTTGTTGTGTAATGTTGTGTGTTGTTGTGTGTTGTTGTGTGTTGTTGTGTGTTGTTGTGTGTTGTTGTGTGTTGTTGTGTGTTGTTGTGTGTTGTTGTGTGTTGTTGTGTGTTGTTGTGTGTTGTTGTGTGTTGTTGTGTTTGTTGTTTGTTGTTGTGTGTTGTTGTGTGTTGTTGTGTGTTGTTGTGTGTTGTTGTGTGTTGTTGTGTGTTGTTGTGTGTTGTTGTGTGTTGTTGTGTGTTGTTGTGTGTTGTTGTGTGTTGTGTGTTGTTGTGTGTTGTTGTGTGTTGTTGTGTGTTGTTGTTGTTTTTGTGTGTTGTTGTTGTTTTTGTGTGTTGTTTGAGGGGTGGTGCGTAATTTGTTTCGGGGTTGGGAGCGCTGGGAAATCTTGTTTAATGGGAAGGAAGTTTTGGTTTGGGGGTTGTGTGTAGATGTTGAATTTTTTCCAGGAGTTTTTGGAACGGATGGGGGCGTCAACGTATGTTTTAGTAGTTCTAGAAGTCCGAGTTTTGTTTATTTCTAAATTTTTAATTTTAGTTATGCACACCGGACATTCATTATAATTGGCCGGATGAGAGCCAGCGCAGTTTGCGCATGTGGCAGGTGTGTCAGGGGTCTTGACGCAAGTTTGTGTCAGGTGGCCCTGTGCGCACTTCAGGCAACGTGGGGGAAGCCTGCAGTTTGCTGTGGCGTGACCCCACTGCTGGCAGCGATGGCTCTGGATCATTTGCTTCTTGTTGATATGGCGTTCCCACTCTACCTTGACGTGAAAAATGAATTTAGAGTTTGAGTTGAGAGATTTTACTGTGTGATTATTTGTTGTTGTAATAAGGCAGAGTGGTCGCCTCGTGTTGCGCATTCTGAAGACCTTTTGGATGTCGATGCCTTGGCTCCACACGCAGTTCTACCATCTCCGGCACACTTTCGAGGCCCCTGAGAACAAATACGTGTATTTTCGTTTCTCTGTTTGTGTATGTGTAGAAGTGGTTGTCTACGTCCGCGTTCAGGTCCGTGATGATGTTTTGTCGTTGTTGCTTGTTGTGGATATATATGTTTGTGTTGTTGTTAGTGTATTTGATGTGGTACCCTTTTGTTCCGTAGGTCTGTATGTAATTTTTCAATTTTGTTGCGTTGTTGGGTATTGAAGGGAAGATTATGGGAAAGGGCGGGCGGGGTTTCGATATTTTTGGTTCGGGTTCTTCGTCTGTGTCCGTGTCCTCGTTAGTCTCGTGGTCCGTTAGGGACTAGAACTTGTTTTTGGTTTTGATGTAGGATTTGGGTTTGACAGGGGGTTTGGCGGTTCTTTTGGGAATTTTAAAAATCCTATCCTCTGGAGGTGTCTTCCCTGGTACGTGCACTCGCTTTGGGAGCAAACAATGTGCTTACCCGAATTTTATTTTTGTTTTTCCCAATTGTTGTAAGTACGGGGTCTGCGCCAAGATGGGGTTGATTGGGGGGTTCGTCTTCCTCCATCCCTATGATTGTTTCCCCACTCGAGTCGAGTTCCAAATGTGGGAACGGATCCTGGTTAGAAAAGTCGAATGTCCCCGGAAGACTCTCCAAGGATGTTGATGCGAGGTCGACTATTTCCCTACTAGGGTTGTTAGAACGTATGGTATTATTGCGCCTTGGCGTAGAGGCCAGTTTTGCGTAAAATTCACTTGGAATTTTTAAAGTGAATATCTGCAGTGTCATGCACCGAACTTTCTTATACGCATATGGGTTAAACCATATCGTAGTTACATCATTTTTCTAATTTATAATATTCGTTTTGACCTTTGGAACACTTTTACGCTAAATATATATCTTTGAATAAATATAAAATGTCAAACTTCAAATTATTTAAGTTTGTTTTGTATTTTTTTGATAAGCAATTGACAGGCGCAGCTGATACGATTTATGTAAAATTAAATGTATTATGAAAAAATTTCAAGAGCCATTTTCTTGTTTCCGGAACCGTTTAAGAAAAAAAGATTCAAATAAAAGTTGTACAAAATGCTGATATCTAAAATTTTTAATGCAACAATTTTTCTGTAACTGCATCCGTTTAAGAGTAATTCAAGAAACTGCAAAAAATGACTCGAGTAAACATGCACTTCCGGTCGGAATATTGTTTTCAAAAATAAGAGGTTTTCGTGCCAGCCATATACAAAGCTTAAGTTTAAAATTTCATAATTTTCCCTTTAGCCGTTTGGGCTGTAGAGCGCTCACATACACACACACACACACACACACAGACACACACACACACAGACACACACACACACACACACACACAGAGGACGTCATTCCAAAAATATTTGAAATCGATTCAGGGAAGGTCAAAACGTATATTTCCGTTAAAATCTCGAGATCGAAATTTTTCATGATTACAATACTTACTTATATTGCATATAAGAAAGTAAAAAAGAAATTATTGTTTAAAACAATGTAGAACAATAAAGAACTTGTTCAAAACAAATTAAATTTTCAGTTTATAACTGCACACTCCGCTTAGTTAAAACAGCTGCTCAGTATGAAGTTAAGACTTCGACTGAGAGTCGTAGTCGGCTACGCTGTCGCGCCGCTACGGCTTACTTATAATATAACATGCATCTTAACATATAAATAACGAGGGTTTTTTACATAGGAACAACATACTTCTTTACAATATATATATATATATATATATATATATATATATATATATATATATATATATATATATTTATATATGTATATATGTATATATATACATATATATATATATATATATATATATATATATATATATATGTATATATGTATATATATATATTTATATATATATATATATATATATATATATATATAAATATATATAAATAAATATATATATATATATATATATATATATATATATATAAATATATATAAATAAATATATATATATATATATATATATATATATATATAAATATAAATAAATATATATATATATATATATATATATATATATATATATATATCTATATATATATATATATATATATATATATATATATATATATATATATATATATATATATATATAAATATATATATATATATATATATTTATTTATATATATATATATATTTATATATATATATATATATATATATATATATATATATATAAATATGGTGCCACCAAAAGTCTATTGAATCATATTCAGCTGTTAAAAAAGCACATAAACAATGGCTTTCCATGGAAACCAAGAGATGGTATGCTGGGAGAGACAATATATATATATATATATATATATATATATATATATATATATATATATATATATATATATATATATATATATATATATATATATTGTCACGGCTGGGGGTTGGCTGTGACTTTATTTTATTAAATGATTTGAGGTACCAGCCAAGACTGGAACTCCTGCAGGGTTTATATCATATCAGGAGTCAAGCACGAGAGGATGTGAAAGGTGTTTACCAATTCATAACACAGTTATACATTTATACGTTTTAGTTTAGTGTTTTATTGAACAAAGGTACTTACAGCATTGCGTTTAATGGGCACATGACATCGATCGTTTGAGTTTAGAATAAGTTTATAACGTAGTTTGGGATGACTATGAGAAAGACTGTCCAGTTTGTCTCTTCCTGGTTCCTTATATAAGATTGAGTTATCCCGGGTGTGGGTTTTGTGGTATGTGGAGGGAACCTTGGCATTGTATTTGGATTTATGACATATATGTAATTGTGACGTTTGGAGATGCCGTCGTAAGATAGTACTGGGTTATAAGTACTATTTATTAGGCCTATCGGACACTCGTCCCAGAGGGTGGTCCGTCGTCGTTAGATAGTTTTGGGCAACAGTTATTGTTTAGGTAACGAGATGCTTGTCTAGCCCGGTGGTCCGTCTAGTTGTGGAATCGTATTCGTGCTTAGCGTGGCACTTAGGGTGGTCTAGGTGTGACCCTAGCGTGGCACGGTCGTGACACTGCCCCCCTCCATGAGAAATTTTGTCGGCCCTGACAAAATGCTGGGTGTGGGTGAAAAGAAAAAAAAAATTCTTTTCGCAGCTTCCTGTTTAGTTGCCAAAATACGGAAGTAGGTTGTATAGTTTGTTCGCGATTATGCTATCAGCTATGGTCGGTTCACGCGCTCCATGGCTATATATTGGCTGTGATCCATCAATTCATTGTACTCGTTCTCTGGTCTTCCGAATTGGTTAACGTTTGAGTATGGTTGGGGTAGGGGTCTTCGTAGGGTTCTTGTGTTTTGGGGTTCTGGGCTAACGTTGATTGGGGTCATGTTATTGAGTTCGGGACTCCTTGATGTTGACGCCAATCTTGCCCTTGAAGTGTTTAGGGGTATGGATCTTGATGCTAACTCAGTTTGCTCAATTTGCGGGGGTTGTGGCAAATTGTATTCAACGATCCTGGGTGCTGGTTCAGGATGTCTGAAAATTCGCTGCGCTACTGCCTTAATGTAAGTACCTCTAGTATAATTACAATTTACATGCATATATATCAAAAATATTATGATTATTAAAATTGGTAACCATGGCGATATTAGGAGTAATCTGTCAACCCAGTTATTTTGTGAATCAACTGCTGCTTTGTTTAAGCATTCTTTTAAACTGTTAAACGTTGGATAACGATTTTCATCGTACGGTGGCAATATTTGTGTTTTTAAGTTAGCCCATGCGGCTGGAATTATTTGTTTCATTATGAATGTAATTGTTTTGTTTAAACACGGAAATGATGGTTTTAATATTGTTTTATCTTTGAATTCTATTGAATAGTCGCAAGGTAATATTTTTGACTATCTCCAAATTTTAAAATTAATTTATTTTTAACATGTGTTAATAGGAATGTATTTTGACTGAGTGGAGTTATAAGCGTAGCTCGCTGAACTTTTGATTGGCACGAGATTGGACAAAAATGAGCTAATTCATTCACCGTTCCGCCCATGAGAAGGAATTTTGCGCATGCTGATGTAATGGCCTTATTATCGTACGTCTTTGACAACGCACATAGCCGATCGCGATGTGGGTCACATCTAGGTGAGAATATTTCTATATTTTGTTCATTTTTAAATGAAACTATAGCAATGTCGATGCTTTCTGTGCCCAGATAGCATGTCTTCCCTTCCCACGCGAGAGGTGTTGGTATTAGTCTTTTAAGTTCAATTTTTTCAATATTGCTTCTTATTATTGGGATATGAATTCCCACAAGGGCTCTATCTTTAGTAAACATACAGTCTGATAATGGTAATTCATAGTATTCAGCTGCGTTTGTAATAGCTAGCTTATATCCTTTTTTATTTATTTTTACTTCAAATGATTTTAATGCTTCCTCTAATGTATCAATATTTAAAATTTCCGGTGATAGGTGTCTTGCATGACACGCACTTATTAAACTTGCTGCTAATATACTCATTTCAGTCACAATTTGACTTAAAATGTAAATATATGACGGTATGCATTGTGTGTACGAGTTATCTCTTACTATTCCTAAATTATTTATTTCAATTTTATAAGGAAAATTTTTAATTTTGTCTTTAAATATTTCGACTTCCCTATTTGTTGTAAAAAGTCTTTTAACATGATTTCTTGATGCTATGTGAAAATCCCAACCTATGCTATCTCCATCATTAGCTAAGATATTTGTTTTAGTTGGACTATTCCTTTAATTATCGCGGTCATTCTATTACCGATGGCTATACAATCATTATTTCCCTGACATGCTTTATTAAAGCAACTTGTGATTGCTAGCTTTGTTTCCTCATTAATCAAGGGTATATCGTACAAAAGTGGTAAAGCCGCTTCGTATGATACTGCATAAGGCAGATTTTGAAAATATGCCCCCGTGTTGACCTCAATTTCTCCTAAACTCTCATGGTTTAACCACATCATTATTATAATCAGCGCCGACCACAATCTGTTTACATTATTTATTTTGTGGTCCATTTTAACCACTTCGTATTAGGACTACAGAAATTAAAAAAGGTTATTTGTTATTATTTGGGTTCTCCCTGACCTTATTTAACTATTTACGTTATCGTTTTCTTATGTTTTTTCTTTTATTCATTTAAAAAAAACTTTTTCTACCAAGAATGCATGAATTGAAAGAGAAACAAATTTTTCTCGCTTATTTAATTTCTGTTATCTTTTTGTTTTGTTAACAATTTATTTGGTGCATTTATTTTTATGCCCTTATACTATTCTTGTTTTATAATTCAAGTTTTTTTTTTTTTTTTGTATTACTTATTATTAGTTTGATTAATTATATTTTTAATGTCTCTACGTGAAAATTTATTTTTCACTGGTTAATCCCGTACTTGAATGTTCAAACAAGCGGTCTATAAATATGGTTACAATATTTCAAATATGTTTCAAAAATAAGAAAATTATTATAAAAAATTAATATAGTTTATGATTATATAATATAAAGCATTTTAGAACTTGCGAAAACAAATATAATATAAAATAATATAATACAAAGATAATATGATATGATGGCTCTTGCCTTGAGTAAATGTATTTACCACTGCTTACAATTCTAGTGTTTATTGTATTTTCTTTTATAATTTCTTATTTCTATGTTTCCCTATAGTATTTGGCTCCTGTCTTATTTATTATTACTTTATGCAATACATTGCTTGATTAATTAACATTATTGTTTCCTATTCTAGTTGTTCCCTTATATTATGCTAACATTAATAAATGTTTGTCTCTAATTATAATTGTAACTTAATTACTTGTTGCGTGTTTAAAATTATTGATAAGATTATTATACTTGATTGATAAAATTATTGTACTTTATTTTATTTATGCATTTAATTAATGCTACGAGTGTTGTTCCTACAACTTATAATTAATTCTTATTGACTATTATTCCAGATATATAATATTTAATTAATTCTATTGATTAATATATTTCCTTTAATATTTTATTATTCTAATTTTAAAATATTGTTTATCAATATGTGAATATTTGTTTATATTTATTATTTATTATTTATTTATATATATATATATATATTTTTTTGGTTTTATCATATTATTATTCTTTTTTGTTAATTTTTATCCATAGAATGGTCCTTTGTCATAGCAATTTAGTTTTTAAATTTTAATGATTCGTAATCATTTTTTCTTTTAATTAGTTTGTTTTCTTTTTTTATTTATTTAATTGTTTCCTGCTTTTAATCTTGTTTCTTTGCTTTAACATCTGCTAAATAATTTAATCTACACCTCCATGTAAATTTATCTCTAAAGTCCCTACAATGGTATTATTACCAATTTTTATTTATTTATTTCGTTATTATTCAATTACTTTTATTTCAATATTAACTCTCAGGATTTCGCAATATCCTATAATTTACATTTAATTATTCTTTATTTTTTCCCTATTTTATTCCCTAACTCGTGGATTTATTTTTATAATATAATTTATTTTATTTAACTTCGACCTATTCAACGTTATTATGATTGTCCTTTAATACCGGCCGGATGGCTAATCATATTTCCGTTGTAATTTTAATCTGACCCTAACCTCGAGTTTTTTAACCTATGTTATTCATTCAATATTTCGTTATGCATATCTTTGTAATAATTATTTCGTTATCAATGTCTTGATTCTATTCAATTTAACTTTTTATATTCGTATATAAATTAATTTATTATTTATTTTTATTCAGTTTAATATTTTTACTTTGTCATTTAATCGTGGTTCTATCTCATTTATTTTGAAAAAAAATTTAATCAGCTTGTCGATACGCTTTTCTAAATTTTACTTGTTGACTTTATGTGACTTTTCATATTGATCAGATATTACTGGTCATATTGTCTAAAGAATAATTATTTTGCTTGGCTAATTGCAAAGAACTATTTACTTATTACAAGAATTTATTATACTTTTCGTTAATTCGATTACTGATTTTATTTTTTCTCCATAACTGAGTTTACTAACCTTTGTTTCTTCTGTAGCAATCAATGGGCCGACGGATTCCTACGCTGGGGTGTTTGGAGGAATTCGATCACCTTCCAGCGAGATCCCATTGACTGAGGGGTCGGCTGCCGCTTACAACCGAGTCTCTGACGTGTCCGTGCCTAGGTTTGACCGTCCTACACCGCCGCTGTTTTCTATCTTCAGCTGGACTTTTTCTCCACTGGCTAATGTCAGCAACCAAAAGCTGACTCCTTGTTCGATGTCTGTTACTGCGTAACCTTTTTCTTTCTTCTTAAAGCAATGTACAAGTTTTTCGCACTGTATTCCGTCTTTCTTTATTTTTTGCTGCAGTTTCCATGCGAGGTAGGCTAATGTTACGGCCGTAATGACCAAAAGTGTGCTTAGTTCGATTAATATTAGCAGATCCACGTCGTTTATCGTTTGTGCTCTCGCTACATGGATAAACCCAAGTTGTCTCAGTCCATTGTTTTTCAGTATCAATAGTACTGCGATTGTTGTTATTACGTTCCATACATAAAGTAATATATCTCTATGGTATGTTAGTAATGGCCACTCAAGTGGTGTGTTCTGTATGCTGGACCAATCGATGTCTGACGTTCCACTTATCGATGAAAGGTTTAAATGTGGTATTTGATTTGTCCAGTTATGGTTTAAACATTCTGATAAGTTATTGTATGTAGGTTTATTTGCAGATAATAACGGATTTATACGGAATGATTTTAAATTCGACCAGGTTGCTGGTAATACGTGTATTATCCCAAGTGTAACACTATCTTCTCCACATGGGATTCGTCTTGGAATTGTTTGAACGTCGTTCACGTACAACGAGCAGTTGCAAGGTAACTGAATTTGCAATGCTCCTGGTTGTCCTATATATATATATATATATATATATATCATCGATTTCTCTTATCTGCTTCGGACAGCGTATCTTGGTATTCTTTTGCGGATGTGTAATCACATATGTGTCAGAACTCACTTCCAATATTATCGTTGAGGTTGCTCTATAACATCGAAATGCGCATTCTTTTGAAATTTCCTCGACTGTTGCGCCTGAATACATTTTAAAGGCACATTGTGGTCCGTACACTGCGTCCGATGAAAACCTTGGTAGATAACGTAGTCTATCGTGGTATGGTCTACATTGATGTAAGCCCGCTCCTGATATTGGTCGCATTTCCTTATCGCTCACTGCCAGATACATTACATCATGCATAAAAATGCACGTGTCATTCTTCCAAGCGAAGGGTGTGGTTAGTAGTTCCACAAGCCTCCATTCTTTGTGTACTTGAATTACTGGTATTTTTACGTGGACTACTACTTTGTCTTTGCTTATTCCGCAATCTACAATTGGTAGTTTGTAATATTGCGACAATTCCTCTGCTGGTATGGCTAACTGCAGGCCATATTGATTTAATTTTGTTGACAACCTCTCCAAATCTTCTGCTAAGATTGCTGGTGTCAATAATATTGTTTGAATATTTCTTTGTTTGCAGGCGTGTAATATTTCATTTTGTCTCATTAATCTTGTTAGACATAAAATTCTCTTTAAATTGTCGAAGTCGTTTAATAATAATTCAATTGTTTCTTCTTTTGATTTTTGTAACTCGGTGACTTCGCCTCTAATTTCTACTGCTAACTGTCGTATTTCTCTGACGTGATCATTTAGTTCCGTGAATGCTCCTTGCACTTCTTTGTCATACTTTATGAATTTACTACTTATATCTGATAAGTGTTTGTATTGTGCGTGCATTCCTGCTTTCAGTATTCTTACTGTATTTTCGAGTGATCTCTCGTTCATTACTAGCGGTTTTACTTTCGTCTCTGTCATGACGCCACAACACCAGTTGTAGGCGTCGCCAATAAAATCTAGCGCTCTCTTGTTGCGTTGATTCTTCTTTTCTTCTCTGGTTGGTTCATGTCCGTAGATTTCCATGAGGGATTCAAAGGATAATTCTTGGGGATTGGATGCAGAACGTTTGTCTCGTCTTATTGCGCTTTCAACTTCAATTTCTAGGAAATAGTTTGGATCCAAGGATTCGTCTATTTGGTTGTAGGTTTTATCGTATAGGTTTCCCATGTCATTTAGTTTCGCACTGATGTTGCACCTCATTTGATCGTTCTTGCAACTGCTTGCTGGTCTTGTTATTTTATCTCCATCTTCTCTGGATACCCAGTCAGCTTCGTAGGTGAGTGGAATCGTTGCTTCGTAGGTGATTGCCTCCGGCAGATCCTTCCAGTACGCCCCTGCTACCACTTGAACTGGTATCTCCTGCGTGGATACTTCGTAGCTCGCCATCATTAGAAATCCGTTATTATGATTTATTGTTGCTCTTATGAGCGTTAATAATTTATTCGTCGCTTGGGGTGGTATGACCATTATTTCTCGTAAAAGAAGTAAAATATTTTAACGTGATAAAAAAAATTTTCCACTTCGTGTATTTATTTTTTAAGATTTAATTTCGTGTTTGTTAATTTTCAATGTTTTAACAACTGACGGAGTCGTGTACTTTTATTTTACTTTGTAATTGTTTATAACGCGTTGTGTCTTGCACAAATTATAGCTTTTCCAATAATTTTTATGCTTGCCTTTTAACAATCTCTTTTCGTCTCACAATGTTTTTTACTCGATTGTAAGAATGTTTGTGATTCATATTTCTACTCTGCTTTTTTGGCTATTTTATATTTTATTACCTTTTTTCTACTTACAGGTTTTAGCTGTATGATTATTAGTCGGATATCCTCAGTGCGGCCGATATTTAAATTTAGTTGTTCTTTGAATATCTTTCGCACTGGTGACTTCCGCTATTTTGCATCTATTTATATTTTCGAATTTGTTGTGGTTTTTTCAGTAGCAGCCGTCGTTCTGTCTGTATTTTATAACAGCTAGAACACTGACTACTCTGACAAAGCCGCTGCACGGTATATTTTCCACTTTATCTTGAGGATTTTAAATTTATTTAACGTATTGAGTACTTCATCTCTTCTTATTATTATCCTGTATGTATGTACGTGTATATATATATATATATATATATATATATATATATATATGTATATATATTTTTTATTATTATTATTTTTATGATGATTTTCTTTTTTTTTTTTTTTTCTTTATAGTTTTCTCTGGCTGTGGTTGCCTCACTTTTCTACTGTCGGTAGAATTTGGATTCTACTTTGATTCTGCTGATTTGTTTGGTTTCTGTTCGTAGTCCGTCCGCATCTTTTCTATTTTTAAGAAGTGGACGGTCCACGTTCTTAAATCCGATATTTTATTTGCAACATTTCTCTACCGGGACGAAGATTTCCATTTAAAAATTTTTTTTTTTTAATGAGTTTGCTTGAATTGTCATACTTCGGTAGCCTTTCCTTATGTTATTATAATGAGCCGAGGTCACCGAGGTAAGGTTGTTCATGCTTTTTTCTGCTCACGTCTTTTTTGTTTTAATTATGAGGACGACAAGGAGAGCTTTTTGCTGTATATTGCTTCTACTCTTTATATTCGCTGATTATCTAGTCCACATTTTACCGTTTTATTGTGCGCCCTTCCCTGCGCAGTTAACAATTTTCCCTGCTAAAAGTGGGCTCATCTCCTTGATACTCGTTTTCCCCTTTCCTTGGCTTATAATTTCCTCTTCATACGCCTCATTTCATATACCCTTTCCCTGGCGCATGCCAGTCCCGTTCCTTGATGGGCCCCGCATTGTCTCTGCGAGGGCGACTCTCCAAATGCTGGTTCTTGTGGCAAAAAGGCTATCTCGCCCCTGAAGCGATGCTTCAGGAACCGATAGATGGGCGAGTTGATGTTTTCTTTTAAGAACACCCTGTCCACCCTCGCCATCTTCATGAGGAGTCGCGCTATTCCCCGGCTGTGGTTAACATTGCCATCCCCCCCGGCCAACCCGTGGATGTTCTGCCTCGCGTACCTGATGTTTTGCAGGCCCTTCCCATTAACGATTCTCTCCGGAAAGGGCTCTTGTAGGAGGAGGTGCATGCACTCTCCTCCGTCTAACAAGAGTGCCACTTCCTTTGGAGAGAACTCCCCGTTTATTAAGAAGCCTTGCATATTCAGGTACGCAGTCTTCTTCCTTCGTTGTAGGTAGGCCTGGTTCTGTGGTTGTTCCACTTGCGTCAACTGGAGGCGTTCTTCTTCTACTCTCGCCTCCTGGCATGCCGTGATCGCCCCTACGTCCTGGGCCACCTCGTCCATCCATTGTTCGTCCTCCATGGACTCGGCCCAGGATATTCCTGTGCTCACGGGAGTGGGTGGGCTCTATGGCCAGACGTCCTCCGCAGCGAGCCCGCCAAATTGGCTGTCTTCCAGCTCGCTACTTGGTTCGTCCTCCACCCCGTTAATTGTTTCTATTGTTGGTATGGTGACCACAAATTGATGGGCGGTGTGCTGCTCCTCCGGCTCTTCGTTGGCCACCTCGACGCTGTCCAGGTCCGCTACCCGGTTGAGAGCCTCTAGGATACTTGACACTCGCTCTCTTCCCGCGTCATTGCCGGGAGAGGGGAGCTCTTTTAGCGCTCTCACCCGCAACGTGGCTAGGGACATGGCCATCAAGATCTCCGTGGTATGCAGCTCTAAGCTACATACCAGCAGATCAGCCAGGCCAACCCTACTCTCCACGCCCATCTTCTGATAGCGGGCCAACTTTCCTCTTGCCGTTATCTCTTCGTCATCCGTGATCAGCAGCACGTCGTCCGCCGCTCTCCATGGTCCGCTCCACCAGGTTCTCCCGGACTTCGTCCCAAACCGTCTCGTTGGGCCGCCGCCAGGATCCAGGTCCCCCGAACCATTATCCACTGGGTGAGCCCCAGCGTGGTCACCACCTTCTCTTCCCATCTCTTCTGCACTTGTTCCTCACTAGAAAATTATTAATGGATTTTTATAATCGTCATTTGGTATTGGTTCATACGCTCTACATCACTCGTTTAACATCACTCGTTTACATCACAAATTCTCTTGGTTAGCCGCTTTATATATATATATATATATATATATATATATATATATATATATATATATATATATATATATGTATATATATATATATATATATATATATATATATATATATATATATATATTTGAATTGGTTTTATTTTTTAAGATATATGTGTAATTTTCTGTGTGTATTATTATATTTATAAATATATGTTATTTAATTCAAAATTGTTTAATTTACGTGTGTGTGTGCTTTTTTTTTTTAATGGGCTAAATGCGGTCCTGCCGCTTTGTTTTGTTCAACGACCTTTCTAGGCCGCAACTGATATCGTTCGTTGTCGTTGCGTGGTTCCCACTGCGCGAAATACGGTTTCATGCGTTCGACGTGAACTGCTTCGAATTTAACTTTATTTCCTTTCCCTTTTTTAACTATGTATGTTACATCCGATTTTTTCTCTATGACTTCGTACGGTCCGAACCATTTACACAATAATTTGTCGCATTTGCCTACATGTCTTTCTGGATTGCGAACTCCGACCTTATCTCCTATCTTATACTCAACCGTCCTGTGTTTCTTGTCATAACGACCTTTATCTTTTAACTGTTTATTTTGTATACGCTCTTTGGCCTGTTCCCTAATCTCTACTAATTGTACCCTAGTTTTAATAACTACTTCATTCTCAATTGGCTCATTTAATTGAGCTTCCGTAGGTAAACTCGGATCGCGTCCGTAAATTAATTTAAACGGTGACATTTGAGTCGTGTCTTGTTTAGCCGTATTATAAGCGAATGTGACGTGGGCTAAGTATTCGTCCCAGTCATTTTGTGCTGTGTTTGTATACATGCATAACATATTTGCGATGGTTTTATTTAACCTTTCGGTTAAGCCGTTGGTTTGCGGATGGTATGCTGTCGTGAATTGACTATTAGACCCCATGCACCGCAATAGTTCGGTGACCATCTGCGATTGAAAAACTTTCCCTCTGTCACTTAACAGTACACGCGGCGTACCGTGGCGACTGGTTCGGCTTTGCCACTGGGTAAAGCTTGCGTTTCTGCCCAGCGCGTTGCGTATTCTGTTGCGACTATTACGAATGTTTTTCCCCGCTTACTTCTTCTAAAAGGCCCCAATAAGTCAATTCCGACTCTGTCGAATGGTTGTCCGATCGGTATCGGGTGTAGCATACCCGCTGGCTTAACGTTTGTTACGCCTTTTCTTGCTTGACAATCCGCGCATCCTTTTACATATTTACTGACGTCATTTAGCATATTATCCCAATAATATCGTGTTCTTATTCTGTCGTATGTTTTTGCAAAGCCTAAATGTCTGGCTAATGGTTCATTATGATTAACGTATAAGATTTTTCCGATTAAATCTTTAGGCATCACTAATAATCCTGACGCGCCGTCTAATTTAGGGTTGCGTTTGAATAAAATATTATTTTTAATTTCGTAATTTTTGGCTCTGCGTTGCAATAACGCATTTCCGTAATTTTCGTCTTTTATTGCTTTAACAACTCTTTTAAATTTTCGTCTTCAGCTTGTAATTCTTTCATGTCCGTTGGGATAACTATGTATGTCTCCATCTCTAGTGTTGCTTCTTCGTCTGCTAGCGTCGCTATATGTAGTGGTTTGCGGGATAGGCAATCTGCATCAATATGTGCTTTTCCGCTTTTGTGAAAGATTGAGTATTTAAGTCTTGTATCTTCATGCTCCATCTGGCCAATCTATTCACCGGATCTCTAATTGACTTCAGCCAGCACAATGCGTGGTGATCTGTTGCGACTCTAAATGGCTTTCCTCACACGTATGGGCGCCACTGTCCTAAAGCATATACGAATGCTAAAAATTCCTGTTGTGATGTACTATAGTTGGCTTCGGCTTTTGTCAACCTTCGGGAAGCATACGCAATAGGATGCCATTCATCCTTGTCTAATTGCAATAACACTGCGCCAAGCCCTTCTCCAGATGCGTCTACTCTAATTTCTATTTCTTTAGCTGGGTCAAAATGAGCTAATACGGGGGTTGTAGTTAATTTATGTTTAAGTTCATTAAATGCCTCAAGTGCATTTCCTTCGATTTTAAATTTAACATATTTTTTAGTCATTAAATATAGAGGTCTAGCAATTTTTGCAAAATTTTCTATGAATTTTCTATAGTAATTACAGAGTCCTAAAAAACTTTGTAGTTTTTTAACTTTCTGTGGAATTGGGAAATTTACTACAGCTTCGATTTTCTTTGCATCTGGACTAAGTCCTTGGTTAGTTACTCGGTATCCTAACAGATCAATCTCTGTTTGCATAAAGTTAATTTTGCTTCCCGCAAGCGTTCAAATACGTGCCTCAACTTGATTAGGTGCTCTGCGAATGTTTCGCTAAAAATAATTACGTCGTCTAAATAAATTAATACTTCTTTCCATTTCATGTCTTTAAATACGCTATCTGCCATTCTTTGAAACGTGGCTGGTGCTGAACACAGCCCAAAGCTAAGTACGTTAAATTCGTACTGTCCATCTGGCGTTATAAATGTCGTTTTTGTTTTATCCTCTTCTTTTACCGGTATTTGCCAGTATCCACTGAACAAATCCAGACTGGAAAAATATTTTGAGTTTCCAATATAACTCAAAATGTCTTCAATAACAGGTAGTGGGTAGACGTCGTTTTTTGTGACGGCATTTAGTTTTCTATAATCGCCACAAAATCTCCATGTGTCATCTTTCTTTTTAACTAATACCACTGGCGATGACCATGCCCTGTAGGATGGTCTAATTATATTATCTGCCAGCATTTCTTTGACTTGATTTTGGATGACTTCCCTTTCTTTGTGAGATACCCTATACGGTCGTTGATGAATAGGCTGTGCGTCGCCTGTATTTATGTCGTGTTCTGCTGTATCTGTTAAACCGATCTGTTTTGAATTCCACGCGTATAAATCCGTGTATTCGTCTATCAAATCTAATAATTCATTTTTCTCGTTTTCGTTTAATTGTTTATTTATATTATGTTCGCGTAGTACTTCTTGTGACTCGTCAGTTATTACATATATTTCGTTGTTTTTATATTCGCTTGTTTCAAGTTCTTCTATTACTTCGTTGTAGCCTAATGCCGTATTTGCGAATAATCTAAACGGCACTCGGCGAATGTTTTGTATAGCCAAGTTCCATATACCCATATTTGGCCCTATAGAGCTTATATTCCTTATTTGTAAACCATTTTTAACCAAAAATTCCGTTCGCGGTATGAACATATGACTAAACGCGTAACGTCCGATTTCTTTGACTTTGATTTCCGTTTCCTCACCAGAATATAAAATTTCTGACTTGGTGACAATGATTTTATTATAAAACCGCGCTTCTGGCATGCATCCGTTTTGTGACATGTCGTCTAATCTTTCTAAAACCTCAACTTCCTCTGCCTCATCTTTATCTTTAAATTCTACCACGGCACGCGCGAAATTTATTTCGTATTCTTTATCTTCTTTTCCCAAAGGAATTGAGTCCCTATTAAAATATCACGGGGAAGGTCTTTCACTACTAAACAGGCTAGGTTTATAGTCCATCCCCCAATTATGACTTTAACTACCGTGCTACCCAAAACTTCGATTACATGCCCTCCCGCGGATTTGAGAACATGAATTCTATTTTCTTCGTAGTCTTCAGTGTGGCAGACTTTGACTATATTGCACGTAGCTCCTGTGTTAATTATTATCTTTATGGTTAATATTTTGCAAGTTGTCTTTGGGCCCTGGTTTTGGCTATACACAACATTATCGGCCACTAGCGTCGTGCATTGGCGTTTCCCGAATTTGTCGCCATGTTTTGATGAACATCGGTCTGTTGTGGCCTCTGTGGCCCTGGGCACATACGCCCTACGTGGCTTGGTTTACTGCATTTAAAGCATATTGGTCTTCCGTCGTGGGTACGTGTTAGACGTTGTTGAAAGCCCCGCGTATCTTGCGGCGGTCTGTTACCTGTCGTCTCTCTTCCACGCCCCGAAAAATTATTAATGGGCGCCCTGCTCTGTGGTTGGTTTGAAAAACCACCCCTCATCGGTCCCGATTCATTTCTACCTGATGGGTATGTTGAATAGTTTCTTTGCGTCTGATAACTACCTGGGTTCGCATAATTACTTTGGCCTGCCTGATATCTATTCTGGCCGTAGCCATTATTTCCGTAGCTGTTATTTCCGTAACCGCGCCCAACATAAGGTTGATTGTAGCGTGTATTGGTATATCTCGCGTTATTTACCAAATTTGAATTATTTGGTCTTTGTCTATTTTCGCGAACGTGTTCTTGATTTTCTAATCTATCAGCCAATTTTTCGAACCGTAATGCTTGTTCTTGCATTGATTCTGCGCTACGTTCTGTTTCTCTCGCTTCTCTTAACGCCCGTTTGCGTTCTTGTATTATGCATAGTTTATCTATGCATTCTTTGAGTTCTTTTAAGCTTTGTACTCCGAATGGTGCTAATTGCGTTTGTAGATCTGGGTCTAAATTTATTATTATTTGATTCGTTATCTCCGCGTCCGAAAGCGGGGTTTCGAATTGATTACAAATATCCATCATTGTAAAATAATAATCGCGAGGGTCCTCGTCCTGGCCCTGTTTCAAGTTTCTAAATTTTTTTTGCAAATTTGTCATGTGTCCGCGCGGTAGAAATGCGTTTCTGAATTCATCTAGAATCTGTCTCCACGAGTAATCGCGCCCGTTAACGTTAATGTTATACCATGTATCTGCCGCGCCCATCAGGTATAATTTAAAATATTGTTGTCTTGCTTTGCTTTTGGGTCAAAGCTATCCGGAATTATGCATCTCAGTTCTTTTGGTTTTTAACTTACATCTTCCGCTTCGTCAATCAGCATATTGTTATGTCCTTGCGCCATATTTGTGCTAATGTAATTTATGTTTTCTACGTTTGATATGTCTAAGTTTTCAAATCCCGAATGTAATAGTGTAGGGTCTCTAGTGTACGCGCTTTCTATACTTAATTCAGCTTCTGAATTACTCGATTCTAACGCGCCTAACGGGCTTGTATCTGGGGGTGTGAATTGATTAATTATTTGTGTGTCGTTGCTAGCTGACGTTACGTTTCTACTACTTGTTCCCGCTGAAGGGGTTCTCAACATATTATTTGTTTTTCCGGTTAATACTAATCGCGCTGTGTTTAAATTGTTTTCTCGCGGTCGTAGATTATATTCGTTTTTGCTCAAAACTTATATGATTCATTATTGTTTAAAAAATGCGTTAGTTGCCTGTGTATTTTATTGACAGTCCTTCACCATACATGCATAAACCCTCTTTCTCTCGTGCTTGGTCTTGGTCAAAATTAATAAAAATTTTTTTTATTTAAATTATAAAACAATTATTTTGTTTTATCAAATTTACTGATTTTACTTCGCGTTCCAATAGGATTACACCGGCCTGTGAACCAAGCAGTGGTCCGTATTGTTCTTGCTTTTATTCTTTTTCCCACAAGATATTCTCGCTACTTCTAGTTCCCTGCTCGTTCAAATTGAGTTTAACTTTAATTGCTATTATATTTTTAAGAGAAAAAAAATTTTTTTTACGGTTTTTGAGAATACCCGGCACTCCACCAATTGTCACGGCTGGGGGTTGGCTGTGACTTTATTTTATTAAATGATTTGAGGTACCAGCCAAGACTGTAACTCCTGCAGGGTTTATATCATATCAGGAGTCAAGCACGAGAGGATGTGAAAGGTGTTTACCAATTCATAACACAGTTATACATTTATACGTTTTAGTTTAGTGTTTTATTGAACAAAGGTACTTAAAGCATTGCGTTTAATGGGCACATGACTTACACTGAATCGATCGTTTGAGTTTAGAATAAGTTTATAACGTAATCTGGGAAGACTATGAGAAAGACTGTCCAGTTTGTCTCTTCCTGATTCCTTATATAAGATTGGGTTATCCCGGGTGTGGGTTTTGTGGTATGTGGAGGGAACCTTGGCATTGTATTTGGATTTATGACATATATGTAATTGTGACGTTTGGAGATGCCGTCGTAAGATAGTACTGGGTTATAAGTACTATTTATTAGGCCTATCGGACACTCGTCCCGGAGGGTGGTCCGTCGTCGTTAGATGGTTTTGGGCAATAGTTATTGTTAAGGTAAGATGCTTGTCTAGCCCGGTGGTCCGTCTAGTTGTGGAATCGTATTCGTGGATGGCCTAGGTGTGGCCCTAGCGTGGCACTTAGGGTGGTCTAGGTGTGACCCTAGCGTGGCACGGTCGTGACAATATATATATATATATATATATATATATATATATATATATATATATATATATATATATATATATATACTTGAAGCCAGAGAGAACGGCCGTTTTTTACGTGAGCTCTGTGTGAATACATTTATTTGTCAACAAATAAATTTCGTGTTGAAACGATGGTTTTTTATGGTTCTTTTGATTTTATTTTCATATGTATGTTGCTATTTCGGTCGGTTTTCGTTTGATATCATTCGGATTATGGTGTATACCCAATAAACCTTGTATTTTCTTCGTAGTTTTCACTACATTTGCTCTTTCAGGTGGGTTTTTATATTTTCTTTGTTTTCATAATTTTCCGCGTTGGCGGACAGAGTGTTCGACGGAGGGGCAACTCCTTCGTTGCATTAAACCATGCTAAAAAGCAGAAAGTAATGAGCCAGTTGGCGCAGGAACAGTGTCCCCGGTTCCTGGTCATTAAAAAAAAGAGAGATGGAACTGATTTTATCAAGGTCAGCCCATTCTTAATCAATAAAAAAAGTATAATTTGGTTGGCGAGGTGCATTATTTAAAAAGAATTAAAGATGGTCTTTTGGTAGAGACAAAATCTGCTAAGCAAGCAACTCGGTTGCTGCAAACAAATGTTTTTGCCGACGTACCTGTTTAGGTGTCCTCTCACTCTACCCTCAATACCGGCAAGCGACTGATTATTTGTCGCGATTTATTAAATTGCACAACTGATGAGTTTTGCTCAGAGCTTCAAGTACAAGGAGTTCCTAAAGGTTAGACGGATTACCCGCAAGGCAATGGCGTAGTGGAAGACACCGCGTCCATTATTGTTTTTTTCTCGTTGCATAAGTTGCCAGCTAAAATCCGGGTTGTAATGTATAGTTTGCCTGTTAGGCCTTACATTCCCAACTCGATGCGATGTTTCAATTGCCAAATGTTCGGACACTTTTCAAAAACATGCAAGGGAAAAAAATTTGTATATGTGGAAAAAGACCTCATAAGGAACAGCGCTGTACCGTTCCGGTAATGTGAGTGAATTTTGGTGAACGCCTTGTCCAAAAACTGCTCAAAATTTAAGGAAGAATATATAATCATAAACCATAAAATTATGAAAAACTGTAGTGGCCCCGAAGCAAGAGCTTTCATTCGCCAGAACTCTGCAGTTACAACTGTGAGCTTTGCTTAGGTTGCTGCAGCTAAGCCAGCAGTTTTGGGTACCTCTGTCAATGACATCGCAGCTCTGCACTTGTCTGAAATTAAAGAAATTATTGTGGAAGCGATTTCCACAAACATAGGCGCTATAATGAGTGCAGTTCTTTCCAACACATATACAGCGACTAATACAATAATGCCGTCACTTCCTATTGCTTCAGTACCTATTTTGCCAGGTACATCTTAAACTCTGACTGAAGTGCTTTCTTCAAATATTATGCCATCTCCTGTCCCTGTTCTATTAGGAAAGGATAAAAATATTTTTTTTTCTCCGATTAAGAGTGAAGTCTTTGGTCGATTGACAATGAGGCGGTAAAAAATACTCGTAAACCCATAGATAGGCGTAAGTGGGCTATAGGCAGACCGAAAAACCTGAAATCGTAACATGTTTCGGGATTTACCTCTAAAGCTAGCCTTCTCCTTCTGAAATTTACTTCTCTTTTATCTCTTTATTTGTTAGGTCAATTAAGTTCATCATTCAATGGAACTGTAATGGAATCGTCAACCTCCTAGCTGAGTTGAAACTATTAATGGCTGATCATAACCCCAGACTAATATGCATCGAAGACAGTCATTTAAAACGCCTCGAAGTTTTCAGCATGCGGGGATATAAAATCTTAAGCAGATATGTTGACCCTGTTGCACGTGCTCATGGTTGCGTTGCAATTGTGCTTGATTCTTCTATTCCACACAAAGGTTGTAACATTACAACAAGGTTACAAGCACTTGCATGCCAGCTATTCTTACCTCGAAAAATTACAATTTGCAAGGGTTACCTTCCAGATGGTACCTGTAACTTAAATGACCTAGAGGATTTAGTACGAAAACTCCTGACCCCCTTCATCCTTGTCAGAGCCTTTAATTCACAAAACATGCTCTGGATCTCTGTAAGCACAGATGCTCGCGGTCGAGTGGTCGAAAGCATCTTGGACAACAATGATGTCACGCTTCTTAATACTGGCTCAGCCACGTTCATGAACATGAGATCAAGAAATTTTTCAGCAATCGAGTTGTCTCTCTCTACTTCTACTCTAGCTGCCAATTTTCAGTGGCAGGTAGTTGACGATGCCCATTGCAAAAAAAAAGCAAGAAGATGGTTATTTGATCCGGCCAATTGGCAGTCTGTCGCCAACAACTTTATGCTCCCCGCACCATCATCAGAATTAAATGTCGAAGCTTAAGATCTAAACGTTTTTATTCTGCATTCCTCTTCGTTATCGATTCCGAAATCCTCTGGTTGTCTCAGAAAGAAGTCTGTACCTTGGTGAAATGAACACGTTGCTTCCGCTATACGTTCTTAAAAGAACGCACTAAAAGTGCACCGGAGAAATCCGACACATTTAAAGCAAATTGCTTTCAAACAAGCCCGTGCGCAATCCAGGTGTTCAATTCTTCAGTCTAAAACTGAGTCTCGGCGCGGATTTGTTTCTTCTATTGGTACTGATTTCGACCAAACTCTGCTGTGGAAGAAAGTCAGGTATTTGAACGGTTAAAGCATGAGTTCCCATATTCCAATGCTCCAGATCAATGGTCACACACGCATTGTCAGAGTTGATATTTGTGATATTCTAGCAACCCAGTTTGAGTTCGTTAGTCACTCGGATAATTACTCGCTCCATTTTCTGTGCTCAAAAGCGGCTGTAGAGGTTCCTCTAAGCTTTGAGTGTGATAATTCTGATTATCATAATTCAATATTCACTCAAGCAGAATTTGAATTTGCACTGAGCCACACAGCCAAAACTTTTGTTGGGTATGATGATATTGCTGGAACATTACGACAACACATCACCACAATGCAAGATATGGCCAGCAGAGTGCGAGCTGCTGGAGTTCGCATTGATCTCGATGAAGAGATCTCGGCACTGTTCTTCTCGCTACCAGAGAGTTATGATAATGTAATTTCAGAGTTGGAAAGCAGAGACTAAGACACACTTGCAATGGAGCCCGTCGTGGGCAAACAACTCGACGAGTATACGCGACGTGTAGAAAGTCGTGTCAGCGAAAGCAACGACGACGCCATATACTTCAAACCGTAGCGACAACCTGGCCCGCCGCACTGGGGTCACGGAAAGGGCAACAACGATAGCGGAAGCAGTAGTTAAACAGGTGAGCACACAAACACCAGCAGCAGCATCAAGTTTTCCGAGGCGGAAAAGCAATGCTTCTATTGGAACAAGAAGGGGCATTTCAAAGCCGAGTATCGCAAGCGTCAGAAGGATCTGGTCAATAGCGGCAGGAAGCACGACCAAGCAGCAGTAAAAGCTGCAAGTAACAGAAAACGCGGCAAAAGTAGCGACCATTCATTTAGCACTAGGGAGAGGGCGACCATCGTGTCAAATATCAACACGAACAACAAGTGGCTCGTTGATTCAGGATGCACCAGTCACATGACGTCCAACCGCAAACTGTAACACCGAGCAGGAATCAGTGGGTACTCACGTTAAAAGATGATCATTTTAGGACTGCGATGATCCATCTCATGAAACGAAAAGCCCAAGTCGCACAATATGTCAAGAATTATGTGTCATTGACTGAAAACCAATTCAACCGGCGAATAAAGGTCATAAGGTCAAACAATGGACGCGAATACGTCAACAACGAATTAACAAGTTTCTAGCGCAAGAAAGGGATCGTGCACCAACTCACAGTGCCACACACTCCACAGAAAAATAGTCGTGCTGAGCGGAAAAATCGCTCGCGCAATGAGTTGAATGAATGAATATCGTCGTGCTATGTTATAGGCCACTGGGGCCTCTTCAGAGTGTATTATGTCAGTGTACCTATCCGAAGTGTTGTATTGTGTTACTGTATTTGCCACAGGCGCTAGTGCTGCAACTAGCTGCCTATTGTAGCTGCTTTTGGCCCCTGTTTCTATTAGTCACATGACGTAAACTTCGAGGTTTACACGAGAGGTGACGTTTCGATTCAAGGCCGAGCGTCAGTATGGATGGTGTACTTAGGCCAGGGGAAACCAAAGTACCCGAAGGAATCCTGTCGCTCGCTTGTGTCGCCACTAGGGAACCCTACCGGCGGGCTGCTCCACTAGGATGGTCTCCCAACCAACTTCTAACAGCACAGCGCGTCGATTAACTTACTTATCTAGCAACAAGCAGGCTACCAACGGACCAGTCCACTGGCCGCGCAATCAGATGACCAAATGGATGCTTACGGATGGAAATTGCACAACCATTTCTGGGGTGCAGCAATGTACTCTGCCACCTACTTACAGAATCGGTTGCCATGCAGGTCACTCGGCAAGACAACATACGAGTTATGGCACGGAACTGTGCCCGATGTTAGCCACCTCCGTGTGTTTGGCTCAATCGTCTACTCTCACGTGGCTGACGTCAAACGCCGCAAACTGGACAGCAAGGTGGTCAAAGGGGTTCTTACCGGTTGCAGCACGGTAACGAAGGGTTACCGAAACCTCGATCCAGTCACAGCCAAGGTCTGGGTAGCTGATTCCGTGCGTTTAATTGAGTCTCCTACACAACTCATGCCAAAAAGGACGACATCAACAACGATGGACGCATCTGTAGTTGACAATGATGCAATTTCTTACGAGTTTGAAGTCGAGATTACTTCAGACGAAAAGCAACCTGCCACACAAACTACATTCACGCAACTCGAACCGACCCAACAACGCCATGGTCATGGACCACCATGTGAGAAGAAAAGCGCTACACACGACAGAAGGGGGTGAGCCAGGAGGGGGTGCGCCAGAAGAGGATGAACCCAAAAATGAAGATGGAACACTACCGACAACACGTGCGTCAAAACGTGATAATTAATGTCAGCCGCCGGTACGGTACTGCATGCTCACCGAAGAGCGAAGAGGTAAAGACCCTAAGTCTTGGGATGACATCCGTTAGCTGCCCAAACGCGAGCAGCAGAAGAGGTACAAAGCCTCGCAAGAGGAGATGAAATCCTTCGAATAACATAATGTTTTCGAGCTGCCTAATCTACCTACTGGCATGCGCGAAATCACGGCTAAATGGGTTTTTAAAATCAAAATCAACGAGCAGGGTAAAGTGGATGCTTACCAGGCCTGGTTGGTAGCAATAGAATACAGTCAAAGGTACGAAGTTGAATATGATGAAACATTCGGTCCCGCCGTACGACACGAAACTGTGCGTCTACTAATCGTGTATGCGGCAGCCAAGAGACAACACATGCGACATTTTGATGTAAAAAGTGCATATCTGAACGGGGAGCTTGACGAGGAGCTCTCACCTCGAGCAACCTGAAGGTTTCAAGAATCATGGCTCCAAAGAAAAGGTATTTCGATTACACAAGAGCCTGTACGGTTTAAAACAGGCAGCGAGAGCATGGAATCAAACCGTAACAGATATCCTCGCAAGGATCGGATTTTACTAAAGCAGGGCAGATCCGTGTATATTTAGCAAAATAAAAAGCAATGGTACCAGCTCGATTGTTTTTTTTAACATTAGAAGCAAGCATAGTCTATATAACACGGTTGACGCGTTCAGACTAGTTATCCTGTGAATGATACAACGCATTAAACAATTTGGTTTCTTTGTAATTTTCGCAAAGGGTACGAAAGTCTCTCCTTTTATTTCGCATATAAAGTATTGCGGCACACCATAAAGAAGAAAAATGTCGTTTTGTACGTGACGCGTCACGGTTTTAGTAGTAGCGTTTCTCAACGGAAAGGTTAAAAATTATTAACCAAAATAATCGGCCAGAACTAAAATATATTTATAACCTCGTGTCGGTCTAGCTAATGGTCCTATTAAATCCGTACTTATGAGTTGGAAGGGTCGAAAAACTCTAGGTCTTGAACCCATATATCCAGGAAGAGCGTTTTGAGCAACCTTCTGTTCAATGCATGTTACACATCTCCTGACATAGCTCACTACTTTAGCCTTCGACTCTGGCCAATAATATTTCTGACGAATTTTTGATAATTTCTCGTTATACCAGGATGTCTAGGTGATGGAGAGTCATGCGTTAACTGTAATTTGGCGGGACGTTGGTCTTTTGGAATAAATTTCTTCCAATTATCCGCATCATCGGATACTTCTGGAATTTATGTTGTAACATATTTATATATCACTTGATTTTCACAGCGTCATTGAGGATATTTTCGAGGACTTGTCTGCACGCGATTCCAGAGTGACTGGTACTATTTATCTGCCATGTTTGCGGATAATTTGTGTTGCTGGGTTTCAACAGCATCTGCTTGGACAACTGCACGAGACAAACAATCAGGAACAACATGTTCTTTTCTTTCCCGGTGAATTATCTCATAATCATGTTATCGTGGTTTCACAGCCCATCTGCGTAGCCTACCAGTAAGTTCTATCAAGTTATACAACCACACCCAAGAATGATGGTCGGTTATGACCGTGAAATGTGCAGCTTCCAAATATTGATGAAATATATCCAACGCCCACACTACCGCCAGACATTCTCGCTCCTTGCTGCAATAATTCCGTTCTGGCTTGTTCAATGATCGACTCAAATAACAAATGGCATGTTTTTCGTCCTCATATGTCTGATTTAATACTTTTCCGAGTCCGAACCCACTAGCATCAGTATGTACCACAAAAGGACGCTCAAAATCAGAACACGTTAGGATTTGTGCAGTGACAAGACACTCTTTCAAACGTTGAAATGACGCTTGACACTTTGCAGTCCAATTTTAAGTCTGCTTCTTATGCAAAAGATTCGTGAGGGGTGAACTAATGGTCAAAAATCCCTAAAAAGCATCCATTATCGGCATCACATGATGGAACTGGTATGTTAAGAATAGCGTTAAATTTTTCTAAATCAAGCCTTAGCCCTTGCTTATCAAAAATATAATTTAAATAGCACTACTCAGGATAACAAAATTGACTTTTGTCCCGACTTAAGGTCAAGCTAGCTGCTCCCACTTTATCAAATATTTTCTGCAACACCTCTAATTGTTGAACTAATATTTCGGAAATAATAATAATATCTACTAGGTAAACGAAAACAAAAGGCTCTAAATAAGGACCTGAAACTCTGTAAATGAAATCCTTTCAGGTTGCAGGTGCGTTAGTCAGACCAAAGGGCATACGTTTGAATTGAAGCTATCTTCGTCCTGGTTTTGCAAAAGCGATGTCTTGTAATCGATATCCTCCATATTTCTTGGATATCATCAGAATTTGAGACGATTATGGGCTCAATGAGGGTTCAATAATGTCTTGAGCTAGCATTTTATTCAATTCTTCATCAATATGTTTCTGAATGACTGGAGAAACAGGATAGTACAATTGTTTTAAAGGAATGGAGGCTGCATCAATTACGTATTCCACCAATGTCGTACATCCCAATGATTCAGGTATTCGGGACCAATATTTTTGCAAAAAGGTATTTAATTGCTCCTGTTCTGAAAGTGTCAATTCTGATTGAGATTTCAGATTAGATGAAATAGTTACTGTGGATATTGGAGAATATTTCCATTAATTTCTTCCTAGATCTGGTACGATTTCCATAACTCTAAAAAGTTAATCCAACGCAAAGGATCTAACAATAAAACAGGTATTATAATAGACCTTAAGCTTGGACAAATTTTCCCATTTACTGCGGTACATGGTGGGGCATCACCCTGATCTAAAAAAATTTCCAATTTCTGGAGGTATTCCCATCGCTCTTTGCCAATAATGGAGATATAGGCTCCTGAATCTAACAAACCCAAAAATGTTTTATCAAATACACAATACTCGAGGTAAGGATGTTGATAATCTTCCAAATATAAAATGATGTAGTTTACGACAGCCATATTGTACGTGAGTGTTTTGGAATTGCAAGTCGACGATCTGTGTGTACATAAGGGCGCGATACGACCTCTAAAAGCCTCATGTTTGCGTTTCTCGGGCATTTGGGACAACCGCACAACGTAACATCAGCTTCACCACATCGATAAAATTGCCGACGTTGCGGTTGCTGGCAATTGGCTGAACCATGACCCGCCTTCTGACAGTTCAAACAAATTAGTCCTTGCAGCGACGAAGAGATGGTCTCAACACTGTAACGTGCCTTTTCTGTACGATACCCAAAATCCTCGCCTAGGGTTGAGGTCACCGGCTTCTCAGTGGAGAAGAGGGTGGTTCAAAAAAATAATACCTATTGGTTTGGGCGCCACGTAATTTAAAGGTAGTGCTTACCGCAGCTAGACTAAATCACGAAAATACCTAGGTTTAATAAGATCAGTTCAGTGAGCAACAGCATAAAAGGAGGGCAGCGGGTCGGCTAATAAACGAGTACGCCAGTAAATATAAATTTGGAGTTTAATATAACACAGAACATAAATGACAGAAATAATCATTAAATAATTATGAAAACCAATTACACGAATAATAGTGACTTTTCATTACAAGATGACTACCAACATAATACAGTTAAATCCTCGCAGTATTCCACGAGATGCGAGTCGGTTTCCCGAACGAGATACGCGCGGATGTTCGCGGAGTAAGGCGATAGTGCTTGTGCCGTTGAGTTCTAACCATGACGCTTACCGGTTAGGAACAATTACCTAAATTATAATGCCCTTGTTGATGAACTCGGTTCACCAAAATGTACATATGTTTTCGTAGGAAGGTAAGTCACAGAAAAAGGCGTTACAAAACGGCCCAAGGTCAGATTAACTACCCGAAAATCGAATGCGCATTAAAAAATAACACGATTAAATACAGTAACTAAATCAAATGGAGATGTAACTCCAGGACAAGCGAACATCAGCGTTGACACAAACGCTCACGGAATACATGGAGTCTAAACGTAAATATACATACATAACTTAATAGCAAGCGCCTACAAAATGGTCTTTACAGCGCTTCTGCGCGGTCGCGGCCGCAATATGGTGTGAATATCACTCACGCATACGCTAAATTATAATATCAAAATAAATCTTTATGTGGCTGGATTTTACTAGAATGGGTCTTGTAACTAATAATAATCTCTTGTCTAATGGAAATGTCTGGCGGTACTTAGCTTATTCACTTCACTCTTACTTCTTCTCTCGAGGTCACCTTCCCAGTTTACCGAGCAGCGAAACAGGACGGGTCTGTCACTTGACCTGTTGGTGCCCCTTGGTGTCCATTCGACACTTATGGACAGAATCGTCCTATTCCTCAGGCTTTCAGGTCTATTTGCCTTTCTTGTGTTAGTTTTGTTTTTAATTTTATTTATAGTTAGCTGTCATAATTAATATTTTGCATTATCTTTTATTTTACAATAATAAACATGTACATTATTCATTTACATATACATTTTTAAGGGGACATTACAGGTTGTATGCCTGAAAAGTGGGTCACTTCTGGGAATTTTTTATGAAAGAAATAAAGTCAGTAGGGTCATGCAGTTTCGCAAGTTGAATTCAACCATCTTTCCTCTATTATTGACCGTTTAGGCAACAATATGTTATCACAAACATGGCCGCGTCCGCGGCCATCCTGGCACCGCGCACGCGAAACATGTGCCCACTTTGTTGGACACCGGGCCCCTCCTGGTCATTTAAACTATAATAAATTTTCTGGAGTCTGAATTTAATTTTAAGACTATTTTTGGAAATTACAACAACATTGCGACCATGTGAAAAAAAAAAATTCCATTTTATTTTTGAGCTTAATACGTGATAAAAAATAATTAAATTTAACAATAATTGAATAAATATAAATTCAGGATCCAGTTAATTTTGTCTTGTTTTCAGCCCAATTCGTTCATTGTCATTTGGTCGAGTCGTTTGAACGCAATCGACGACACAGTAAAAAAAAAGTAGTTCCGAGAAAAACGAGTTTAAAGTTTTCGCAATGGTTCCAACTGCAATAATAATTTTTCCGTGTCACCAATATGGACGAAAATATTCCTTTATATATTGTGACACTATATTAACTTGATTTTGTTATCAAATTGCAATAATGATCCAATATGGCGGATGATGTCAAAAAAAGCATTTCCTAATTCTCGTGAAATTGAAAATATAAGCGTGTTGTGGATTTAATTAATTAAAAAATTGAGGTCGCAATCATAATAATTTGCAAAATAAAAGATGGTTGAATTGAAATGGTCCCCCAAAAATGAAACATAATAGCCCTGCGGAACCTGCGCTCCTCTGACCGCTCTTTCTTTCGGCCACTGTTTCTACATGAATGTAGCTTTAAAAAAATGCAAAAAAATAAAATTGATTTTTTCAAAGTTGCAACCTGTAATGTCCCCTTAATCTTCTTTATTAATATATTATATTTAGTTGGTTTTACATTTACAATTTTACTCTTACACAATATATGTTTGTTTTTTAATGTTAATTTATTTCATTATATAGTTAATGGCGTGAAAGCCCAAGAGGCTGATACGCCTTTGAATTTTAATCCTTCCTACCTACCTACATCGAGGTCACCTTGACTCTATTCGACAAGAACTGACGAAGGTTCACGTCGTGAATGGATTTCAACATGAGCGAATCAGGTTCTCCTGTTGAAATGTTGGGATCCAATTCTGGTAGACTTAGCGATACTGGATGCCCGGGTGGCTTGGCCAGATAATAAGCGCACGGAACGGTAAATTTTCAGCAAGAAAAAAAATCTGAGCCACGTGGTAATCTCCTTAAGGGTAATACACCGGAGTTTAGCTCGAAAATACGCACAGCGTCACAATACACACCGAGTGGAAAATGAACGGTACTTACCCTGATCTCAAATACGGATTGCTCAACTAAGTACAAATGGCAAATACCATTTCCGTAACTCAAAAAAAAAACTCCTTTTTTTGTCAGTTCATACTACCGAGTTCACAGGTCTCAAGATTTCTCTCGTCACAACTTTCTTATCTTTCTTCCCAAGAAAACGAGCGAAAGCTACAATAGCCAGTTAATCGAGAAGAAAATAAACAACAATCCTTTGCGCGCCAATATGTGCAAACAGGTTTAAAAAGGTGAAGCGAAATTTAATCAGCCGAAGATATGCTCCACAGCTAGGATTCTCTACTTACCGCGGCAGCTACGAAATATTCTTAAAACCGTTGTAATGCTTCGCATAAATGGCAAAAAATGACTATTTGGCCATAATTCGATATTTACAACCCATGATCCGACTATTTCTCAGTGTGAACCGTTCTTGGTCACGTGTGTTCCTTGTTGACATTGAAAATAAGGTTAGCGGTGCTCATATTGATTGGAAGATCAATACTATTATTGATAAATATCTCCTTACTGTGCACAGACAAAGGTAAGAGGGATACGGTAAAAATACTAAGAATTACCACCCTTCAATCAGATCATCCTACTTAACAGACAAAACCACAACAACAACAACAAAAACGGGACATAGACAAAAAAAAAAGGCGAATGGAGCGGACAACTGACAAAAAATACCCGGACAATTATGGCACGTAATAAATTCCCCCCTAACTTTCTTGTGGAAAAATCTCTCCATTTTTTCACACAAGCGACAGCGACATACCCTATCACAAAATTCATTACGATTACAATGTTTACCTATATCTAAACCGAATAACTAATCTTTCTCATGTCCAGGGCTGGGCTTAAAGTCTTTAACATGCCAAATTCTACTTCCTTTTCCGTTTGCTCCATCTAGTTTAAACGTTGTATAGGAAACTTTTCGTCTCACAACGAACGGACCCACATACTTCGGCGCAAGCTTACCCGCGAAATTATACGCGGCACACGATAGCGCGAAATTTCGCCGATATACATTTGTCCGACACGATACACTTCAATACGGCGCCTTAGATCATAATGTGACTTACAAATAGCGTAAGCACGGTCTAAACGTTTCTGTACGTCGGCGTACAATTTGTCGAAACCAAATGGACGCTTAACGGGAACATTGTCACGATCGTATTCAATCCAACCGTCTGCAGCAATCGCACCCGTTTGGTGATCATCGCCAGAAATAACATAACAACAATAACCCTGTACCGACTGCACACGTTTTGAAACTCGGTACTTTTATACTGCACACCATTATCGTAAATTAGGGTTGGGGAACTCCGAATATTAAAAACACGCCATGTTCGAGGTGTCGCGGAAGCGAGGCGCATAAGGAAAGTTAAAACAAACTAAATGAAATAATCGGACAAAACTAAAATGATTCTATATCCACGTGTGGATCGGGGAAGGAGGCCAATGGGATTGTACTAACGATTTGAAAAGGTTTGCTAACCTTAAGGCGTGATTCCATGAAACCCGAAGCACTATTCTCAACGGCTTTTTGTTTCGTACAAATGGTACATTTATTCACAAAGTGAGAAACATCGTTGTTCAACTTTGGTCAATGAAAACGCTGTTGTAGTTTGGGTAACGTCTTCGTTACCCCAGGATGACCACTGGTAGTCACGTCATGCGCATGCGAAAATATGTCAAGGCTCTGTTCTTTCGGAATAACGCGTTTCCAAAATTCTCGCTCGTCCGCTAACTCGAGGATTCACATATTTGTATAATGTGAGCTGTTCAACACACCATTTCGCATACTTGCGCGGATATTTCTAAACTTTGGCTTGAAGAGCCATATACCAAGGGTCAGTGCTAGTGTTAGGATCGATAGCAGGAACATTTACTGCGTCTACGGGGACAACGCCACGAGACAAACAGTCGGGCATAACGTGCTCTTTGCCTTGCCGATGCACGATATCGAAATCATGCTGTTGTAGTTCGACAGACCGACGACGAAGTCGTCCTGAGGGGTCTATCAAAGTGTTTTACCAGACAAGGGAGTAATGGTCGGTAAACACGGTAAAATGTGCACCTTCCAGGTAAGGACGCAACTTTTTCAAGGCTCAAACAACCGCAAGACATTTGCTCTCCATCGTGGAATAATTTCTTTCATGTCTGGTCAGAGCCCTACTAAGGTAAGAGATTACGTGCTCGCCATCGTCGAGAAGCTGTGTTAGTACAGCACCTAGACCACAGGTACTCACATCGGTTTGCACAATAAAAGGTCTCGTAAGATCGGGACAAGTCAGTATGGGGGCGGCGATAAGACAACCACTTTCGATTTCTGCGCTGGAGGTTGGCCTGTGGCGCACTTATGGAAGAGAAGTCATTAACGAAACGTATATACCACGACGCCATGCCGAGAAATCGACGGACATCCGAGATAGACGTAGGTACGGGAATCTTAAAAATTGCATTTACTTTTTCCGGGTGTATGCTAAGACTGTGGCGATCGATAACATAACCTAAATATCTTAATTCAGGAAGACAAAATTGACCTTAATTGGATCTAAGTGCTAAGCCAGCTGAAATTAAACGATCACTTATCTTTTCCAAGATTTCCAAGTGTTGCTCGAAACTGTTCAATAACACGATGATGTCGGCTAGGTACACGAAAACGTATGGCTCTAGATCGGCACCTAATACGCGAACTATCAATCTTTGCCAGGTAGCGCGAGCATTAGTCAATCCAAACGGCATCCGTTTGAACTGATATAAGCCGCGACCGGGAATAGTGAATGCTATATATTCGCTACTAGAGGCGGATACCTCGCAAACGATCCAGGATCGCCGAGACATACGGAATGGGATAAGCGTCTTTATTGGTTTACTTATTAGTATTTCTGAAATTGACACAAAACCTAAGCTCGCCATCTATCTTAGGGACCATCAGAATTGGTGATGACCAAGGACTGTTTGACGGTTCGATAATGCCCTTCGACAGCATTTTATCGACATGCGTGCCCAATTGGTCCTAAAAAATTGACTAAGGGAATGTTGCTGGACGTGATCGAGTTCAGGCTGTGAAACCACGACGGTTCATACGAACGGTATGAACGGCGGCGAATCTCCACTCATCTCTTCTAAGATCCGGTACGATTTCCATCGCACACCAAAAATCCATGCCGAGTATCTGGGTGTTCGACAATTCCGGCACCACAAGAAAGGTAATAAATTTCATTCTATTAATAAGGCGAACGAAAATTGTAACCGATCCTAAACTGCGACAGCTTTTTCCGTCGGCTACCATACAGTTCGGATTATCATAACTATCTCTCATAAATTTAAAAGTTTGGAGCACTAACCACCCGTCTCTACCTAGGACGGAGCGCGTCGTGCCTGAATCTAACAAACCTAACATGGTATTTCCGAAAACCGGTATCTCTAAATATGGTCGCTGGTGGGCCTCCAAATGTACTAAAATATATAATTGACGATAGCTTAATTATTTTCTAAGTGTTTGGGCGTATTTGACCCAGAGATCGATACATGCCCGTTCAGCGTCTCTGTTTTCCGTTTCTCGAGCATTTTGGATAGTTGCTCGTAACGTAGCACAGTGGTCCGAAACTACAAAAAGTGTAACAAAAGTCTAAGAATTTTTCGAGAGTATTGAAATTCAGCAGACGTAAGATATTGTAGTTGTTGATTATAAATTTGATATTTTTTGGGGAAAAAAAATGGCCGATCTAATATGGCGGACATGTAAGTGAAAAATGTATATAATTTCTTTAAAAAAAATAGGTATTAAGGTGTATTAAGGTTCGCATATTTAGAATTTGATATAAGGAAGCAGTTATTTAACCAAAGTGAAATTGCATAGGTAAGCTTATATGCATTTGTGTTAAAACATATCGTAGTTTCACTATTCATTAAATTTATAATAATTTTTCTAACATATAGATCGCTTTGAAACTAAATATATTTCTAAGAATAAATTTAAAATGCCTAACTTCAAATTATTTAAGTCTATTTTATTAAACAATTGACAGGCACAGGTGATACGATTTATGTACTAGTACTCTTTTTGGAAAAAAAAGTCAAACAAAAGATGTGCTAGATTTAAATAACTAATTTTAAACAAAACAATTTTTCTGTAACTTTAACCATTTTTGAGTATTAGTAGAAACCGCAAAATGTGACTAGAGTAAACAGGCACTTCCGATCTAAATATTTTACTCAAAATTAAGAGTTACACATGAGAGGCATATACGAATCTTAAGTTTAAAGTTTTAAAATTTTACTTTTAGTCGTTTAGGCTGTAGAACGCATACACACAAACACACACACACACACAGACACGCAGACACACACACACACACACGCGCGCAAACACACACACACACACACAAACACACAAACACACACAGACAAACAGACGTAATTCTAAAAATAGTTGGAATCGATTCAGGGAAGGTCAAAACGTATATTTCCGTTGAAATCTGGAGATTAGAAGTATAAAAAAGTAAAAATACCCATATTTACGAGAAAAAAGGGGAAACTTGAATTTTTTTTAATTCTCCCCGAAGAAAAAGGTCTTCAAATTACAACCCATAAAAAATTTTCACTTCATCTTTTCCAGGAAGCTTAAAAAATATACGACAGTCTAAAAAACAACTTTTAGAAGACGTCGTCTGCCGCCGCCTGAATGAATCAAAGTTGGCAAAAAATATTTTTTTAAGTCTTCAATAAGTTGTATAAAAATGTGCAACAAAATTTTTTTTTAATTACTGCAATAAGTTTTTCAAAAAAAAATTTTAAAACGTGTATTATCTTTCGATGTAGTACGTAAAGTTTCTCATAAACGATTATTTAAAAAAAAAAAGCTCGTATCCATGTTTGAGGCACGAACAGGCAGGTAATCTTTACGATAATAATAAAGGAATACTCCAAACTATTTTATTATTACTTTCAAATCACAGGATCTCAGGGGATCACTTTTTTTTAAATTAATTAAGCAACTGTTCATGTTTACATTTGTCTTCACTCCCATTTTTAACGTTTTTGTTTATAAATGGCAGATATAAATATTGGGCAATGTTATGTATGTAAATGATCTACATACCACCAGAAATGTCCATCACAAAACCGTATTGCAATTTAAAAACAAGATAAAAAGTTATGAAGACTTGACGATATGTCAATAAACGATGCATCTAGTGCGTATAAAATTTCTAGTTCAACCGGTTACTTTGCGATGACGTATAGCTATGGTATTAAAATTTTCAGCGATTTTTTTTTCTCTATTGTATACAATAGCTCCCTCCTAACGATATCCCATAGTACTGCATTTACAAATACGACTTACATTTTTCGACTTTTGTCACACTTTTTGCAGTTTCGGACCACTGTGCGTAGTCAGGATTTCCGTAACGGTAACAGTGTCTCTGTCTAAGTTCGGTACATGGAGAGGAAATATGGCCCAGTTTTAGGCAGTTCCAGCACACGATAGCTGACTGATAGCGCGGCTTAGCGAGAATAGCGTTGAGAGCATGTGGTTCCGGATTGATGGACATTACTAACGAGGACGGGCGGGAACGCCGATACGCGAGACCTGGTTTGATAGCTCGGTTGGAGGGTGGTGGTGCTTTAAAACGTTGCGCAAGGATGTGAATATCTTCTAGTTGACTGCAGGCTCAATTCAACTCAACAACCGAAGTTACCTCGATTAAACCCAAACCCTGTTGCAGGTAGGGCAGCAAATATCGGCGGATATGAATGAGCCCTTCGGTTTCTTGCGGTCGGATGTTGAACCGGTTGAATGAACCTTCCATGTTGGCAATAAGAAGTGAAACTTTTTCATCGCTGCCCTGCGTTCGATTTCGAATTTCGTCCCACAGCCTAAACTCATAGTCGCAAGGTAGGAACGTGTCCTTCAATGCCGTAACCAAGTGCTCCCAAGTATGAATTCGATGCCGCAGGGCATGAAACCAAGTGAAAGCATTACCAGTAAGTAGCTCTGTTGCGGACGCGAAGAGTTTCGATTTCGAGATGCCACACGCGGTGCTTAAGCCGTCGATTCGTTCTAGGAACGGCGATAAGCCTGATTCTCCGTCATCCGTGACATTCCACTTATGTACCGGATATGTGGGTCCATCCGAAGTTGGACTCGGTTGCGCGGTGCGAGTCAGGAACGTCGTCAACATCTCTTATACGCGAGCTAACAGATTTTCGTCACCTATCGGTGAAGGACTCGGTGATGCTTCAGGTACGTCGGGTTCTAGAATCGAATGTTCGTGTTCTTCTTCCAGAAGGTCGGAAGCACTTCCCGAAAATTTTACTCAAAATTTTTACTTACTGTACCTCCTTCTTTCCCGTAATTTTGCTTAAACGTCCCCTAACGTGACTTAAACGCCTACCAATGCGGGAATATTCCACCTGGAAATTCACGTTATCAAAATTCTCTAACATACTCTCTAACTCTTTGAGCTTCTCCTCGCAGATACAAGAGGAAGATCACCAAATTCGACAGTCTCACCTTAACGTTCTGTTCTCAAACATTCACGAAGAGTGACACGCTTGACGACTACAGTACCACAGGATGGAACAATGCGAAGCAAGAGTTCATAGGATTATTCGTCGCTTAACAAACGTATTGGCTCAGGCTTAATATCCATGACTACTGTAAGATAGCCAATTCTAATAAAATAATAACTAACTAAAATGAAACAAAAATAAAACAAAACAAAACAAACAAAACTAAAACCCGTTGGATCCCTTCGATTCGATAGCCACGTAACGATATTGAAATCGAAATGGCCTTCTATGACCTTATCCCTTTTATTCGATGGCCCCACGCTGGGCGCCAAATTTGTAACGTGCCTTTTCTGCACGATAACCGAAATCCTCGCCTTGGGCTGAGGTCGCCGACTTCTCAGTGGAGAAAGAGGTGGTTCAAAAAATAATATCTATTGGTTTGGGTGCCACGTAATTTAAAGGTAGTGCTTATCTCAGCTAGACAAAATCATGAATATCCCTAGGAGATACAGTGAGCAACAGCATAAAAGGAGGGCAGCGGGTGGTCGAATAAACAAGGACGCCAGTAAATATAGATGTGGAGTTTAATATTACACAGAACATAAATGACCGAAATAATCATTAAATATTTATGAAAACCAATTACACAAATAATAACGACTTCATTACAAGATGACTACCAACATAATACAGTTAAATCCTCGCAGTATTTCAAGAGGTGCGAGTCAGTTTCCCGAACGAGATATGCGCGGATGTTCGCGGAGTAAGGCGATAGTGCTTGTGCCGTTGAGTTCTAACCGTGACGCTACCCGGTAAGGACCAATTACCTAAATTAAAATGCCCTTGTTGATCAACTCGGTTCACAAAAATGTACATATGTTTTCCTAGGAAGGTAAGTCACAGAAGAAGGCGTTACGGAACGGCCCAAGGTCAGATTAACTACCCGCAAATCGAATGCGCATTAAAAAAAAACGCGATTAATTACAGTAACTAAATCAAATGGAGATGTAACTCCAGGACAAGCGAACATCAGCGTTCACACAAACGCTCACGGAATACATGGAGTCTAAACGTAAATATACATATATAACTTAATAGCATGCGCCTACAAAATGGTCTTTACAGCGCTACTGCGTGGGCGCTGCTGCAATATGGTGTGAATACCACTCACGCATACGCTAAATTATAATATCAAAATATGTCTTTATGTGGCTGGATTTTACTTGAATAGGTCTTGTAACTAATAATAAACTCTTGTCTAATGGAAACGTCTGGCGGTACTTAGCTTATTCACTCCACTCTCACTCTTTTTCTCCAGATCACCTCGACTCTATTCGACGAGAGCTGATGAAGGTTCACGTTGAGAATGGATGCCAACATGAACGAATCAGGCACTCTTGTTAAAATGCCGGGACCCAATTCTGGGAACTGTAGACTCAGCGACACTAGATGCGCGGGCGGCTTGGACGGATAATAAGTGCACTGAACAGTAAATTTTCAGCAAGAAAAACAAGTCTGAGCCACGTGCTAATCCTTTTACGGGTAATACACTGGAGTTTCACTCGAAAATACGCACAGCGTCACAATACACTTCGAGTGGAAAATGAGCGGTAGTTACCCTGATCCCAAATACGGATAACTCAACTTAGTAAAAATGGCAAATACCATTTCCGTAACTCAAAAAAAAAACAATATTTTTGGCAATTCATACTACCGAGTTCACAGGTCTAAAGATCTCTCTCGTCACGACTTTCTTATTATTCTTCCCAATGAAACGAGCGAAAGCGACAATAGCCAGTTAATCGAGAAGAAAATAAACGGACAATCCTTTGCGCGCCAATATGTGCGAGCAAGTTTAAAAATGTGAAGCTAAATTAAATCAGCCGAAGATATGCTCCACAGCTACGCTTCTCTACTTACCGCGGCAGCTAGGAAATATTCTTAAAACCATTGTAATGCTACGCATAAATGCAGAAAAATTACTATTTGGTGATATTTCGATATTTACAACCCATGATCCGACTATTTCTTAGTGTGAACCGTTCTTGGTCACGTGTGTTCCTTGTTGACATTTGAAAATGAGGTTAGCGGTGCTCATATTGAGTGGAAGATCTTAAATATCATTTTTGATATCTCCTTACTGCGCACAGACGAAAGTATGAGGGATACCGTAAAATTTCTATGAATCTCCACCCCTCAATCTGATCATCATACTTAACAGACAACACCACAACACCAACAAAAGAAAGTCAAATGGACAAAAAAGAAAGGCGAATGGAGCAGACAATTGACAAAATAATCCCTGGACAATTATGGCAAGTTACAACACTTGAAGCAGCATGAGGGTTTCTTACCGTTGAAATCCGTGAAGACCTAGACCGATAATACGCTAAATCTAGTTCTATCGACTGATGGTGGTCTTAACTTCTGAGTTCGAAGCCCTGTATCTTACAGTTGATGGCATATATTATCCAATTCCACGACTTCCGTAATTGTTGTTAATCCTTATCTATGTTGTAGATAAGGTTTCAAGTTCCGACGGATGTACACTAGACGTTCTAGCTGAAGTGGTTTATTACCCAATCGATTTAAAAGTCCCTCCATGTTAGCAATGAGGACTGAAACATTTTCGTCACAAATATTAAACTCGTAATCACATTGCCCTAGGGTTTCATTCAAGGCCACTTCTTGTTCCGCCTAAGAGCATTACCACTGAATAATTCTACTGCAGATGCAAATAATTTTCGCTTACTAATACCATCAGCGCTACTTTAATCTCCTACTCGCTCAAGAATGCTAGATACTCCGGAATCTCCGTCATGTTTCACATTCCATTTTAATGAACGGCCACACTTTGTTTGTCGAGCAAAGTTGTTAGCGTTCCTGCTAATCTAGCCGATATTAGTTCTAACGCCTTTACTAAACGCAACTCCGTAGAAACTGTTGAATTACCAGAAATGAAAGGATGCACATATTTTACGTCTCCAGGAACATCATCCGACACTTCAAACTGTGCCTTTTCAAGTAACTACATTTCATTTTCTGCTAATAAAACAACGGATGCTTTCGCGGAAAACTATGAACGTAGTTGTAGCAATTGTTGCTCGCATACTTCAATTAATTGGCCCTGTTGTTCCAGGTCTACTGGTGACAAAAAACGACCTTGTCGTCGAAGAACGTGTGTTAGACGGGTATTCAGACTATTGAAGTCATTTTGATAAATATTTAATATATACATATGGTTACTTATATAGAAGGTGACAAAGTAGAGGCCGCGGAGATGAGGTCTTTTGCGGTGTGCACGATAACTCCATTCCAGGATGTCTGAAACTAAAAAAATCTAACGGGGTTTTATTAAAAACAAAATACCCTGGACCGTTAACTAATAAAAAGTAAATAAATTAAGTCCTACTTTTTGTACACAAAATTTGATATTTGGGATTGAAGAAAAATTGTATTGTAAAAATGTATATTAATGACAAAATATCAGTTTGCGATCCGCGTAATAAGTTAATTAATAAAATAAAAAAGGAATTGAGTCAATAGCTTAATTATTTGCAGAGCTAGAGAAAAATGTGTTTAAAGTTTGCTTTTAATGTCAAATAACAGGTATTTATAATCAGGTTACTACTTCTAGAAATGTCAATAACTCTGACACGGTTAGTTAATATACCAAAAAATTTTTTTTACATATTTTTAAGACGTTTTTGAATACATTTTTTGAAAAAAAATCGTTTTTTTTATTTGAAACATCGCCTTAAACTAAAATTATAAAACTTTAAGCGTAAGATTTGTATATGCATCCCATGTGCACCTAATATTTTTGAAAAAAAAAATCTTACCGGTGGGACTTTGATGTTTCGATGATATTGATGAGATTAAAAGAAACTCTTGACTTTTAGTTTTTACTGTATTTAATTTACAAAAAACCTATTTTATTAACAGACAAACACCAAAAGACAGAATAATAATCTCACTATATTTATTATTGTTGTTATAACAACCACTAGAAAAAAAGGAACAATTAAACTATATCAACCAAAGGATACTATATCTAAAATAATTAAACTTCAACACTCCTCCTTCATTATTTTTCCTTTCAGGTATTGAAAAATCTTCCGGCTAAGGGGTTTTGTTAATATATTTGCGAATTGATCCGAACTCTTTATGTGTTGCAGTTATATTGTCTTTCCAATGTGTTCCTTTATGAACTTCCTTGATATGTCGATATGTTTCTTACCTTTTGTCACTAGACCTTCGCTGGTGTTTCTCAACATGTGAATAGCTGACTGGTTGTCTATATACAAGGTATTGGGGCAGGTCCAGGTTTTCCATCTTCAGTTCTTTGCCGATACGACGAATCCAGCAAATGTCGTCTATGGCAGAGACAGCTGCTCTGTACTCTGCTTCTGCAGTTGAAGAAGTTACGAGACACTGTTTCTGAGTACTCAAGGTTATCGGTCCTTCACTAATAATTAGTACTTTACTGGTTGAATGCCGTGAGATAGACTCACCTCCGTAATCTGAATCAGTGTACGCTGTCAATGGATCATTCCCTTCGAAAAATATCCCGGAATTGTATGTTTCCTTCAAATACTAGAAAATGCGTTCGATCATTTTCCAGTGGCTAACCATCGGCCTGTTGTTGAATCTACTTACGTAATTCACCGCAAAGCTGATATCCGTACGAGATATTGTGCACAGGTACAGCAAGCGGCTTCCTATTGCTTCGCGATATGGAACGGATTTCGGCAGGGGCTCGTCGTTTGCATAATCGTCTTGGCCAGTAACCATACCTCGCTCCATTGGAGTTGATGCCAGATTGCATTTATCAAAATTAAAACGTCGAAGGATTTTCTCTGTATACCTTGACTGATTTAAAAAGATACGATTCGACTGTATTACGATCTGCATTCCAAGATATGTCAATTTTTCTTGGAGCGTCTTTTTAAATGTAATTTCGAATTTCTAAATTATCTTTATTAAGGTTTTCTATAGATCATCCTCCTGCGTGGCTGCTACAAGTCCATCATCAACAAATAGTACAATTAGAATTCTCCTATCTTGATTGTAATATATACATGGATCATCATCTGTACAAACAAATTTCAATGAGCTTAAACATTACGATATTTTTTCATTCCAGTTTTTAGGAGCCTGTTTTAAGCCATAAAAGCTTTTATACAATTTGCAGACGCAGTTCGTTTTGTCATCAAAACCTTCCGGCTGATACATATATATTTCTTCTTTTAAATCTCCGTAGAGGAAAGCTGTACACACGTCAAAGGTCGTTACTTTAATTTTCTTCGAGGCTGCAATACTGAGAATCAAACGAATAGAGTCGTATCGAGCCACTGGGCTAAATGTCTCAGTGTAGTCGATTCTTTCTCTCTGTTCAAAGCCTCTGATGACTAACCTTGCCTTCAGCCAACCATCTTGCTTTTCACGCAATACAAAGCGAAATGTTAGGGGCTTTGCGTATTCTGGAAATCGCACCAGATCCCATGTTCGCATCGTGATCAGCGTTTCAAATTCTTTCATCATCGCCAATGACCAATTTCTGTCTTACAGAGCGTCCGCTATGGAAATGTCTTCTACATCCCCAGTCATGACGACATTCGTGTTGTGTTCTCTTCGAGGATGATCCAATAGATAATCAGCATATCTGTTCGGCATTCTAAAGTTTCGCCGATCGCGTAAACGTCGACATCGTGGCTGATCTTCAATTGGGTCATCTAAAATATTAGACTTATCATTGCACTTACTCTCCGATGATTGGTGTGCGGAATTGTTTTCTGTTTCCAATTCACGAGGTGTTTCAGGCTCCTCCGGTTCATAATTTTCTTCAATTCTGGTGTAGCTTTTCTCGATTCCGACTTTTTCATCAAAAATCACGCTATGTGCACTGACGACGTCAAGTTGGTCATGTAAATAAATCCTATAGCACGGAGAATCCAAATCATAACCGACGAATATTCCTTTCCTTCCCTTTTTGGATGCATTCGATCGTTTGTGGTCTGGAAGCAGGACGTAACATTTGCAACCAAAACTTTGCAGTTTGTTGTTATCTTTTAGACGTCCAAACCACAATTCTGCCAGGCTTTTGTTTTTTAACGAACTTGTTCCAGTTTGGTTTTGTGTAAGCACTGCATAATTTATGGCTTCAGCCCATAAGTTTTCCTTTAAATCGAGCATATGAATGGCAGGTTGAGCAGATTCTACTACTGTTCTCATCTCTTTTTCGATACGTCTATTTTGCTGCGGCGAGTAGGCACTTGACTTGCTATGAAAAATTCCAAGTTCCTCCAAAAATTTCGTAGTAGTGGCGTTTTTTATTTTATTGCCATTGTCTGACCTTAAACATTTTATTTTTCTTCTAAATTGATTTTCCAACATCTTGACAAAATTTTACAACTAGTTGGCAGCTTCATCTTTTGATTTAAAATAATTAACTGTTCTGAAATGTGAAAAATCATCATGAAAAAGTAAAAAATATTTGGCTCCTCCTAAAGATGAAACATTCATTTCGCCTAAGTCAACGTGAATTAAGTCCAAAGGATTTTCCGCAGCCTTCGGGTTCATTGGATGAGATATGCGATGTTGCTTGCCATAAGTGCATCCTTTGCAGACGTAGTTTTTCCAGTCATCTATGTAAGAGATAGTTTTCTTTTTCAGGATATCCTTGTGGTACTTGACGTTTTGGTGTGCCAACCTTTCATGCCATGTCCTGATAGACATGGTCGACGGACAAGTGTCTGACCTTTCTTGGCGAAACATCATTTTGTAGAGTTTTCCATTACGTTGAGTTATGGCAATATTTGTTGGTTACGGGTTTTGAAAATTGATCAATTTTTGTCAGCTGCTTGAATGTAACCTTGGTCTAGCATCTGTGAAACTGAGAAAAGATTAAAGGTAAGTTTGGCACGTATAAAACATTTTTGAGTACGGCTTTGTGCCAGTCAGTTCCGTCAAAAGCCTCCAATTTTACATCACCCACTTCAGCTCCTTGCAATTTTGTTGCGTCACCAAAAACAACGGTAGTATATCCGTTCAATTTAACAAAGTTTGTCAATCATTCTTTTTGAAAAGTCATATGCTGTGTTGCTCCACAATCTTGGTACCAGAAATCCTTGCTATCTACTTTCAGAATAATGTTATTCAATTCGGTACTTGACAGGCTGGTGGTAATAAATGCTCGACGGTTTCTGGAATCATCGTTGCTGAATTTTGGATAAGTGTACCTTTCCGAATTTTCCTTTGGACATTTCCTAGCAAAATGCTCCTTCTGGTTGCAGATATTGCATGAGTAATTGTTCTTGCAATAATTCAGATATTTCGCTCACGGCTTATTTTTGCAATATTTCTTCACATGACCCTTCATGCCGCATTTGAAATAATCGACTGTAAAATTTTCTGAAACATTTGAATTTGGCTTCCCTACCTTCTTGTCTATTTTCGAAAAAAGAGCATTTCTCGACGTAGATTCAGTTGATGGCTCATTTTCATTTAGACGATCCTCTTCCAATCTCAAGCGTTCAATTAGCTTGTTCAGATTTTTCTCCACTCCGCTAATGTTGTCCCATGCTGTTCGAAAGTGATACAATTTAGATGGCAGCACTCCCAAAATCCTTGTCATCACCCAGCTATCCTTGACTTGTTCACCTACAGTTGCTAAATCTTCAGCATATTGCTATATAATCATACAGTTTTTAACTACAGTTATATTGCTATCATATCTATAGCTAAAAAAAAGTCTTTGCAAATTCTCCACAGAGAGTTTGGATTTAGTACCATATAAAACAATCAACTTATCTAACATTTGTTTTGCCGACATACAATTTGCGATTTTCTTAGCTATATTGCTACTTACATTCAAACCGATATATATTGGCGCTTCTAAGTCCCTTTTCATCCATTCTTTAACATTAACATCATGTTCTTCACCATCAGGTTTAACTGATGTGCCTGTTGCGACCGTATATAGATTTTTCGATTTTAAAGTTATATCCAATTTAAATCGCCAAGAAACATGGTTTACGTTTCCTTCTGCGTCTTCTGACAACATTTCTAATTGCGTTTTAATCGAAGCCATTACTTGCAGAATTGCGTAGTACTTTTTTTTTATATTATTTTCATAAAAGGTGGCCAGACGATACTTCTTCTTGACTAAATTTCTCCGTCACGATACTCGGAACATCAAACACTTCAGCGATCCTGGGCCCATAACCTGTTGGACTTTGATGTTTCTATGATATTGATGAGAATAAAAGAAACTCTTGACTATTAGTTTCTATTGTATTTAATTTACAAAAGACCTATTTTATTAACAGACATACACAAAAAAAGATATTAATAATCTCACTATATTTGTTATTGTTCTGATAACAACCACTAGAAAAAAAGGAACAATTAAATTACATGAACCAAAGGATATTATATCTAAAATAATTTAACTTCAGCATTACCTGAAGTGACTGTTTACTCAAGTCATTTTTTGCTGTTTCTGCAATTACTCAAAAATGGTTGCAGTTGCAGAAAATTTGATAGTACAAATTTAATTGTATTCATAGTTCGTATTGGTTTTGTATGAAATGTTTTTCAGAAAGAGTACTGGTTTCAAAATAATGGCTATTACGTTATCTTATTATATTTATTTTTACATAAATCATATCTATCTGCGCCTGTCAATTGTTTAAGAAAAAAGAAAATATTCATAAATAATTTGAAGTTAGACATTTTATATTTATTCTTAGAAATATATTTTGTGTAACAGTGTTCCTAAAGTAAGAACAAATAATATAAATTAGAAAAATAATAAAAATACGAAATGGTCTAACAAAAATGCGTACAAAAAAGTTCAGTGTAAGACATTAAAGATATTTTGATATATTATAGTAGATTGCTTTATCCGCCAAAGTCGTTTTACAATACGCGAAAATGATCGTCAGCTTTTCGCTAGTTTTAATAGGTAGTGTAGCGCAAATTATGTATGGCTGTAACTCTTATTTCATCATTATTACTCTTATTTTATTAGATGTCAGCATATAGCACTTGTTAGTTTCCTGTGTAATATGAGAATTAAGTAAACTACAGCATAAGCATATATTTACACATATAAGCAAATAAAAACTTATATTCATGTTCTATTCAGTGTGGTTTTTCACTATTTTAACACATATCAAATGTAACAATAAAACGAAATGTCTTTTTTATTAAATTTAAACGAAGTTCAAATTTAATTGGCGCAGTCGGTAGGATTAGCATCGAAACACAAGAAAAAAAAATCATTGTGTGGTGAATATTAATTCTTCACTTTGCAATCCTACGAATCAACGTAAAAGGCTAAACAGTGCCCATCTGGTCGCAAAGACACAACACGTCGTCCAAGCCGTTCGTCTACATAGAAGATTTGCTGTTCGAAAAGCCGATCACATCTTCTACACGAAGGACACCCGTTGTTTCTTTTCAAAGGAAGACACTTGCCACCAAACAACTACGCAAAAGAAACGAGCAGAACCCGAAGACGATGACCCATAATCACCTCTTCGTAATATTATTGATAACACTGTAAGTAATATGATAAATTTTATTACACAAAACGAATCAATCTAGCTGTGACTAGTAATACATTGATCGTGGGACCAATACAATCCCAAACACATATATAAACTATATGTTTAGTGACCAAGAGTCAGATAAAACCGAATCTTCTGATTCAGAAATTAATGAAGATATAACTTCACAAAATACTATTAAAATAAAATTACGCTCTAGCTTATTAAACATGGCTAATACGAATCTGTCTGAGTTAAAAACCTTAACAGACATGATACCTCAATACGACGGCAACTTAAAATTTTTTAATAGATTTATTAAAGCCGTAGATAAAGTTTATCTTAGTTTCACAAATCCAAAAAAATTTCTTATTCGAAATTATTTAAAATAAAATGATAGGAAAAGCAATGGAAATAATTTCGGAAAATAATTTTGATTCATGGGAAGACCTAAAAATACATCTCACAACTAATTTCACCGATCAATCCACTGCAGAAACAATATTATTCGATATCGCTAATTTAAAATTTAAAAATAATTCATTAGACACATTAAAAATGTTTTTAGAAATATTTTCTCATTATAAATCAAAATTATTCTGCAGAGACAAAAAACGGAATTATTGAAGAAAATCAAAAATTTGCAATAACAACATTTATAAATCTTTTACCGATGTCAATCAGAGCTGCTTTTGTTGTCGAAAACCCTATAACATTAGAACAGTGTGAACAGTTATTAAATAACGAATTCAACTTTAGACACCAGTCCCCGTTATTAAAAATCGAAAATAAAAATTTTGCTACAAATTTACCTCCACGTAAATTTCCTGGTCAGATGTTCCCATCCAAACCAATACAATTTCAACAAAATTATCCTCATTAAAACAATTCACAAAGACCACAACAGTTTGCACCTCGAAAAAATTTACAAAATTTTTATGAAACAAAAAGAACTTTCCAACCAAGACCAATGACACAACAAACAAGACAAACACAACCCATGTCCGCCCAAAATACAACACAAACTTATAATATCGAATAAAATGAAGACGAAAAAATTGATGAATTAGACGAATCAATTGACGAAATAAATTCTGAAGAATCTTTTTTAGATGTAGAATCAGAAGACCTTACGAATGTGTAATGTCTTCAATAACACAAAAATTACCTGTTCTTAGACAAGACCCATTCATTTTATTAATTGACACTGGTTCATCCATAAATTTTATTGATCCATATTTAGCAGAAAACCTAAAATTAAAAACTTATTCACAAAAATTAACATTCAATACTGTTAATGGAAAATCTAATTGTTCACAATATGTTAATTTAGTGATAAATAAATAAAAGATAAAATGTTACTTGTTTAAATTTCATAAAGAATATAACATTTCATTGGAAGTAGAAGCATTTAAAGACCTAGAAATAAATTTAGATTTTACAAAAGAAACAGTAAAAATAAAAAATAAAACTTTCAAATAATACAGAGAAAACAAAAACGTTGTAGAAAACCTACACATAGAAATTAGAGATTCACATCTTAATCTTGAAGAAAAAAAATGCTGACATAAACTTATTAAACAGTATGACTGTCTCTTTCCAAAAAAAGGTGAAACATTATCTCATACAAGTGTTCTTAAACATAAAATTATACTTTCTGATAATACTCCAACTCACACAAAAAATTATCGACTTCCGCAAATATATGAAACAGATATAGAAGAACATGTAAAAACATTACTTGCAGAAAAAGTTATTCAAAAATCCTTTTCACCTTGGTCTAGTCCAATCTGGATAGTCCCCAAAAAAACAGACGCTTCAAACAAACGAAAAACTCGTATGGTTATAGATTTCCGAAAACTAAATTCAGTGACAAAAGATGATAAGTTCCCTATCCGAAATATAGACACACTTTTAGACCATATAGGATACTCTAAATACTTCACTACACTAGATCTACACTCAGATTTTCATCAGATTGAAATGCACCCTGATGATATAGAAAAAAACTGCATTCTCCACCCCTTCAGGCCATTATGAATATATACGTATGCGATTCGGCTTGAAAAACGCACCAGCCACATTTCAACGCATGATAAATATTGCTTTAGGAGAATTAGTTAAAAGAAAATGTCTAGTTTATTTAGATGACATTATAATCTTTGGAAAAACGATAGAAGAATATGAGGAAAATATAAAATTAGTTTTTGAAAAATAAAAAAATCCGAATCTCAAAATTCAAGTAGATAAAACTGAATTCTTTCAAACGCAAACGAAATATTTAGGATACATTATAACACAGGAAGGTATTAAAACAGATCCTTCAAAAGTAGAAAATATTAGAAACTTAAACATTCCAAAAACAAAAAAAGGAAATTATATCATTTTTAGGAACTGTAGGTTGGTACCGAAAGTTCATACCAAATTTTGCGAAAATAACAAAACCATTTACGGCAAGTCTAAAAAATGGAGCAAAAATAGATATTTATGATGAAAATTATCGACAATGTTTTGAAAAATGTAAAACAATTCTTAGCGAATCCCCTATACTCCAGTTTCCAAATTTTAACAAGGAATTTACTCTCACCACTGTTGCCTCTGACTTTGCAATTGGAGCCGTATTACTTCAAAAAACTGATTCATTAAAAGAAATGCCCGTAGCTTATTTTTCAAAGACATTAAATAGCGCTGAACAAAATTACAGCACTATTGAGAAAGAATTATTAGCAATTGTTCAATCTATAAAAAACTTTAGACCCTATCTATACGGTAGAAAATTTTTAATAAAAACTGACCATCGACCTTTTGTGTGGCTATTTAACATGAATAACCCTAACCAAAAATTAATGCGATGGAAAATTGAACTTAACGAATATAATTTTGAAATCAATTACCTTCAAGGAAAAATGAACATTATAGCCGATAATTTATCACGACAAAAACCAAAAACTACAATTACATTCAAAGAAGGAGATATAACAGAAACAAATACTTTCGCACATTGCATATCAAAAGATTTAGCTTTTAATAAAAGTTTGGCAGAACAAATAAATGAAAAATGAAATAGTAAAAATTATTGCAAAACACAAACCATACACAATAAAGACATTATTATTCAAAAATACAACAGTAAAACAATCATTCATTTAATTACTCAAGAAAGATACAATGAACCCCCGAAATTAAGAAACTTCGATAAACCCTTAAAAGAAATGAGAGATTATTTAATTCTGAATGAGATAGACGAAATAAATTTACCCCACTTTGACTGTGGTTTAGAGGAAACAGAAAAAAAAAGAATAAATGAAAAATTAGAAAAAATATTTAGAGACACAAATATTCAATTGAAAATATATAAACTAAATGAAAATAATCACATAACCAAATCAATAAGTGATCATAATACAATTCATTCCGACCACTCAAGTCCTGTAAATGGAATTCGCTATACTAATGACAGACTAAATATAGGAAGTAATCAAATCATATTTAAATTACATGAATTAGAAACAACAATTAAAATAACGAAACTATTTAATCACCAGAAACAAAGATTCATTTGTAATTTCAACAATCAAACATATCGAGAAGACATACTCGATTTTCTAAAGGAATACATAGTTCCCAAAATTAGATATTTAATTATGTTCGGAACAAAAAATTTAGACTTAGAGACATCAAAAATTATTAAAGAAAAATTCAACTTAAACACCATAAAATTAATAGCCTGTAATTCATTAGTAGAAGATATTGAAAATGAAGAAGAACAGCTAGAAATAATTAGTGAATACCATAATGGTATAACAAACCATAGAGGAATAATGGCTACAATTAACGCATTAAAAGAACTATATTTCTGGCCCAAAATGATTAAAGACATAACCGAATTTATAAACAGATGTGAACTATGCAAATTAAATAAATATGATAGGAAACCAATTTCTGCAATTGACAATCTAGCCCCAACACCAGAAAAACCATTTCAGATTGTAAATTTAGATGTATTAACATTAGACAAAAAACAATTTTTAACAATTTATGACCAATTTTCAAAAATGCTACAAATATTCTATTTACCAGAAAAAACCGCGAAAAACATTTTAAATCATTTAATAAAATATTTTCAAAATTATCACATACCAGATAAAATAATCACAGATGCAGGTTCAGAATTCAAAAATAACATATTGAGGGAATTGTTCAAAATTCATAAAATCAAAAGTCATATAATATGCATAAATAATCCTTAAAGTAATAGTATAGAAAGAGTACACTCTACCATCATTGAACATCTAAGACTAATAAACCAAAACGAAATCTTAAATAAAAAGAACTTATCCGAAAAAATTGAAATGGCCGTCTTAGCATACAATAACACGAAGCACAGTATAACCAAATTATTATTTTTATTATTAACGAAATATTATACGGAAAAAATAACGACAAACCATTTAAAATTATACCCTGGGTTAAAGAAGAAATAATTCAAAAATATATTTCAGAACAAAAAGAATTACAACAAATTATTAAAGATAGAATTTTGAAAGAAAAAATAAAAATAAATATTGAAAACGAAAACCCATTAGAAATAAAAAAAGAAGTCGTTATTAAAGAAGACACCCGTAGAATTGGTAAATTTAAGAAACCACTTTTTAAAAAAGTTACTGTTGAAAAATATAACCCTTTGTTAGGAAAAATAACGTATAAAGATATTCAGGGATTTAAAAATGTAAGAATAGATAAAATAAAACAATGAAACAATTTACTGTTTCAGGTCTGTTCACGGACAGTTGCAGAATATTACCGAAAATAATGGGATACACTTAATAGAATTAGGAAAAAAAAAAAGTAAGATTAAGATAAATCAAAAAATAATCTATTTTAATTACAATGTCACAAATTTATTATCTGAATTTAACAAACTTCTAATCGCAAAAACAACAATCTTGAAAAGTACTACACAATATAAAGACATATTTGAAAACCAAATAAATATCCTAAATTTTAACTTTGATGACCTAGAAGACCAAATACGGAAAATATTCCCTAATAAACGAAATAAAAGAGGTTTAATGAATGCTCTAGGAAGCGTAATAAAAACAATATCTGGCAACCTAGATGACAGTGACAACGAGAGATATATAAGACTCTTTGAGGAAATTCAGAATAATGAAGGAATAATATATGAGAATAATAACAAAAATTATTATTACTTAAAAAATGTAACTAGCCATTTTAATAAACAATTAGAAAAAATAGACAACAACGAAAATGTATTAAACAAAGAAATTTCCTGGATAAAAGATATTTTAAGCAAAGACGCAAGTTGGAAACAAATTATACATATTAATCAGAAATTTAATCAGTAAACATTATTCATTTCAAATTTAAATAATTTAGTGAAACAATTGGAAAATACATTAACTTTCTGCTCATTACATAAACTCGACACTACAGTAATATCACTAGGTAGTCTACAGCAAATGGACGAGAACATTTTCGTATATAACGAATTGATAGAGACTCATTGTCAATTAAACAATTAAATACTGCACATTCTAATTACAATCCCAATATTTAGTAAAGAAACATACTCCTTATTCCAAATAACATCTATACCCACAAAATTAAATAGCAACTTAATAATGATTAATGAAATTCAAAGTCTTTACTTTATCCAAAATAATAATTATTTCCTTATTGATAACTGTATTAACAATAATGTTTACCTATGTACTTCACAATATTTCACTTCAAATAAATGCTTGACTCAAATCATTTCAAAACAAAAGATTGATGAATGTAAATATCATATATTGAAAACCCCTAATAGCTTTGAAAGAATCTCAAATACTAATAATTTAATTATTATTAGTCCAGAAAAACAAAAAATAAAAATAAATTGCAAGAATAGAAACATTCAAGAAAATATTATAGGAATATTCAAAGTAGAATTAAGCGAAGATTGTAAAATTAATCAAAATATATTTAAAATAATCAATCAAGAAAATAAAGAAATAGAGTTTAAAGATTTGGTAATTAAGGAAAATAAAGTAAATTTAACAAGTGAATTAAACTTATTTAAAATACAAAAATATAATAATACTTTTATCAAACCAAAAGAATTTAAAATTTTGAACCTAACAGAAAACAACAACCACATCTTTATAATCTATGCTTTAATATTATTAATTATAAGTATTGTTATAGTTAAGTTAATAATAAAAAGAAAATGTTATATTTGTAATAATAAAATTAAGAAAGACGTAGAAATAAACACAGAGCAATTATGATGAAATCTTGATGGGGAGGAATTATGTATGGCTGTAACTCTTATTTCATCATTATTACTCTTATTTTATTAGATGTCAGCATATAGCACTTGTCAGTTTCCTGTGTAATATGAGAATTAAGTAAACTACAGCACAAGCATATATTTACACATATAAGCAAATAAAAACTTATATTCATGTTCTATTCAGTGTGGTTTTTCACTATTGTAACACATATCAAATGTAACAATAAAAATAAAATTTCTTTTTTATTAAATTTAAACGAAGTTCAAATTTAATTCGCGCAGAAACTGTCTCCTTATGCGCAGCTGTACGGTTAAGGCTGACAATTTACTATGGTATGGAAATCCGACGACATGCTAAATTGATTATGGATGTGAAAACATCGACTTAATGAGTAGGTGCTGGGTGGAAATCCACAGAACTCAAACGACTGTTTGAACGCTTGCGTTTGAAAGTTGATGCCAAGGTACCTGAACTGTGGTGTAACAACCCTCTCCATTGGGTGTCACCCAGTTACAAACATCCCCAGACTTTCGAAGAAGTGTAGAGCTGTTGCACGAAATTGGAACTGCGGACTAAAGAAAAGACACGCCAAAAAGTGTTAAAACTTGTGTGAAAACTTCAAACGCGTTTTTCTCTAAACCACCTTTTATCCAATGCCCAGTAATTTTTCTCAGAAACTATAAAACGTATTTACTTGAGCTTGTTAAATCAAGTTCTACACTTTTTTTTCTGGTTTTTGAACCACTATTATTTCATTATATTAATATTTAACATAATTCAGACCACCTTAAACACAGCTAAAAAAACATCCAAAATCGAAAAGCCGCCAGTTTTTTAGCTATCAAGATTTTGTCGGTGCTTTAAAATCCAGTTAATTCAAAGCAGATATATAACTGCCCTTTAATTATATGTTTCAGATCAACCAAGCCACAGAAATGTTACCGGCCATCCGAAAAACTCGGTGGACATGGCATCATTTAAGGATAGAATTAAAGGTCAAACCGGATATTTTATAATAAGTAAAAATACGGTTTAATTGTTCAATAGTTAATAAGTATGGTGCAAAAAGCCGGAAGAATGCAAGTATTAAATTCACCCCTAAAATAAATTTCTGATTAACTGTCTGAAACCCGCCGTCTAAACTGTGATACCCACGAATATATCAATTTTATTTATAAAAATTATTTTTATTATTCTATGAAAACGTTTGTTGTTTCAGTTGCAGTCGGCTTACAATTTTCAGAGTAGTAGTAATTTTACCGGTCGGTACCGATCACACAAAGAGCAGCCGTCAACTTTCGAATATTACCCATCAGTTTTTTGCACCCTTTACATTTAACTTTATATCAACTTATATCATAGATCCCGATTTTTATATTATTTTGTAATCCACAATCGTTCCATAACAATAAACGATGCAATTGCAATAATTATATAACGTTTCTTTCCTACATTTCTCTGTAAATGTGCATCTTCAAATAGCTGGAACATATGTTTGCGCGCAAACAATTTGAAAATAAAACATATTCGCGCACGAACATATGTACGCGCAATCTTTTGTGAGCGCATATCGTTCGTGCGCGCTAAAATTCTCAAGTCAGCACACAGTTTTTTACATAACACGTACACTAAATTTCATATGCTCAACCAATGTCCGTAAGAGACCTTTCCAGCAGTTCCTTGCACTGGTTGCAATTTTAGCTTCGAGATCATGGTAATGAACATTTTGTTTAGTGGTTGTTCATATTAACCTAGATATGATGGATTATTTTGCTACTCTAGTAAAATATTAATTGTATTTTTAGGTCGCGAGAACTACCAGAAATTAGATGTGGTAAATTTTGTGATAAAAGTAAATTGATAGGTCTTGAGCTAATAATATAGTATAGATAGATTTTGATGCCAAATACAACATGCAAATACGTAGTAGCATTACCAAGTTTACGTGAGCATGTTTGTTTCATAATAAACTATTATTACCTTTAAATGTGAATCCGTACATTTTCCTCACCAATTCAGCACCGTTCAATGTTTTATTAACATTCGCATAACTACCAGTTTTATTCAAATAAGAGTCAACTATTTTAAGATACATAAACATGGCATCATAGAAACCGGATGCATAATCGGAAGTAGATCTGATTCCATATGTATCATTATCATAGTTTATTTCTTTTGATGAACTTGTTATTGTAAATACCGATTCATATGCCTTTCGTAAACGAGAGTCAGTATAATTATTAAAAATCCATGGCTCCTCCGGTCGCTCAGCCCTAATAAAATAAAAATTATTATATAATAAATTGTTTATTTATATATATATATATATATATATATATATATATATATATATATATATATATATATATATATATATATATATATATATATATATATATATATATATATATATATATATATATATATATATATATATATATATATATATATATATATATATATATATATATATATATATATATATATATATATATATATATATATATATATATATATATATATATATATATATATATATATATATATATATATATATATATATGATGGTTGTTATTGTGTTAAGTGTGTTAGCTTATTATGTTTGTGTTGTGTTGTGTAGTGTACGAGGGTTCGTGTGTGAGCTAAGATTTTGTGTATCAGGGCTAGGTGATATGCTCCTGCGAGCGCTCGTAGAAGATTGGCCAAGTTTGATAAGGGAGCTTGTGCTTTAGCCTAGAAAGCGTGTTGTGAGCTTTAATGGTGGTGAGGTGTTGGATGAGGGGGTTGTTGTTTGTTCTAGTTGATTTGTAATATTTTTGTGATATGTGGGTGATATAGTCGCTGATATATGGGATGTTTGTGAGTGGGTGAAGGTCGATAACCTTAATGTAGCGAGAAGTCAGTGCCGCTAGACGCAAGAATTGGTTCTGGAAGCGCTGAAAAGGGTGTATTGGGGTTTTTGGGACGCCGCACCAGACTGGAGCTGCATATATTAGGTAAAAAGAGAGTAGATGTTGCGTAGGGATAATTGTGCTTCATGTACTGATTTTACTTTCTTATGCGCAGTATAAGTAAGTATTGTAATCATGAAAAGTTTCGATCCCGAAATTGTAACTGAAATATACGTTTTGACCTTACCTATAACGATTCCTAATATTTTTGCAATGACATCCGTCTGTGTGTTTGTGTCTGTGTGGGGGTGTGTGTGGATGTGTGTAGGAGTGTGTGTGTGTGTGTCTGTGTGTGAGTGAGCGCTCTACAGCCTAGCCGGTTGAATGTAAAATCATGAAACTTCAAACTTAAGTCTTGTAAATGCTTGGGCAGAAAACCTATTTTTGAAAACATTATTTAAACCGGAAGTGCATGTTTACTGATATAATTTCTTGCGGTTTCAACAATTACCTTAAAATGGTTGCACTTACAGAGAAATTATTAGATTAAACATCAGAGATATAACCATTTTGTACAGGTTTTATTTGCTCCCTTTTTTCTAAAATGGTGCCGGAAAATAGAAAATGGCTATTAAAATTTGTTCTTATTATAATTATTTTCACATAAATCGTGTAACTGTGCATGTTAATTGCTAAACAGAAAACCCAAAATAATTTGGTGTTTGACATTTAATATTTATTCTAGGAATAGAGTGTTTGTTTGAGTGTGTGTGTTTGAGTGTTTAAGTGTTTAAGTATTTGAGTATTTGAGTGTTTGAGTGTTTGAGTCTTTGAGATTTTGGGTGTTTGAGTGTTTGAGTGTTTGAGTCTTTGAATATTTGAATATTTGAGTATTTTAGTGTTTGAGTATTTGAATCTTTAAGTGTTTGACCATATGAGTGTTTGTGTGTTGAAGTGTTTGAGTATTTGAATATTTAAGTATTTGAGTGTTTGAGTATTTGGGTCTATTTCGTTTTCCGGTCAAAAAGCTGAGTAACTTGTTACAAAGAAGATTAGTGGTTTGAGTATTTGCTTCGTCAAATTATCATGTCCTGCAATATGTATATCAAATGCAAACGTATTTTAAATATATTAAATAAAAATCGATTTTGAAGATTGTATTATATTATGGTTGCTAAAAAAACGCACTTACTGTGAATAGAAAAACATAACTAAGAATTCATATATAAATAATAATTTTTGTTTGAAATTCTTTATTCAAAAACGGTACCGAAAATAAGAACATCTGCAGTGTCATGCAGCGAACTTTCTTATACGGATATGGATTAAACCACATCGTAGTCACCTTATTTTTCTAATTTATAATATTTGTTCTAACCTTTTGATCGCTTTAACAGTAAATATATTTTTTAGAAACAATATTAAATGTCAAACTTCAAATTATTTAATTCTATTTTGTTAAACAATTGACAGGCGCAGATGATACGATTTATGTAAAAATATATATAATAAGCAGAAACTTATTTTGAAAGCAGCACCCTTTTTGGAAAAAAAACTCGAACAAGAGTTGTGCTAAATATAAAAACCTTTAATTTCTGTTCATACAATCTTTCTGTAACTGTAACCATTTTTGAGTAATTGCAGAAACTGCAAAAAATGACTAGAGTAAACAGGCATTTCCGATTTGAATATTTTTTTCAAAATTAAAAGGTGCACACCCCAGGCATATGCAAATCTTAAGTTTAAAGTTTCATAATTTTAGCTTCAACCGTTAAGGCTGTAGAGAACATACACATACACACACAAACACACACACACACACACACACACACACACACACAGACGTCATTTCAAAAATAGTTGGAATCGACTCAGGGAAAGTCAAAACATATATTTCCGTTAAAATCTCGAGATCAAAATTTTTCATGATTACAATACTTAATTATGCTGCGTATAAGAAAGTCAAAATGGCTATTGAAATTTGTTCTCATTATAAATATTTTTACATTAATTGTATCAACTGTGCCTGTCAACTGTTTAATAGAAAAACAAAATATTAAATAATTTCGAATTTGACATTTAATATATAAACTAAGGAATAATTTAGTGAAAAGTGGGTGAAAAGGTTAGTAAATTATTATAAATTAGACAAAAATAGTCTATATATGATCTAACTGAAATGCGTATAAGAGAGTTCAGTGAATGACAATGCAGATGTTTTGTATGTGATGTTCATGTGTGAAGTGATTAGTGAGATGGAGACCGAGATATTTGATGGATATTGTGGCGATGATTTTGAGGTAATGAATGATTAGTGTGTACTTTCACGTTGATGTATTTGCGAGGGATGACTATGGCTTCTGTCTTGTCTGGGTTTATGTTAATTTTCCATTTGTTTCGGTATTTTTGTAGTACGTTTATGAGAATATGTAGCTGTGCCACCTGCGCATTAAAGCTGCACGCATAGATGGCTGTATTGTCAGGGTATAGTGAAGCGTTGGTTTTAGGAGAGGTCGGGAAATTGCAGAGATAGAGGTTAAAGAGCTTTGGTCCTAGGACGCTACCTTGATGAATACCAGCCACGATCGGACGAGGGTCGGATAGGGAATATTTGATCTTGACTTGGTTAGAGAGATATAATTGTATAAATTTTATTAGGAATGAGGGTAGGTTACGGGTAATTAATTTGTGGATTAACCCTCTTATCCAAATTTTGTCAAAACATTTTTAGATGATTAACAGTGTTAGTGCAATCACGTTGTCCTTACTAAGGTTAGTGGCTATATCTGCAGCAATTCTGCACACCTGCTGGACAGAATTATGTTTGGCTCGGAAACTAAACTGAAAATCAGGTGTGATTTTTTGCTTTTTATCTATGATTTCTAAGCGAGCCTGTATGATTTATTCTGTTATTTTTGATAGATTGTTATGTAAGCTAATTGGGCGGTAGTTGGATTAAAAATGGGGTTTTTGTTGGATTTTGGGATGAATAGGACCGTGGTGGTCTTTCAGGCAGCGGGGAAATGATGGAGCACAAGGATGGAGTTATTTCAATAATGGAGTTGGACTATGGTTTTCTTGAAGAGGTTCTTAAAGAAGAGGTTTTCTATGGAATCTGGGCATGGAGTTTTGCGATTGCGTAAGGAACGGATAGTTCTGAGGGATTGGTATGGAATTTCTTCATGACATGTTTGTTGTTGGTGTGTTTTGTATTTAGGTATGTTGATGTGGCGTGTATGTTATCCGTCTGGTGTAGTGTATGTGGTGTGTCTGAGATGTGTATATGTTCAAATGTGTGAGCTAATGCTTAGGCTTTCTGTTTGTCGATCTACGTTCCACTGTACTACGAATTGAGCTACGATGTCCACAGCAAGTGAACCTATGAATCATTCTCAAATTCGAATCGTGGTGTGTGGGCTTAGCGAAGTAATTTCGGTTAGGCTATTGACAAAGACTCAATACTACTGACGGCCACCATTAATTTTTTATTTGAATTTAATGCTGAAGTATGTTTCTTGGAAATGCACCTACGTAATATTCAATTCTAAACTGACGATATATAAACATATAATCCTTAACTAAAAAAAAATTATCTACACGTAATCCCTCTCCGTGATAGACCATAGTATTTAATTTTTCTGCAGACAAAAGTACTTCACGAACTCTTTCTCGATCAGGACACATCACTACAACAGAAAAATGGTTTTACAGAAGTATAAGTCAATGTCTACTACAATTACCATTAGACGTTTACAGAAATTTCTTATAAAAAAAAGACTTGCTTATAAGAAGGCTGTCCAATAACTTTTGAAACAAATGTATGATATTATACAAGGGTACAGAAAAGTAAATACAAATAAGACAGATACAATTGGAACATACGTAGCAAACCAAAAAAAGCAATATTTATATATATATATATATATATATATATATATATATATATATATATATATATATATATATAGATATATATATATATATATATATATATATATATATATATAAATAAATATATATATAAATAAATATATATATATATATATATATATATATATATATATATATATAAATAAATAAATATATATATATATATATATATAAATATATATATATATATATATATATATATATATATATATATATATATATATATATATATATATACAGGTGTAACAGCGAAACGAGCTACCTCGAATAACTTCTTTGTTATTAAAGAAACAATAAAATCGTATGAGACAATCTTATGCAGGACCAAGGGGGACATCCAACTATAAAAGAAAATATTTTTTTAAACCAGTGGTTCTCAAGCAATATAATAATATTTTTTACGCCCATTCGATAGAGTATTTTTTTCTGAATTCCATTATTTATTCGTTTAATACTCTTACATAAGTAAAATATTGAGCAAAATGAGATTGAAAGTTAAATAAATTTTATTTTTATAGTTATTTTTCAGTAGGTTATGAAACAAAGTTGAGCTTAAATACATTAAATTATTTGTTATTTACTTTATAACACTATTTAAAAAGTAAATAACAAATAATTTAATGTATTTAATTTATGTTTCGTTGTATTTAAGCTCAATTTTGTTTCATAGCCTACTGAAAAGTAACTATAAAATTAAATTTATTTAACTTTCAATCTCATTTTGCTCAATATTTTACTTATGTAAGAGTATTAAACGAATAAATAATGGAATTCAGAAAAAAATACTCTATCGAATGGGCGTAAAAAATATATAGCATCTCATTTGAAAAAACATAACTTTGTGTTGTTGCTTGAGAACCACTGGTTTAAAAAAATATTTTCTTTTATAGTTGGATGTCCCCTTTGGTCCTGCACAAGATTTTCTTTTACGACTTTATTGTATCTTTAATAACAAAAGTTATTCGAGGTAGCTCGTTTCGCTGTTACACCCTGTATATATATATATATATATATATATATATATATATATATATATAAATATATATATATATATATATATATATATATATATATATATATATTTATATAAATATAAATATATATATATATATATATATATATATATATATATATATATATATATATATATATATATTATATATAATATATATATATATATATATATATATATATATATATGTATATATATATATATATATATATATATATATATATATATATATATATATTTATATATGTATATTTATATATATTGTAACAAACGCGCTTCTTATGAGAACGTGCACGCATTTGGCTCCCTCTTAACTATATGCGTGTAGCGATGCTTCTTCTATACTCACCTGGTGGTTGATTTTAGGTGAGCTCTTCTAATACACACTTAAATGTCCAGACTAGAATTAGCTCGTGAGAGAATTAAATTGATACAAATAATAAATAAGAATTTAATTCAAAACTATAAAGATATAACAATACAAAAATAAACAATGACTTTACAAAATACTGGTTTAAGCTTACGTTACTTACTGACAAAATACTACTCGCTAACCGCAATCTGAACTGAGACCTCGATGTCAAGCGACATCGCGGTTTTATACTCAATTTGGACCTAAATTCAAATGGCCGATATTGTAAACAAATCCCGACCTAGCAACATTTCGTTAAACGTGGAAGGCACAATTTTATGCAACTGTTGCTAGATATGACGTAGCTAGTTGCATTTGCTAATCGCGAATTACCTAGCTCAGCAAAACTGAACTAGGTCGGTACGCAACTAGCTTGATTTGTTACATTACCGTCCCCTTAAGACTGAATTCCATTGAAGATGAATTCAGTCCTCTATTGAATTTAGGTCGACTGCTTAAACACTAATTATCCTAAAAGAACAATTGTCTGTCCCTCGCACTGTCACATGACCACTGGACCACTGGCACCGAGTTGGGGATTGGGGTGGTAAGAAGAGGGGTCCCAATTCGACGACGAGGATTAGGCTCTAGCCATTTTCTTTAGCGGGCAGTTCCTGGTAGCAGAACTCCCGCGTGACAATCCACTTAGGTGTCCGGCTGCCTGACCAGGTCGCTAATGACTTCAGGGGTATCGCGGGCAAGAACCAATCTGATTTTCTTGTCTCTCACGGGTGGCATCGTTTGGGGAATGGCATCGCAAACCAGGTCGCTCACTTGCTTCTTGACTGTTATTTCTAGAAATAGCAGCTTAGTGAGTGCCTGCGCCATTAAATCGGAATTCTGCTGGATTTTTCTCAGTTTTGATAGAAAAATCCAGCGACGTCTCTGGATCACCCATACGTGATACTGTTTAGCCCACCGGGTTGTTATTAACACACGAGTGTGTTATCACGTACTTGGTTCCATTCACCCTTGGAAGTGTCCTTACGGTAGCGACCTCTATCCGGACTCCTGTCTTGATCGAGATGGATCGCCTCCCAGATAAGATCCATATTGACTAGAGCTTCGTACCCTTGTAATTTTGACCCGCCTCCCCCCGACATTTGCCAGAGGGTTCTAGTTTCCCCTCCAACGTAGCCGAGTCTTCTGTGCTCATCTGATGTTGCATGGTACCGACATTACCTAACGGTTTATCCGTTTGTTTCAATAAAACCGCATTTTTATTTAAGAACCATGACAACAAATGTCGGTCCTCTGCATGCAAATGACCTACATCGAATTTCTGAGTCAGTGAGTTTTCAGTGTGGTTGACGGTGCGCGAGCCTCGCTTGCTTACCGCGGATTCAGTTTCTGCTGATGCGAGCGGTATCCGGCAAACTGAGTTCACGTTCTCAACTGCACTTCGCGTTACTAAGAGACAGTGCTCTTCTAACGCGATCGGCTCATGTTCCAATGCGTCTTTCGCTGCTTGCGTACCCTGATCTCCAAAAGAGTGAACCATGTGACATGCGGGAATCGTAGAAGTTTCTCGCGACCAGACAAAATTCTTCATTTTCTGTCGCGATCTCTTCCTTCTCATCTTTAACTGAAAGGTGCTCCCCTCTGTCAAAGTCGTGCGAACCTCGATAGGTTCGTCTTCTATCAAAGGTTGATCCAACTGAGAGGTGCTTTTCACGGACATATCCGTGCGATCCACGAGTGGCTCGATTTCTGGCAAATTTTGATTCATCTTCTTGATAGAATCCGTGCGAACCTTGCATGGTTCGCTTGCCAGTCGAAAGTGACCTGACTGAAGAGTGCCCTCCTCCATCAGATCCGTGTGAGCCATGATTGGCTCGTTTTCTGGCAACCTTTGATCCAACTGAGAAGTGCCCTCTTCAATCAAATCCGTGCGAACCATGTGTGGTTCGCTTGCCAGACGAAAATGATCCGGGTGAGGAGTGCCGTCCTCAATCAGATCCGTGTGAGCCGCGAACGACTCGCCTTCTGGCAACCCTTGACTTAACTGAGAAGTGCCCCGCTCAATTAAATCCGTGCGAACACTACGTGGTTCGCTTGCCAGACGTTTGTGATCCGAGTGAAGAGCGCTCTCCTCAATCAGATCCGTTCGAACCGCAAGTGGTTCGCTATTAGCCACGGTTTTCTCCGTCACGTGGCTCGCGTCCCTTTCCAAATTAGTCTCCCTCCGGATTCCTAACTCAGGTATCTGAATAACCTTAAGCATGCAAACGTTTAACCGTTTGCTGCCACCGTCGTTTGAATCCGCGATCCGAGGAACCAATTTTGGAAAGGCTTCCGTTAAACTGTCCGGCGTTGGGTCGCCCCCGAGACAGTCTTCGCGTTTAAAAGACACTGTGGTGTCTGCACTCGATACCCGATTGTTCTGCTTGCTGATCGCGGTTTGGTGCTCTTTTTCCGTTTGCACCGGCCCCTTTGTATCGAGGGTCCGTTTTCCCGATCCCGAGGAAGTTTTATATTCGATACGGCCCGTATAGCCGTCTTGTGTTTTTCAGCTTTTGATATTCTAACTTCTCGCGATAAAACTTCCTCATAATACTCCGCGACCGGCAGGGCTACCTCCACCGTATAAAAGATTTTATGCTTACGTACTTCGTTGCTCAAACGCGTATCTAAACAGTCCAGAAATTGTTTTACTAACGCGGCTTCCCTCTTAAAATGATTTCTGATATTTGAATCTTCATCATTATAGTTACTACGATATAGATTCGCGGCGGCTGATTCTAATCGGAAAACGAATTTACAGAGTGTTTCCTCTTTTAACCGATAAATTTTTACAAATTCGCGTTCGGCGGTAGCGGTATCTATTTTTCTCCCAAACAATCGGATTAGCCAAGTTTTGAATGAACAAACCGTGGTCGGTCTCTTATCTGCCGGCAACGCGTAAAAATAGGACTGTGCGTCGCCCTTAAGTCTTAGTTTCATTGCCGTCACGATCTGAATTTCCGACCAGTTGCAGCATCCCGCGGTTGTAGCTACTCCGTCGAAAAATGATTCTAAATCCGCCCCGCCGGAATAATGCTCGATACTCTGTAATGCGTTCATCGCTGATGGGTCCGCAAAGATTGGCCCCGTATGAAGTCGCGCTCCACTATCCATCTCATTTGCCAACTTCTTCCGACCTGGTGTGGAAGGATTCGTTAAGGGAGGTAAATGATAGGACAAAGGAATCCTGTGTACATCTGAGGTTTGTACGTCTTTGTAGGTGGGTGGTGGTGCGAAGGATGTTGCGGTCTCAGAAGTGTATGCCGTTGTTACCGTTGTTACTGTTGCTGTAGTTGTGTGCGCCGTTTCCACCGCTGTGGAGATATCACGCCCAGCAAACGGCATCCTGATATCACTACACTACAAATAGTTAAGCCGTTTCGAAAAATCAGTATTGGTGATTGAAGATCACTCAAAGGTACTGATCCTACCGACTGCGCCAATGTAACAAACGCGCGTCTTATGAGAACGTGCACGCGTTTGGCTCCCTCTTAACTATATGCGTGTAGCGATGCTTCTTCTATACTCACCTGGTGGTTGATTTTAGGTGAGCTCTTCTAATACACACTTAAATGTCCAGACTAGAATTAGCTCGTGAGAGAATTAAATTGATACAAATAATAAATAAGAATTTAATTCAAAACTATAAAGATATAACAATACAAAAATAAACAATGACTTTACAAAATACTGGTTTAAGCTTACGTTACTTACTGACAAAATACTACTCGCTAATCGCAATCTGAACTGAGACCTCGATGTCAAGCGACATCGCGGTTTTATACTCAATTTTGACCTAAATTCAAATGGCCGATATTGTAAACAAATCCCGACCTAGCAACATTTCGTTAAACGTGGAAGGCACAATTTTATGCAAGTGTTGCTAGATATGACGTAGCTAGTTGCATTTGCTAATCGCGAATTACCTAGCTCAGCAAAACTGAACTAGGTCGGTACGCAACTACGCGCGTCTTATGAGAACGTGCACGCGTTTGGCTCCCTTTAAACTATCTACAAAACATTTACACACACAGTAAATATCACCAATAAATGGGTGTATTTAAATTACATACCCAAAACAACTCAAACAACAGCTACAATATTTAAAAATCTCAACATTAATAGTATTTCCTCCAACAAAACAACGCTAGGTAGATTATTAATTAATACCAAACCTAAAATTAATAGAGAAAATTTATGCGGAATATACGAACTCCAATGCAAAGATTGTGATGCCATTTACATAGGCCAGAGCGCCAGAAATTTCCAAACCAAATTAAAAGAACACCTTAAATCCATAAACAATAAAACCAATACAACAGGATTTTCCCAACACTACATAGAACATAGACACTCATTAAAAGATTACAATATACTCCACACAGAACCTAAAGGAATTCGACTTAATCTGCTAGAACAACTAGAAATTAGAAAAGCCGTCACTTCAAAGAAAAACATTGTGAATGACCAACTAGATGTAAGCCAATCCCCACTGTTAAACTTAAAATTTTAATGTATATAAATAACAACATGTAAATCCATATCATTTACCTGAAGATAACCGTAAGGTTGAAACGCGTCGTATATTTAATAAACATTGTGAACAAAACCAAGTGAATTTTTATTTCAATTTATCAAAATGTTTCACCAAGTGCCTACCACACAATCCGTTAATATGTGAACTTAACTTTAGCATTATAATTATTTTTTATAAAATTATAATGGAAATCGTACATGTGCAACTTTGACAGTTCCAATACTGTAAATCCCAAATAAATTGGTTTATTATACACAATTTTTAATCGATTCATTTGAATAGCAAGTAAGTTTTCCGCGAATACAGATAAACTGTGAAAATTTGGTTTTGTTATAAGTTTCTCTGCACCTAACTTTTTTCCAATATTCTCCTAATGAGTTAATAATTTTACATCAACTCGCTTGTCAATGTGTTCCATAGTTTTGCCATAAACTGAATTATTCATTAATTTAAGAAAATCTTTTTCAAAATTATTACTTGCTTTAGTGCGCATTTGTGTGTTCAAATCAATGTACTCCTTTAACCAAGCCGACTGATTAAACCTAAGAATTCGATGTATTTTCGTTACATTCGCTAAAGCTTGTTGTTAATTACGACAGTGAATAATATATTTTGTTTTTTACTTAAATTAGGAATTAATTTTTTATTTTTATATTTTGAATTTGGAGGTATAATATTTTCGGCACAAAATGGTAAGTCATTATGTGCATTATGTAATTTGCTTGGATATTCTAAATCCACTTCGAGTACATAACCGACATTAGAATTATCACTAATATTTAAAATATCAAATTCTTCAGTTTCCTCTTGTAATAACTACCGAAAGTTTGTAGTAGGCAAAAACATGGACATATCAAGACCATATAAATTATTGGCATCCCAATACACTATATATTTTACATATTTAGTTGAATTATAACGTTGTGGTAGGTATTTATTGTTAGCTTGTGAGAATCGATTTGAACACTGAGATATCCCACCACGGATACCTCGCCTAACGAAATGTAACATTTCTACATCTGTGAATAATTCTAGCTTAATTTTAGTAATTTTTAACATTGCATCCCAACTTAAGTCTGGAGCCGTATAGTATTGACACGGATCTAAGTTGTAAATTTTTATGCAAACACGTCGGAAATTTTCAAATATATCTGCCAAAAGTAACACATCAGTTTTCAAATAAACATCTGAATAATCACTTATTGTTTTGCAGTTAAATGCAATCCAAACTGTATGAGCCTCACTATATTCAACATCTGAAATATGTGTTTTATTCATACTGTTGTAAAATTGATGCTTGCCTGGTAATTGTGTTACATTTAATTTTTCGAATGAATCCATAAATTGATAGGGAAAAAGATTTAATTGTTTTGTATTGGTAAAATATTTGGATATTTCCACAAATTGATTCGTTTTTAAATTTTTGGCAAACTGTCAAGTGATTTACCCATAAATTTAAATGAATCTACAAATCGTAATTGCATAAAGACTTTCTTTTAATGTTGCACCATCATTGACTAAAATATACTTTGAAAATGAACTATATCGTTCTTTATTCTGCAGAACTATGTCAATTTTATGAGGGTTAAAGGCTTAGTCTTTGATGAATAAATGTGAATCGTAGCCGCTTAAATTGTGAAAAAATGTTGGAATAAAATTTGTAATTTTAAAATTTAGATTGCATTTACTATGGGCTGCACCACGAAATTTTCCCGTTAGATGACAATGATCCCTCACCTTAATATTACAATTATCGTCATCTGCCACTATTAAATGGATTCTCACAAATGTGACAATGCAATGAGGAATTATAAATATAGTCTTCTTGTTGTGAAAGTGCCAATAACGGTACACAATGTTTTAAATGATTATTATAAATATTTTTAATTTCATTTGTTAAGGTTTCAACAAATTTAAGGGATGCATCTATTAACGTATAGATATGAAATTTACTCAGTGAATCGTTATAGGAACATTTAATTAAACACGCAAAACTGTATGGTTTGTGGATGTGTGTTTTATTTGTAAATGACTGAGTATTTTCTGGTGAACATGTGTGAATAGGTACCTGTAGTAACTCAAAGTCTCCATACACTGTGAAAGGTACCTCTAATTTACGTTCAAAATGATTGAATTTTAAAATATTTTTACCTGGCAAAGGTAAAATAGTTACTACATGCCCAAAATCTTAAGATTGATGTTCCACAAGTTTATCCATGGAAGTAAAATGTATTAAGCATCCATCGCACGTCCATGTTCTGTGATCGTGAGTATTAATTTGACCGCTTACAAAACGTGAGAAATTCTTAATCCAAACGTAATGACTTTTATCATTGTCACCAATGAATAATAAATTAATATGTGTTTCTTGTCTACTTTTGGTATGATGTAGAGGACCAATAATATTATGTACACCGGCTTTCAAATTTTGTTCAAGACTTAACAAATTAATCGAGATATTGTTTAACAATTCAAATTTTGGAATATATTTTATGCGCACAGGAAACTGCACACCACTAAAATTTAAGCATTTTCTAAAGTTGTGATAATGATTTACCCGTTCAGGATGTTGTTCCACAGGATGAAGTGCTGCCAGTATTGTCCACTTGAAATATTCTTGATCATCATTTACAACATTAATGCAAGCGTATTTATATTTTATGTCCGGTGCTAGATCTATGTACGATGACCCCGTCAGGGGACAATATTTGTTCATATTTACTTCCAAATATTTCACCATTACTAACGCCCAACCGGAATCTTTTTCCTATAACGTGTATAATAATTATTAATTTAAAACTATAATTGTGAGTATCTAACCTGAAATTCACTACTTCTCGTATCGATTTTCGATGAAAAGGAATCGTACAGCTCAGCTATATCTGTTGAGACCTCCTTGAATTTGGTATTGAATGACTTAATGTATTCTTTAATGGAATTATCTTGACCGACTTTTTTGTACATACCAAACAATTCAAAGTTCAATTTTATGGTGATATTTCCCTTTCGATGTTTTTGAATTAAATTAAGCACATTGTCTTTAATCGCGCTTAGAAATGACTTGATGTCCAATGAATTTTTATTTTCGATTTTGTACGATATTATTCTGTTTTTAAAGGCTGTTTGTATAACTGAGATTCCATCTTCACAATTTTCAGATGTTGCTTTTAGTTTATGATAATTACTTTTTAAATGTGAAGTATATAGTGTTTTTTTTCACATGAATATTACAAATATCACAAAGTTTCACTATTTCATCACAAATTTTAGCTTTTTTCTTTGGTGGTGTATTTCTACTGCTGCTGCCTCCAACGTTATTTCCAATGGGCAATGAAGAAGAGGAAGAAGTGGATGGTTTATCTTTTCACTTATATTGTGGAAAAATTTGAAATGTGATTTTAGGGAAATTTGTTTATACTTTTTCCCACAATATTGACAGAGTACTAATGAACTTGATTTGTCACAGCTATATTTCAAGTGCCGGTTAACACTTTGTTTCGACATGTAAATACGACCACATATGTTACAAGGAAACATTTTTTAATCATTACTTTATATTTTAAACTATGACGATTGCTCACCATCCTTCCAAATTAAATTATTATCATCGCTTGTTTGTTATATTTAATTTTATTCACCTAATTTATATATTTATTTTGTTTAAACCAATTCAATATTTATTTTTTATATTTTTTTTATATTTTTAACTATTCGCTTCAACAAATTCTATATCATGCATCTCTCTAGTACCTATTTTCTTCTTACCGTTATGTTTTAAACTAGGAGGATTACGGTTCAACGCTTCAATACTTGGTATAAATCTATTATACCGTTCAGGTAATGATACCTTAAAATTCTCTATACCAACTATTATTTGCTCACCATACTTTCCTTCAATTACCTCAAAATATTCGATTTTATACGTTTTATTCTCCAACTCTGACAATTTTCTAAATTGTGAATTACTACTATTAAGCATACTCGCTAATTCGTTTTTATTCTCCATTTATTAGGGAAAAAATTTGTCAATACGTTCAGCTTTGTCAATTTACACTTTTTGTACATTTTACTAAAAATAGGGCAAAAGTACTCTTTTATGGGCATTTTCACGGTATTTCTAGTGAAAAACGGGGTACGTTCAGGTTTTTTTGGAGTTAGAACTGCTATTTATACACTACATATATATATATATATATATATATATATATATATATATATATATATATATATATATATATATATATATTGAAACGTGGTATAAAAACCAAACTCAATTTTTAAAATTTATTTGTGAAATACTTGCATTGTTTATCTATATTCGTAAATTCTAAGAAAACTAAAAAAGCAATGTGTTTGGGCTCAAAACCAGAAATCTAAGAAAAATGATAAGATAAGAGTGGTTCTCGTCAAGTGGGTGTTAAGGAACATTTAACACATGTGGATGAGAGTATTCTAGCGTGTGAAGCTAAAGAACCCGAGGTCTTGAAGTTAAGAAAATTTATATATTCAATTTTAAATGATTTCAAATAATTAATTAGAACATTAGAAACTCATAAAACTATGTTGGGCAATCCGAAATGATGAATACAAGTATCGAGCTAAAGTTTTATGGAACCGGGTACGGAAAAAGGTGTCTTGATGATGGGTTATTTAGTGTCTATCGAATCAGAATTTAAATCAAAGGCTAAAATGGTAATTAGCAATCGAGGGTTTGTCTGAGCTGAAAGTCAGACAATTGTATAAACGAAGGGTAAGGAAACTAGAAGGTATTCGACATCGGTTGAAGACCCGACACCCCGTCGTCAGAGGGTAATGACCGATCCGGTCCAGTTAGGCAACAGCTGACCATTCGGGAACAAATATCAATAATAAATGTTAATTTCTTATTATGTTTAGTTTAAACAATTACCACAAATATTTGATTGTTCGAATCGGAGCGCAAGTTACTTGTGGTAAACGAGCTAGACGAACGGGGGAGTTTAAGTCAGAGAGCGCACTCTCTCTGACTGCTGGGATATGCCGGGTGAACCGCTGCCGGAACCAACCCGAGATCCGTATGAGGGAGAAAGGACTCAGAGAATGATTCCGCGACCAACCCTAAGCCAGTGCCATACATCGCAAGGTAGAGTAAGGCGAAGTGGAAAACTAGCGTTCTTTATTTAACATTATATTTGCATAATTTGGTATCCTTTGTAAGTATAACAAAATCATAGAGGAAGACACTCCTTCAATAGTAGTAGGGATAGGCATTTAAAAACTTGGGAGAGCCCGAAATCGGGACCTGATCGATCCTATCTTTTGAACTAGCCACTTGGTGGTATCCAACACTCCATTCTCTTGGTAGGTACGCCGCTTTAAGTTAGCGGGATTCACTCTACTACCCTTCCATCCGTTTAGAAATCACTGCACAGCGCCGCATTTGGATTGCGCGATCTACGTGGTGGTTCTGCTAGATTTCAGACGCGGCTTTAAGTTAGCGAGATCTGGTCTAGTGTCATTTTCCTCACTTCCATCCGCTTGGAACTCACTGCACAGCGCCGCATTCGGATTGCGCGATCCCTGTGGTGGTTCTGCTAGATTTCAGACGCGGCTTTAAGTTAGCGCGATCTGGTCTAGTGTCATTTTCCTTACTTACATCCGTTTAGAACTCACTGCACTGCGCCGCATTCGGATTGCGCGATCTATGTGGTGGTTCTGCTAGGCTTCAGACGCGGCTTTCAGTTAGCGCGATCTGGTCTAGTGTCATTTTCCTTACTTCCATTCGCTTTAGGGCAAAACTTCGCGACGCCGCTTTAAGTTAGCGCGATCTGCGTTTTGTTCTGCGAGATTCCAGGCGCCGCTTTATGTAAGCGCGATCTGATCTATGCGACACACTTTCCTACCTCCATCCGCTTTAGGCAAAACTTCGCGACGCCGCTTTAAGTTAGCGCGATCTGCGTTTTGTTCTGCGAGATTCCAGGCGCCGCTTTATGTTAGCGCGATCTGATCTATGCGACACACTTTCCTACCTCCATCCGCTTTAGGGCAAAACTTCGCGACGCCGCTTTAAGTTAGCGCGATCTGCGTTTTGTTCTGCGAGATTCCAGGCGCCGCTTTAAGTTAGCGCGATCTGATCTATGCGACACACTTTCCTGGGGATTTATTATACTTAGTTATCGTTCTCTATTTCATAAGACTGTTCTAACATGTCTTGTATTGTCGGTACGGTATCGTTTAATGGTAGGATAACAGGTACACTGTTGTCAGCAGAATCGGGTTCGATCCCTGATATCAGTATCCGACCTTAACTTAAGCCCGTCAGGCGCTCTACTGTACGCAGTTTTACGCGTCCAGGAGAGTACTAGCCCTTTTTTACCTCACGACGAATACATATATTTTAAAACTTACTAGATAAGTACTGAGAGGGGCACGCTGACGAGTGTGCGTCATGTTGACGAACATGACTGTCGATTCATCAATACCACGGTGATCGGCGGCAGTATTCCCTGGCCGCGGGCTGTCAGTTTAGTGATGGAGTCTGATTTTTTGTTTAACATCCAGTTTGTTGGAAGCATAAAGATAAATTCAATTTATTAGAATCATAAAATAATGCCAAAACTAGGTTCAATCGGTACAGACCAACCGATTTTATCAGGATTTAACACTGATCCATGTTTAACTATGTTACGGTAAAAGCTACCGACGGAAGCATCAACCAACGGCACAACGTCCCCACTAAGACGACACGACCTATTCCCCCCCTGCACATAATTTTTGTCACGCCTATAAATATTAAAAGAAATTTGGATAATTGATGTGTAAAAATAACAATAAACGGTAAAATTGTGAACTGTACTTTTAGTTTGTACCTATACACCTGCCACATCAGATACGATCCATAAAACCAGTATATAAACGATTCCATCGCGTTACAATTTATATATATATATATATATATATATATATATATATATATATATAGTTATCAGAATCAGACTTCAAAGCTGAACTTCATACAATTAAAGAAATCGCAAGCAACAATAGATACAATCCCTTTATTATAGAAAAAATGATTCGCAGAAAACAAGGACTAGACTTTTCCAAACACTTTTATCTCAATTCCACCAACGAAGAAAACACATACCGTAAAATTAATTTTATAGGACAAACTAGCCAAAAAATTGCCAAAGAACTCAAACCTCTGAACATAACCACCGCCTTTTATAATAGAAACACAATCAAAAACCATCTCGTTAACAACAAAATTTGCCAACGGGACAAGCTTAAACAGAGTGGAATTTATGAAATAAAATGTAACAATTGTAATTTCTTGTACATAGACCAAACAGGACGCAATTTCAATATTAGATTTTTAGAACATATGAGATCCTGGCGTCTCAAGAAATATGATTCCAATGTTTCCAAACACATGTTAGACAACAACCACCAATTTGATATTAATAACCTAAGGATTTTACACGTTAGCAAGAAAGGATTAAAGATGACCTTATTAGAAGGCTTTGTGATCCATCAAGCCGTTTCCCAAGGAATGAATTTAATGAACGACCAACTAGAACTATATACATCGCCGCTTCTTAAGCCGCTTTAATCCTTTCTTGGTAACTCTGTCACCCCACTCATTTGTACACCTGAACACGGTAATTACTATATATATTGTACTATCTTGAATGTATCTTGTATTCATATTCTGATGATGGCCTTATAAGCCGAAATACGTATAAATATTTTAAATATACTTATTGAAACTCAACAAGTGTTTTATTATTATTATATACATATATATATATATATATATATATATATATATATATATATATATATATATATATATACATATATATATATATATACATATATATATATATATATATATATATATATATATATATATATATATCGCTATAACCGCTAATTTTATCATGCTCTGATTCTCGCAATATCTCTGCATTCGGATATTCTCTAATTTTATATTCTCATTTTGCCTATTTTCTGTAATTTTATGGAAAAATGAATATGAAATATTTTTGCTTTGAACTAAGTTCATATATATTTTGACATGCGTACATCGTTCTACTTAATAGTTTATATTCTCTTGACTTGAAATTCAATTTAAAATTTATCAGGTGCATGTAGTAGTTGGGAATAACGATAAATTATTATATATGGGAATTGGCAGTTCTTAAAATAATTATATATTAAATAAACTATTTATAGTTGCAACATAAATTAGTTATGACGACGCTAAGTGGTTCAATCGGTCAAATCCCTGGCTAAAAACCAGCCAGTGACAACATCGAAACAAAAATTAGTAAATTTACGTATTTTAGGGCTTTAGGTCGAATTTGCAGTCAGAATTTCAAAATTCAAAATGGCTAATTCAAAATGGAGGAAATAATATAGCGGTTTTTGTGGTTCTAATAGTTCGAAAGTTTCAAAATATACAACTATCGTATATTTTTTAAGTACTGGAAACGACGGGAATAAGTATAAGTCAACGTGCACATGCATATGCGGAGCAAGAAGATAGTCGGGGGATAAGCAAAGCTAAACGCGACAAAGGAGGCTCCAATCCTTCGTCGACAGGATGAAGATGATGTTTTCGAATTGCAAATGGAAGTTGAGGGCTCCTTTTATTGGCCTGGAATAGATTATTCATATTAAGTTAATATCAATAATGATTTATTGCGTTTTAATGTAATGTAAAACTTTAAACGCTTATATCTCGAAACTGTGTTTTCAAATCATATCCCCAAGATTTCTCAGGACCTACTCAACCAATTTGCTTTATTCTTTCTTTCTACTGAAGCTCATTATATTTAGGGGGCTTTGTTGAGAGGATTTTGTTTTCTTATTAAAGATATAGTATTTTGTGACTTTTAAAAGCAAAATTTTACCCCAAAATTGATGTTAAAAATGAAAATGGCCGCAATTTTGTTAATAATCAAAATTTTAAATATCAGGCTCGACAAGGACTAGTTTTAACCTTCAAAATTAATAAAATTGTACACTTGTGTGTTTCATCTCAATAACTGCCGAGATATCCTGGGGATACGGAATCAGGACCTCCAAGCGATTCAACATATTGCCGCAATTGAGTTTTTTTTTTCTTGAAAAATTGTGGTTTTTAAGGTTCTTGTTTACACCTTTGTTATGGTAAAAAAAATTAAACTCGCAAGTGTATCAATAAAGCAAAAAAAATTCAACAAAATAGTGCAATATTTTTACTTTCAAAACCTATGTACTCCCTTAATAATAATTCTCGAAATATTACAATATTTTTTTCAAATGAATTTATTTAAAATAATTACAGCTATATTAATGGTTTTCTATAATTATATAGGTAGTACTATATAGGTAGTAAGGCATCAGTGTCGACAGCATGTTTTTCATCGTTCATCGTTGTTGGTTCATCGTATAGTCTATTTAAATAGGTCATTGATGTTGCATCCATCTTCTTCATGAGCGCATTATATGAACATACACCCACCGGCGCAATATCTACTGATTTATTCAATTTTGCATTTGTTTTCAGTAGATTTTTATTACTCTGTATGAGAGATTCTGTTTCGACAACAGCTGGTATTGATATTGATAGATTCTTTGTATAACTGTTACAAGGGTTACATTTTTTGAACGTAGTTGTAGTGAGTTGATTTTCGTTCTTGTCAATCAACCAATATGTTTTCATCTGGCCCTTTCCCTAATAAGTAAGAAATATTGTTAGTTATTATATAATTATTAATATAATTTTTTGTTATGGAGGATCGATTGCTAAAGTAATTGTCACTTTAACACAAGCAAAATGTGTTCGATATGGAACATAATAAATTTCGAATTCAGTAAATATTGTCATAGATGGTTTTAAAGTAAGCAATCATTTATTTTCTGTAGGACAATTTTATGTTAATATTGTTATAAATAAAAAATTGAAGTTCAAAATAACTTTAAATTTACCAAACACCTATAGTTACAAGAGAGCCACGGCATCCAAGTCATATCTTAGATTTCGATGAAAGAAAAAAATTTTGGTATTAGCAGCACTCATGTTAAAAATAGGAGATCCTTTACTATATTTTTGAATACGCACACTCAAAAATTAGTTGCTTACTGCAATTGGGAATTCAGGATTTATATTAGGATTTTCACTTTGTTCGACTGCGCTCTGAATTATCATTGTAGCTAAATTACTGGTTCTTTACCTCCGGTTAATAAATCGAATTTTTGTTAAACTAGCCCAGTGTTTTTTATTTTATTTAATTTCATAACTTGTTTCACCAAGTGCCAACCACATCCACAATCAATTTAATTAAAAATGCAAGTAAAGCCAAGTTAGTGGTTCTTTATCGTCAGTTAATAAATCGAATTTTTGTGAAACTAGCCCAGTGTTTTTTATTTTATTTTTTTCATAATTTGTTTCACCAAGTGCCTACCACATCCACAATCAATTTAATTAAAAATGCAAGTAAAGCAAAAGTAGTGGTTCTTTATCGTCGGTTAGTAAATCGAATTTTTGGGAAACTAACCATTTGTTTTTTATTTAATATCATTTCATTACATCCTTCACCAAGTGCCTACCACATCCACAATCAATTTAATTAAAATTGCAAGTAAAGCAAAATTAGTGGTTCTTTATCGTCGGTAAATAAAACTAATCAAGTATTTTATATTTTATTTAATTTCGTATCATGTTTTACCAAATGCCTACCACCTCCACAATCAATCTAATTATTGGAGCAAACGTCGGAACGACACAGACGAGTAACAAAATAGACTCGAATAAATAACAAATAGTTCATTCTTCTACATAACTACAAATACATTAAATAGAAATATATTATTACTATTAACGAAATTCACGTTAAGGTACATTGAAGAATAATTTAAGCAGTTGAAAAAGTAACGGATACGTTACTTTTTCAACTGCTTAAATTATTCTTAGATGTACCTTAACGTGAATTTCGTTAATAGTAATAATATATTTCTATTTCATGTACTGTGCGGGTTTCCGTACCTAGTAGCCTACGTTACAATTATTCGTTGTCAATATCACAGTGTGATGTCTTCGAACGTATTTGTTAACACTTGGCAATTGAAGTAGTTGAAATAGGCACGGTTATGGTCAGTGGATGCGTAGCTGAGTTGGTTAGAGCGACCGGCGCGAAATCGATGGTCGCGGGTTCGATTCCTGCCGTCTCCGTTACTTTTTCAACTGCTTAAATTATTCTTACAAATACATTACATTAGTTCTGAAGTGACAGATTGAGGATTTTATATTTATAACAACTGCATAGATACGTAGAAAAACAATTGAATAACTAATTAATAACATAGTCAGCATTACAATAGTACGCGAAACTATATATATATATATATATATATATATATATATATATATATATATATATATATATATATATATATATATATATAAATATATATATATATATATATATATATATATATATATTGTTTCGCGTACTATTGTAATGCTGACTATGTTATTAATTAGTTTTTCGATTGTTAAATACTTCAATTGTTCTAATGCTTCCTCTCGAGTCAATTGTCGCCCAATCCGATTAGTGCTTGACTCTCAGTAATCCTTTAGTCAAGAAATCGACGGCTTGATTCTCGGTAGAAACATAAAACGTAGCTTCTTCTGTTTGAGTACATATCGCACAAAGTGGTGACGAATGTGAATCTGTTTACTTCTGGAATGGTGGGTTGGATGTTCACCCAAAATTAAAGAACTTTGATTATCGCTATAAACCATATGAATCGCTGAAACCTAGTTCAGCCACAAATCTTCTTGAAAAAATCGCTTCAATGGCACCTTCGGATAAAGCCATGTCTTCGGCTTCAAGTGTTGGCAGGGCAACGGTGCTCTGCTTCTGAGAGTCCCAGCATATGGGTCCGCCTTACAACATGAACATGTTACCTGTGTATGACCTCCTATCTAGAATCAACCCCCAAGTCGGCGTCAAAATATCTAACGAATGATTCGGGATCAGCGCCGTACGTCAGTCTTACGTAGATTGACGTCGCAGGGCGCGCCAAGCGGCCTGCCGATGCCTGGCACTGAAACAATTGTTGAATTTCCTCAGATAACTCGCCGCAAACGAAATATCTTGTCCAGTGGTCGAGCCAAGATAAGTCAGAGCTCCAACGAGCTCACGGTATAGAAGCTGTAAATCGTCAAGAGTTGAAGTGACTTTCTTGGTCATTTTAAAACCTGGATCTACTGGAGTAGAAACAAATCCAAATCGCAAGAGCAGACAGTATTTTACGAGCACAAGATCCTTGATATCAAAATTATTAGCAAGTCCTTTAATAAAGTTAATAACCTTCTTATCTTCGTGATGCAAACAGGATGTCGTCCACAAAAGTAGTGATTGAAGTGATATATGAAGGAGTTGCACCTAAAATATTCTTGGTTTTATCTAATTTGGTGTTCATCAGCTCCTACCGGCTTGAAGTAGCCCGTAAAGTGTTTTCTTCAACAAACAAACCCGATCTTCTTTTCTGAGAACTCGAAGAATTCTTCTTGCTCTAGCCCCAACTTGACTCATGTTATCTCAATCTATGATATCCTGCAGAATGTTTCGAAGATTTTTAAATGGTCCATATAAATCTCCTTCTTGAGGAATCCATTCAAATATGCCGTCTGCACGTCCAACTGATGGAAGTTCATTCCATGTTGAGCAGCAAGCGGCGCCATGAAACGAATCGAATTTCTTAAAACCACTGGCGCGAACATATCGGTGAAATGTAGGCCAGGTTGTTGGCTAAGCGCTTTTGCTACCAATTGCGTTTGTCTCTACTCGAGAAAACCGTCGAAACCATATTTGTTTCTCAGAACCATTCGGCTGCCGACCACATTCTGCTTCTCCGGTCGGTCAACTATTATCCGTGCCTCGTACTCAAGATTTTATCTTATTTCAGTAATGATCGCCTTATGCCATTCAGTCGCGTCGAGAACATTCAAAGATTCGTTCGTGAGAACCTCCGCAAGAATTACCTCTTCCTATTCGTTGAACTTCTTGGCTGAATCTGAGACGACATGGTATTGCTTCCTAGATCTTCCCCTTTATCCGGTTCTCATCAATTTTTGTTGGCCTGGTCCTCTTCGTTTGCTACTACGAACAAGAGTAGTTTTTCTTCGATAATGCTGCCATCGAAAGCTTGTGATGGTTCCGAGAGAATGTTGACATCACACTCATCACACTGTGGGCCAGCTGCGATAATGCTGTCAACACAATTATGTGATGGCTTCTTATGAATGTTGTCATCACACTCATCATACTGTGGGCCAGCTGATAGTGATGGCTCCGCTTCATTCGCGTTTTCAAAACCCAGGAACTTCCGAGTTTTCAGATTCTCGGTCCTCTTCAGCCCTGAAATGGAAGGGAAATTCAAATTTTTGTATTTATCCTCTTTCGTTTGAACGGGAGTCATGGTTATCGAAGCCGGATTCTTGTCCTCCAAAAACTTCATATCATAAAAAATCAATACCTGGTGTTTCTCTGGGAACCAAAAGCGGGAAGTTTTTGACTCCTCGACGTAACTATGAAATATACCGTAAAGTCCGCGAGGATCACATTTTCCTTTGCCGGGAGTTCTATCAGGCTAGACCACCTTACTGACAAATATTCGAACCTGTATATGTCAGGTACTTTACCAGTCCATGCATCGACTGGCGTTCGGCCATTCAATCTCTAGGTGGGTAGACGATTACGCAGGTAATTCTCGTTGTTCACCGCCTCTGTTCAAATAGAGTTAGGAAGGCAAGACTCCCACAGAAAACACCTAGCGGTATCTATTAATGTTCTATTTCTTCGCTTAGCCGAACCGTTCTGTTCTGGATTGTAAGGGACCGTCAGCTTCCTGGTGATTCCACGATTCTTCAAATCATGGCTGAATACGTTGCTTGTATACACACGTCCGCTGTCGGACTGCAACCATGTCAGTTATGTTCCCTTTTGGTTCTCGATGAAAGTAATGTAAATGGTGGTAGCCTAGAATGTGTCAGCTTTTGAATTAAAATATCCGACCCGCACCACCTGGAAAAATCGTAGATGAACTTGATGAAATACTTCGCACCTGCCAAAGAGATCGTCCGCATCGGACCGCAGACGTCCGTACGTGCAAACTCCAAGATTGGTGTCTTACGCTATGACTTGCTGGGGTGTTAGCGTCATCTTTATTTTATGAGCATAAGTCGCAGATCAATCTTCCTTGATTGTTCATGAATAAAACTCCTTTCATGTTACCCTAGCGTATGCTGTCCAGGATCCTTCATACGTTTGCATGGCGTAAGCGTCTGTGCAGAATGTATAGTTATGTTGTTGTCTTTGACAACATTCACGCACGTAATACAGATCATCCACTCTGATTGCGTCCATAAGTAAATTTTATTTCGAATCTTGATTGGTTGCACCGTCTTTTTGAAACTAAACACCCAAACCTTTACCTGTAATTTTGCTAGCTGTTAAATATATATATATATATATATATATATATATATATATATATATATATATATATATATATATATATATATATATATATATATATATATAGATATATATATATATTTATATATATATATATATATATATATATATATATATATATTTATATACATATATATATATATATATATATATATATATATATATATATATTTATATATATATATATATATATATATATATATATATATATATATATATATATATATATTGGTACTGATTTCGACCAAACTCTGCTTTGGAAGAAAATCAGGTATATGAACGGTTACAAGATAAGTTCCCATATTCCAATGCACCAGGTCAATGGTCAGGTACAAACTGTCAGAAATGATATTTGTGATATTCTAGCAAATCAGTTTGAGTCCGTTATTCACTCGGATTATAACTCCCTCCATTTTCTGCGCTCTAAAGCGGCTGAAGAGGTTCCCCTAAACTTCGAGTGAAATATAAAATTTCAATAGGAATTTTTATTTTTAAAAACTTTATTCACGAAGTGTACAGATAGCTCTCAGACATGAGAATGCGTTTTACAATCTCTTTTTCTCTATATAGTTGTGTTATCATTTGTTATGCCAAATGCAACGAGTCAGCAGAGATAAAGCGTAATATAATATAATCAAAGATACATAGGTATATTTAACTCCTCCTTTGTTAAAATGGAGCTTTATCTTCTTCTTTGTTTAATTCCATTAATTCTAAATTTGGGCCTTTTATTGCCTTTATTCTTTTACATTTATTTCTTTTAATAATAATTGTCATTATTATTACACTTATAATAGTAATTATTATAGTTATTGAATTAATTATGGAATGATGGTTTTGTTTTGTTTCTAATTCTTGAATTTTAGGTATTTCGTTTATAATAACATTTTGTTTATCAATTTGTTTTAACTCAATAGTTTTATTACTTAATTGTTGGTTATTGATATTAAAATTATAGTTCTCAAAAATGATTTCTTTACTATTCTTTCCGTAATTTTCCAAGTTATATTCGTTTATAATACAGTTTTTGTTTGTTCTGAATTTATATATTCCAATAATTTGTATATGTTTTTCGTAGTTTTTACATTTGATATTCAAGTTTTGATTAATATTACTAGCTATTATTACAATGTTTGAATCTTTAATTTTTATTATAGCAAAGCTTTCGTAGATTTGGTGGTATAGACATTTATCGTTATTCTGCAGATTGACAATGTTAATTATACATGTATTTGTTTCAATATAATTCGTTTTACATAAATAGTTATTTTGTATTTTAATACAATTTTCCATTATTACAAGTTTATTATTATTACTCATAATTAATTCTTTACTTATATCTAACATATACATTTTGTTATTATTATATATGGGTATAGGGGTTACTTGAATAAGTTTCCTATTATTATTTATATATATAGGTATTTCTAGCAAATATTCTATTATTTCATCTTCTAATTTACAATGACTGGTAATTTGTGTTGAGATATCCCAAAAATTTATGTTAGTGTTTTGATTAATGATCTTTCTTAGTTCATCTAATGTGATTATTGAGGAATGTATCTTATTCAAGTTGCAAAAAGTAAGGCTAGTTTCTATTTCTGAAATTATTTCGACTAAATTTATTGTTAATAAAATTAGCTGGTTTATAATATCTTTAATTACAAGTGTATTTTCCCAGTTCATAATTTCTTTCATTAAGTTTTCTGTTTGCATGATTCTTGATTTCAAAACAAGTTCATTGTGTTTGATATTTTCTATTTGTGAATTGAATTTATTTATCATTTCCTTGTTAATTCTAATTGTTTCTAAATTTTGTGATTGTAATTTATTCTGATTTTCTTTTATCTTATTGAATATTTCTTCGTATCTTTGTTCGTCAAAAGCATCGAGATTTCCAGTTATTGATTTGATAATACTCCCTAATCCATTTATTAGTCCTCTTTTATTTCGTTTCGGTTTGTTAGAGATATTTTTTATTTTAGTGTTTAAGCGTTCGCAATTAAATTCTAAAATATTTATATAAGTTTCCAGTTCTTTTTTATAATTATTATTAGTATTATTTGGATTATTGATTCTAATAAGTAATTCATTTTTATGATTTAATATTTTAGCGTATTCTATGGTTATACTACTGAGATTATATTTATAATAATTATACTGCGAGTTTACGTATTCAAACACGTTTCCTAATTCTACTATATTTACTCCGGGATTTTGATTTATTTCCTCTAATTCTTCTTGTCCGTTTGTGCATCTGCAACAAATAGTCTTGGTCTTTTTATTTTGTCAATTTTATGTCTTTTGTTAACATTTATTTTTATTACGCCTAATTTCGGGTTGTATTTTTCAATTTTGTGGATTTTAAATAACGGTTTCTTGATTTTTTGAATTCTTCGTTTTCCTTCTTTTATTAGTATTTGGTTGGGTAATTGTTTTGGTTTATTGCATGGTATATTTTGTTTAAGAATTCGTTTATTTTTGTTGGTTTGTATATTCTGTTTAACCTGCATATGAATTTCTTTAAGTTTATTTCTGTATTCTGTCAAATAATCTTCCGAAACGTCTCTTGTTTCAAAATTGTTTTTAGTGTTTTCTTTGCCGAATAAAATTTCTACGGGTGTTAGTTTAGTAACGGAACTGATAGAATTATTATATCCAATTAAAGCAAACTTTATTTTTTCTTGCATATTACTGTTTTTAAATTCTGGTCTTTGGTTGACTATTCTAAGGTGCTCTATTATGGTGGAGTGGAATCTTTCGACACATCCATTGCTTTTTGGATTATCCACACAAGTCATATGGATTTTAATTTTGTACATTTTTAATAATTCTTTCATTAAGTTATTATTGAATTCGGTACCGCTATCGTGAATAATTTCGTCAGGGATTTTATACGCGTTAAAATAGTTTGTTAACTCTTTAGTTATGGTTACAGCGTTTTAATTTTTTAAATGGTATATTTGTCCGAGTTTTGAGAATTGGTCGATTATGGTTAAGTATTTTTCTTGTTCTAATGTAAGGGTATCGATGTTGATTATTTGGAAGGGTTGAGTGGGTGTTTTTGTTAAATTATCGTTAAGTTGATACGGGTTTCGTTCGTATTTATTTACTTGGCAAAGTTCGCAATTATTAATGAATTTTTGGATTTCATGATACAAATTTAGCCAATAATATTTTTGTCTTATTTTTTGGTAAGTTTCTAATATTCCTCGGTGATTAGTTTTGCCTTCGTGGTAGTTCAAAATGATTTCTAATTGGTCGTTTGCTGTTTCTATATCTTCTAATAAGTTTTCGCATTTAATGAGTTGATATGAATCTTTGGTAAAATTCTTTTTTAATATTTCGTTAAATTTGAGATGCAATTCTCCTTCAAATAGGCAATAATATTTGCATTTAGGTACTAGGTACTCTTTTATAAGGTTGATAATTTCTGTTTCTAAATTTTCATTGTTTAATTTAATTAAAAGTCTCTGTTTATTGTATTTAAATAATTTTATTATTTGAATGTCTGTTGGCAAATTATGTGAAGATATTATTAATTGGTTTTTCCCTGTATTAATAGCTATGTCTTTATACGTTATTCCATTAATTTCATTTTCTTCGTCAGAATGGCAGGTATCTGAATTTGTGTCACTAGTTTGTGGAATAACACTGTCGTTGTCATTGATATTTATTTCTTCGGATAATATGTGAATTATAATTTGAATGTGCGTGTCCTTAAACGATTTTATTATTAAATTTTTTATAGTTTCAAAATCTATTTTGTCTAATCCGCAACAAATTTTCGGCATGTGTAATTCGAAGATTTCGTTTTGAATACAATAGTCTCTTAATTTAATTAAACAGTTTTCGATTGTCTCTAGTAGGGGTTTCTCAACGTAATAATTTTTTGTTATTAAATGAAATAAACTATTTTTGTTATGAATTGGTTGAATTAATATATTACCTTTACTTTTATTTTGATTTGTTAAGTAAATTTTACTATTGAATTTGGAGTCTATTTGTGCTGCAAAACCTTTGGTCATTTTTTTATCTGCAGATATGCAATGGACTAGATTATAATTCTTTTCAAAGATATTTTTATCTGTTTCTTCAATGTGAAATTTTTGTCTTATTCGGGATAAAGCGTCAGCGTTATTATTCAAGGTACCTTTTTTATATTCAATTTCGAAGTTATATTCGTCTAATTTAATTTTCCATCTCATGAGTTAAGAATTTGGGTCTTTTAGTGACATAAGCCAAACGAGAGGTCGATGGTCTGTACAGATTTTAAATTTATTACCATATAGGTAAGGCCTAAAATACTTAGTTGACCAAACTATACTGAGTAATTCCTTTTCGGTTGTTGAATAATTAATTTCATGTTCGTTTAATGTGCGGGAAGCATATGCGATAGGTAGATCTTTACCATCGTAATTTTGACTGAGTACTGCTCCTATTGCATAATTGCTAGCGTCTGTTGTAAGTGTGAATTTTTCTTTAAAATTGGGGTATTGAAGTATAGGGGAATTGATTAATAAATTTTTACTGTTTTCGAAACTATTAATATACTCTAAATCCTTTATGTCGATTGTATTTCCCTTTTTTAAACATTTCGTCATTGCTTTAGTTAATTTTGCAAAATTTGGGATAAATTTCCTATAGTAACCTAGTAGTCCAAGGTAGGTTTTAATTTCTTTCTGGGTTTTGGGAATTGGATATTCTTTAACTGCTTGGATTTTGGAAGGGTTCGGTTTAACTCCTTCTTGAGATACTATGTGGCCTAAATATGCGACTTCCTTTTGTAAGAATTCCGATTTGTCAAGTTGAATTTTGAGATTACTTTCTTTTAGTTTTTGGAATACTTTACGGATATTTTCAATATGCTCTTGCAGACTAGTTCCGAGAATAATTATGTCGTCTAAATAGACTAGACATATTTTATTTATATATTCTTTCAATACGTAGTTTATCAATCTTTGGAATGTCGCTGGGGCGTTTTTTAGTCCAAACGGCATTCTTGTGAATTCATAATGACCGGTGTCTGTACTAAATGCAGTTTTCTGAATTGAATTTTCGGACATTTGTATTTGGTGAAAACCGGATGCAAGATCTAAAGTGGTATAATATGTATTTCTACCTAATTTATCTAATACTTCCGTAATATTGGGTATTGGAAATTTGTCGTCAATCGTCTTAGTGTTTAACTTGCGGTAGTCAATTACCATTCGGTATTTTTGTTTATTTGAAGCGTCTAATTTTTTGGGTACCATCCAGACTGGTGCATTCCATGGTGAATAGCTTTCGCGAATAATTTTATCTTTAGATAGTTTGTTAATTTGAGTCTCAATTTCTTTTTTGTAGCATTCAGGGTGACGGTATGATTTCGTATGAGTTGGTGTTTCGTCAGTAGTTCTAATTTCATGTTTAATTACGCTAGTATGGGTTAAAGTCTGATTTTCTTGTGCAAATATGTCATGGTAAATTTTTATTAGCTTATAAATTTCGTGTTTTTCCTCGTTGTTTAAATGTTCAGCTCTAATTTTTATTTCGTTGTTTTCAATTGTATTCAAATTATTTTTTATATTGAAATATTGTAACTTTAGGGTTTTATTGCAAATTTTTACATTGTTGTTTTGAAAATTTAATTGTACTTTTAATTTCTGTAATGCTGGTAGTCCTAGCAGAACGTTAAATTCTTTATGGAAGTCAAAAAGAAAGCATTTAATTTCCTGGTCTTCGATTTTCAAAATAATAAACTTATTTCCTGATGTTTTACCTAAAGCAGTAGTAAAACTAAAGGGTTCTTTATAAATTTTGAATTTCTTATAATTGTTGTTGACATAACTTTTATTTATTAAGTTTATTGACGAACCTGTGTCAATTAATATAAAATAATCTTTTACTTTTAAATATGGGAGTTTACTGTTACAATTAATGTTTAAGATTTCTCCGCGATTGAGAGGCCTTCTAATCCAAAAAAAGAATCGTCTTCGGAATTTTGATTTTCTAATTCATTTATTTGATTATCTTCGGAATCAGTAATAAATTCTACTTTATCATTTTCGTCTTGGTTTTCATTATTGAATGGTTCTTCAGCTACATAGTGAGGTGAGGGTTTTAGTTGTGGTTGGTAGTAGTTTTGATTATTACGTGGATTAAAGGTTTGTCTAGTTTGTATAGACATTGGTGTGGGTTTTATGTCTTGAGCGTTTCTGATTTGTTGTCTCGTGGCGAATAATTTAGGTTGGGTCTTATTTTGTAAATTGATAGGTCCGGTGGGGAATGTTTTTTCAGATTTTCTCTGAAGTGTACTAGGAAATTTCATTTGATTAGTTTTAAGTATTTGGGTGTTTCTCAAATACTGGAAATCGTTTTGTAATAATCTTTCTATTTCATTTAAGTTACTTGGATTTCTTGTCGCCATATTATTTCTGTATGGGTCATTTATTATAGATATAAAATGTGAAACAATTAGTTTTTCAGAAAATGATGTTATTATTAATTTTGTATTATTGTCGTTTTCTTCAATGCTAAGTCTTGATTTGAAAGCAAGAAATTTTTCTTTAATTATTTCTAACAATTTGTAAGGGTTTTTAATATTTTGTAGTTTTAAGATATCATTCATAATAGTGATTGAATTTGTTTTATCTTTGAAATTATTTATTAGATGTTCTTTTAAATCGTTACAGTTTTGGAATTCAACATCTTTTATGCTATCTAATGCCTTGTCTGTAATTTTACTTTTTATATTTAGAAATGCAATAGCCTTATCGAAATCGTCCATAGGTGGATTTAGATTTCCGAATAAATTTTGAATTGTGTTTACGCCATTGATAAATGAACTTAGTTTGTTTGGATCTCCATTATATTGTGGGATCGATTTTAATGCGAAACTAATTTTATTAGTGCTATCAGCCATTGTTACGATTTCTAATATAGTTTCTAATAGGTCGTTCAGATTGATAGAATATTAGCTTTACAATAAAGTTTATAAAGTTGTACTTACAATAAAATTATGCACAATATGACGTTGGTCACTGCAATTTTCATTAGCGGTGTACTGTTGGTGATGGACTGACTCTCGTCTTGCGGGTTCTGCGTCCGGAGGTTTAACGATGCTGGCACTAATCTTGGTGGCTCTTTGCAACGAAGAACGGAGTTGACGATGCTGGCACTACTCTTGGTGGCTCTTTGCAACGGATTCTCTTTTCTGTCTCTTTGATGATGCTAGCGCTGATTCACTTATCTTGTTTTATATATATCGATTCGCGAATTAACGTTACAACGAACAAATTGCGATTTCAACGGATTGGTTCAGTTTAATGAATTCCGATCGTAGTTTGTTTCGCGTATCCTACCGACTGCGCCAAATATAAAATTTCAATAGGAATTTTTATTTTTAAAAACTTTATTCACGAAGTGTACAGATAGCTCTCAGACATGAGAATGCGTTTTACAATCTCTTTTTCTCTATATAGTTGTGTTATCATTTGTTATGCCAAATGTAACGAGTCAGCAGAGATAAAGCGTAATATAATATAATCAAAGATACATAGGTATATTTAACTAGTGCGATAATTTTGGAAATCACAATTCTATATTCGCTCTAACAGAATTTGAATTGGTACTGAGTCGCACAGCCAATACTTCTGTTGGGTATTATGACGCAATGTATCGTCATTTACCCTCTCTATTCAAACTCAGAATAGAAGAATTTCTCAACCGGCTTTGGGTTGAAAATTTCTATCCTGACATCTAGCGCAATGCGATAATTGTGCCGATACACAAGAAGGGCGCAGACGTGTCTTCTGCATCAAGCTACTGACCAATATCGTTTACATGTCATCTGTGAAAGTTATATGAACGCATGATCAATTATCGACTCAACTGGTTTCTAGAATCCCACAATCTCATCAACCAACACCAATGTGGATCTCGTCAGCACCACTCCACTACTGACCTGCATGTGTATCTGACGATCGCTATTCTATCTAGCATCTTAAAATGCAACCATCTGGTTGCAATGTTTTTAGATCTAGAGAAAGCTTCTGACATGACCTGGAGATATGGAATTCTACGAAAACTGCACAACTGGGGTCTACGAGGCCATTTGCCTCAATTCATAGAAAACTTTCTTTCGAACCGTTTATTTAGAGTTCAAGTTGGACAAACATTCTCTTCTTTATGACCGTTGCAAATCGGAATTCCCATAGGCTCTTCCATTACTGTAACACTATTCTTGATTGCAATCAATGACATTGTGTCCAACCTGCCGAATACTGTTGATTATTGTCTATATGTAGATTACCTCACGATCTTCACTTCATCTTGCTCTCTGTCAGGTGAGATTACAGCAGGGTGCTGACTTAGTTTCTTTGGCTGCATCCGACCGTGGTTTTCGTTTCTCTGTGGAGAAAACCTGTGCTATCGACTTCTGTCGACTACGTTAAGCACACAACTGTCCTGTTATATCGCTTTACAATAGACCAGTGTGGATAGTGGATGAGGTGTTGTTTTTGGGCATAATTTTCGACCGTCGTCTTTTATGCCTGAGACAAATCAACACTGTTTCTGCGCAGTGCCGAATGTTATTGAATGGTATCAAGTGTATTGCCTCCACAAAATTGGGAGCCAATAGGGAATCTCTGCTGCGACTTTACGTCAGTCTGGTTCTATCCAGGATAGACTTCTGTGCTATCATTGTGTACACTGCTAGTGCTTCTCAATTGAAGAAGCTAGAATGCGTGCACAATGCTGGCGTTCGAGCAGGACTTTACGATAGACCAGTGCGGATATTGGATGAGGTGATGTTTTTGGGCATAATTTTCGACCGTCGTCTTTCATGGCTAAGACAAACCAACACTGAATACCGAATGTCATTGAATGCTACCAAGTGTATTGCCTCCACAAAATAAGGAGCCGATAGGGAATCTCTTTTGCGACTTAACGTCAGTCTGGTTCTATCCAGGATAGACTTCTGTGCTATAATTGTGTACACTGCTAGTGCTTCTCACTTGCAGAAGCTAGAATGCGTGCACAATACTGGCGTTCGAGCAGGACTATACCAATTCCAAGTTTTCAATGTCAAGACGGTGTACCACCACTTCACATAAGGTACATCAAACATGGTTTGGGGTACGTCTTAAATGATCTTTTGCTCACGCAGCATATAAACCATTACATATTTTTAAATAATCCGGTATTGAATCGTCTATATACCAATAGTGCAACTTCTTTCTATCCACTTGCACTGAAACTTCCAAGGTTGTTAAATACCATTATTGACAACCAAGGGACGGTTCTATCGAGAATATTTTCCAACAACCCTCCATGGGCATCTCTTTCTTTAACGACAAACCTAGAGCTGACCAACTTGCCAAAAGATTACGCCATATATTAGATTGAATTCTTCATTCAATTGCAACAGTACACAGACTTTCGACATACATATACTGATGGCTCCAAAACAGACTCCGGTATAGGCTGCGCTTTTGCGACCGATGGTGTATCCCAGTCGTTAACACTGTCACCCATATGCTCAGTAAACACTGCTGAGCTATATGGTATTCTCTACGGTCTTTGATACTCCCGTCAAGCTATCTATGAACAACGTCACCTGCTCATCTGCAACGATTCCTTGTGTTCTATCTTAGGCATCGGTAGCAGATTCACCCCAGATCCAACAGTTTTGGACATCTGCGGAGAAATCGATAGATAACGGGAGCTGGAGAGAGAGATGCCGTTCTCATGTGGATACCCGGACATGCTGGGATACCCGGATATCACAATGCTGAACGAGTTGCTCTTGGAGCAGCCAACGGTAACTGCGTTGTCCGTCATCTCTTTCGCGTCGAGGATGTGTTGAGGTCTTTGACTGTGCATTGTCTTAAGTTATGGCAGGATGAGTGGAATACATCTCCTGGTAAATTGCGACGTGTAAAAGTGTCAGTGGAGCGGTGGATAGCACCGCTTAGTCTAACAAGATGTGAGCAAGTGGTCATCTCTCGTCTGAGAATAGGCCATACTTGTCTCACACACTTACATCTGTTACTAGGAGAACAACCACCGCTCTGCTCCACCTGTAACATTAGCCTCAATCTTGAAAATATTTCCGGGTAGGGTCCTAGTTACAATTTGCATTGTCGCAATGCTGGTATTGAGGGTCCCATGCCTATTTCATTAGGCAATAATGCAACAAGTATTGTTTAAGTGCTTTTATTTCTCCGGATAGCTGATTTGTTTACGCAAATCTGTTAGGGTTCTCTTCTTTTTTTCGCTCCATAAATGTTAATACTTTATATCAGCCGGGGCTGTGGTTGCTATAAAACACCTCAGTTCTTGACTGGTGTCTGCACATTCCAACCGTGCAATGTTCTCTCACACATGTGAACGTTTAACGTTTTTGTTAGGCTTTGTTTAAGCTAAGCCTGATGTTTTTTCTCAATTGATTCATTTTTATAATCTTTGTTAGTTATTATTCATTTAATTATTCCTGTTTTTTTTCTCTCGTGTTATATTAAAGCCGGTTTTCTTTTCATGTACTATTTTTCACTTTCACTTTCACCTGTATATATATATATATATATATATATATATATATATATATATATATATGTATATATATATATATATATATATATATATATATATATATATATATATGCAGAACATGCAGCAAATAAAGCATTGTTTATATGTAATATACAGGGAGTAACAGCGAAACAAGCTACCTCGAATAACTTCTATGTAATTAAAGATAAAATACAAATAGTCTAAGACAATCTTATACAAGACGAAAGGGGACATCCAACTATGAAAAAAAATAATATTTTTTTAAACCACTCTCTCAAGCAACACAAAGTTATTTTTTTTTCAAATGAAAAGGTATATAATTTGACTTTCCATCGAATTTTTCTCAAATTTTTCATTTTGTAAGAGTATAAAAAGGATACATGATGGAATTAAATAAAAACTCTATTACATGGGCCTAAAAAATGTCTAGCATCTCATTTAAAAAAATACAATCTTGCGTTGTTGCTTGAGAACCACTGGCTTGATTATTTTGTTTCATAGTATGATTTCCCCTTTGGTCCTGTATCAGATTGTTTTATACTATTTTATTGTATCGTTAATAACATAGAAGTTATTCGTGGTGGCTCATTTCGCTGTTACATGTATATGTATATATATTTATATATATATATATATATATATATATATATATATATATATATATATATATATATATATATATATATATATATATATATATATATATATATATATATATATTGAAATAAAAATTAACTTGGTTTTGTTCACAATGTTTATTATATATACGATTACGGTTATCTTCAGGTAAATGATATGGATTTACATGTTGTTATTTATATACATTAAAATTTTAAGTTTAACAGTGGAGATTGGCTTACATCTAGTTGGTCATTCACAATGTTTTTCTTTGAGGTGACGGCTGTTCTAATTTCTAGTTGTTCTAGCAGATTAAGTCGAATTCCTTTAGGTTCTGTGTGGAGTATATTGTAATCTTTTAATGAGTGTCTATGTTTTATGCAGTGTTGGGAAAATCCTGTTGTATTGGTTTTATTGTCTATGGATTTAAGGTGTTCTTTTAATCTGGCTTGGAAATTTCTGCCGCTCTGGCCTATGTAAATGGCATCACAATCTTTGCATTGGAGTTCGTATATTCCGCATTAATTTTCTCTATTAATTTTAGGTTTGGTATTAATTAATAATTTACCTAGCGTTGTTTTGTCGGAAGAAATGATATTAATGTTGAGATTTTTAAATATTGTAGCTGCTGTTTGGGTTGTGGTAGGTATGTAATTTAAATACACCCATTTATTGGTGATATTTACTGTCTGTGTGTAAATGTTTTGTACTATCCGTTTTTTATACTTCTTTCCTAGTATCTTGTAAATAGCTTATATTTGGTATCCGTTATTTATTGTTATTTGTTTAATAGTATCAAGTTCTTTTTCAATTCTACGTTTGCTCAACGGTATTGTAACATGTCGATATATCATGCTATGGAAGGCAGTAAGGTTTATAGCTAAAGATTGATTTGAATTTGCTGGTATATTAGTGTCTGTACAAGACGGTTTCCTATAAATGTCGAAAAAAAATTTTTAATGTATATAAATAACAACATGTAAATCCATATCATTAACCTAAAGATAACCGTAAGGTTGAAACGCGTCGTATATATAATAAACATTGTGAACAAAACCAAATGAATTTTTATTTCAATTAATCAAAATGTTTCACAAATATGTATATATATATATATATATATATATATATATATATATATATATATATATATATATATATATATATATATTACATTATCGGCGTTTATTGTTTTGTAAACATCTGCAGTGTCATGCACCAAACTTTCTTATACGCATATGGGTTAAACCACATCGTAGTTAAATTATTTTTCTAATTTATAATATTTGTCTTCAAATTATTTAAGTCTATTTCGTTAAACAATTGACAGGCACAGATGATACGATTTATGTAAAAATATATATAATAGGCAGAAATTTATTTTGAAGCCAGTACTTTTTTTGGAAAAAAGATTCAAAGAAAAGTTGTACTAAATATAAATATCATCAATTTTTGTGCACAAAAATTTTCTGTAACTGTAACCATTTTTACTTTCTTATACGCAGTATAAGTAAGTTTTGTAATCATGAAAAATTTCGATCTCGAGATTTTAACGGAAATATACGTTTTGACCTTCCCTGAATCGATTCCAACTATGTTTGGAATGACGTCCGTCTGTGTGTGTGTGTGTGTGTATATGTGTGTGTTTCTGTATGTGTGTGTGTGTGTGTATGTGAGCGCTCTACAGCCCAAACGGCTAAAGGGAAAATTATGAAATTTTAAACTTAAGATTTGCATGTGCCTGACACGAAAACCTTCTATTTTTAAAAACAATATTCCGACCGGAAGTGCATGTTTACCCTAGTCATTTTTTGCAGTTTCTGCAATTACTCAAAAATGGTTACAGCTACAGAAAATTTTTGTTAACAAAAATTAGTGATATTTATATTTAGCACAACTTTTGTTTGAATCATTTTTTCCAAAAAAAAGTACTGGTTTCAAAATAAATTTCTGCTTATTATATATATCGTTACATAAATCGTATCATCTGCGCCTGTCAATTGTTTGACAAAATAACTTGAAGTTTGACATTTAATATTAATTCTAAGATATATATTTAGTGTTAAAGCAATCTAAAGGTTAGAACAAATATTGTAAATTAGAAAAATAATGTAACTACGATGTGGTTTAACCCATATGCGTATAAGAAAATTCGGTGCATGACACTGCAGATATTTGAGTAATTGCAGAAACTGCAAAAATTGACTAGAGTAAACATGCATTTTCGGTCGGAATATGGTTTTCAAAATTAGGAGCTTTTCGTACCAGGCACATACAAGTCTTAAGTTTAAAATTTCATAATTTTCCCTGTAGCCGTTTGGGCTGTCGAGCGCTCACATTCACACACACACACACACACACAGACGGACGTCATTCCAAAAATAGTTGGAATCGATTCAGGGAAGGTCAAAACGTATATTTCCGTTAAAATCTCGAAATCGAAATTTTTCATGATTACAATACTTACTTATACTGCGCATAAGAAAGTTAAAAAGTATAAACAAAGTAAATTTTTTGATATATTTATTTTATCAAACTACACGTGTTTTACAGTTGTGTACAAGAAAGAGAATGCCTAATTTCGATTAATACTTGATATTTATACATCTGAAATGATACGTGACAATTTATCATATCATCAGTTTACTGGTGATATATAAAATAATATCTTGAGATTTCTAAAAAATATAGTTCTTTGTGTCATTAATCATAATTACTCCCCTTGAAGATATTACTTTATATTTACAAATGTACCATTTCAATATCTGTTATATGATTGTTCCTTTGTATTGTTATAACATTTTAATATTTTATACAAACTAATTACTAATATGATTACAATAATTATACTTATTAATATACTTTGAGCATGATTATAATGACTATTCTATTCACCTGTCATTTGTCAAAAGTAGACCAATAAAAATGCAGGATTTTGAATTTTACAGCCAATCAAAATGAATTGTAGTGCATATTTAGTACTAGTAAGGTTGTGTGTCGACAATTCAGTACTAGTACTTTTAAGCGAATATTTTAAACAAATGAAATGACAATATACGTCAAAAAACACTTTTGACATTGAATATTTGCAAATAACAGTAACTGTTTTTCTGGTTGCTATGGTTATGAAAACATAACCAAATAGTATTGCTATTTTTAAATTAAAAAATAGATTTGGTTCATTGAATAGTCCCTCGAATACGATTCGTAGTCGAAGTTAAGTAGATTATTTTTGATGGTGTATTACTCATGTCTCTTGTGCTTTCGAATATCACTCGTGCTGCGCACTCGTAATATTCATACTAAAGCACAAGAGGAATTCGTAATACACCATGAAAAATAATCGACATAACTATGACTACTCATGGTATTACATATGACTATTCAACTCACCTGACATCTGTCAAAAGTAGACCAATAAGACTTCAGGATTCTGAATTTTACAGCCAATCAAAATGCATTGTTTTGCATATTTAGTACTAGTAAGGTTGTGTGTCGACAATTCAGTACTAGTACTTTTAAGCGAATATTTTAAACAAATGAAATGACAATATACGTCAAAAGACACTTTTGACATTGAATATTTGCAAATAACAGTAACTGTTTTTCTGGTTGCTATGGTTATGAAAACATAACCAAATAGTATTGCTATTTTTAAATTAAAAAATAGATTTGGTTCATTGAATAGTCCCTCGAATACGATTCGTAGTCAAAGTTAAGTAGATTATTTTTGATGGTGTATTACTCATGTCTCTTGTGCTTTCGAATATCACTCGTGCTGCGCACTCGTAATATTCATACTAAAGCACAAGAGACATTCGTAATACACCATGAAAAATAATCGACATAACTATGACTACTCATGGTATTACATATGACTATTCTATTCACCTGTCATTTGTCAAAAGTAGACCAATAAAAATGCAGGATTTTGAATTTTACAGCCAATCAAAATGAATTGTTTTGCATATTTAGTACTAGTAAGGTTGTGTGTCGACAATTCAGTACTAGTACTTTTAAGCGAATATTTTAAACAAATGAAATGACAATATACGTCAAAAAACACTTTTGACATTGAATTTTTGCAAATAACAGTAACTGTTTTTCTGGTTGCTATGGTTATGAAAACATAACCAAATAGTATTGCTATTTTTAAATTAAAAAATAGATTTGGTTCATTGAATAGTCCCTCGAATACGATTCGTAGTCAAAGTTAAGTAGATTATTTTTGATGGTGTATTACTCATGTCTCTTGTGCTTTCGAATATCACTCGTGCTGCGCACTCGTAATATTCATACTAAAGCACAAGAGACATTCGTAATACACCATGAAAAATAATCGACATAACTATGACTACTCATGGTATTACATATGACTATTCAACTCACCTGACATCTGTCAAAAGTAGACCAATAAGACTTCAGGATTCTGAATTTTACAGCCAATCAAAATGAATTGTAGTGCATATTTTGTACTAGTAAGGTTGTGTGTCGACAATTCAGTACTAGTACTTTTAAGCGAATATTTTAAACAAATGAAATGACAATATACGTCAAAAAACACTTTTGACATTGAATATTTGCAAATAACAGTAACTGTTTTTCTGGTTGCTATGGTTATGAAAACATAACCAAATAGTATTGCTATTTTTAAATTTAAAAATAGATTTGGTTCATTGAATAGTCCCTCGAATACGATTCGTAGTCGAAGTTAAGTAGATTATTTTTGATGGTGTATTACTCATGTCTCTTGTGCTTTCGAATATCACTCGTGCTGCGCACTCGTAATATTCATACTAAAGCACAAGAGACATTCGTAATACACCATGAAAAATAATCGACATAACTATGACTACTCATGGTATTACATATGACTATTCAACTCACCTGACATCTGTCAAAAGTAGACCAATAAGACTTCAGGATTCTGAATTTTACAGCCAATCAAAATGAATTGTAGTGCATATTTTGTACTAGTAAGGTTTTGTGTCGACAATTCAGTACTAGTACTTTTAAGTGAATATTTTAAGCAAATGAAATTACAAAATACGTACAAAAGACACTTTTGACATTGAATATTTGCAAATAACGGTAAATATTTTTCTGGTTGCTATGGTTATGAAAACATAACCAAATTATATTGCTATTTTTAAATTAAAACATCTGCAGTGTCATGCACCGAACTTTCTTTTACGCATATGGGTTAAACCACATCGTAGTTACATTATTTTTGTAATTTATAATATTTGTTCAAACCTTTAGATCGCCTTTACACTAAATATATTTCTTTGAATAAATATTAAATGTCAAACTTCAAATTATTTAAGTCTATTTTGTTAAACAATTGACAGGAGGTTTTCGTACCAGGCACATACAAGTCTTAAGTTTTAAGTTTCATAATTTTCCCTTTAGACGTTTGGGCTGTAGATCGCTCACATACACACACACACACACAGACAGACACACACACAGACACACACACACACACACACACAGACGGACGTCATTCCAAAAATAGTTGGAAAGGGAAGGTGAAAACGAATATTTCCGTTAAAATCTCGAGATCGAAATTTTTCATGATTACTTATACTGTGTATAAGAAAGTAAAAATATATTTGGTTCATTGAATAGTCTCTCGAATACGATTCGTAGTCAAGGTTAAGTAGATTATTTTTGATGCTGTCTTACTCATGTCTCTTGTGCCTTCGAATGTCTCTTGTGCCTTCGAATATCACTCGTGCTTCGCACTCGTAATATTCATACTAAAGCACAAGAGACATTCATAATACACCATGAAAAATAATCAACTTTGACTTCTTATGGTATTACATGTGATTATTCATGTGTTCATGTGTCGCTTGGTTTAAAGTAATATTATGAATAATATTTTTTTGAAAATGTTTTATTATTTATACTTATTATTAATTATACTATTATTCAGAGGGAATATTTTCACTTCGGTATTTAAAAATTTATTAATTTGTAAATTTTATTCTTTAACCATAATTTCATAATTGAATTTTTCATTATATATAAAACAGTTGTTGATTATAACTTTATGTATTATTCCAAATTTTAATTCTTTATTTATGTTTGTACAGTCCAAATTTATATTTTATTATAAATATAGATTATGTTTGAATGAGGTATTTGTTCTATCTATTTTGTGGTTTTGAATTTATTATAATCACAATTCTTATTCTTACTATCTTCTAATATATTAGGTGTCACCCATTGGTGTTCCTTCGTAATACATTATATTCTATGATATCAGAGTACATTTGTCTGTTTTGTTTGAACTTAATTCTAGAGGTTTTCTTCTATTTAATCTTCTGGTTTCATCTCCATTGTATAAGAGATTCACTGCCAATTCGTTGGGGTGATTGTTTAGTCTTTTCTCGTATTTTGTAGCGAGTATTTGTATTTGTTCATCTACATATTTAATTTTGAGGTCAGTGTGTAATGTTTCATTACTGACGTACCATGGTGCGTTTGTGATGATACGAAGTGTTTTGTTTTGCAGTCGCTGTATTAAATTTATGTTTGACTGCTTCGCGCAGCCCAACAATTGGATGCCGTATGTTCAAATTGGTACCAATATGGTTTTGTATATCAGTATTTTACTTTCTAATGACAGTTGAGACTTGCGACCAATTAACCAGTACATTTTAGTAATTTTTATGTCTAATTGTTTCCATTTTGTGGATATATGTTTTCTCCAGGCTAGGCCTTTGTCCAGGTGCATCCCTAGATATGTAACTTCTGTTTTCACAGGTAGAGCTTGGTTGTTTAATGTTACTTCTGGACATGTGGTGTGTCTTTTGGTAAATGTAATTTGTGCTGATTTGGTTTCATTTATTTTAATTCTCCATTTTTTTGCCCACGTTTGCATTTTGTTAAGGGATTGTTGTAGGAGTCTTGAGGCTTCCGCTGGATCTTCGTGTGATGCGAGGAAAGCAGTATCATCCGCATAGGTTGCTGTAATTATGTTTTCTTTACTCGGCAGATCGGAAGTGTATAGTTGGTAGAGCACGGGACCTATGACGCTTCTTTGCGGCACTCCAGCATTTATGCGATAGTGTTTCGAGTAAGTTCCTTCGTGGTTTATCTGGAAATACCTGTCTGTCACAGATGATTTGATGAGTAGATAGTATTGATGGGGAAGCTTAAGTTTGACTTTGTATAGGAGCCCAGTATTCCATACTCGATCAAAAGCTTGGCTGATATCTAGGAAGGCAGCTGAGCAAAACTTTTGTTCTTCAAAGCAGCATTCAATTTCTTTAACTACCCTGTGTATCTGCTCTGTAGTTGAATGTTGATTCCTAAATCCGAATTGATGATCTGGGATTAGATCGTTGTCTTCCATTAGAGGTTTTAGGCGTTTAAGTATTTATTTCTCTAGGAGCTTTGATAGGACAGGGAGTAAGGATATTGGTCTGTAGGAAGGTACTTCGTGGATCGGTTTACCAGGTTTGGGTAGCATTATGATTTGGGCAAATTTCCATTGCACTGGGAAATATTGAATTCTAATGACTGAGTTGTATATTTGAGTTATTGCAACTACTGCTTTCTTTGGAAGCTGTTTCAGTATAGTAGCGGTAATTAGATCATATCCAGGAGCTTTCTTGCTATTTAAAAACTTAATTTCTTCGCTGAGTTCTCCAACTGAGAAGTGTTTTATTGGTGGAGATAACTGCAGGGGAGCATTCAAATATGTTAACAGGTCATTTTCTTCTTCTATCGTTGATTGAGATGGGTTTGGTTTGAAGGTATTAGCTAGGTGTTGAGCAAATAGTTCCGCTTTATCATCATTGGATCTAGGCCATGTTCCATTATCTCCACGCAGTGGAGGGATTGCTTGTATAGGTCTCTTGAATTTTTTTGTGGCTTTCCATAATGAGTATTCGTTTTGAGGATGAGGTGTCAAATTTTTGATGTAATTTTGGAATGAATCATTTTTAATTGTGTACAGTAGTCTTTTTATTTCTTTACTTATCTTGTTCAATATATTTTTGTCACTTGGATGTCTTGTATATTGCCATTTTCTTCTGGCCTTTCTTTTTTCAGAGATTTTGTCCCTGATGTATTTTGGGTAGTTTGTGATTGTATTGTTGTTTGGTTTCATTGCGGATGTTGATTTCCAGGCTGCTTCTTGTATGAGCGTAGTTATTTCATTAACTGCGGAGTCTATGTCATCTTCTGATTTTAGTGGAATTTTGAGGTTTATGCTTTCATTTAGGTATTTTCTGAATGACAACCAATCGGTCCTTTTGTTGTAAAGGGTAGTTTTTTGTTCCTTGTGAATTATTGTTGAACTAATTGTTAATATACTTGGCGAGTGATCTGATGATAAGTCAAAGCATTCAGTTATGTCGACGTAATTCGAAGACATTCCTTTTGTTACAAAAAGGTCAAGCAGGTCTGGAATTTTTGATGTATCTGTAGGCCAGTATGTCGGTTTGCCGGTACTTATGGGTTCATAGCCTTTGTCCACCATTGCCAGCTGAAGTTGCCTACCTTTTGGATTAATCAGTCTAGATCCCCATCTAGGATGTTTGGCATTGTAGTCGCCGCCTGCTACAAATCTGCTTCCTAATATTTGGAAATATTCTTCGAAGTCGGTTTTCTTTACTATATGCCTCGGAGGACAATAGACTGCAGCTACCACTAACGAGCCGTTTGCTTCTTGAATTTTAATGTTAGTTGCTTGTAGGTGTTCCTTTTCGTAGTTTTCTATTTCATAGTGCTTTATTTTGTCGCTTACGAGTACTGCAGTTTTTCCATGGGCAGTGCCATCCGGATGGTTTGTGTAATATGTTTTGTATTTGTGTATTTTGAAATGGCTTCTGTTTGTGAAATGTGTTTCTGATACCAGTAGGATATCAATTTTTTGTTGGCTTAGAAATGCTTCTGTTTCTATCTTGTGTTGTGTTAGTCCATTGGCATTCCACTGTGCAATTCGTAGACTATCCATTACTATAATTTTTTATTAGCGTGGAGAGCATATTAATCATCATGCTGTTTTGGTTCATTAGCTGGTTAAACATAGATTTAAATTCGCGGAGGAAGTGGGCTAGGGATATGTCTTCGATGTTATTCATTGTGTTATCGTTAGAATGATTGGTGGTTGCTTGAGCATAGGTTCTGTCGACGTTGGTTGTTTTACTTTGCCTAGAGAATTCTGTAGTACCCTCGTTGGGGTAGGAATATGTTTGTTTCTTTGGTGGATGGGTCAGTTTTCCTCGAGTTTTTTGAAGTTCTCGATAAATTGAGCAACCTTTGTAGTTAGCCGGGTGGGGTCCTTCACATAATATGCATTTTGCTTCTGTGTCCTTGGTTTTTTTACAGTCACTGGTCGGGTGGTTGCCTGCGCATTTGACGCAGTAGTAGGGTTTGTTACAGTATGCTTTTGTGTGCCCATATTCCTGGCACCTATTGCACTGCGGTCTTTCTTTTTTTTGCCGTGGTGCTTCTACTAGGATTTTAGTACTCAGTAGGAGGTCTATTTTGTATATTTCCTTGTTGTTCGGATTTGGCTCTTGATCTATGAAAAATAGCGGCAATGATTCCTTTGTTTTCCAGCTTCTTATATTCGTTACATTACGGATTTTAAATCCAAATTTTTCCAGGGCGTCTTTTATGTCTTGTGTTGGAACCGACTGATGTATGTTTTTGATTACCACCCGATAAGATCTTTCTTCTCTGGCCTGGTAAGTATGGTATGCAATTTGATTTTGCTTTAGGAGGTGGATGAGTTTGCGGTATGCCTCTGAGGTGCTGGTGTTTACTTTGACTGTATTATTTGATAGTGTTCTACAGGTAAATTCCGTGTTTTGAAGAACGGTTTCAATGGCTAGCACCATAGTAGGGTAATTTACGACATCTTGTCTGAACGTGGGGGGTGGCTTGTGTTCTGGAGATGTTATGTCCGTGATTTCCTGGGAGTTTCCTGGTACAGGTGTTTCATTTTCTAGTGGTGAAAATCTGTTTGATTGTAGTAATCTAGTATTTTTGTCGGTGTTAGGATTTGTGTTGGACCTTTTGCTGGTCTGTTGGGTCTGAGTTCTAGCATCTTCACTTTTTCTTTTTTGCGTTCTCTTCTTATCGATAACTTGCCATGTACAGCATGCATCATCATAGCTTTGATGATGGTTATTATATGTTGTAGAAATAGGTGGTATGGATGCTGGTGTATGTGTACCAAGTATGTTTGGTTGATATGTGGGGCTTGTTTGCATAGGTGAAGTAATAGAGGTTGTCAGGTATTTAGTTGTTATACATGTTGTCGGATGAGTATATATTGTTGTTGTTGTGGTTGTTGTTGTAGCTCTTACTGTGATTGTAGGTACGGGATTTCCGTCTGCAAATCCACCACTTGTCTCCGGCATTGTTTTATCGCTTTTAATTGTTTGATTTAGTGTTGTCTTAATGTATGTTTTTTTTAAGATTATGTATTCTGTTTATTTTATTATGGTTAAATATTACCGCACAAAGTGGTTAGATATGCTCCGCTCAGAATAGACGAACACGTCTGTTCAGCTTGCTAGCTTGGACGAGAATGTAAAATTGTTTGGTGATGTTGTTATAATGTTTATAGTATGTTTTTTTCTCGTCCAGGAGAAAAAAACAATACACAACACTCACAATAAAATAGACACTTTTGCCAACGACTACACACAACTATCATATCAGTCGACTGACTATCTTTTATTTTATAATTAGTTTTACAATAGTTAACATTTAAGTGAACATTATTTCGTTACATTTATGTAACATATAATTTTTATTACCTCTTACAATATATAGTATTTTCCCGTAATTTAACATTTATATTTTTCTTTAAAAATAAATGGTATTGGAATTATCTGTTTAGAAATAAATTGTTCATCATCATACATTAGCACAATCATCAAAAACACAGTTTTATTATCATTAATTTTGCAATTTGTGGTTATAAGTGATGCATATTCCCAGAAATTATTGAATTTAATGTTTATGATTTCACGAATTTTATTGGTTACTATTTGAAGATTATCCGTTGAAATTTGAGAGGAATGTAATTGATGTATATTGCAAAACGTTAAAGATGTTTCTATATTTTTCAGTATATACATCAATTGTTGAACTTGAATTTTATAATCATTAACTTAGATTTTGTTTTCATCAAAACCACGAGAAAGGGTATGTAAAATATGTCTTAAACTAGTAGTAATATAAACTTGATTTTTATTAATTAGCTCTGACTGTTTATTATAGTGTTCATTCATTTCTTTAATAATTTGTAAGTTTTGTTTTTGGTTCTGCATTAGTTTATCTTGATTTTTATTAATTTCCTCAATTAGTTGATCATATCTTTCGTTATCTTGATTATCTAAATTTCCGGTTATACTTTTTATTATGCTACCAAGACCGTTAATTATACCACGTTTATATCGTTTAGGGAATAATATATTTAGTCTGTTTTGCAGATTTTTATTCATTTGTAATAAGTCTAAAAATGTTATTTTTAACTCATTTTGATAATATTTGGTGGCATTTCGCACAGATGTTTTTATTTTAGTTATTTGATTATCGAGTTCCTTACTAGTATTTATAATGTTATTTACATCTATTGTGTAATATAAAAACCTTTCTGATGTAGTTACCTTACTATTTTTTAATTGTATGACGTTAATCCCGGAGTTTTCAGATACATCTTCTATTGCTGTGGCCCAAATAATAGCAATTCTGTAATCAGAGTTTAATTTTATCTATTTTTTATATTCTAACGTTTTCATTACTATTTTTAGTATGGGGTACAATATATTTAAGCTTAGAATTTATTTCCTTTACCTTTATTTCTTTGTAAAAGGGTTTTTCAAATTTAGTTATCAGTCTAGGGTTCTGTTTTAAATACATGATTTTCTTTTTTATTTCTAGATATGTTCCTGAACAAACAAAGTTCAGGAACATATCTTTTTTGCTTTTCTTGCTTTATTCTATCGGTTACGGTTTCTTTTATTTTTTCGAAATTTGTTTTATAATCGTTGACCTTTTGTTCTTGAGTTTCAAGGTGTTTTTTGGGAAATATATTAGCTTTACTCCTTCCATATAATATTTCTAATGGTGAAAATTTTGTGACGGTTTGTATTGTATTGTTGTAAGAGTACATGACTATTTGTAATTCATCTTCTAATTTAATATTGTTTTTTTCGGCATGTAGTATTCTAGGCTGTTCTATAATAGTAGAGTGTAATCTTTTTATTGCATTAGATTTAGGATTATTGATACACGTAAAATGTAGATTTATTCCTTTTTTTTGACAATATGTTTTTAACAATGCATTATTAAATTAGTTGCCATTGTCTACTATTAGAGTATTAGGAAATTTATAGTGGTTAAAATATTCTTTTAATTTTTCTAGTTTGTTTTTAGCATTTCTGTTGTTTAGTTTTGTGATATATCCAAATTTTGAGAACTGGTCATACATAGTTAAGAATAATGTTTGATCTAGTGTTAAAAGATCTGTATTCACCATTTCGAAAGGTTGTTCAGGTGTGGGTGTTAGATTATCTAATATTTTTATTGGATATCTGTCATACTTAATTTCTTTGCAAGTTTTACAGGTATTGATGAGGTCAGTAATATCCTTAATCATGTTAGGCCAATAGTATGCTTCTTTTAGATGTCTATATGAGGCCATAATTCCTCTATGATTCATTTTGCCGAAATGGTAAGTATAAATAATTTTGTCTCGTTCTTTATCTTCTATATTTTCTACTATTTTATTTACGGCTATGATTTTTGTACTATTTATTTCAATATTTTCTTTAATTACTTTAGAGAAAGATATATCGGAATTATTTTCAAAGATAGCATAGTATTTAATTTTCGGAATTATATATTCTTTGATAAAATTTAATATTTCATTTTCTATGTCATTTTTATTGATATTTCCTAACATTCTTTGTTTAGGATGCTCTTTTACAAAAAATTTGTCGATTTTTACTGTGAATGGTTCGTTAGTGATTTGAATAATTATTTGATTATCTGCTATGTTTAATCTATCTTCTATATATTTAATTCCTTCAACTGGGTTTTCATCTGAACTATGTATAGTATTTTCAGTTGACACGCTTTTTGTTGCATTATTTGATTTCATTTCATTCGTTAAGCAGAAATTTTCAAATGATTCATATAAGTTTACTATTATGTTGGTTTCACCAAATATTTTATCTAAGTATTTTATTAATTTTAATTTTATAATTTCCTTTTTTATAGTTTATTTTAGAATTATTTTTTATTCGAAACAAAAAATCAGCAATTTTATTAGTTTTTCCTTTTATGTATTCTATTTCGAAATTATATTCACCTAATTCTATCTTCCACCTCATTAGTTTTTGATTGGCATTTTTCATGTTGAAAAGCCAAACAAGGGGACGGTGATCATTCTAATAACAAATTTTCTACCGTAAATCTACGGTTTGAAATTATCAATTGCCAGATTATTGCTTTTTATTCCTTTTCAATGGTAGAGTAATTTTGTTCTGCCTGAAAAAGTTTCATACATCATTATTTTTCTCAACACTACGAGATAGTTTTGGTCCTCTGAACCGGATCTGCAGCACTTGAATGTACATCTTTGTACTAATTGCGTGACGTACACGAACACCGACATTTTTTTAAGTCCTCGATATAGTGTTTCGAGTATTGTTAAAACTTGGAGAAATTAATTAAAGGCAAACGCTTTCTTAAAGGCAGGGTAACAAAATTGCAAAAGATGGTCGAAAGTCTTACAGAAGAAGATGCGTTTGTTTGTAGTGACAATCTGTTAACAAAATTAGAGCAACTTACACGAAACATCGATAACTTGTTCATATCAATCAATGAGATCTGCATTGATGAAAAGTACAGCATGTACGAAGATGAGCACAATGAATTTGTAGATAAGATTCATACAATACGTATCACTCTTCTTTCAAGACGCAGTCCTCCGAGCATAGTACTTCAGTCCTCAAACGGTCCCGAATCATTACACAACAGGTCAGCGGATCTCAAGTTACCGAAACTCGGGCTACCAACATTTGATAGAAATCTTCAAGACTGGTTGTCTTTTCAAGATTTATTTATAGCTGCTATTCATAATAATTCCACCTTAAGCGGAGCACAAAGTCTCCAATATTTGAAGGTAAAGGGTGAACCTGCATATTTAATATTATATTTTCCATTGACCGATGCGAATTATGTAGAAGCATGGCAAGTGTTACGCAATCGATATCTCAATATTAGGGAAATTGTTAATTCACACATTAATCGCTTAATAAGTCAATGCAGCTTACAACATGAATCTGCCAGTGCATTACGAAATTTAGCAGACACATCAAGAGAGTCTATTCGGGCTTTACAAGTATTGAAGATTCCAGTCGAGCAATGGGATGCTTTTTTAGTACATATTGTTGCAAGTAAATTAGATCCAGAATCTCGACGATAATAGGAGCTTTCACTTACTGACGATAAAGTACCTGAATTGAAGTCCTTGCACCGATTCATAGATCAAAGAGCTCGTGCACTCAGCGTTTCGATCGTGGCAATGGAGTAATGTTTGAATATGAATGCACAATAAAAACAATTCAAGGCACATACGTTAATTCATCATGGAATAACCAAACAGGTATGTGAATATTGTAAGCAGGAACACAATTTATTCAATTGTAAATCATTTCTTGAGTTGGCACCGGCAGAAAGGCATGCTGTTGTTAAGAAGCAGCAACTGTGTTACAATTGCTCGAAAACAGGACACATTAGCGCTGCTTGTAAATCAGGTACTTGTCGCACATGTCATGGACGTCATAATGCTCTTAAACATCGTGGCGACACATTACATAGTACAATAGTAGAGAAGCAGTCTCAATCAATTACATCTCATTTTGTTGGTAACTAAGGTACAACAGGTGTATTACTTGCAACAGCTTTAATTCGAGTTTAAAACAATCTCAGTAAGCCAGTTATTTTTGTGCGTCGCTCGATTCAGCATCAGAAGCTAGTTTTATGACTGAACATTGTGCACAAACACTGAAATTACAAAAATATAAAACAAACGTTCAGATTGCAGGACTCTCAACCAGAGGGATTGCAACATCACGTAGTTATATGCAACTCAACATTTCCTCCATATATTATCAAGTGATGCATTTTCAAATCAATGCATTAATCTTACCAAAGGTCACAGGTATACTACCTCATGCAAATATTGACGTAACAACTTGGTTACACATCGAAGGAGTACAGTTGGCTGATCCAAAGTTCTATGAGCCTGGTAAGATTGACATTTTACTTGGAGCCGATGTATTTTTCACTCTATTACGAAACGTAAGATACGATGGGCCAATGGAAACACCAACTCTTCAAGAAACCAAGTTGGGTTGGATTTAAGCAGGAAAATTTAACACAAACCAAACATCGGTATTGGTACATCACAGCATGTGCGACACTGATGATATCATCACCAAATTTTGGGAATTGGAAGAGATTCCTGAAGCAAACACAATGACTACTGAAGAAAAAAGATGTGAAGAGCAATTTCAAAGGACTCATGTTAGAGATAAGAATGGTCGATACATGGTGCAGTTGCCTTTTCGAAGCACAGTTACTCTCGGTTTATCTAGAAAAACCGCTGTGAGTCGATTGAAGCAAATGGAATGAAAACTGGATCGTTTACTTTTATTGAAAAAACAATTCTTACATTTTTTGAACGAATTTATTAGTTTAGCACATATGGAGCTAAGCCAGAAAATTTACAGGTAAGTGAAACTAATAATACTTACTATATGCCTCATCACGCCGTAATTAAAGAGAGAGGCTCAACTACCAAAGTACGTGTGGTATTTGATGCTTCCTGTAAAACAACTTCTGGTATGTCATTGAACGACAAATTGATGATTGGTCCAAAATTGCAAGATAATCTCATTGTAATTTTATTACGCTTTCGCTTGTATGCTGCAGCTTTGTGTGCTGATATAGAAAAAATGTATAGACAAATACGAGTTTCTGAGTCAAACATTGAATTCCAACGGATAGTGTGGAGAGAATCTCCACTTGAACCTATTAAGGGGGAAAATACAAGTAAAATAAAATTTTTATCGAACATAAATCAATTGCCTATACATTTAAGATTTATCCAGTAATATATCTAGATGATCGGAAATGTAGTTACTGAGATATAACCATTTTTACTTTCTTATACGCAGTATATGTAATCATGAAAAATTTCGATCTCGAGATTTTAACGGAAATATACATTTTGACTTTCAACGTATTGATTCCGACTATTTTTGGAATGACATCCGTCTGTGTGTATCTGTGTGTGTGTGTTTGTGTGTGTGTCTGTCTGTCTGTATGCGTGCGTGTGTTTGTGCGTTCTACAGCCTATACGGTTGAAGGTAAAATTATGTAACTTTAAACTTAAGAACTGTATATTTCTGGAGAGAAAACCTCCTTTTTTTTGAAAACAATATTCAAACCGGAAGGGCATGTTAACCCTGGTTATTTTTTGGCGGTTTCTGCAATTACTCAAAAATGGTTGCACTTACAGAAAAATTGATGAAATTAAAATTATAGATATAAGCATTTTGAATAACCTTTATTTGAAACTTTTTTCAAATAAGGTACCGGAAACCAAAAGGACTTTTAAAATTGATTCTTATTTTAATTATTTTCACATAAATCGTATCAACTATGCCTGTCAATTGTTGAAAATTACTGAAAATCAAAAAAAAACTTAAATAATTGAAGTTTGACATTAAGATTTTATTCTAAGAAATATAATTATTGAAAAAGGGTGCCAAAGCTTAGTTAATTATTATTTATTGGAAAAAAAAAATGTCATCATGGACGGTCTGCAGTGCGATATTGGCTAGAATACGCACATCTTCAGCACTAAATCCGACGAGGACTGCTACACTCGCCAGGAGCGCCGATCGTGGAGTTGCAGCAAAGAGGCCAGAACTGATAGAAAACAGGCTCACGCTGAACTTAACGATTTCTATGCGCAAGAGAAAGGAACCGATTGAGTTAAAACAACCGAAGGTTTTCAAAATTTACACTTTAACCTAACATAAACTTTAAATTCGTTTTTCTCGAAACGGTATTCTTCAAATTGGCGAGAAAAATAACTCAAAAAATTTTCATTTAAATGAGTTGTTACTTAGCGCGATTTAAAGGTCATTAAATTTTATTTTATATGAACCACTAAAATCATGAAAAAATAAGCATTAAATACTATTTAGGGGTGCTTATATCCGAAAAAAAAAAAGAAGAAAAGTTCATCTTTTATTAGATTAAGTTTTTTTTATGAAATATCGGCTTTTTTTTCTAGTTTCGGAGGTTCATATAGAACAAAATACATCTGAGAATAAAGTTTATCTAATAAAAGTAAAAAATATTTATGTTTCGGGTCCCCAGAGATCCCGCCAGTTAGGTCCGCACGCCTAACGCGACCTCCTTTCGGCGTAGCGTCAAGGTCACACAGAAGTTTGGCATATTTGAAATAATATCGTGAGTGAAGTAGAATGCTTATTAAATGCAATAAAAGAAACCCGAAAAGTGTATGTTGTTTCATATTCCCAAAAAAAATTCCCAAAAAACGTCGAGTTTTCAGCTGGTTACTTGTTACTGTTACCTACGGTACTGCATCTGCACCGTATTAAGCTATTAAATTTCTACAACAATTGGCGATAGATGAACAACAGTCATTCCCTGATGTTGCTTCCATATTGCTAAAAAAATTTTGTGCAGACGACTTGCTTCTTAGTATCGATTCTGAACAAGAAGCTATCCGCATACAGACACAATTAGTCAAATTTCTAGAAGCAGGTGGTTTTCGGTTGCGAAAATGGGCTTCTAACAATTTATTAGTTCTTAACACTATAGATCCTGATTTGAGAGATCCTACTCATACAGTAGTTTGTGGTAGTGATATCGAAATCAAATCTCTGGGACTAACATGGCACTCTCAGTCAGATCAGTTCTCATTTAATGTCACTGAAATGAACGAATTTAAAACTCTGACCAAACGATAGATGCTGTCAGATACGGTGAAAATCTTCGATCGTCTTGGATTGATTATGCCAATAACAATACGTGTTAAAATTTTAATGCAGGCATTAAAGCGAATGAACTTAGACTGGGACTAGAACTCGCTTGATGACATTCACGTATATTAGAAACAATACTGCAAGGATTTATCTTCACTTAAACAATAGGACTTTCAACTGACTGTACTTATGAAATAGATGCTTTTGCTGATGCACCAGAAAAGGCATATGCAGTTGTGGTATATCCTAAATCAATTCATGCTCATAAATCATCCAAGATAGGATTAGTAACATCCAAAACAAAGGTTGCACCTCTGAAGAAAATATATATTCCACGTTTAGAGTTGTGTGCAGCAGTGTTGCCATCAAAATTGGTAAAATTGATTGTTCTGTCATAAAATGTAAAATTTGAGCACATCTACGCATGGTCAGATTCAAAAGTGTTATTAGCTTGGATTTCCTCGCATCCATCACGATGGAATACCTTTGTCGCAAATAGAGTAACATTGATTAATGAAAACTTATCGCAAGCACAGTGGAATCATATTGCTAGTGGAGATTATCCGGTAGATTGTGCAAATTGAGGCTTGAAGGTCAGTGAGCTAGCATCATTCAAACTTTGATGGCAAGGATCCGAGTGGCTTGAAGGAAATGATTTTCCTGATACAACAGAGTTAATCACTAATGTTGAGCTTGAAGAAGAAGAACGGAATACAGCCGTCATCACTATGTTTATTTCCAGAGACTTATCTTTTATCAATCGATATTCATCACTTCACAAACTTCAACGAGTGACTGCATGGTGTATACGATTTTGCTCAAACGTGAATACTTTACCACACTTACGAATATTTGGCTTCTTAACTGTCCGCGAGCTAAAATGTGCAATGCATAAATTAATCAAACTTGATCAAGAGTCTGAATTCAATGAAGAAATACGCTGTATTAAGAGCAAGACGGTATTGCCTTCGACGATTTCTATAAAATCATTAGACAGATTTTTAGACTCTGAAAAGATACTCCGGGTTGGTGGCAGATTGCAGCGAGCAAGAATATCAAAAGATCAAAAACATCCTATTCTGCTTCCAAGACGCAGCGCATAAACAAAATTTATTGTTATAAATGAACATTGTAACCCTTTACATGCTGGAGCTCAGCTAATACTCACTCAATTACAGAAAAGATACTGGATTCCATGTGGACGTGATCTTGTTCGAAGGCAACAAAAGGTTGCATAACATGTTTCTGACATCAAGCTGCTATTGCAGAACAAATGATTTGAAATTTTCCATCAGCAAGAGTAAATCCATCTCGCATATTTTTTTATGCAGGAGTGGATAATAAAGGTCCATTTCATCTGAAACCGTTTAGAAGTAGAAACAAAATATTATGCAAGGCTTATAATGCGTTATTCATTTGTTTCGCCACTCGCGCCATTCATTTAGAAATTGTAAGTGATGTGACCACTAAGGCGTTTATCGCTGCTTTAAAATGATTTATTGCACGTCGTGGAAAACCAGCTGAGATTTTCAGTGATTGCAGTACCAATTTTGTGGAGCAAGGAGCTCGAAAATATTCTGAAACTAGTCAAGACCGCAGAATACAATGATATAATCGGAAATCATCTCAGTAGTCAAGGATTAAATGGACATTTAATCAACCATTTGCACCACATTTTGGTGGTCTATGGGAGGCCGGAGTGGAACCGGTAAAGTTTCATTTGAGACGAATTGTTGGTGAGACTACATTAGATTTTGAAGAAATGTATACCCTGTCTACGCAAACTTAAGCCTGTCTTAAGGGGGGTTTTACCTTTTTTAGGCACAAAAATGCATGTTTTTTGGAAATTTTTTTCTCAGGCAGGTTAAAATATATCAAATCCCGGTTTTGACCACTGTGTTAATTTTGTTTTGAAGTACAAAATCAAAATTTTTGGCTTTCCAATATTGTTTAGACTTCCTGAAAATGACGAAACTTCACACAAAAACTTGGCTGCAGCCCTCCGTGCGCAGGGTGGTGGCGGCCACCCGGATCATTTACAATCAAAAACAAAATAACCAGCTTAAAGTGTATATGATTACGGAAAAATTGAACTAGGATAAAGTCAATCGGTCGATAAATAACAAATTGGCGGCCATTTGAATAAAAGTGTCGTTTTTTCGAGTTTTTTTTTGGACTTCAAGGGAACTAAAAAAATATTTGTTATGTACCAATTAAAAAGATCCTAGTTCACTCTCTGGAGCATTCAATTTGCGTCAAATTTCGAGAAGTTTCAATGGAATCGGTTAAAATGAATTCGAGTTATCACCCTGCGCAGTTTTAAAAATATGGTTTCGAGAAAAACGAGATTGAAGTTTAGAGTATATTTCATCGCTATATTATGCAACTTACGGTTAGTCTGCGATCCCAAGACCATACATGAGCCCTTCCTCTTCCTCGTTTCGAATTCGGTAAAACGGTTCCAGGGGCGGATACTACACACTTCAAAGTATCGAAAAATGCAATAAAAAAAAGAAGAAAATATGAAGAAAGGGGATCTGGTTTTACTACGAGACAATTTATTGCCTCCATTGAAATGGAAATTGGGTCTCATGAATCAGGTTCATGTCGGAGAAGACCAATAAGTCCGATCTGCAACAGTTCGTACTGCAATTGGTGAATACAAAAGACCAATAGTCAAATTGTCTCCTTTACCGATTGATTACGATTAATGAAATTTGAAACCGTGTTTCAAGGCGGGCGGAATGTTGGTTGCTAAGCAATGTTAAAAACGGATTGTTGTTGGTTGTTTTTTGTTTACATGTCAATATATATATATAAAATTGTACAAGAGGTAATAAAAGACTTGTTAAAAGTTCCATACATCATTATTTTACTCAACACTACGAGACAATATATATATATATATATATATATATATATATATATATATATATATATATATATATATATATATATATATATATGTATATATATATATATATATATATATATATATATATATATATATATATATATATATATGTATATATATATATATATATATATATATATATATATATGTATAAATACATATATATATGTAAATAAATATATATATATATATTTATATATATATATATATATATATATATATATATATATTTATATATATATATATATATATATATATATATTTATATATATATATATATATATATATATATATATATATATATATATATATATATATATACATATATACATATATAATAATAATAATAATAAAGTTTATTTATTTAGCACATTAGCTAATATATGCAACATATGTAAATACATAATTACCAAATAATATATTAGAAAAATATTCATACATACAATCAAAAAAGAAATAGTTTATAACGCAAGATACATATCTCTTAGCTTATATTTAAATGTTTTGAGAGTTCTTGAATTTTTTATTTCAAATGGTAGTTTATTATATTGTACAAGCCCTATATCAAAAATTGATAGAGTCGAACTCTTTTTATTCTTTTTCGCAAAGTAGAACTGGTCAACTTGTCTAGTTACGTGGTTATGTACATCTTTTATGCATTGCAAGTTAGTTACTAAATATTCCGGATGCATACCATTAAGCATTTTAAATATAAATATCATACTATTGTATTTACAAAATTGTTCTATATTCAACCAATTCAACATTGAAAGCATATTTGATATTTTAGCATATTTATTATATTTTAAAATGATTCGCATACCCCTATTTTGCATTTTCTGAAACTTATATAAATCACCCTGGTTACACATGAATAATATAGTACCGCAATAGGTAAAATGAGGTAGAACAATTGTATTGTAAATTATCTGTCTACACCATATAGATAAGTTTTGACCAATTCTATTCAAAAAATTTAGTTTCTTTGCTATTTTTTTACATATATATTGTACATGATTATGAAATTTTAATTCTCTATTTATAATAACGCCTAGGTATTTTATTTCTTCAACTAATTCTAAGTTAATCGTACCTATATGAAGGAGAAAATTGGAATTATTTTTCACTTCTATATATGTACTATCAGGACATAGTAGCATGTATTTCGATTTATTTACATTTAACTTTAATTTATAAGGCATATCCAATTTTTGACAATACCCGGTTCATTATTAACAATAGAAAAAATATCTTGAATATTATTACTAGCATAATATAATAAGGTGTCATCAGCGAACAATTGTATTTTACAATTAATTAATATATTGGAAAAGTCGTTAATGTATATCAGGAACATTAGAGGGCCCAGTACACTGACCTGTGGCACGCCCATATCATTTGAAATTGGATCCGATTTAATATTACCGAATTTTACACATTGTGTCCTATTGGATAAATAACTTTGTAGCCAATTGTAAGCCGAACTACACACACCATATTTCTCAAGTTTTAATAACAGAATATTTCTATCAACAGTCTCAAAAGCTCTTTTGAGGTCTAGGAATATAGCACATATCATCTTGTTTTCATCTAGCTTGAGTTTCCAATCATTGATTTCAAAGTTCAGGGCAGATTCACATGAGTGATTAATACGAAACCCTGATTGTTCACTAACTAATATCTTGTTGCTATTAAAATATGAACACAACTGTTTAGAGACTACAAGTTCTAATAATTTTTCACATGTAGGCAAAACATTAATGGGACGGAATTCTTCAACTTTATTAGTTCCACTGATTTTTGGGACAGGGGTTATTGTTGAAAGCTTTAATTTTTCGGGAAAAATACCCGATTTTAAAGACTTATTGATGACGTCAAGTATTTCTGTAATATATTTATTCCTAATTCATCAACACTATGTTTATTTTTCTGAGTAAAGATAATGCTTTTCAACTCACTTATTGTAATAATATTGAAATACATAAACGTACATCTATAGCTAGGAATACATTCAGTTATTACCATATCAGTACTTGGATATTCTATAGTATTGATTATATCAATTATACTCTCAACATAAAATCTATTAAAAATATCAACGAGTATTTTAGTATCACAATATAAACGATTTTCAAACAATATTTCATTAATAGAATTTTTGCTCTTAACACATATTATGTTCTTTAAAGTTTTCCACATTAAAACAGGGTTATTTCTGGAATTATCAATTAACTTATTATAAAATATTTGTTTTGCTTGTCTTATTGTACTAACAATATTATTTCTATTTTTTTAATAAATATTCCAATCTAGTATATTTCCAGTAATAGCAACATTTTTATATGAATCATCGCGTCTTTTTATACTACTTAGTACATTTTTATTGAACTATTTTTTAGATTTGGTATATCGCATAAAACTCATACTACTAGATTTAATACTCATAATCATACTGTAATAAAAATTGTTATAAACATCGTTAACGTCACTTACATGGTAGTTCCAATCACACATTAAAAGTTTATCTTCAAGTTCATCAAAGTTAATTTTATTGAACACATATTTTTCATTAATTATTTCAACTTTGTGGGGAAGGCGAACTTCTATAATCTGATGGTCAGTTATCCTTGGAGTAGGTTTCACTAAACATTTTATGTCGCAATTGTTTGATAAAACTAAATCAATTAGTGTTTTTGACTGATGGGTTACGCGCGTGAAATCTTTAATCATTTGATTATAGCCACTAATTTCCAAAATTTGCTTAAGTTTAAGAGCATAAAAATTGTTAGATGTCCAGTCTAAATTGAAATCACCTAGTAAAATATTAGTATCGCTATTGTTAATATTATTCTCCATGAAATCCTCAATAAAGTTCAGGAAATGATTGTGGTTACTGTTTGGTGAATGGTAAAAAACTGTCACTATATAGTTTAAATTTTTATAATTTATTTTTATAAAAATCATCCAATAATTGAATTCATGACTTATTATTGATATTGTATTTTATATTGACTTTAACAAAGATTATCACACCCCCAGTAAATCTGTTTGATGAGTCACAACGAATTAATTTGTAATTATTTATGGTTAACACACTATCTTCAATGTCTGATGTTGTTCTGGTTTCTGATAATAATCATGCTATCGGCTTATTCGTTTTAGCAAATTGTCGAATTTCATCAATGTGTGCAGGAAAACTTTGTGCATTTAAATATACAAGTGATGGTGACTCTATTGTTTTCTGGGATTGCTATATATTCATGTACTTTACTTGTTCTCTTCGCATGGTAATTTTTCTATTAAGAACTGGACATATATTATCAAAAACTGAATGATTAATATTAAGTTTTAGTTTTAGTTTCTCATTCGTCCTTATACAATTAATGCATTTAACAATATCGCTGTCACAGTTACTAAATTTATGTTCACCTGCACATTTGCTACATACCTGTTTGTTTTCGCATATATCAGCCTTGTGGTTAAAACCACTGCATTTGTAACATCTTCTTATATTTAAATCCTCTTAAACCACGCATCTATTCCAGCCAATGTTCAATTTACCATCATTAATAAGTTTAGAAAACGTATCTCCATCAACTTCAACCACCGCATTATAAATTTTTTTCTTTTCATTTTCCCACATACTTTTAATGTTAAATGTTGATGTAGCACTAATCTTTATTGAGTTTTGTGAAGCTACAGTTTCAGATAGTTCCTTTTCAGTTAATTCTTCAGTCATTCCTACAATTTTTATAAATGGATTTCGTGTGTTACCTCTTTTTATTTCATAGTTATTACTTAATTTCTCACTTATTTTATTTTCTATTTTCTTTACATCTTCTTCTTTCTCACAATTAATAACAACTGATCCATTTTTCGCATTTCTAACTGGTGAGACACTAACAGCTTATTCTGCTGGTTTAAAATTATCTGTTACATCTTTCCTTGTTTGTATACACTTCTGGGCTGGTTTTGGTTTTATAATAATTGTAGAATGGTTAGCTACTTCCGAATATGAACGTTTCGATTCAGTAGTTCCCAAATGAACTAATATGTTTTTAATTAATAGTTTTAAATCTTCAACTTCACGTTTATAACTTTTTACAGCTTTATCAACAATATTTTGTACATCTCTAATATTTGCATAGGAACATTTAGTACATTCTTCGCAAAACCATAAAACTCCCTTACATGTACTTATAACATTATAATCTTTATCTTTCATGCCAGCACATTTTAAATGAAACCATAGCTTGCATTTACCATCGCAGCCAATAACTTTATCTCCATCAAAGTCTTTTTCGCACTTAGCGCATTTTTTAATATCATCGTCTTCAATAATTTTATTCATAATAACCCACTGGTTGGCGACCACTTGAATAAAACACCTGTATGCGCACACTAACTGTGCACGTTTAAGTTTGTTTTGTCAACGACCTTACTATTACTAAATTTAGCACGAAAAAAAATCATTGAAACCGAAAAAATCAGTACATTCAATAATTTTAAACACTAACTATTTTTATTCACAGATCAAGAATTAAATACGCTACTGATTGGTATTAGATTTATAAATTATTTGACTATATTTACTATCGAATAGTTTAAAAATACAGGGAGCACCTAAACTGTGTTGTTATCTATTGTTCACTATCTTACAATTTTATATATATATATATATATAAATAAATATATATATATATATATATATATATATATATATATATGTATATATATGTGTGTGTGTGTGGAATCCACGAGTCGCTCATTTTCCAATATCAAGAAACGGGACGCCACTGAACAGCAACACAATAGTAATGCGCGAGCAAGGGAATTTGGAAAACAGAGATATTGCTTCTTTTGTCATGATTATTAATTAGGAGAGAGTGGCAATTGTCATTTTTAAAAAAAGTCTGTAGTTTTTTGTTGTACTAATTCAGTTTTAACAGTTAAATTGTTAAAACAATAAATGTTATTAAATCAAAACACGCGTACTCTTGTTAAACAACCCGCTGATACCACAAAATGGGAGGCTAAACCGGGATCAACTTTGAAAAAAGCTGCACGGGATAATTAACAGATGTGCCACGTGTTTATTGTGAGTTTAAAGAAGTAATCCACGATGAGTAACGAATCTTTAAATGACATTGAAGGCGGAGTGAGTCCAATTAGCGCTTCAGAACAGGGAAATATTGTTCCTTCGCAAGATAATATTGCTAACGAGAGGGAGTTAATAAGATGGGAACGCGAATTGCTGCAACGAGAGCGATCATTATTAGTCAGGGTACGTGAGATGTTAAATAGTTCATGCGGATTGAATATCACGAGAAATATACGACCGAAAGACGTGGTGGAAATGATACCGGTTTTTAATCCAGCTGTAACTTCATCCTTGACAGCTGTACAATGGATCAAGAAGGTCGATGCAATAGCAAGAGAATATGGATGTGAAGACACGACGATGTTGTCGCATGCCGTATCAAAATTACAGGGTGCTGCGCGCACTTGGTTTGATTGATGTCCAGAAGATTTGATGGAATGGCAAGTCTTCAATCGCGAGTTGATTAATGGATTTCCAGCTGGATGAGATGAAGATGATATTCACATGGAATTGATAAATAGAAGAAAGAAGAAAATGAAACATACGAAGAATTCTTCTACGATGTAGTTGCTTTGGCACACAGAGGTAACTTAAGTAACAAAACAACCTTGAAATACGTAGGCTCTGGTAAAGGTGACATTTATTTGACTATAAGCTTATCGTTAATGGAATATGAGCGACCCCAAGAACTACTAAAGAAAATTAAGCAGTACGAAGACACTTTGGCTCAAAAAAAGCAAATAAGAGGATCGCAACCTTGTTCACAAGACTCTAAACTAGAAACATCATCTAATACAAAACAAAGTCGTACATTTTCCGATAAAATCAAATGTTATAATTGTTTGAAGTTTGGACATAGAGCAGATGAATGTCGTGATAAACAAAAAGGTTAACGATGTTATAAATGCAATCGTTTTGGTCACAGGACTTTTGGCTGCAATGAAGAACATCTGCAGTGTCATGCACGGAACTTTTTTCTACGCATTTGTGTTAAACCATATCGTAGTTTCATTATTTATCTAATTTATAATATTTCTTCTAACCTTTAGATTGCTTTTACACTAAATACATTTCTTTGAATAAATATTAAATGCCAAACTTTAAATTATTTAAGTCTATTTTGTTAAACACTTGCCAGGTGCTGATTAACCTTTAAATTTGTTCTTACAAGTTTTCTGTAACTGTAACCATTTTTGAGTAATTGCAGAAATTGCAAAAAATGACTAGAGTAAACAGGCACTTCCGCTTTGATTATTTTTTTCAATAATAAAAGGGGCACACCACAGGCATAAGCAAATCTTAAGTTTAAAGTTTCATAATTTTAGCTACAACCGTTAAGGCTGTAGAGAACATACATACACACAGAGACACATACACAGAGACACACATGGGAGGTGTTTTTAGTGGGTAGAAATCCCACACACCGTTGAAGCACGGGCTTCGCGGCGTCTTATGAAGATTTACACCTGCCCTCGCAAAAAATACACAGAGACACACACACACACATACATACACACAGACAGACGTCATTCCTAAAAAAGCCGTAAGCAATTCAGGGAAGGTCAAAACGTATATTTCCGTTAATATCTCGAGACCGAAATTTTTCATGATTACAATACTTACTTATGCTGCGTATAAGAAATTAAAGAAATAATTGAGAAGAATCCAAAAGAAAATGAATCGTCGGTAATGATAACATCAGCTAGTGTGTCAGAGAATGCAACTAAGCATATTCAGATAGGAAAATCTGATACCATGGCTCTGATAGACACCGGTAGCAACGTATATTTGATAAAACTTGACGAATACATTCAATTGTTACCACAAGTTCTAGAACCTGAAATAATTGAACTTTTCGGCCACGGAGCTAGTCAAATAAAAACTTGGAAATGTTTTACAACTACAGTTAAAGTTGACAACTGCAAATTCCTAAGAAAAATTCATGTTGTGCCAAATAACGTTATGAAGGTGAATATGGTCATTGGAAATACTTTATTAAAAGATGCTTTCGTAACCATAGACTCCCAAGCCGTAGAAGTGAAAAATAAGAGCTAGAGGATGTAGAGCCTGGAAAAAATAACGAAGAAAGAATACCCGAATTCTACCAGATTGATGTTAATAATCAAAATGTCCAAGTGGATCATATCCTGGATCGAAAAATAGCGCAAGTGGTTAAAGAAATGCAAGAAAATTTTAATACAAAGAAGAACCAAACGAAATCGACCTTTCTAAAAGGCGAAAAAATACTGAAAGCCGAAAAGCCTATATATCAACGACCCAGACAGAAAGAAAGTTGAAAAACAACACAATGAATGGCTAGCAGATGGAATAATTAGACCAAGTCGTTCGGAGTTTACAAGTCTTATTGTTCTCTTTAAAAAGAAGAACAGATCAACAAGAATCTGTGTGGATTATCGAAAGATTATTGAACAAATATTTAAGGACATATATCCATTACCCTTACTTGAAGACCTGCTAGGAGTCTTCAAGGAGCACAAATATTTACTACGCTAGACTTTAAGATCGGTTTCTTTCATGTACCGCTGACAGAAGATAGTTGGAAGTACACATCATTGATCATACCAGCCGCTAAATATGAATTTACGAAAACGCCATTTGGTATGTGTAAATTGCCCACTATTTTCCAAAGATTCATGAATGATGTATTCAAGTGACAATACAAAATGGTGAAGTTTTAACATATATGGACGACTTAATAAACATCTTGCGAGACGAAAAAGAGGGGCTACAAAGACTAATATTTGTATTAAAGACAGCAGAAGCGTATAGTATGGAGATGCAATGGAAAATATATCATTTTCTTAAAACCAACAGCGAATATCTTGGACATTTCAAACAGGCTCAAACCATCAAAAACGAAAGCAGTGTCAGTAATGATGTTTCCGAAACCAACGACAACCAAGCAAATCCAAAGTTTCCATGGATCGAAGGGATATTTCCAGAAATTTATTCAGAACTATTCTATTATTTCCAAGCCTTTAAGCGATCTACTAAAGAAAGATGTGAATTTTATATTTGGAGAAAAAGAAGAAACAGCATTTAAACAATTGAAAATAATGCTGTCAAGTCAACCAGTATTGGAAATTTACCATCTCGAAGCCGAGACGGAAAAACACACTGATGCCTGTAAATAATGGTACTCATGCAGAAAGGTGATGATAAATTTCACCCAATTTATTACATGAGTAAGAAAACAACACCTGCAGAACCAAATTATTGCAGTTATGAACTAGAGGTTATAGCTTTTGATATTTTGAGTGTACTTACTTGGTATAATCTACAAAATCATCACCGATTGTGAAACTTTTACTCAAGTAATGAAGTAAAAAGATCTGGCAACGCAAGTGGAAAGATGGGCAATGTTGCTAGAAGCATTCCAGTCAAGCATCGCTCTGGAAATCAAATAAAACATTCAGACGCACTATCCAGAAACGCCGTAATGGTAGTAGTGAGAAATGAATTTCTTGAAAAACTTGCGCTTGCACAGACAGAAGATGAACATTTAAAAACAATTATGAAACTGCTACTAAACGAACACGAATATGAAGATTATTTAATGCAGAACGGAATATTCTATAAATCTGTCCAAGGAAATAGATTGCTGGTAATTCCTGCAAAAATGCAGAATTCCATTATTAAAGCATCGCATGAAAAAAACGGTCACTTTTCTGTCCGAAAAACGAAGATATTATATTACGAGAATTTTGGATTCCTTAATTACACGAAAAAATAGAAGGCTCTATACGAAACTGTATCCTATGCATTCTATCAGAAAGAAAAAACGGAAGAGCAGAAGGAATGTTACACCCAATCAGTAAAGAAGATCTACCGCTTCAAACTTATTATTTTGATCATCTGGGTCCACTTGTTACAACAATTAAAGGCTATAAGGACCTCTTAGTTGTTGTTGACGGTTTTACTGAATTCTTCTGGATTTATCCTACGAAAACGTTTACGTCAAAAGAAGTCATCGAGAAGATGAATTCACAAAAGAAAATATTTGGAAACCCAAAGAGAATCATCACAGACAGAGGTACCGCGTGAACATCCGATTATTTTAAAGATTATTGCCAAGACGAAAATATTCAGTTTGTACATATTACAATTGGTATTGCTAGAGCAAATGGACAAGTTGAACGAATCAATCGTGTCATTATACCAATATTAACAAAATTATCACTGACGCAAGAACAAGATTGGATCAAACATACCAACAAAGTACAGCTGGCATTAAACAAAACATACCAGAGGGCTATCCAAACTACACCAGCGGAACTATTGTTCGGAATTAGCTTGAGACAGCCCGAAGACATAAAACTACAAGAAATCATACAAGAATAATATATAAAAAGTTTTCAAGATAAAAGAGAAAAATAAAGAATTGAGGCAAAACAAGGAATACAGAAAATTCAAGAAGAAAATAGAAGAAGTTGCAACAAGAAAAAGAAGTTACCATGAGAATATAAAATCGGAAATTTAGTAGCCATTAAACGGACACAAAACACGAACCATGGGAAGCTTAAACCTAAATTTCTAGGTCCATATAAGGTAAGCGTGATCAAAGATCATGACCGTTATGATGTTGAGAAGATCGGTGCCCACGAAGGTCCTAAAGACACTTCCACTGCCTCTGACTTCATGAAGCCATGGTCTCCGACTGAAGAGAACAGCGAGTTCGAAGAATTGGAAACACTTACGAAAGAAACCGAGGATCCGAAAAACGAAGAGTCTCCTATTTCATCAGCCTTCCACGAAAGATGCGAGGTCGAATCAATCGTCAAGGAGGCCCGAGTTGTAAGATCCACGAGTCGCTCATGTTTCAATTTCAAAAAACGAGAGGCCATTGAACAGCGACAAAATAGTAATGCGCGAGCATGGGAATTTGGAAAACAAGGATATTGCTTCCTTCGCCAAGGTTATTAACCTTTAGAGGACCGGGATGTTGCCTTGAGGGCTCTATGAAGTTGCGCTGCTGGTGCTTAGCATTTAACAAGACGGCTGCGACTGTAGTGCTGAGGTTCCTGGATCTTTGACGTACCTGATTGCTTGTTATTGGATTATAACCCTGGTATCGAGATATACGATTCTGCAGGTCTTAATTCTTCCTAGATCTTCCAAATAAACGATTGAAATCGAATAATGAATTGACGCTTTTTAATAATAGCGATTCAAACGTCGCTTATTTCGGAAATTCTACCGACTGAGCCATTTTATTTTTCACAGAATACAAGTCTAATTTTCACAAAATACAAGTTTTGATATTTACATAATGTAATTTGACAAAATAATAATCTTGTACGTGATTATATTACGTGCAACCGGAACTAGATCTGACTATAATACGTGACTTTTATTTATATCACTTACACTTGTCTCGTGACGTCTGACAAGTGTCGACAAATTAAATGAAGAAATTAAATCATCAAGTATAATACGCAATACGCACCATGCCACCCCTTGAAAGCCTATTAGCTTCAGCATACCGAACAGAGAGTTATACAATAGATATTAATCAAAGAGATAGTTAAGTACATTATAAGATTCGATACAGATAATAATAAATAAAACAATCATGTAAAATCTGTATAATAAATGTCCTGTAGTAGGGTCCATTGAACTATTATTAGCACAATTTGTCACTTTTTCACTAAAGCACTTTATTTGAGTAGATTGTCTAATTGTCTATGGAGAGTACACACATCTTGCTTATACCTCTCTTAAAGGTGCCCTTGTTGGTACTGCCTGAGCCTATGAGCTCTCTACCAACAGTGTTTTCTTAGCCGAGATAAGAGATATTTTTCCCAGGGTAGAATCCCCACTCCACATAACAGTTTGGTGGGAGGCAATACGCTAAAGATCAGTTTGGTAGTCGGCAATACGCACCGATATATATATATATATATATATATATATATATATATATATATATATTTATATATATATATATATATATAAATCGGATAATCGAAAACACGGATAATCCAAAGACCTCATTTTTATTTTTTTAATAATTTATTCAGAAAAATACATGTGTCAGGCGGAGAAAGGAAGTGTGACATGTAACAAAAAATAACAGTGTTAATATTTATACATAATATACAATGAACAATATACATACGTATACATATATTTATGTATCACGCAAAAAATCACTAATTTTTGTTTGTTTTTCTTCACTTCTTCTACACTTTATAATTTCCTTCATTTTTCTAAGCTGAAGCACATGAATGTCATCAGTTCCAGGCTGTTCTTCAAAATATTGGATTAGTACATTTACTGCATCCCCTGCTTCTCGATGACTTGTTATGATGACGTAATTATTCTCATCGTCATCACTACTTTTGTCAGAACTTTCTGCAGAGGTCTGGTTATCTAAATAATCGTCAACCATAATCTGATACCCTTTTTCTTCTTCAACACATTCTATCCATTCCTGTATTTTTCCGTTGTCCATTTCTTTCAAACCTTTGATTTGCGAGGCTATAGGACGCTATGATTCCGATCGATAACTCACCTTCATTTAAGTGGGTGTCGTCTTCAGTACCTTCTCCATCTAAAGTATCTTCTAAGGTCTTTATTTTATAAAATGCTTTTTTAATGTTAGTCACTTTCACATCACTCCAAGCACGAGCTACAGCACAAATTGCTTCTTTCAAATTAAAACGTTTCCAAAACCCCATAAAGTCACATTCTCCCAACAGTTGAAGCATAAGGTCTTTCCTATAAAGCCTCTTCATGGTCTCTATAACACCTTGGTACATTGGCTGGGCAATAGATGTTACATTCGGAGGAAAATATGCTACGAATATGTTCCCATCTGCTGACTTTAGTTGCTTAACATCAGGATGTGATTGCGCATTATCCAGTAGCAGTACAGCCTTGGGTGGAAGATTATTTTCATGCAGATAAGCTCTAACTTGGGGTATAAATATTTCGAAAAACCACGTTTTAAAAATCACCCGATCCATCCAAGCTGCCTTTTGATTATAATAATCAACGGGCAGTGTTTTTACATTTTTAAAAGCCCTCGGATTTTTTGATTTTCCAATGACGGCTAACCTAAGCTTATGGGTTCCTGATGCATTGGCACAGCATAACATTGTTAAACGGTCTTTGCTTACTTTGAAACCTAAGAAAAATACTTTAAAAAAACACTGTACATAAACGTAAAAATAAGTATATAAAGCTAACCTGGTGCAATAGTTTCTGAGCCTGCAGCTAGTGTTCTTTTCGGCTTTGCTTTCCAATAAAGTCCAGTTTCGTCTCCATTATACACTTGCTCAGGTTTTGGGTCGTGTTCCTTTATAAGATTTTCCAAATCATAGCAAAATTCTACCATACCTACATAATCAGCACTTAATTTCTCCCCTTGAACTGCTAATTCTCGTATTCCATGACGTTTTTTAAACCTGTAAAGCCAACCAGAAGATGCCGAGTAGTTTCCTTTGATTTTCAACTGCTCGTGAAACATTTGGGCTTGTCTAGTACACATTGGTCCTGATATTGGAACCCCTTCCGATCCTTTCTGCAAGAACCACCTGTTCATAGCATCATCAAGCTCTCCAAAAGTAGACCCCTTTAGAGATTTCCTGTCAGAAATAGCTTTTGCACTCTCAGCTTTAGCTACAAAGCGCTGTAATTCGGCTTTCTTCCTCACAATGTCACGAAACGTTTGTTTTCCAATGTTATATGCCTAAGCCAACACAGCAACACTTATGTTATTTTCAAATTGTTTTAAAATTTCCATTTTCTGTACAATAGTTGAAACATTGCGTTTACGCTTTTCCTTAGCACCGGTTCGCTGCATTTTGTGTGCCTTTTTACGTTTAACTAACGAGTCGGTCTGCAGTTGGCGAAAATAATAAGTAAACACATAAATGGGGGATTTCCCGAGCCGAACTTGGGAATTCCCCGAGACGAACGTCTGTACGGAGCATTCAGCATTCATGCGCCAACCTCTGGCCGGATAATCCGCGCACGGATGATTAATTTAAAATGCCGCACGGTAAATCCGCCGCCCAGATAAAGCGCGCACGGATAATCGGGGTTCTACTGTATATATATATATATATATATATATATATATATATATATATATATATATATATATATATACATATATATATATATATATATATATATATATATATATATATATATATATATATTCAATAATTATACTAATAATACCTTTATTTCTACTTCAGCACAATACCTAGTTATATATATATATATATATATATATAATATATATATATATATATATATATATATATATATATACATAAATATATATATATATATATATATATATATATATATATATATATATATATATATACATATATACATATATATATATATATATACATATACATATATACATATACATATATATATATATATATATATATATATATATATATATATATATATATACATATATACATATATATATATATATATATATATATACATATACATATACATATACATATACATATATATATATATATATATATATATATATATATATATATATATATATATATATATACATATATATATATATATATATATATATATATATATATATATATATAAATATATATATATATATATATATATATATATATATATATATATATATATATATATATATATATATACATATATATATATATATATATATATATATATATATATATACATATATATATATATATATATATATATATATATATACATATATATATATATATATATATATATATATATATATATATATATATATATATATATATATATATATATACATACATAAATACCAATAATACCTTTATTTCTACTTCACCACGATATTCTAGGTGAAAACAAGGATATTTATCAAGAATCCTCTTTGTAGTGTAACTAACGTGTATCCGCAATGGTTGACCTGTTGACTCCATTCGAGAGGCAGTATTTACTGTATCGCCAAATAAACAATATCTGGGCATTTTTACCCCAACACATCCTGCGACGCATGTACCACTATGTATGCCTATTCTCACTTTTAGTTTTTCATTCGGTCGATGAGCGATTTTAAAATTGTGCACCGCAGTAAGTAATGCTAGTGCCATATTTGCTATTTCGGGTGCATGTTCGTTTCCATTTCGAATTGGAAGGCCTGATACAACCATGTAGGCATCGCCGATTGTTTCAACCTATAAATATAAATAAGTCTTTTGTTAAAAAATAATCAGAATATATTATCTGAGCCGTAGCTGTATGATTGGCAACAGTGTCAACAAATAAATGTGTAACTAATATAACTTGAAATATATTTGTTATAAAATAAAAATAATACGTACTATTAAATTTATATTACGACCTTAAATTCTCTTATATCTGTACGAGTTGTGTGGTAGTTTTAGTATAGATTCCTTGCTGTTAATTATAATTATTTCAATGTTTTGTTTGTTAATTTATGAAAAATTATGTATTAGGGCTATATTTAATACCCTAGTTCTTTTTTGAGAAGTAAGTGGTTGTTAGATTGGATGCTACGATGCAATTGGTATTATGGTTCGTTGTTTTTACGTATTACGTTATTCATTTCATATTTTTTTATTTCATTTGTTACTTTCTTTCTCGTACCAAGTAATATGTAAGTAATGTGTGCGTGAAAATAAACAATTGCAACACTTCAACGGAAGAAAACCTTTTGTCTAACTCTGAAGCAAGGCTGTATATTTTTATAAGGACCTCTTTGTTATATTTACAAAGAGAGATATGGCTTCTAAAATTAATATTTCTTATAAGTAGTGTTATAATATAGAATCAAAAAAATATATAAAAATAAAAGATTCCCAAACAATAAAAGACTGAAGTTATGAATCAAATGAAAGAATTTTCAAGTAATCACTTTAATATTTATAGTCAAAACCCACGTTTGCTTCATTGCTCGTAGTAAAAAAAAAAACAGATTTAGTAGTCAAAAGAATGTTTGGACGTAGTTTTGCAAATATTAAATCATGCTACATTTACTAAATATAATTGATATTCTAGACCAATTGAGAAATTCTTAATATACCGCAACACTAGATTTTCTTAGTGTTTTCCGTCAAATACTAATGGATCATACATATAAAGAAAATGTCTGCAGCTTATAGCAATGGGATTTATTTTACGTATTAAATATATTTTATGCAGAAGAGAAAACTTTATGTTTTAAACATTCCAGAATTTTTGAATTATTTATTACACTAAATAAAAATTATATTGGTCTCAGGATGAATAATAAACGGTTTAGAAAAACACTTCCTGTAAGACTAACGTTTCGATCCTAAATTGATCAGAGCTATATTTTCAATTAATAAAAGACCAATCCGTTTAAAGAAAAGTCTATAAAACGGTGTGTGGTACTTATCGTAAGAAATATATTATAGATAACACAATAGAGAAATTTGTGTTTAATTAAAGTTTGATACAAATTTGATAAAAGGACCTAGAAATTAAATTAAAACTTACAACTCACAAATACACACACGTATGACTGTAAAGTTTAATTGTTTTCTATACGCCACCGCAAATATTTTCCTGCATATAATTAAATGGATGTTTTATTTCACCGGGAATTAAGTATCGGAAATATGCTGTAACTGTGGGTGGTATAACTGTTTCTACGTTAACTTATGAAGATAATGTCGTCAGAGCAAGTCAGCAGAATACGTATTAGTGCAGTTGGAAATGATACGAAATTAGAACTGAATGTAGAAAATTAAAATTTTATAGTTTTCGAAAAAAAAAATTATGTGAGACAGTGTGTAAATTTGAGATAAATGGACATGGCATAGAGCAAGTGAACAAGTAAATGTAACATAAGATATTCAATAAAAAGTGTTAAATTTAAGAATATCTGACGTTAGACTTGGTAACTTTGTGGGCGAGTTGAGTAAGTCAACATGGTTGTCAGCTTATTTTTCCACCTCCTATTTTGAATATCTGCAATTTTTATTATAATTATAGCGGATTGACTGCCAGGGTCTTTACCGCTTTTACATACATATATAGAGGAGTGTGTGTGAGAGAGAAAAAAAAGAAAATATATCAGTGAGTAGCACTGTTGGATCGATCGGATGTAAATAAAATCTTACGAACATTTCTCTGTAGGAGAAATTTTTGCAAAACGAATGAGCACAGTTAGAGTGTGCTGGAACCCACCGAGAATAGAGTTCCGTTATGAATATATAACACATTAAAGTGTCTGTATTGAAAACGTGTTAATACTTATTTTGAGACGAATCAAATGTTAAATGAAAATTTAACATATATGAAAGAAAAAAAGACATCAAAACTACTTCAGATTCTCTGCAACAGGTCAGAAGAACGGAGAAAGGAAAGTATTTTATTAACGCTAGCAGCGTTATTAATCAAGTTAACCTCCAGAGCTCTTTCAATACCAACATTGCGACGACGCAAGTTGTAAGTAGGACACTGCTCAAACAAATGTTCGAGAGTGAGCCTAGTGTTACAAGTGGGGCAGAGCGGTGGTTGCTCTCTAAGTAACAGAAATAAGTGTGTGAGACAAGTATACCCAAGTCTCAGACGTGAGATGGCAACTTGCTCACACCTTGTTACGCGGACCGTTGAGATCCACCGCTCCACTGACACCTTTACACGTCGCAATTTACTGGTAGAAGAGTTCCACTACTCCTGCCACAACTTTTGACAGTGCACAGCAACAGTCATCAACACATCATCAGCGCGCAAAGAATGACGGACATCGTAGTTGCCATTGGCTGCTCCTAGCGCAGCTGGGTCGGAAAAGTTATTACCGGATATCCCAGCAAGTACGGGTATCCAAATAAGTACGAGAGTTCTATCTAGCTCCCGTAATTTATCGATTTCTTCGCGAATATCCAAAATGGTTGGATCTGTGGAAAATCTGCAACTGATGCCTAAGATAGAACTAAGGGAATCGGTTCAAATGAGCAGGTTACAATGCTCATCGAAGGCTTGACGGGAGTGTCGAAGAGAGAAGAGACTACTATATAGCTCAGCAGTGTACACTGAGCATAGCGGATAGAGAGAAGGTGCACTATTAATATATAGATGATTCAACACTCGATTGTTGAAAAATATAAAATAGTTTATATGCTGCGGAGCGAAAGAACTTTGCAAACGTACCTCAAACCAAGTTTCATGTGCCTTATGTGAAGTGGCGGTACACTGGCTTCACAGTGAAGGCTTGGAATTGGGATAGTCCCAAAAGCACCGGTGACTGTTCGAATGTCAGCATTTTGCACGCTTTCTAACTTCTTCAAGTGAAGAGCACTAGCAGTGCGCACAACGATAGCACAGAAGTCTATCCTGGAAAGAACCAGACTGACGTAAAGTCGTAGTAGAGAGTCCCTTTCGGCGGCCAATTTTGTACAGGAAATACACCTGATAGCATTCACTGACATTCGGCATTGCGCAGAAACAGTCTCGCTTTGATTACGCCATAGGAGGCGTCTGTCGAAAATAACACCTAGGAATTTCACCTAATCCACGATCGGCACAGTTCTGTCGTAAAGCGTCAAAACAGGACAGTTGTGTGCTTTACGTAGTTGACAGAAGTCGATAGCACAGGTTTTCTCAATAGAGAAACGCAAACCACCGTATGATGCAGCCAAAGAAGCAATATCAAGTAATCTCTCTTGACAGTGAGCGTAATATTGGGATGCCGTGAAGAACGTCGACATAAAGGCAGTAATCAACAGAATTGGGAATGTTAGAAACGATGTCATTAATTGCTATCAAGAATAAAGTTACACTAATGGAAAAGCCCTGGGGTATTCCGTTTTGCAATGTTCGTGATAAGAAAGAGTTTCTCCAACACGGACTGAATGAATGGCCGAAAAGAAAAGTTTCTACAAATTGAGGCAGGTGACCTCGTAATCCCAACATGAGCTATTTTCGTAAAATTTCATATCTCCAGGTCATGTCAAACGCTTTCTCTAGATCAAATAACTCTGCAACCAAATGGTTGCGTTTTAAGATGCTAGATTGAATGGCGTTGGTCAGGTATACCTTCAGGTCAGCAGTAGAGTGGTGCTAACGAGAGCCATAGTGATAGTTATTAATGAGATTGTGGGAATCCAGTAACCAGTTGACTCGGAAATTGACCATGCGCTCATATATTTTAGACAAAGATATAGGGTGGTAACTAAATGCGAAGAAAACATCTTTGCCCTTCTTGAGGATCGGTACAATAACAACTTCACACCAGGCGTCTGGATAAACAATCTGAATCCAAAGGTGATTAAGAAACTCCACTAGTCTTATCTTGAAACGGTCGGGTAGATGTAGCAACATTGCGTAAGCAATGTCATCATGCCCGATAGAAGTATTGCCAATGCGACTGAGTGCAAATTCAAATTGTTCGATTGAAAAACTTGAATTGTACAACTCAGTACTATTAGAACCAAAGTGGAACCTCCTCAGACGCTTTTGAGCGCAAAAAATGAAGTAAATAATTGTCCGAATTGTTAACTTTCCAAACTGAATTGCTAAAATCTCACAGATTTCATGCCTAAAGGTATGTATTTCTCCATTGACCTAGAGCACTAGAATATAGGAACTTTTCTTGTAGCCGTTCATGTATCTGATTTTATTCCACAGCAGAGTTTGGTTGAGACTAGTGTCGATTGAAGACACAAAGTCACGCAACGAATCAGTTTTAGAACGAAGAAATACACTTCTCGCTTGAGCACTCAATTTTTGGAAACCGAATTGATACGAAAGAGTTTGAATGTTCCTATACGCTTTTAAAGCGCGCTTTTTCAAACGAATAACAATTGCAACATTATCGTTCCAGCAAGGAACTGTCTTCTTTCTGAGACGACCAGCTGACTTCGGTATGGAACACGAATCGGAAGACAGAATACAATCGGATAGGTGTTGAAGCTCAACTTGTAAATCTGGCGGTGGCTCAAGAAGCTTTAGGGTGCTACTTAATGCTTGCCAGTCCGCCCCGGCTTGTTGATGTTTGAGCATCAGAAACAAAGGTGGATGATAGTAACGTCACAAGAATGAGAAAGTGGTCGCTGTAATGGGCATCGTCAACTACCTGCCACTGAAGATGGGCAGCTAGAGAGGAAGTGGAAAAAGATAAATCGATTGCCGAAAAGCTTCTTGATTTCAGGTTTATGGGCGTGGCAGAGCAAGTATTGAGAATAGTGGCATCATTGTTATCCAAGAACCTTTCGACAATTCGACCACGGACATCCGTACTGACCGAATCCCAGAGTATATTGTGGGAATTAAAGTAACCGACAAGAACAAATGGTGTAGAGAGTTGTCGGACCAAATCTTCGAGGTCACTTAGGTACCAGTTGCCATCTGGAAGATAAACATTGCATATTGTAATGTTACGGGGTGAGTATACTTGGCCTGCAATTGCCTGTAACCATGTCCTGATGTTCAGGCCTTTAAAAAGAACAGAAGCTTCACGTAGAATCGCAACGCTACCATTGGCACGAACAACAGGATCAACATCCTTGCGGAGAATATTATATCTCCACATGTTGACGGTCTCAAGAGGTTTAAGGTGACTCTGGGGTTATGATCAGAGTTTAAAAGTTTTAACTCAGCAAGGTGGATGACGATTCCATTACAGATCCACTGAATGATAAATGAATGAGATATAAAAATGAAGAGAAAGAAATGAAAGAGAAAGAGATAAAAAAAAAAAAGGAAAAGTTTTTTATTTTGATTAAATTCAGAAAGAAAAGACTGAATTTTGAGGAAAACTCGGAAATGAAGTTTTCGATTTCCTCGGTTTCCGCTTAGCCCATACACGTCTGTCTTTGGGCTTTCGGGCATTTTTGACAGTCTCATTGTTGATCGACATAGCGCTTGAATCTGAGTCTGATAAGGAAATATTTGTCGCCTGTCCTGATTGAACAGGAGCAGGAGATGGCATGACAATAAATTTTGGAGTTTGGGATGTACCTGGCAGGTACTGGTACAGTAGGTAGTGGCGGTTTTGCAGTTGCACATATGGGTTTGGTTGCGGAAGACAAAGCTGCGCTCATAATGGCGCCTAAGTTGATAGTGATAGCTTCTGTAATCAATTTTTTGATTTCAGGAATGAGAAGAGCTGCGATATCGTTTACAGATGGAATGGGTGTTGCAGGCCTAGTTGCAGCGACTTTTGCGAAGCTGAGCCCAGGAGCTGGGGTGTTTAAGCGCAAAAAAGCTCTAGCTTCTGGGTAACTACAATTATTCAAAGTTTTGTATTTTACAATAGCATACTCCTCTTTGAATTTAGAACAGTTTCTTGCCAAATCGAGATGGGTCTCTCCACAATTCACGCATTTCACCGGTTCGGTGTATCGCTCTTCTTCATGCGGGGCTCTGCCGCAAATGCAGACTTTCTTTTCCCTACAGAATTTTGAAGAATGCCCAAGCTTTTGACAGTTGAAGCACCGCATCGGATTCAAAAAGTATGGCCTGGCAGGCAAACTACATGACAACTAGATTTTTAGCTGGCAACTTATGAAAGAAACAATAATGGACGCAGTGTCTTCCACTACGCCATTGACCTTGCGGGTGATATGCCTGACTTCAGAAACACCTTGAGATTTTAATTCGGTACAATGTTCATCGGTTGTAAAGTACATCAAATCACGGCAAGTTATTACACCCTTAACCGTATTGAGGGTCGAATGTGAGGAAACGTCCACAGGAAAATTAGAGGACATGGTAATTTTTAGAAGCCGCTTGTTTCGCAGATTTAGTTTCTACTAACAAACCCTCCTTGATTTTTTTTATTGACTGTACATCACCAACTAGACCGTACATTTGTTTTGATATTAAAAATGGACTGACCTTGAAAAAATCTGTTCCATCTTTTTTTTTAATGACCAGGTACTGGGGACGAGAATCCACCGTCAACTGGTTCATTATTTTCTGCTTCTTCGCAGGATTATAAGACACGGAGGGGTTACTCCCTCCTTCGAACACTTCGTCCGCCAACGCGGACAGTTAAAAAGAAAAAAATTTTTTTGAAGAACCCACCTGATTTACGAAAACGTAACCAAAACTACGAAGAATAAATCGAAATCTGAATAATTTCAGACGAAACTCGACCTAAGCGACACAATAAACTACAAAACAAACACAATCGAACGAGAAAGAACTACCGTTACGACAAGAAATTTATTTGTTTACAAATAAATGTATTCACACAGTTCACGTAGAAAACGTCCGTTCACTCTGGCTTCAAGTACACGACTGATCTGCAATTTCAAATGGAGTTTGAAATTGCATAATATAAATTTTTACGTATTCACAAATGTAAATTAATAATTATAATTGTTATTAATGTATAAAAAATTCTGTTTGTTTATATTTTGCAAACGTATTTACTGACGTGACTATCTCTTATTTTATTATTAGCTTACCTCAAAAAATCAGCTTAGTGCTTGCTGTCCTTATCTACAGAATAATCTGCCAACTAAAGAAATTAATCGCGGTGTTGCGGTAGTGAAACGGTCAAATAACACTTCATGTTTTGGTTTATATTTCAATAAATTGAATATAATAAAAAAAGTATATGTTCTGATTGGTTGAATTAATTATTAAGAGTCTAAGACATCACAATTTAGTATCTAATTACATCCCTAAAATGTTCAAATATTCATTTCATAAATTTGCAAACCAAGAACAGTCCCAGGTACAAGTACAAAAAACTGTCTGTCACAGAATTTTCTTACAAGTATTTTAATTAGATCGCTAGAATTTAAAAATTTTTGATCATTTTAAAAGTTTTATAAATTCTAACGATCTAAGCAAAATGCACATAAGAAAGTTCAGCCGCAGATATAATAAATTATTACTAAGTAAATTATTTTAAACATGTATTTATTTAGAAATTATCTAACAAAATAGTATCGCATAAAGTCAGTATAGAAAACTTATCACCACTTCTTGCGACCCATAATTCGTACTTTATTTTATTTTAAACTGAAAAATATAAAAAAGGTTAATTTGGGATGTTCAATTCGCGATCTTTTACTATTAAAATAAACACATGAAACAATCAGCAACAATTCACGAACTATTCGATATAAGATCAGATATCTTATCGAGATAAAACGGAAACTATCGAACATGTGTGGATTTCGTTTGTCTTGGCATAACGTTTTTCATCTTCCGGGGATGGAATTACTGTAGCCAACGTTAGTGTGGGGGTAGCACTATAATATTAGGCGCTGTATAGCTTCATTCATTTCATTTTCTTTTTATTTAATATTTTGATTAATAATATGTTACAATATTACTTATGAACTAATGTTTGGACAACATGGTTGGTTTTGTCACATGTGGAGTGTATATCTGTGTATGTGTGTAAATTGCGTTGTGTGCTTCAACATTGTGTGATTGTGTTTGTTAAGATTTTTATTTTCAATTTGCATGTTGGGTTTGTGAATTTGTGGGAATGAAGGTGCCAAAATCCTTTTTAATATTTACCAATTAATGAAATATATTTTTGTTAAAACGTACTAACTTACATAACTAATTTAAAATTACAAACATTTACAAAACATTTTTTATAATTGATGATCGATGGTAGATTTTTTGTGTATGAGAAATTTTTGTTTTGTGTAGTATACGGTGTTGTTGTGTGAGTTATTATTAAGAGTTCTGCTCATGGAACTTTTCATGAAATATGGTAACGTGTGTTTGAGTCTACATGTGGTGTTATTGTCGCGAATTTGTGTGATTTTTCTTATGAGTGTGTTTGCGTTAAATTGTGTGTTTCTGTAAAATTTTTGTGATGTGTCTTGGATGTTAACTCGGATGTAAGGTATTTTAGTGTCTTGGTGTAGTTATATGATGCCCCTGTATCTTCCAGAGCTGGTCGCGAGTCGAAGACATTTGTTTTGAAGGCGTTGTAGTGGTAGTGTGGTGATGATCGGTGCGTTACACCAGAGCGAGGCCGCATACATGACGTTGAGGCGAATGATTGATGTGTATATGAGGAGATTATTTTTAACTGTTAAGGAGTTATCTTTGACAAGGAGAAGAAATTGGTTGCGAATGACGGCACATGCTTTATAAATTGCGTGTTTAATATGTTGGTTATGCCTTAGTGTCATGTATAAGTGTGTACCGAAGTATTTCACTTTGGTTGTAGGTGTTAGTTTTTGTTTATGTATTTCGAGAGGTGTGACTATTCTGCTGTGTGTGAATTAACGTTTCGGTTTTGTTCGTGTTTTTCTTTATTTTCCATGTGTTCCAGTAGTGTTCAGGTATGTTTATGTGTATGTTTGTTTGTATTATGGCTACTTGGGTATTATAAGAATGTGTATAAATTACTGTGTCGTCTGCGTATTATGCTGTGTGTGTGTGTTTCGGGAATGTGGGTTAATCGCTGATGTAGAAGGTAAAAAGTTTAGGACCCAGAACGCTGCCTTGTGGACTTCCTGCTACCATAGCTTTAGGGGTTGAGAGAAAATGATTAATTTTGGTTGTGAAGGATTCGATTGTAGGGTATGAATAGATAAGTTTGGTTAGAGTGGGAGGGGACTGGAAAGAAATAGGTTTTGACAGGAGCCGTACTGTCCGACCAAATTGATTGCTTTTTCTATGTCCAATAGGGTCTTGAGCGTGACCTTATTTTTACTAAATTAGGTCGCGATATCGGTTGCAAACTTGCACATCTGCTGCACCATGCAATGTCTGGCTCGGATGCCAAACCTATGATTAGGCGTGAACATTTGTTTTGTGTCGATATCGTCGACCCGGGAGAGGTTGATATTTTCGGTAAGTTTGGATAGGGTGTTAAAAAGTCTTATGGGGCGATAACTTATGGGTGCAGATGGAACTTTACTTGGTTTAAGGATTGAATGAACTGCAGCAGTTTTCCAGGCAGCAAATAAGTGATGCAGTTTGATTATGGAATTTATGAAGTACTGAAGTTGAATAATGGATTTTCTTGACAGTTATTTAGGATAAAGTTTTCTATTTGGTTGGGACCAGAAGCTTCACGATTGGGTAGCGTTTTAATCATTTTGGTTAACTTGGATGCGGTAGTAAGGAGTCTGGCCAGCGGTTTGGTGTTAGTGTGGCCTGAGGTATTTAAGTATTTTAGTGTGTCTTGTGAGATTTTATCTTGTTTGTGGGTGTGTTGGGGTGTGAGTTACGTGTTGTTGTTCAAATGTGTTGGCTATCAACCTTGCCTTCTCGTCATCCGTAATAGCTGTTATGATGTTATGTGTTAGAGTTGGTAGTCTGATGTAAGGGATTTTGAGTGTTTTTGTCAGCCGCCAGAGGGAGTTATCATTGGGGTTAAGGGCGGAATGTTTTAGGGATCATATGTTGTTTGGTGTGTTTTTATTTGAGTTTTTGAGGTGTACTCTGTGAAGAGGTGTGCGTGTCCTCTACCATAAAATTCTGGTTTGATTACGTTGTTTAATTAATTGTGTTATGTTTGGTGGCAAATTAAGATTGTGTGTGTCTACACTTTCATGTTGTTTGGGTGTTCCAGTTTTACTATGTGTATGGCGTTTGTGAAGAATTCTATTCGTGTGTCAATGAAGTGTGTTGTCTGTATTTGATTGTTAATGGAGAAGATCGTGTCAAGTTATTTGCGAAAATGCTACTTATTTGTGTTTTTGTATGATGTGATTGTTTTAGTGATTGGGTTGTGATCCGAGTTAAGGTCGGCTTATGATTTAGGGCGAATGATGTTATAAACATTTTTGTTTATGATAAGGTCGATAATGGTGGGCATACTTCCGTTTTCGGGGTAGTGTTTGGGGGTGTTTGGATGTAGTAAGATAGCGACGTGTGAGCTTATGTATGATTTGAGTGTGTTGTCGTTTGTGTTGTTTGTTTTGCAGTCCCAGTCTGCGAGTCTCGCGTTGAGGTCGCTGATCACCAAGGTTTTGTTTTTTTTGTAATAATGAGATCTGTGCGAGTGAAGTTGTTTATTGGTCTATTGTAGGCAGTGTAAATCACTGTGCTGTCTGTCAGAGTCATATTTAGCGTTTCTAGTGTATTGTGTGAATTAGGTTTGATTGTGTGTGCTATGTTGTTTATGACGAACGCCCCCAGAGGGTACAGGACACTGTTGTGGTTGGTCAGATCTGTTGATTACGTATTTGTGTATTTTAAATTTGTGTGAATCTTCGAGTTTTGTTTCGTTGAGTAGACAAATGTATATGTTGTAAGTTCACCGACCTTATCCAAACCTCCGTTGGCGTTCAACGAGCAGATGTTAAGTGTTGCGTTGTGTCTAGAATTTTTATGCGTGTACATTTTTGGTGAAGCTTAAAAATATGGTGAAGTTTTTGCTGGGAGTTTTAGCTTTTGCAAAGGCTCTGTTTATGTCTTTTCTTCCTTTAAGCATGTTGGATATGTATATATTTTTTATGCAGTCTTGCCTGTTTAGCGTAAAGTTCCGTTATTTCTTCCATTGGTTGGTCCTCTGTATGTTGTGTCGTTGGTACTGTTTCTGTTTTAGTAGATATAATTTGCTGAAGTTGTGGTCTCTGTTTGTTCATCAATCGGTGTCGTGTTGGGAGATTAGGTTGTAGGGATGGGAAGTCATGGTTTTTGGATGGCATGTTTTGTTTTGTGGGTAATGTTTGTGAGTGCGTAGGATTGTTGCAATGGTTTTGGGTAGGAATTGATGCCTCATTTTATGTGGTGGGATGTGCTTTGGTTATTTTCATGGTCTTTATTTGTACCAGGTAGGTGAGGCATTCAGAGTGATTGGCTGGATGCGGATCATTACAGTTGGCGCAAGTGTCAGGGGTGTCTGGTGTCTTGATGCATGTGTGTGTGAGATATCCATGTGCGCAGTTGAGGCAGCGGGAACCGAGCCAACAGTTTGTTTTTGCGTGACAGTTTTGTTGACAGCGATGGCATTAGATTGTGATTTTTTTATTTAGGTGTCGCTTCCATTCTACTTTGACGTGGATGACGTATTTTGTGTAATTGTTGTTGCTCAGTTATTTTGTCGTGTGTTTGCTGACTGTGGTGATGAGATAGAGTGGGCCTCTGGTACTACTCATTTTACAGACCTTATGTATGATAAGTCCAAATTTGGAGAATTCTGTCCGCAGTTCCTTCGGTTCTGGGGCGCTGTCCAAACCTCTCAAAACCAATGCGTGCGATTTAGAGATCGGTTAGAGTATGTGTAGTAGTAAAGTTCTTTGTCAGTGTTCTTGTCGTTTATTAGGTTCTTTCTCTCCTTTTCTTCGTGCACGTAAAGGTTGGTGTTGTTAGCGGTATATTTTGCATAATACCCTTTGGTGACAAATTTTCGAATCAATTTCGGAAGCGTTATTAGGGATGGTTTGAATTATTATTGGTGGGGGAGATATAAATTTTTTAGGTTTAATTTCCTCGATTTTAGATTCTGCCTCGTACTCTTCATGGTTAGTCTGTGGCTCGTACCTGTTTTGTGTTGTTGTTTTGGAAGTGCTTGTTTATGCAGGGGTTGTTCTTGAGGTTTTGCTTGGAATTTTGAATGTTCTGTCTGAAGTGGAGTCGTCCTCTGAGCTTGCCTTTATTTTATTTTTGGCTGCAATGAACAGCTGGCTTACCTTGAAGTTAGGCGATCCTGTATTTCCCGGAGGAGGGTTGGTGGTTGGAAAATCTTCCGCCATTGGGGTCAAGGTTTCCCCGCTTGACTCCAATTCCATAAATCTGGGCTGCGGTTCTTGCTTGGAAAAGTCAAAAATCCCTGGGAGACATTCCGCTGATGAGGTTCCGGCTAGGATATTTTCCCTACTAGAAAAAGGATGCACCCGAAGGTTATCCCTTATGCGCTTGAGCCAAAGGGCCATTTTTGTTTGTTGAGCTGTTGAGGATTTACAGTTCATGAACACTTGTTTGTATGAGAATTATTTTTCAAACAATAAAGAACTGTTCTTTGCGGTTATAAACGCACTGTTGCTCTAACCAACTGAGCCACGCCACTCACGGCGTACAATCTATAAATTTTTCTCAAGGTAGGCGTTGCTACCTTGGAACTGCAAATATATTGTATCTAAGTCTCTGAATATCGCTAGTACAAAGATACTAAATTGCTGAAGTGGTCACTTCGAGTACGTAAATGACCAAAGCAATACTGAATATATATAATATAAATTGAGTGTACCTTTGGATAGTTATATATATATATATATATATATATATATATATATATATATATATATATATATATATATACAAATTATATAACCAACAACTCTGCAGCATCAGCAATATATCAGACAAACAGTAATTTTTCATAACATGAGACATATGTAACAAAAGACTAGCTGTAACATAGAAATAAGCCAGAAAAGAAAAAATGTAGAACTCTTGTAAACACAGGTCGCATTGCAACCTTACTTAAATTTAAAATAAATTTTTAAAAATCAAACTCTCCGAGTCTTTGATTGATTTGGCGCAGTCGGTAGAATGCCAAAAAGATTTCAACTGCGAATAACCTCAAAACGCGAGTTCTATTTCGATTAAAAGTAAAAACCGTCACTTTTAATTGTTAAATACGGCATCAAAAGATCAGCAAGACTCCGAGTGCAAGAAATCCGAAATCTCACTACAACTCTTGATGAAATCAATTCGTTGAAGATTTCTCACTTAAATTCGATGCAATACGATTTTGACTTCACCAGTGTCTACTCGACACAATTCAACAAGATTCTACGAAAAAAGGCAAATCATATCGTCGTCAACTTAGAGACACCAGATCCTGTCCATCAACGGCAACCCGATCAACGGTATCTTAACACATCAGCTGCATCTAGACCACACATCCGATCAGATCAATCAACCCCACCAAAAACCAATCATGAAATTGACTATCACCAACCTCTTATTAATAATACTGTAAGTTATATTTTTGCATAAGCTGTTCTGATTGTTGAACGAATCACTGTTAGTTCATATTAACGCAAGAAGTCAAATCACTGATATATATTAATGTAACTCGAGCGAATCACTGTCTAATATTATTAGCGTAACAACAAACAAGCTTAAAAAAAATATTTTTTCAACAATCAAATTTGTATCACAAAACATATAAATATTAAGATTAATATCTAACACTGCACAACAATGGCCATACCTACACAAATAATTCAACCACCCCTAATTAGTACCATTCCAAAAATTTCATCCGACATTAAAGAAATAATTGAAATTATTACCGAATATGATAAAAGTGCGAGCACGTTATCGCAATTCATCACAATTTGTGACGAAATTCAGGACATTTTAAATAAATAAAACTTATCCCAACTTAACGAAAGAATAATACTTCATACAATCAGAAAATAAATTATTAGAGAAGCTAACGCTAAATTAGCAACTAAAACATACACCGACTGGACTTATAAAATTTATTAGTTGGGGAATAAGGAGATAAAAGAAACGAAGTGTATTTCTTAACTGAATTATATCACTTAGAACAAAAATCTTACGAAGATATTTTTGCATATTTCCATAAATATGAAGATATCTTTGAATGACTTATGGGCCTGTTAATGTTAAACTTTGGTTCTGGTTTCTAAAATTTGGAAATCTTTATGACAACATACGCTGCTCATAATTTCATAATTAATTGTAAAGAACCATACAGAAGCCAACTTGCGGCTAGAAATCAAAAATCATAAAGCGACGTTCACACAAATATAAACAAAAATCATTTTATTAAACTAGAAATAAAACCACCAACACCCACATACAAACCGAACACTCAATTCCAAACCCTACATCGATCCCCAATGGTTCGATACTCTCAACAACAAAATTTTCCTAATCCCAAAATCCTAAATTTAAACCTATGCCCAACTACCCACAACAACAAAGAAATACTTATCCGCAACCTATGTCGATTAGTACAAACATATTTCGACCACAATTAAAAAGAGTTCGAGAAGACCTGCAATTAGTCGAACATGTCATCGAACCCTCTCACGAAATTCACTTAGAAAACGCTGAAAAAACAGATAACGAAAATTTTGAATCTACTACCACAAAACCAGAAATAGACAATGAAGATTTTTGCATACTCCCGCAAGAAAATTTGAATCATTTGCCAACTATACACAAAACTTCCATTCATTCAATTAAAAAATTGCCGAAATTTAATGGACACCGGATCATTTGATTAAATTTTCACGAAACTTGCGATAAACTTAATCTCAGAACAGAACATATAAACGATATAGAAATTTATCACTTAAATAAATTGATATAAGATTTCCAAGATTTAACTACTTCCGAAAATCAAAATCTCACCTTCACCAATAAAATCAGACATAAAATTAATACGAAATACCCATATATCAATGATCTTATGAATACCCTATAATTTATAAAGATGAAGAAAATTCTCAAATTAATAAATTACTAGATGACAAAATAATTAGACATTCATATTCACCCTGAAGTAGTCCAATTTGGATTGTACCAATAAAGCATGACGCCTCAGGAAAAGAAAAATTTAGGATGGTAATGGATTATAGAAATATTAAACTTCAAAACAATGGACGACAAATATCCAATCCCCAATATTCTTGACAAACTAGGAAAAACGAACTATTTTACGACTTTTGACCTAATCAGCGGTTTTCATGGGAAAGAAATGGCTCACGGTTCTATAGAGAAAACAGTCTTCTCCACAGTCCAGGGTCATTTCGAACATTGCATTAGAAGCAGTGCTTTCCCAGAATATTGAAGGAAAAGATTTACCTATAGCTTACGCAAGTAGAACGCTGAACGAACACGAACTAAACTATTCCACAAAGGTCAAATAAATAACCAAACCTAAACCCTTAATTTTGCGGAATGGTTTGAAGGAACCCAATCAAAAATTAATAAGAAGGAAACTCAAGTTATGCGACCTTAACTATGATATCGAATACCAAAATGGTAAACATAATTATATCACGGATTACCTGTTCAAAATTCCAAAATCTTTTGCAATAAATTACTTAAGCACAAACATTTTCGATCACTCAGAACTCATAAAACACTAATGACTTTAAAATGAGCCAAGGTTTTTCCAAATAATGAAAAATCCAAAACAACAATTAACTTAGACAAAATTAAAATTGAAGGTATATAGCTATTCAAATGTCTCCAAAGCCGATTATTCATATAATAACAAAAAATTATTATAACGACAAAGCAAATTTAAAAGAGATAGAAACTTGCCTGAAACAATTAAGAAAATATTTACTTCAAATTAATAATAATTCAATGAGTATGCCTAAATAAGATAAACAATATATTTATATATATATATATATATATATATATATATATATATATATATATATATATATATATGTTGTAACGCTGTCGCTATTTTAAGAGCCCAGTTGGCACAATTTCTAGGTAGCCGTGTCATCTAGCGGTTTTACCGCAAAACGCTTGGTGTCCCTCGCCGCTCGACATTGCGCGCACCTCGAGCGGGATTAATTCATCCAGCAAATGCGGGAATAACTTGTCGTTTCACAAAATATACGGTCGGCTGACCAGCGAGTAAGGTGGATGTGTAACCACCGTTCTCGTTTCGTTCTAAATCAGTTTTTTCGCCACGTGCAATTTTGCAGTGAGTACTTTTTTCCGTAGCTGAGTCTCCGACAGAAGCCAAGGCCTGAATTGAATATACTGGGTTACTTACTCATTTATATTGATTTTTTTTTGGTCAGCCGGAACCCAACTTACCACGTGGTTCCGGAGTATTTCTTTTGGCACACGTGCCCATCAATTTTGCTAGTTTCCCATTGTAATTCAGTTTTATTTATTCAACTCCCTATTATTGAGTTGTCTGGCTTAGTCAGAACCGTACTAGTGTTATCCACCGGTTTTTAAATTTTGAAATATATCATTTAACGTAACTCTGTATATCACTTCACCCTTTAGTATTGTAGTCTCTATAATTCCCCTTTTTTTGCGTCGCATTTCAGTATTCAAGCCCCTTTATTTGCTTATTATCGTTAGTTTAAGTTTTGTTAAAATTCCGTAATAGCGTGGCTATAAACTTCTGCGCATCTCTACCACGTACATAATACTTTCCACCTGTTTTAAGGCACTTGATTCCGACGTTATTACCTAAATAACGTGCGAGAAGTCATAACCTCGGTATGGGAACCCTAGGAGAGGATTTCATTTGATTCCGACGTTATTACCTAAATAACGTGCGAGAAGTCATAACCTCCGTACGGGAATCCTAGGACAGCACCAGAGTCGAGCGCAGCCACCAACATCTCTTTGCCGCCTCCAGGACGTCCGGGAATACCGGGCTGGCGCCCTAAATAAATATCCTGGAGCTACTAGCCAGCGCTGCCTCGCGGATGAGTATAGCCACGATCATCTAACTCCATTTACTTTTGTTTACTTTCTTTAATACTGTACTAATTAGCATTAGCGTGTATTGGCGTCAAAAGCCCAGTTAAGTATAATCTATTCTGGTGAAATAAACGGTCATTGTTGCGAGATTTGATTTTAATTCAACTAGCTGCTGCAGCTTTTATCCCCACTCCCGACTCCGGTCAGAGAGCTAGTCGAGCATCTCGCTCGCGAAAGTCGTTACAATATATATATATATATATATATATATATATATATATATATATATATATATATATATATATATATATATATATATATATATATATCTATAGGGTAAGGTTGCTCAAGTCGTACCCCATAAGGGAAAAAGCGTATAAAACCTAGGATTTATCAAATAAATAAAAATAAAATGTGTTGTTCACTACCTGCACTAATATTGTAGTTATTTATTATAAAGAAAATTAAAAATCTATATTCTTTCACGTAAAATAAACTAAATCTTTAAAAAGTTACATCGGTACGACTATAGAAACCGGTTTCCTAAGTCGTACCACCTATAGCCAAAGTCGTACCTAAGGATTAAATTAAGCAACAAATGAATGAAAATTTATTTTTTATTAATTAGTTTATTAGATACATAATCAAACATCACATATATATTTTTTTTGTTCTTTTATCAACTATAAATCGTGAGCACATAATTTTCATTTCAAGCAATTTATCATGTTTCCTCTTGATCTACTCCACAAATAAAACAAAACAAATTATTTTTCTTCATTTTAATTTTTAATACCATTCTTTTTTATTAATTACTGTATTTCTTTTATTTGTCGCATTTTTTACATTTTCATTACAGTACGATATATGAATTTTATATGGGTACGACTTAAGAAGCGGCACAAGTTAACATTAAAAATAAACATAAACAAATATTGAATAAAATTATTACAATCTCGTTTCGACCAAACGATTATATATATTCTTCTGAATTTATATTTACTTAGTAACATAATTTTATCAATATATAGCTTGCAATATTAACTTCCAAACATATGCAGAGAATTATAAAAAAATTGAAAAAAACTAACATGATGCGAGGATTTATAACAAACCACTTTTATAGCAGAAAATGACACTTAAAACATTTGGTTGAATCAGATATATATATTTTTTTAGTTGTATGCGCGGTTGTCTGCGCAGTTCGTTCAGAACTCGTGTGGTACGATTTAAGCACTGGTACGACTTGAGCAACCTTACCCTACATACATATATATATATATATATATATATATATATATATATATATATATATATATATACATATATTGGTACAATTTCCAATAAAAATACTTTCTCATCTTTGATTTAATATCCTTACAATAATAGTGGCCACTAGTAGCCTAGAGTCTTTGTCAATATCCTAACCGAAGTCTTAGACTCATTAGTACCTACACTAAAGCCACACCTAGAATTCGAATTTGGGAAAAATTCATCGGTTACTCGTCGTGGGCTTCGTAGCTCAATTGGTAGAGCAGTGGAGGGCCAATTCAAAGGCTCTGGGTTCGATCCCCGGCGAGGCCCGATGCATTTTTCTCAAAATGGTTTCCATTGATTAATATATATATATATATATATATATATATATATATATATATATATATATATATATATATATATCAATGAAGAGATTGTCTTTTAGTTGGAAATTGTACCAACGCAATGTATTAAACAGATAATGATAATGATAATCGGATAGACACACCCGAATAACACAATTACACGAAGACACTAACATACCGTTCATCAGATAATACATACAAGACACATCACAAAAACTCTATTAAAACACACAAACAAACTCCAACACACTAATTAAAAACACCACACAAGCTCGCGACATCTACACCACACGTAAATTCAAACACAAGTTGCCATACCAAGATCTACCCAAATTTCAAAAGGAGTTCCATGAACAGAACACCTAACATTTACATACACAACAACACCGTACATTGTTAACACACCCGCACAACATAACATAACACAAGACAAAACATAATCTCACACACCAAAATGTACCATCCATCACCCCAATCATCAAAACATGTTAATCTTAAATTAGTTAAGTTGTATAATAAGTTTTAAAAAAAACTTTTGCTTTTCTTTCATACACTGTACATAATAAAATGGGTTTTTGATCCCTCCTTTCCCACAAAACGAAATTCCAACACACCAATGTAAAATAAAAATTATAACAATACAATTACACATTGTTCAAGCACACAACGCAATGACACTCATAAACAGACATACACTACCCTTGTGATTAGGAGCTCTGATAAAACCAGCCATGTTGTTTCCTCTTTAGTTTTAAGTAATTATTGTAATATAACAAAAATAATAAAGAACGTTGAAAATGAAATGGACTGGCATACGAGCTCAATGGTTGGGAGATCGAGTCTCCGGTCCGTCCCTTTTTTCTCCTGTATAATTTTTTTTTTGATTTTTTTATTGCTCATATATTATAAAATTTGATAAATTTTATAATATTTTTGAAACTTATATAATAGAAAATATTTTAAATTTAATTATTCCTGCTGTTTTTATTCTCTTTTATTAAATTTTTGGACTCTAAAGCGCCACTATAAACAAAATAATACAAAGAAAAGCGCCACCATAATAAGTTCTTTCTCGCCAAGTGCATGCAATACCTAAATTTAAAAATTTATTTTCATTGAAATGAATATGGTGTTAGAAAATATTAATGTTTCTGTGATTCCTGAGGAATAGATTTATAAAGAAAACCTGCTGCTCTCATTGCAGGAAACCTTTATGTATTATCCAATTTTATGATATTTTATATTTTATTTACAATAGAAAAAAAGTCATACAGAGAAAAAAACCTGAGGAGTGGGGAATGAAATTTCCGACCACTCTGCCCATATGCGAGCTTGCTATCCACTGCGCCAATGCGCCGCTTGTAATAGCATCAGTTTTTTTAATACAAAACATGATTTGAAAACTTCGAACGCGATTTTCTCGAAATTTCTTGAGATGTGCATAAAACGGCCAAATTTGTCAATCATTTTTCTTGCGGCACCTACCATCTGACATAATTTCAGCCAAATCGGTGACCCCACCTACGTGGCTTTCCTTTGTGAGTCACACAGCCAAAACTTTTGTTGGGTATAATGATTTTGCTTACGCAATGTATCGTCATTTACACAGCATACTTAAACTTAGAATAGTGGAATTTCTAAACCAGATTTGGATTGAAAAAGTCTATCCTGACATCGGGCGCAAAGCGTTTATTGTGCCGATACACAAGAAGGGCAAACATGTGTCTTCTGCATCAAGCTACCATCCAATATCTTTGACATGTCATCTGTCAAAGTTATATGAAGGTATGATCAATTTTCGACTAAGCTAGTTTCTAGAATTCCACAATATCATCAACCAACATTAATGTGGATCTCGCCAGCACCACTCCACTACTGACATCTATGTGTATCTGACGAACGCTATGCAATCTAGCATCTTAAAACGCAACCATCTGGTTGCAATGTTTTTTGATCTAGATAAAGCTTCTGGCATGACCTGGAGATACGGAATTCTACGAAAATTGCACAACTGGGGTCTACGAAGCCATCTGCCTCAATTTGTAGAAAACTTTCTTTCGAACCGTTCATTTAGAGTTCGAGTTCGACAAACATTCTCTTCTTTACGACAGTTGCAAATCGGGATTCCCCAAGGCTCTTCCATAAATGTAACGTTATTTTTGATTGCAATAAATGACATTGTGTCCAACCTGCCAAATACTGTTGATTATTGGCTATATATAGATGACCTCACGATCTTCACTTCATCCCAGTTCTATGTCAGGAGAGATTACAGCAGGCTGTTGACTTAGTTTCTTTAGGTGCATCCAACCGTTTTATTCGTTTTTCTGTGGAGAAAACCTGCGCTATTGACTTCGGTTGACTACGTTAAGCACACAACTGGCCTGTTGTATCGCTTTACGATAGACCAGTGCGGATAGTGGATAAAGTGAAGTTTCTGGGCATAATTTTGACCGTCGTCTTCTATGGTTGAGGCAAATCAACACTGTTTCTGCGCAGAGCCGAATGTCATTAAAGGCTATCAAGTGTATTGACTCCACAAAACGGGGAACCGATAGAGACTCTCAGCTGCAACTTTACGTCAGTCTGGTTCTATTCAGGATAGACTTTTGTGCTATCATTGTGTACACTGCTAGTGCTTCTCACTTGAAGAAGCTAGAAAGCGTGCACAATGCTGGAATTCGGTGCGTTCAGGACTACCCTATTAGCAAGACTTCACTATGAAGCCGGTATACTGCCACTTTACATAAGGTACATCAAACAAGGTTTGAGTAACGTCTGCAAAGTTCTTTCGTTCACGCAGCAAATAAACCATTCCATATTTTTCAATAACCGAGAGTTGAATCATCTATACACTAAAAGTGCAACTTATCTTTATCCGCTTGCACTGAAACTTCCAAGGTTGCTAAATACCATCATTGACAACCAAATGACTGTTTTATCTAGAATTTTGACCAACATTTTCTCCAAGGGCATCTTTTACTTTAACGACAAACCTAGAGCTGACCAACTTGCGAAAATATTCTACTCCGAACGCCAAATACTTGATTGAAATCTTCATTCAATTGCACGGTACACATACTTTCGACACACATATACTGATGGCTCCAAGACAGACTCCGGCACAGGCTGCGCTTTTGTGACTGATGTCGTATCCCAGTCGTTCACAATGTCACCCATATGCTCAGTGTACATTGCTGAGCTATATAGTTTTTTTAATTCTCTTCGATACTTCCGTCAAGCTTTACATTAGCAGCGTCACCTGCTCATCAGCACCGATTCCCTGAGTTCTTTCTTAGGCATCGGTAGCAGATTCACCCCAGATCCAACCGTTTTGGACATTCGCGGAGAAATCAATAGATAACGGTAGCTAGATAGAGATGCCGTACTGATTTGGATACCTTGACAAGCTGGGTTACCCGGTAATCACTGTGCCGACCGAGCTGCTCTTGGAGCAGCCAACGGCAACTTCGTTGTCCGTCATCCCTTGCGCGCAAATGATGTCTTGAGGTCTGTGGCTGTGCATTGTCTTGAGTTATGGGTGGAAGAGTGGAACTCTTCTACGAGTGAATTGCGACATGTCAAGGTGTCAGTGGAGCGGTGGCTAGCACCGCTCCGCCTAACATGGTGTGCACAAGTGCTCATCTCTCGTCTGAGAATATGCCATACTTGTCTCACACACCTGCATCTGTTACTAGGAGAACAACCACCGCTCTGCTCCACTTGTAATACTAGGCTCACTCTCGAACATATTTTCGAGCAGTGTCCAAGTTTCAATTTTCATCGTCGCAATGCTGGTATTGAAGGTGCCATGCGTATCTTATTAAGCAATCATGCAACAACCATTGTAAATGTGCCTTCATTTCTCCGGGAATCCGATTGGTTTACACAAATCTGAAACTGTTCTCTTCTCTCGTTCTCGTTCTATAAATGCTAATACTTCAATTGTCATTACATTTCTTTTTTCTCTAAACTATATATCAAGCCGAGGCTGTGGTTTTTGTAGTTTCTATAAAAGACTTCAGTTCTTGACTGGTGTCTGCACATTCTACCAGCGCAATGTTCTTTCACGAATGTGTTATAATTTTTGTTAGTTATTAATCATTTATCTATTTCCCCTTTTATTTTCTCTTGTTATATAATATCCGATTTTCTTTTGCATATATTATTTATCACTTTCACCAGCACAAGCGGTTATGACCATAGTAGTCGATCCGCAATTTAAATAAAATTTAAATATATATATATATATATATATATATATATATATATATATAAATATATATATATATAAATATATATAAATATAAATATATATATATATATATATATATATATATATATATATATATATATATGTATATATATATATATATATATATATATATATATATATATATTTATATATATACAGAAATGTAAAAAAGGACACACACTTTTCTTCACCAATTTTTATTAGCACAAGATGTACATTTCGATTGCAAATCATCATCTGTTGTAGAATACAGAAATAAGGTCAAGAACAGTTTTATATATAGCTGGTAACGGTACAATAATGGTGGGGGGTGGTTAACATTTTGGTTTTACAAATTTCAGTATATTGTTGTCTAATGGGGATAATCTGTGTTTAACAATGTTTTCGAATGTTTTTTCATTTCTATGGCTTCTAACATGTTTAAATTGTAGGTGTTAGTACTTGATTTTAAGCATTTCACATCACTAATATTGAAGTTGTGTCCTGTGTTTTGGTAATGTAGGGCAATTGCGGAGTTGTAAATGTTATTATTTTTCAAATGGTACATGTGTTCTTTAAATCTAATTCCAATTTTCCTTTTCGTTTGTCCTATATACATGTTATTACATGTGTTGCACTGGATGGAGTAAATCCAAGATGAGTCAAAAAAAAAAAGAAAAATTTAATTTATATATATATAAATATATATATATATATATATATATATATATATATATATATATATATATATATATATATTAAACAGATAATGGAAACGAATTTGAGAAAAATTTATCGGGCCTCGCCGGGGATTGAACCCAGAGGCTCTGGGTTCGATCCCCGGCGAGGCCCGATGAATTTTTCTCAAATTCGTTTCCAATATCTGTTTAATATATATATATATATATATATATATATATATATATATATATATATATATATTTAAACTTTATTTAAATTGCGGATCGACTACCGGCTAGGCCCGATGAATTTTTCTCATATTCGTTTCCATTATCTGTTTAATACATTGCGTTGGTACAATTTCCAACTAAAAGACTATCTTTTCATATATATATATATATATATATATATATATATATATATATATATATATATATATATATATATATAAATAAAATTTTTCTTTTTTTTTTTTGACTCATCTTGGATTTACTCCATCCAGTGCAACACATGTAATAACATGTATATAGGACAAACGAAAAGGAAAATTGGAATTAGATTTAAAGAACACATGTACCATTTGAAAAATAATAACATTTACAACTCCGCAATTGCCCTACATTACCAAAACACAGGACACAACTTCAATATTAGTGATGTGAAATGCTTAAAATCAAGTACTAACACCTACAATTTAAACATGTTAGAAGCCATAGAAATGAAAAAACATTCGAAAACATTGTTAAACACAGATTATCCCCATTAGACAACAATATACTGAAATTTGTAAAACCAAAATGTTAACCACCCCCCACCATTATTGTACCGTTACCAGCTATATATAAAACTGTTCTTGACCTTATTTCTGTATTCTACAACAGATGATGATTTGCAATCGAAATGTACATCTTGTGCTAATAAAAATTGGTGAAGAAAAGTGTGTGTCCTTTTTTACATTTCTGTATATATATAAATATATATATATATATATATATATATATATATATATATACATATATATATATATATATATATATATATATATATATATATATATATATATATATTTATATTTATATATATTTATATATATATATTTATATATATATATATATATATATATATATATATATATTTAAATTTTATTTAAATTGCGGATCGACTACTATGGTCATAACCGCTTGTGCTGGTGAAAGTGATAAATAATATATGCAAAAGAAAATCGGATATTATATAACAAGAGAAAATAAAAGGGGAAATAGATAAATGATTAATAACTAACAAAAATTATAACACATTCGTGAAAGAACATTGCGCTGGTAGAATGTGCAGACACCAGTCAAGAACTGAAGTCTTTTATAGAAACTACAAAAACCACAGCCTCGGCTTGATATATAGTTTAGAGAAAAAAGAAATGTAATGACAATTGAAGTATTAGCATTTATAGAACGAGAACGAGAGAAGAGAACAGTTTCAGATTTGTGTAAACCAATCGGATTCCCGGAGAAATGAAGGCACATTTACAATGGTTGTTGCATGATTGCTTAATAAGATACGCATGGCACCTTCAATACCAGCATTGCGACGATGAAAATTGAAACTTGGACACTGCTCGAAAATATGTTCGAGAGTGAGCCTAGTATTACAAGTGGAGCAGAGCGGTGGTTGTTCTCCTAGTAACAGATGCAGGTGTGTGAGACAAGTATGGCATATTCTCAGACGAGAGATGAGCACTTGTGCACACCATGTTAGGCGGAGCGGTGCTAGCCACCGCTCCACTGACACCTTGACATGTCGCAATTCACTCGTAGAAGAGTTCCACTCTTCCACCCATAACTCAAGACAATGCACAGCCACAGACCTCAAGACATCATTTGCGCGCAAGGGATGACGGACAACGAAGTTGCCGTTGGCTGCTCCAAGAGCAGCTCGGTCGGCACAGTGATTACCGGGTAACCCAGCTTGTCAAGGTATCCAAATCAGTACGGCATCTCTATCTAGCTACCGTTATCTATTGATTTCTCCGCGAATGTCCAAAACGGTTGGATCTGGGGTGAATCTGCTACCGATGCCTAAGAAAGAACTCAGGGAATCGGTGCTGATGAGCAGGTGACGCTGCTAATGTAAAGCTTGACGGAAGTATCGAAGAGAATTAAAAAAACTATATAGCTCAGCAATGTACACTGAGCATATGGGTGACATTGTGAACGACTGGGATACGACATCAGTCACAAAAGCGCAGCCTGTGCCGGAGTCTGTCTTGGAGCCATCAGTATATGTGTGTCGAAAGTATGTGTACCGTGCAATTGAATGAAGATTTCAATCAAGTATTTGGCGTTCGGAGTAGAATATTTTCGCAAGTTGGTCAGCTCTAGGTTTGTCGTTAAAGTAAAAGATGCCCTTGGAGAAAATGTTGGTCAAAATTCTAGATAAAACAGTCATTTGGTTGTCAATGATGGTATTTAGCAACCTTGGAAGTTTCAGTGCAAGCGGATAAAGATAAGTTGCACTTTTAGTGTATAGATGATTCAACTCTCGGTTATTGAAAAATATGGAATGGTTTATTTGCTGCGTGAACGAAAGAACTTTGCAGACGTTACTCAAACCTTGTTTGATGTACCTTATGTAAAGTGGCAGTATACCGGCTTCATAGTGAAGTCTTGCTAATAGGGTAGTCCTGAACGCACCGAATTCCAGCATTGTGCACGCTTTCTAGCTTCTTCAAGTGAGAAGCACTAGCAGTGTACACAATGATAGCACAAAAGTCTATCCTGAATAGAACCAGACTGACGTAAAGTTGCAGCTGAGAGTCTCTATCGGTTCCCCGTTTTGTGGAGTCAATACACTTGATAGCCTTTAATGACATTCGGCTCTGCGCAGAAACAGTGTTGATTTGCCTCAACCATAGAAGACGACGGTCAAAATTATGCCCAGAAACTTCACTTTATCCACTATCCGCACTGGTCTATCGTAAAGCGATACAACAGGCCAGTTGTGTGCTTAACGTAGTCAACCGAAGTCAATAGCGCAGGTTTTCTCCACAGAAAAACGAATAAAACGGTTGGATGCACCTAAAGAAACTAAGTCAACAGCCTGCTGTAATCTCTCCTGACATAGAACTGGGATGAAGTGAAGATCGTGAGGTCATCTATATATAGCCAATAATCAACAGTATTTGGCAGGTTGGACACAATGTCATTTATTGCAATCAAAAATAACGTTACATTTATGGAAGAGCCTTGGGGAATCCCGATTTGCAACTGTCGTAAAGAAGAGAATGTTTGTCGAACTCGAACTCTAAATGAACGGTTCGAAAGAAAGTTTTCTACAAATTGAGGCAGATGGCTTCGTAGACCCCAGTTGTGCAATTTTCGTAGAATTCCGTATCTCCAGGTCATGCCAGAAGCTTTATCTAGATCAAAAAACATTGCAACCAGATGGTTGCGTTTTAAGATGCTAGATTGCATAGCGTTCGTCAGATACACATAGATGTCAGTAGTGGAGTGGTGCTGGCGAGATCCACATTAATGTTGGTTGATGATATTGTGGAATTCTAGAAACTAGCTTAGTCGAAAATTGATCATACCTTCATATAACTTTGACAGATGACATGTCAAAGATATTGGATGGTAGCTTGATGCAGAAGACACATGTTTGCCCTTCTTGTGTATCGGCACAATAAACGCTTTGCGCCCGATGTCAGGATAGACTTTTTCAATCCAAATCTGGTTTAGAAATTCCACTATTCTAAGTTTAAGTATGCTGTGTAAATGACGATACATTGCGTAAGCAAAATCATTATACCCAACAAAAGTTTTGGCTGTGTGACTCACAAAGGAAAGCCACGTAGGTGGGGTCACCGATTTGGCTGAAATTATGTCAGATGGTAGGTGCCGCAAGAAAAATGATTGACAAATTTGGCCGTTTTATGCACATCTCAAGAAATTTCGAGAAAATCGCGTTCGAAGTTTTCAAATCATGTTTTGTATTAAAAAAACTGATGCTATTACAAGCGGCGCATTGGCGCAGTGGATAGCAAGCTCGCATATGGGCAGAGTGGTCGGAAATTTCATTCCCCACTCCTCAGGTTTTTTTCTCTGTATGACTTTTTTTCTATTGTAAATAAAATATAAAATATCATAAAATTGGATAATACATAAAGGTTTCCTGCAATGAGAGCAGCAGGTTTTCTTTATAAATCTATTCCTCAGGAATCACAGAAACATTAATATTTTCTAACACCATATTCATTTCAATGAAAATAAATTTTTAAATTTAGGTATTGCATGCACTTGGCGAGAAAGAACTTATTATGGTGGCGCTTTTCTTTGTATTATTTTGTTTATAGTGGCGCTTTAGAGTCCAAAAATTTAATAAAAGAGAATAAAAACAGCAGGAATAATTAAATTTAAAATATTTTCTATTATATAAGTTTCAAAAATATTATAAAATTTATCAAATTTTATAATATATGAGCAATAAAAAAATCAAAAAAAAATTATACAGGAGAAAAAAGGGACGGACCGGAGACTCGATCTCCCAACCATTGAGCTCGTATGCCAGTCCATTTCATTTTCAACGTTCTTTATTATTTTTGTTATATTACAATAATTACTTAAAACTAAAGAGGAAACAACATGGCTGGTTTTATCAGAGCTCCTAATCACAAGGGTAGTGTATGTCTGTTTATGAGTGTCATTGCGTTGTGTGCTTGAACAATGTGTAATTGTATTGTTATAATTTTTATTTTACATTGGTGTGTTGGAATTTCGTTTTGTGGGAAAGGAGGGATCAAAAACCCATTTTATTATGTACAGTGTATGAAAGAAAAGAAAAAGTTTTTTTTAAAACTTATTATACAACTTAACTAATTTAAGATTAACATGTTTTGATGATTGGGGTGATGGATGGTACATTTTGGTGTGTGAGATTATGTTTTGTCTTGTGTTATGTTATGTTGTGCGGGTGTGTTAACAATGTACGGTGTTGTTGTGTATGTAAATGTTAGGTGTTCTGTTCATGGAACTCCTTTTGAAATTTGGGTAGATCTTGGTATGGCAACTTGTGTTTGAATTTACGTGTGGTGTAGATGTCGCGAGCTTGTGTGGTGTTTTTAATTAGTGTGTTGGAGTTTGTTTGTGTGTTTTAATAGAGTTTTTGTGATGTGTCTTGTATGTATTATCTGATGAACGGTATGTTAGTGTCTTCGTGTAATTGTGTTATTCGGGTGTGTCTATCAGAGCTGATGGCCAGGCGAAGACATTTTTTTGGAGGCGTTGCAAGAGTAATGTGGTGGTGACCGGTGCGGTACACCAGACTGGTGTCGCGTAAGTGACGATAGGGCGAATGATCGCGGTGTAGAAGAGTATTTAATTTTTAATGGAGAGTGAGCTATTTTTGATGAGTAGAGGATAAAGGTTGGACAGGACGGCGTGTGCTTTCGTTAGTGCGTGTTTAATGTGTTGGCCGTGTTTAAGTGTTCTGTATAGATGTATACCTGAATATTTTACTGTGTTCGTGGGTGTAATGTTTTGTGAGTGTATTTTAAGTGTTGTGAATAATGTGTTGTTTGTGAATTTACGTGTGAAGACGATGGTTTCGGTTTTGTTTGTGTTTATGTTTATTTTCCATGTTTTCCAGTATTGTTCTAGGATATTTATGTGTATTTGTGTTTGTTTTAAGGCTATTTGTGCGTTAAAAGAGTGTGTGTAGATTGCGGTGTCGTCTGCATATTGTGCGATGCGTGTGTTCGAGAAGGTGGAGTTGTCGGTGATGTAAAGGTTGCATAGTTTTGGACCAAGTACGCTGTCTTGGGGAATACCTGCTACTACAGGCTTAGGGGTTGATTGTGTGGGGTTAGTTTTGGTTGAAAAGAATCGGTTTCTGAGATATGAGAAAGTTAGTTTGATTAAAGTAGGAGAAAATTGGAAGGATATGAGTTTGGCCATGAGCCCTACTGTCAAGACCGTGTCGAAGGGTTTTTCTATGTTCAGTAGGTTCATGACCGTGACTTTGTGCTTGTTGAATTGAGTCGCGATATCGGTTGCTATTCTGCACACCTGGTGCACCGTGCAATGTCTGGCTCGAAAGCCAAACTGGTGGTCAGGTGTGAGATGTAGTCCTGTGTCGATAACGTCGACTCGAGAAAGGATGATTTTTTCGGTGAGCTTTGAGAGGGTATTTAAAAGGCTGATGGGGCGGTAGCTCGAAGGTAGGTGGGGAACTTTGCTCGGTTTTAGGATTGGATGTACTGTAGCAGTTTTCCAGGCAGCTGGGATGTGGTGCAGTTTGATAATGGCGTTCATTATGTAATGGAGTTGGATAATGGATTTCCTTGACAGGTTTTTAAGGATAAAGTTTTCTATTAGGTCTGTGCCAGGAGTTTTGCGGTTGGGTAGGGTTCTGATTAGTTTGGTTAGTTTGGATGGGGTGGTAGGGAGTCTGGCAAGCGTTTTAGCGTCAGTGTGGTACGGGGTATTTAAGTATTGTAGTGTGTCTAGTGTGATTTTATCTTGTGTGGGTGTATTTGGGGTGTGTGTTACGTGTATTTTTTCAAAGGTATTAGCTATCATATCCGATTTTTGTTCGTCTGTGATGCCTATGTTATTGTTATCTGTGAACGTTGGTTTTGTGGTGTACGCTTTTTTAAGTGTTTTAGTTAGCTTCCAGAGGGAGTTATCGTTGGGGTTGAGGGCGGCAAGTTTAAGGGACCAAGTAGTGTTTTTGTGTGTTTTTATTTAATGTTTAATTTGTGTTTTTAATGAAGTTAACTGTGTTTGGTATGCGTGTATGTGTGTCCTCTGCCATAGTCTTCTGGTGTGGTTGCGTTGTTGAATTAATTGTGTTATATGTGGTGGAAGAATAAGTTTGTGCGGATTGATTTTGAATTTTTGCGTGTGTTTTTGTTTTGCTACATTTATAGCGTTTCTGCATTGGTCTATTTGTGTGTCGATGTCTCGTGTTGTGTGTATGTGATTGTTTATGGGGATGATCGTGTCGAGTGTTTTTCGGAAGTGCGCCCAGTTTGTGTGTTTGTATGATGTGATGGTTTTGGTAGTATGTTCTGTGTTGCGGTTGGTTAAGTAGAATAGACTGGGATTATGATCTGAGTTAAGCTCGGGAAGTGATATAAGGTCAGTGATGTTTTGGACGTTTTTATTTATGATGATATCTATTATGGACGGCGTACATCCGTTTGCTGGGTAATGTGTGGGTGTGTTAGGGCTAAGTATGATTGTGACGTATGTGTTTATATATATTTTTGAGTGTGAGGCCATTAGTGTTTTTAGTGGCAACCCCAGTCCGTGTGTCGCGCGTTAAGGTCACCAATCACTAGTGTTTTGTTTTTATGTAATAGTGTTGTGAGGTCTGCGCGTGTCATGTTCTTTAGTGGTTTGTTGTAGGCAGCGTAGATTATTGTGTTGTCTTCGAGTGTTATGTTGAATGTTTCGAGTGTAGTTTGAGGGTTTGGTATTAGTGTGTGTGGTGTGTTGTGTTAAACTAGGATGGCAACGCCTCCCGAGGTGGTTGGGCCCTGGTGTGGTCGGTCAGCTCTGTAGATTGTGTATTTGTGTATTTTAAATTTGTGTGAGGCATTAAGTTATGTTTCATTAATTAGACAGGTGTGTATGTTATGTGTTTGGAGAAAATGTGTAAGTTCACCTCCCTTACCCATAACTCCATTAGCGTTTCATGAATAGATGTTAAGTGTTGTTTTCTGTTTAAATGTTGTATGTGTGTACATTTTGGGCGAAACTTAAAAATATTGTGAAGTGTTCATTGCTGGAGTTGGCTTTTGCCAGTGCCTTATTCAGGTCTTTTATGGCTGCCAGCATGTTTTTTTAATTTATCGTGGCATTTAATTTAGCCATCTCGGCAAACAATTCTGTAATGTCGTCTAAGTGTTGTGGTGTTTCTTGTTGTTGCTGTAGTTTTTGTTGTTGTTGATGTTTTGGTTCTTGTTGGGGCTTGAGTAGAAATTGTTTAGGGATAGGAAGGAGGGAAAAATCAGTTTTTGACGGGAGGGTTTTTAGGATGGTTTGGTTTTTCTAGTGATTTCTGGGAGTTGGTGCATCGGTATATATGGGAGGTGGGTTAGGTTTTTCGGGCTTGTTGGTTTCTATTTGACATAGTTTGAGGAGGTAGGTGAGACATTCAATGAAATTGGCTGGGTGCGGGCCTGCACAATTTGCACAAGTCGCTGGAGTGTCTCTTGATTTGACGCACGTTTGGGTCAGGTGGCCCTGTGCACATTTTAAACATTTTGGGCGGAGTCTACAGTTAGCTGTAGCATGGTCCCACTGTTGGCAGCGATGGCATTGAATGATTGTCTTTTATTTATGTGTCGCTCCCACTCTACCTTGATGTGGAATATGTATTTGGTGTGAGAGTTGGTGTTTAGGTGTTTGAGTGTGTGTGAGTTGCTTGTTGTGATTAGGTAGAGGGGGCGTTTGGTATTGCGCATGCGGAAGGTCGAGATGGCTTCAACACCAAGTCTGCGTAGCTCTTCCAGCAGCTCAGCTGGTTCTGGGGCAGAATCGAGGCCTCTTGGCACGAATGCATGTGTCTTAGTCTGTGTATTAGAGTATGTGTAGTACTGGAAGTTATTGTTCTGGTTCAAATCTTGTATTAGTTTTTGTCTGTCTGTCTCTTTGTGTATGTATATGTTAGTATTATCGTTGGTGTATTTGATATGGTAGTCATTGTTGGCGAATTTTTTAATAAATGAAATGAGGGGCTGCTGGTATGATTATGGGCGGCGGGGGTCGTAGTTTTTTCATTTGTTCTTTCGCAGGTTCATCATCTTCTGTATCGGAGTCGTCATTGTTGGTTAGTATGTGGAATTTATTTGTCATCTGTGTGGGTAGGGTGGTTTTCGTAAGGGGTCTTGCTGTTTGCCTTGGAATCTTCAAGGTGCGAGCATCCGTTGCTGCTTCCTCCCTTGGGCGTACTTGTTCCTTAGAGGCAAAAATTTTATCTTTCCCGACGCTTTAATTGTTCTTCACACTTGTGGTTGGGGTTGAATTTGGGGTGGCGCGGCCTTGTAGCTTAGAGGGATCGTCCTCCTCCATCGGTACGATGGTCTCCTCGCTCGATTCGAGGTCTTTTTGTGGAAATGGTTCCTGGTTAGAAAAGTTGAATGAGCCTGGGCGACTCTCGAGCGATGGCGATGGGGTTGGTGAGTCCACAATGGTGAAGTCAGTAGGGTTGAAATAGAAGTTTGTCTTAATGTCTTTTGGTTTAAGAACCAAAATTGGTTCAAAACACAGTTTTTGTGTCGTTTAACTCAGTGGTAGTTCGATTTGTTTGTTAAAAACAAACTGAAACCTTACTATTCTTTTTTATGACAATTATAATAATAATTGTAAATTATTCTTCTCTGCACATATTGCTGGTAGATAAATACGACTGCACTGTATGAAGCTAAGACTCCGACAGTACGCCAGCTCGCTATCCACTACGCTTGTAATGGCGTCATTTTTTTTCTACAAAACATGATGTGAAAACTTTGAATTTTCTTGACAAGTGCATAAAACTACAAAATTTCTATTATATTTTTGCGTCACCTATCAACTGACAAAATTTCAGCCAAATCGGTGAACCCAAGTACGTGGCGTCCCCTTGTCAGTGCAAATTCAAATTCTGCTACAGTGAATATTGAACTATGACTCAAAATTATAACACTCAAAGCTTAGAGGAACCTCTTAAGCCGCTTTTGAGCGCAGAAAATGGAGCGAGTAATTATCCGAGTGACTAACGAACTCAAACTGGTTTGCCAAAATATCAAAAATATCGTCTCTGACAGTGTGTACCTGGCCATTGACCTGGAGCATTGGCATATGGTAACATATTTTGTAACTATTCATATTCCTGATTATCTTCCATAGCAAAAATTGGTCGAAATCAGAACCACTAGAAGAAACAAATCCGCGCTGAGACTCAGTTTTAGGCAATTTTAGGAATTGAACCCCTGGATTACGCATGGGCTTTTTTAAAAGCAATTTGGTTTAAATGTGTCGGATTTCTCCGATACCCTTTAACTGCACGTATTGTAGCACTTATAGCGGAAGCAACGTGTTCATTTCACCAAGAAGCAGACTTCTTTTTGAGACAAGCAGAGGACTTCGGATTTGATAACGCAGCGGAATGCAGAATAGAATCGTTTAGATGTTGCAGCTTGAAATTTAAATCTGTTGACGATTCGAGAAACATAAATTGTTGGCGAAGAATTGCCAATCAAACTGATCAAATAACCATCTTCGTGCTGTTTTTTGCGCAACAGAAACTGTATATGAGAGAAACGACACAAGATTGAGAAAGTGGTCAACTACCTGCCACCGAAAATGGGCAGCTAGAGTAGGGTAGAGAAAGGCAAGTCGATTGCCAAAAAACTTCTTTATCTCATGTTCATGAACGTGGCTGGGCCAGTGTTGAGAATCGTGACATCGTTGCTGTCCAAGAAGCTTTCGACAATTCGACAGCGAGCATCTGTGCTTACAGAACCCCAGAATATGTTATGTGAATTAATGTCTCCGACAAAGATGTAGGGAGTCGAAAGTTTTCGTACTATATCCTAGAGGTCATTTAGGTTCCAGTTACCATCTGGAAGGTAGACGTTGCAAATTGTAATTCTCCTAGGTAAGAATACCTGGAATGCAAGTGCTTGTAACCTTGATGTTTTGTTACAATCTTTGTGTGGAATAGAAGATTCAAGTACAATTGCAACGCTACCATGAGCACGTGCAACAGTGTCAACATCTCTGCGGAAGATTTTATATCCCCACATGTTGAAAACTTCGAGAGATTTCAATTGACTCTTTTGGATGCATATTACTCTGGGGTTATGATCAGCCATTAATCGCTTTAAAGCAGCTAGGTGGTTGACGATTCCATTACAGTTCCATTAAATGATGAACGAATAAGACATAACAAATGAATATAAAAAAGAAAAGTAAATTTCAGAAGGAGAAGGCTGACTTTATAAGTAAACTCGAAACGTGTTACGCTTTCGGGTTCTTCTTGCTGCCGTTAGTCCAATACGCCAATCTTTGGGTTAACGAGCAGTTTTAATCGTCTCATTGTCAATCAACATAGCGCTTGACCTTTACCCGGAGAGAGAAACATTTGTAGCCTGCCCTGGCAGAACAGGAGCTGGAGATGGCATTAAATTAGAAGAAAGCACGTTATTGTGCGATTGGGTTGTACCTGGAAAAACAGGTAATGACAAGACAGGAGGAGACGCTTTTGAAGTAAAGCTAGTTGTTGCACAAGTTTTAGAAGGAACGGCGCTAATGTTAGCGCCCATATTACTATAGATCGCCTTCATTATCATTTATTTGATAAAAGATAAAAGAAGAACAGCAATTTCGTTTACAGAGGTAGGAGAAATAGCACGTTTAGCTGCACAGACCTTGGCAAAGCTCTGTTCCGGAACTGCAGAGTTTTTATGTACAAAACCTCTAGATTCAGGAAAGCTACAGCTGTTTAGAGTTTTGTATTTCATGATAGCATACTCTTCTTTCTATTTTGAACAGTTTTTAGACAAGAAGAGATGCCCTTCACCACAATTAACGCTCTTTACCTGATCGGTACCACGCTGTTCTTCGTGGGGTGCTTTTCCACATATACAAATTTTTTTATCCTTGCATCTTTTTGAACAATAACCGAACATTTGGAAATTGAAGCATCGCATCGGGTTGGGAATGTAAGGCCAAACAGGCAAACTATACATTGCTACCCGGATTTTAGATGACAACTAATGCAACGAGAAAGAAACAATAATGGACGCAGTATCCTCCACTACGCCTTTGACCTTGTGGGTAATCCGCCTAACCTCGGTAACATCCTGTGCTTTTAACTCTGAGCAAAGCTCATCAGTTGTGCAGTTTAATAAATCGCGACACGTAAACACTCTTTTCACGGTATTGAGGGTCGAGTGAGGGGACACTTCAACAAGAATATCAGAAAATTCATTGATTTTCAGCAACCGAGTTGCTTGCTTAACAGATTTTGTTTCTACCAAATGACCTTCTTCAACATTCTTAAAAGACTGCACCTCGCCAAACAAACTTTACATTTGCTTATTGATTAAAAACGGGCTGACCTTGAAAAAATCAGTTCCGTTTATTTTTGCTGACCAGAAACCGAGGACTTGAATCCACCGTCAACTGGCATCACTCGCTACTTTTTTTCAGAGTTTAAATTAACGGAGGGTTTGCCCCATTCGTCAAACACCCCGTCTGCCAACGCTGACAGTTAAAAAAGAAAATTAAAAAACAAACGTGATTCAAAGAAACGTAGCCGAAACTACGAAGAAAAAACGTAAATCCGAATAAATTATGACGAGAATCGACCTAAATAACACATAAAACACGAACCTAACACAAGCAAACAAGAAAAAACCACAGTTTAAGCTAAAAGCGGTTCCCATAACACGCTACTCCTCATATTTCCTTACATCCTGTATATCATAATGTTATAACTTTTATGTTTTAGTTTTCAAGATAGTTAGTTGCATTTTAGAGATTGAAGTATCTACTTGTATTTTGTTTTCACTACTCGTGAAAATAAATTTTTTTAGTATTCCTTAAACACATTTACCTAACTGGCTCAGTCGGAAGGATTCCCAGATGATTTAACGAGTGCAATAAATTTCGAAATATCTCGTCTCGTTTTTGCGACTTACTTTGAATCACAACGAAGTGTCGCGAGACTCTATAACCCACGATCGCATATCGTGCAAGAAGAGATCTCCCGAAGGCTTTGCTGTATACAGAGCTCCAGAAGTCGACAAGAGTCCAAGATGACTTAGGAGTCGAAACTCATGGATAAATTTATATATGTCCTGGAAGTACGTTTGTCCTTCAGTGATATCACTCAATCAGAATCAGAATAAGATACGGATACAGAATCAGTTGTTTTCCTGCAACTCACCCATTTCTAACCCAACTGGAAACGATTCCAATTTTTATGTTTTGATAAAATAAATTAATAACTTAAATATAAACGAAAAAAGAACCACCGCAAACCTAAGAAAGGAATTTGTAGGTATTATCTCCGACTTTTTCGCAGATTCAAAAATATTACCGCGATTCATAGAATTTTGCGAAAATAAATTGAATAAGTTTTATAACACGACAGACGACAGTGACATTCAGAATGAATAGCTGATGTCCACCATATTCTCAAAAAGCAAAGACGAAGACGCCATAAACATAGCCAGTTCCACCATTCGCTCCTGGGTCTACGCTAAACTTGCCCTTATTAATTCTAATCCAGATAACAAAGATTGTTACACCCTTGGAATTGAATCAGCAGAACTAAAACAAGGTAGCGAGTCTCGTTTTGACTATAACAATGAAATACAAGACTTATTGAAATTGCAAATTTCTTACGTCGCCATAAATAAATCTACCGAAGCTTTAGTATTAGTTAAATATTTCAGACAGGTTGTTTTACGAATATCACTGAAAGGTTTAAAGGACCCACTAGGCACACGCATGCGCTCCAGAGAATCCTTCTGATATGAACGAGGCATTAATCATGCAATGGAAAGTTATTCACGCACCCGAAAACCAAAACAATTAAAGTATATTAACACGCAAACCAGGCATTTTCAACCACAAACAAGACAACGTAAATTTCCCCAAGTAACGTATCGACATCCCACGTGTCCTAATAATCAAGCAAATAAACCTTATTTCCAAACTCAGTTTTCCAAGATAAATGTTTCTAAACCCAATCCTAATGCAAGATTTTCAAATCCTACCCCTATGAGTACAATTACTCGAGACATTTATACCAAGACCAGGCCCCTCAGGCTACAACTCGAAGTCAACAATTTCCATAACGGCAATACCCCCAAAGACAAACAAGACCTAACTTTCTAAGCGAAGAATTACATAGTACGGAAATTAGCGAAATTACAAACGAACCATCCTGCGATGATGACAGTGATGCGATCATTGACTAACCCGAATCTGAACATGAAAATTACGAGTATGAGGAAACCGACTCAAGCAATGTTTTAGGGCTTCTTGCCGCGGAAAAGAAATCGAATTAATGAATCTAACCCATAGTCAAAACGAACTACCATTTATTATTGACCCGGAAAATAAACTAAAAGTATTAATCGACACAGCTAGCACACGTTCATTTATCAATTACTAATGCGCACGGCACATCAGTAGAAACATTTAGTTTAATTTTACCATGTTCAAAATTATTTAAGAAACCTATTGTCATGATTAAATACCATCTTTCAACATATAACTAGGACTCGACAACTTAAAATTAGTAGTGGCAATCATCGACTTGACACGCGACAAGACAATAACACCGACATTTGAGATAAAAATCAACTATTTCCAACTAACAACACGATCTCACTATGCAGAGATTAAATCGAATTCCGAAAAAATCATAAAGTTTTATGATAACCGCATAAAAAATGGCGAAATATTTGTTTCATAAACTCATATCGATAATCTCATAGTACCAGAAAGTATCGCTAAAATTCATGATAATTTCTTTTACTTTACAATCTTGATTCCAACCGATTCGGAAATCGTCATAAATACCAAAAATACCATTAGAACATTTCTAAATTAATAACATTAATTTCAGTAACCTTAATTCTCAAACTTGCTTTAATATGTCATAAATCAGAACTGAACACATGAATTCGGAAGAAAAATTAGCTATTAAAATATTAATTAAAGAATACGATGATATTTTTAATGCCAAAGGCAAACCTTTATCAGCCAATAACGAGGTCAAATACCAAGTACGAACCACAGTTGTGATACCTATTTACACAAAGACATAGAGATACCCGGAAATACATAGATTAGAAGTACGAGAACATTCACAAAATGTTGAAACATAATATTATCAGGCCCTCGCATTCACCGTGGTCCTCTCCCGTATGGATAGTCACAAAAAAATTATATGCGTCCGGACCGAAAAACTGCCGAATGGTTATGGATTACCGTAAGCTCCATTAAAAAACCATCGCCGACCAATATCCCATTAGCAACATAAACGCACTTTTAGACAATCTAGGAAAATGTCAATACTTTTCAACTTTAAATCTTGCATCTGGTTTCCATCAGATAGAAAAAAATAAAAACGACATCTAAAAGACCGCCTTTTCAACCTAAAATGGACATTATGATCTTTTAAGAATGCCATTACGTTTAACTAACGCCCTCGCCACCTTTCAACGTGTAATGAACAATGTTTTAAGAAATTAACTAAATATCATCCACCTCGTCTATTTAGATGGCGTCATTATTTGTAGCACTGGCTTACAAGAACATGTTGAAAGTTTGCGAGCTGTATTTGATATACTTAAAAGAGCTACTTTAAAAATTAAGATGGACAAATCAGAGTTGTTACGTAAGGAGGTAGCGTATCTAGGTCATGTGGTAACAACTGAAGGAGGCAAGCCTAATCCAGATAAAACATCGGCAATAAAAAATGATCCAATTTTTTGAACCACAGATAACCACAGAACACATAAAAGGTTTCGTTGGCCTATTTGGTTACTACAGAAAATTCATTCAAAATTTTACTAACATCACCAAACCCCTTACTTCATGTCTAAAGAAAGGAGCAAAAATATAAATTACAGATCCCGAGTACGTGACATGTTTCGATACATGCTAAATCTTCCTAATTAACAAACCAATCCTCCAATATCCTGATTTCACGAGATCATTCAACCTTACGACCGATGCTGGTAACTAAGCAATTAGTTCTGTAATAACACAAGGACCAATTAACCCAGATATACCCATTGCCTGTGCAATTAGAACACTTAATGATTCCGAGCAGAACTATTCCACTATCGAAAAAGAGTTACATGATCAAAATTCACACTTATTAGAATAACGAATTTCCACTGGAACCAACTTTCGAACATATGTTAGAATTGTAGCAGTCGCGGCTAAACATCGATAACAAAGGAATAGCATTTCGCAGCATGCGAAATGTCCTTCATAGATAAATAAAAATGTAAAATTAGTTTCACCAGCTAGAGAAACTTTTAACTATTGTAGTCTGTGAAGCAAGTCATAAAAGATTTTAAACGTTAAATAAATATATATATATAAATGGTTTTATGAGTACCAATATTCCGGGAAGGTTTGGAGTTATTTTAAAGTTCTTTGGTTGTTATTTTCTTTTCTCTACTCTAGCTGTAAGTAGCCTTGGAATAAACAACCCTAAGAAGGTCACTCACTTCTAGGTTGTGGGAGGTACACGATATTTCACCCACCAATAGTAGAAGTAAACTTTAAGCGAGAATTTGATAAACCAATGAAAAATGTTAAAAACAGATAGTTTGAGTAACCCAAAATTGTAAGGGATAAATTTTACCCTTGGCTGAAACAGATTATTCTTGGCAGTGAAGTTTGAGCTCTTCAAGCAACAAGTTGTACGCTTAAAGTCGATAGTTAAAAGTGGTTTAGCTAATATTAATTAACTTGAAATTGTAATTGTTTCCTTAGTAAAAAGTGTATTGTAAAGTGCGAAATGTACAGTAAGTAACTTTTAAGTGTATTAATAAATAGAACCAATTTTATATGCCAAAATCGAATCGTATATTATTAAAGAATTAATCTTTCGCCCAACCAAGTCCTGCATTTGTCATTGTGTGAATTCAGTTAAATAATTATAACAACGTGTCTCAACGAGTTGCTATCTTCAATAGTAACTCGAATAAACTCTTACCATTAAGAGAAGAAGAGAAACTTGTAAAATTTAAATTGTTATAACTGGTGGCAGCTAATACGGATACGAATTCAAATCAGTGTTCTAATACAAATAAATATTCAAAATGCCTGACCAATACAATACTGGAATTGCCGCGGATGCTATGGCTTCAATTACCGGTGTAATAAATAAAATTCCAAAATTTACGGGAAGCAAAGATGACGTTACAATTAAAGAATTTTTAAGTCAAGTAGAGAAAGTTAGTAAAATTGGAAATTGGACCGTTCCAAATACCATCGAAATAGCTAAGATTTGTATGTCTGGTGAGGCAAGGGTTTTTGTTGAATCTCACCCAGATACAAAAGACACGCATTTATGGGAAACATTTCGTAAACATTTATTAGAAAGATTTGCACCCAAAGATACACATGCACTTATTGCTAAAGAATTTCATCGGTGTATTCAGAGAACCGGCGAAAGTATTATTGAATACACAACTAGATTGCGATGTATCGGCTATCAATTATATAATCCTGCATCCACTCAGGCAGAAAAACTATTAATAGAAAAAATATTAGATCAACGTCTGTTAGATCAATTTCTGGAAGGTCTACTACCCTCTTTTCGTCGAACTGTACTTTTAAGTAATCCAGAAACACTCAAAGATGCAATTAGTGTCGCAACTAAAATTGAAAATGTTGAAAAACAATTAGGAACATCTGAAGTAGATAAATATAAGTATGATCAAAATGATATAGTCGCAGCAGTTATTCAAAAGTTATCCCAACCGTCGCAAAATAGAGTCAATCACCAAAGTTTTAATCCCCAGCAAAATTATACCCATGTAAATCAACATGAGCAATTCAGTAATTATCAGCCTATGCAAAATAACTTTTCAAATCAAAATTCATTTCAGATGCCCGGTAATATGTTTCAAAATGCTTCTGGTAGTCAGTTCAGCAATCAAAATCCGCAAAATATGTCGTATCAAAATTATCAACATTCGGGAAACCAGTTTAATAATCAGAATTTACAAAATCAATCAAATCAGAATGGATATCAAAATACAAATTTTAGAAATTTTAATAATCGCCAGAACCATAATGTTCCGAGACATGTAAACCGAATATATAACAACCCAAATGCTTCAACTACGCAACCACGGTTATACAATAATAATTCAAATAGATATAATAGGCAACCAAATAATATGTACAAAGACAAAATGTGTTTTAACTGTGAAAGAATGGGACATATTGAACGCTGGTGTCCAGAAAATAATGTTGCGTCGCAAACAAATGCGTCAGTGATAACCTGCACGCGTTGTAATAAAATTGGTCATAATAGATCAAACTGTCGTGTTAAAATTACCCATACTCAAAATGCGAGTCCTTTAAACTACAACCAGTCGTCGGTTGTAGCCCAAAATCCGACGGCTTAATTAATATTGATGTAACACGAGATATAGTACCGGCGATTCCAGATAACAAAACAGGAAATAAAGTTAATTTTGTAATCGATAATAATTTAGTAGATTTTTTATTAGATACCGGTGCTAGTATTAGTATTGTAAAGAAATGTGTTTTAAAAGGGCAAAAGATAATTCCTGTAAGTAAAAATCGATTAATAGTTGGCATATCAGGACAAGCGCTTCCTGTAATTGGTAGCGCAAATATAGAAATTGTTTTTAAATGTAGCAAAATAAGTCATAATTTTATAGTATGTGAAGATAATTTACCTCTATCCACCAGTGGGTTATTAGGATTAGATTTTTTGAGAAAATATGGCGCGGAAATCAGTTATCTTCATAATAATCTTACATTAGGAAGTGAGTCTTTTCAGATAGCTACAGTTACAGCAGGTAATGTTCCGGAAAAGAAGGAACCATCGAAGAATTTTCTTGAAAAAATAGTTTCTGCATCGCACGTTGAAAACCAATCAACACTGTCTGTGTCTGGTTCAACGTCATGTTCGGAAGTACTAAATGAAGAAGAAATAAGCAAAACGAGCACTGTAAATCATGCGCTATTTGGTTCAGCGCGTCGTACAGCCGTTCATCAGAACAAGAAATTTGTGGACACGCAGTTAAGCGTAGTACGTACAAGTGTTGTTTTAGAAATTCCGCCTAGAAGTGAAGCATTCTGCTTTGGAGTTAGAGAAATCTCGCAAGAAGAATCCGGGTTTGTTTTAATCGAACCAGTCGAGATACTCGTACACGGGGTAATATCAGCACGAATCCTAGCACGGAATACTAAGTTTATTCCAATAAGGTTATTAAATGTAACCCAAAAATCATTACTAATACCAAGCAAGACAATTATTGGTTTCGACATCCGAGTAACGGAAGATGAAATAGCGAAATATTCTGATAAAATTATGAACATTAAAACATCATCATACGGAGAACTATTCGATATAAAACATTTGAAACCTACTGACCAAATTCGCCTAACAAATTGTCTGAAGGAATATGAGGATATATTCATGTTTTCGGGTATAAAACTAGGATGTACCTCCAAAATTGAACACCGAATAATTACCGAAGACGTACATCCAATAGCCAAAGTTCCGTACCGAGTACCACATGCACAAAAGGAAATCCTAAGCAGTAAAATAAACGAGTTGCTGAACGATGGAATTATTGAGGAATCCGATTCACCTTGGTCAGCGCCAGTAGTCCTCGTAAATCGCGCTATGTCAGATGGTAGCACGAAGGTAAGATTGTGTATTGATTTCAGAGCTCTCAATAAAGTTACAAGAAAAGACTTCATGCCATTACCTAATCTTCAAGAGACTCTTGAGCAATTGGGCAATGCTACATTATTCACGACCTTGGATTTGGCAAGCGGATACCATCAAGTTTCAGTAGCGGAACAAGACCGAGAGAAAACCGGATTCAGTACTCCTTGGGGTCACTACCACTGGAATCGTATGCCGTTTGGTTTATGCAACGCACCAAGTACATTTCAACGGCTGATGAACTGTATTCTTAGTGGACTAACAGGAGAACAATGCTATGTGTACCTAGATGACATCATAATATTTAGCCGGAATGATGTTAACGAGCATTTAAAAAAATTAAGGAATGTTTTCGATAGATTACGTAAACATAATTTAAAATTAAAACCAGATAAATGTAAATTCATCAAATCCGAAACCACGTATCTGGGTCATATTATCTCAGGAGAAGGTGTAAAACCTGATCCAGGAAAAATCGCAGCTCTTCAAAAATATCCGATTCCAAAATCAGTGAGAGACATTCGAGCGTTTATCGGGTTAGTTGGTTTCTACAGAAGATTTATTCATAGATTTTCTGAAATAGCAAAACCGCTTACTATGCTAACACAAAAGGACCAATCGTTTGTGTGGAACGCAGAACAGCAAGAAGCGTTCGATACACTACGTCAACATATCTGTAAGAGCCCTGTTTTGAAATATCCTAACTTTAATGAAACTTTCTTCTTAGCTACCGATGCTTCGGAAAGTGCACTGGGAGCCGTATTGAGTCAGAGAATTGATGGTCATGAACATCCAATAGCTTACGCCAGCAGAACACTCAATAATGCTGAAACCAAATACAGTACCACCGAGAGAGAGTGTTTGGGTATCATTTGGGCCGTAAAATATTTTCGATGTTATCTTTATGGTAAGAAGTTCATTATCTTAACCGATCATAAACCTCTCAAATGGCTGATGAAGATAAAAGACCCAAGCAGTCGCCTTTCTCGTTGGGCGTTAACGATAGCCGAACATGACTTTGAAATCATACATAGACCCGGAAAAGAAAATGCAAATGCTGATGCGCTATCTCGGATCACCGTTGGACATATTGATGAGATCGAACCCATTTGGGATCGCGAGCAAATAAAAGCAGCTCAGCAGCAAGATCCAGAACTGATCAAACTGTTAAACAAAACAAACAACGGAGACCAAGGTAATGAATTTTTTTTTGATAACGACGGCTTATTGTACAAGTTAAGGTCACTGGATGAGCGTGAAGATCGACTATGCGCACCATCTTTGATGATTAACAGAATTATGAAGATGTACCATGATTTACCACAAGCTGCACATCAAGGATTCGAGAAAACATTATCCAGCATTAAACGGCAGTTCTACTGGAAGAACATGTCTACAGCCATCAAAACCTACTGCCAGGAATGCAAATCTTGTAATCAGCGAAAAACATCTCCTCATCTACGGCCAGCACCACTTCAACGATTCCCAGAGGTCCTCAAACCTTTTGAAAGAACGTCAATGGACATAGTTGGACCTTTTGTTCGTAGTAGCCAAGGTAATCGCTATATTCTTACATTTCAAGATGCATTTTCACGATACCCGGAGGCGATTGCTCTACCCGACCAGAAGGCTGAAACGGTAGCAAAAGCATTCGTGACGGAAATTATAGCTCGACACGGGGTTCCACGACAACTTCTCACTGACAAGGGAAGTAATTTTCTATCGGATATGTTTGCTCAAGTATGTAAGTCATTACATATACGAAAATTACAAACTACCGCGTATCATCCGATGTGCAACGGACGTTTGGAACGCTTTCATCGAACACTGAAAGATTGTCTCTCACATTATGTACAAAAAGATCAGTCAGATTGGGATCAATGGCTGCCGTATGTACTCATGGCGTTGAGAAGCTCTACTCATGGCGCCACTGAAGAAACGCCATTTTTTCTTCTGCACGGTAGAGATTTCGAAATGCCTTTTGAAGACGTACTTAAAGCACAACGAACCAAGTATAATGTGGATTCAAATTACTGTACTGAGATGAAAGCCCGACTTCACGATGCATATACCGTGATCAGAGAAAAATTAAAAAGAACTGCAGATAAAGCCGAAAAACAATATAACAAGAAATCCGCACCAGTCAAACTAACCGTTGGAGATTATGTCCTTCTCTTTGACAGCACTACTAAGCCTGGGTTGTCTCGCAAATTAGAGAAACCATGGATTGGCCCATATAAAATTATAAAACAAACAAGTCCAGTAAATTTTGTTATTAAAAATGTAAGTACAGAAAAAGAAGCAGTGGTACATGCGAACCGACTTAAAATATACATGTCCAAAATTGCCGAAGCACCAAAGAAACCAACGGATACTCCAATTATTGTCCCTAATAAAAGTGATTTATTAAAACATTTCGATTTACCACCGATACCACAGCACTTACAGCAAGTTGAAAATCTGGGACCTATCGATCCTGATAATTCAGATTCTATCACTAGTAACATCGAATATGGAGATACAGATAGTGATAGTAACGAAACTGACGACGATGGTGATGACCCACAAATTAACAAGCATCTAACACGTAGTTCAGGACGACCACCTGATATACCTTGGATATCAACAAGTCGGATATAATTATTTAATGTGATTGAATTAATGTTTTAGAAAGGGACTAATTAAGAAAATATTTTGTAATTATTTTATATTATATGTAATTCTATGTTATAGTGTATACAGCAATGTTCTGGCTGCTAGTAACCACGACTCTAACAAGAGCACAAGGTAAACCTATGCTGGATAAAGGATTGGTCTTCATTCGAGAAAAAGAGATATTGTTGACGGGTGATAAATGGATTCTAACTACCGACTTCGATCTCTCCAATGTAAAATCAACCTTGGAAGATTTTATTGACATATTAGATCACATCATGGTATCCGACCTAGAGCTAGACAATGATATGGAATTATCTCTCAAGAATACTCTAAGAGAAATTGTAAGTAAAGAAATTAAAATTATTAGAAGCGATATTAGTAAATTAAATTCAAAATTTAGTCATATAATAAGAACTGTTGCTCCCTATGAGAACGTTCGCTCAAAAAGAGGACTGATAGACATAGGCGGCAATATTTTGAAATTCATGTTTGGTACTGCAGATAATAAAGATTTAATAGATTTAAATGACAAAATTAATAACATCACTACAACAAACGATGGAATTTTAAATTTGATGAACGAGCAAGTAACAATTATCAAAAATTTACAAGAAAACAAAAATAGAACTAATTCTAATCTTGATAAAATGGAAACCATTGTAGCTTTACTAACGAGTAGGATTGATCTACTCGCTAACGATTCAAATGCACAGAAAGAATCATCGCAGATAAAATTTGTGCAAATGATTAATATTAATTCAGCAATGCGAACTGTAGAGTATTTGTTGAACGATGTAAAGGAAAACATAGCCGATCTTGGCAATGCGTTGGAAGCAACGGCCTTAGGCAAACTCAGTCCAATATTTATAAACCCCTCATTACTACAGATTGCTCTTAAAACAATTCAAGATCATCTTCCTGCAGGACTTTCTCTTTTAACTTCACTTTTTGACAAAAATGTTTACATTTATTATGACATCGCGATAGTACGAGCAGCTTATTTTAATAATACAATCAGAATATTTGCTGAAATACCCTTGAAAGCCCCTGGAAGATATTTTACAATTTTTCGGGCATTACCGTTACCATACGATTCGGGAAACGCGCATACTAAATTGTACATCTCGACCCGATTTTCTTATCTCGCAGTTTCAGAAAATAATCAGTTATACTTCGAATTAGAAACATCTGATCTAATACAATGCCAAAACGGTTATATCAAAATCTGCCCACCTACTCGAACAATACGTCGTATTTCTGACAATTCCTGTTTGTCATCGCTATACATTGGCAATCTTGAAGTAGCTAAAGAAAAATGCGATCACATGATTACCCGAAATAGTCGATCGGTGTGGTATCGCGCTAGAAATACAAATTCGTGGATTTTTAGTGTTGATCGAGACATTTTAACTTTTAATTGTGCAGATAAAATTGGCTATAATACCAGCGGTAAAATAGTAAGTGGCACTGGAATTTTGAATATTCCCTCAGCGTGTATAGTGCATGGGCCAAATTATATACTTTTACCGCATTCATTTACAAATTCAAAAATAAATTCCAATCAAATTAATATCGTCATTCCACCTGTTGATGCAAATATAACAAATATAGCAAAATTTCAGAACGTATCAGGTTCTAATGAAGAAATACTCGAGCTTTTAAATACATTAGATACCGAGACTCTGTGTAGCAGTTTGGCAACAGCATATAAAGAAATTAAGAGACGGAAAAGTACAAAATTTAACTCACTCATTTAGTTATGGTTTTGTAGCTTTAATCATTCTTGTTATAATCATCGGGGGCATATTTAAATTTAAAAAATATTTATGCCAAACATATTTTAAGAAAGATCGTCAATCTCAAGATGTTATAGAATTACCAGTAGTTTCATCGGCTCCAGTAGATAAAGCTAGAACGCGACTTCTTCCTGTATATTGAAATAATATAATTAATTCGATCGGATACCAGGTCCATAAATTGTTAGACTTAGGAATTTGACGCTCCTATCCGTTGGTAGTCAACCAACATCTTTCGCGTGATATTATCTTTGGTACTTTTGTTGGGAACTCGCGTAAGATTTTGGTGAACTAATTTTAAAAGGAAAGCTCAATGTAATAATCTAATTTAAAAAAAAAAAAAAAAAAAAAAAATTGTTTTTATTGGCATATAATTTGGATAAGGCAACTGTTTGTGGTTACAATTGGGATTTAAAAAAAAAAAAAAAAAAAAAAAAACACATTTATATACATATAATTACTTTATTTTATTTATTATTATTTTATTTTATTTTATTTTTGTGTGGGACAAAATACTGCGTAAGTTTTCATTGTTTTAGCTAGCGCTGTTATGACTCCACCAACGTGGGCCTCCAACCATTAAACAACCAGAGTAATCCACCATAAAAAGTCTTTGCTATTTCACATAACACGAGTCCTGACTAATAGTTGGCGTTTTGAACCAAGTATTGGACATACCATACACCTACCAAGCTCGATAAATTGGTCAACACAAAGTAAAAGATCGTGGATGAGATGAATTGCATAAAGCACTCGCCGATTGTGGACATGGACAAGAGAACATATAATCCATCTTAGGAATATATGTTCAAGTTTAAGGAGGAAGGAGTTGTAGCAGTCGCGGCTAAACATCGATAACAAAGGAATAGCATTTCGCAGCATGCGAAATGTCCTTCATAGATAAATAAAAATGTAAAATTAGTTTCACCAGCTAGAGAAACTTTTAACTATTGTAGTCTGTGAAGCAAGTCATAAAAGATTTTAAACGTTAAATAAATATATATATATAAATGGTTTTATGAGTACCAATATTCCGGGAAGGTTTGGAGTTATTTTAAAGTTCTTTGGTTGTTATTTTCTTTTCTCTACTCTAGCTGTAAGTAGCCTTGGAATAAACAACCCTAAGAAGGTCACTCACTTCTAGGTTGTGGGAGGTACACGATATTTCACCCACCAATAGTAGAAGTAAACTTTAAGCGAGAATTTGATAAACCAATGAAAAATGTTAAAAACAGATAGTTTGAGTAACCCAAAATTGTAAGGGATAAATTTTACCCTTGGCTGAAACAGATTATTCTTGGCAGTGAAGTTTGAGCTCTTCAAGCAACAAGTTGTACGCTTAAAGTCGATAGTTAAAAGTGGTTTAGCTAATATTAATTAACTTGAAATTGTAATTGTTTCCTTAGTAAAAAGTGTATTGTAAAGTGCGAAATGTACAGTAAGTAACTTTTAAGTGTATTAATAAATAGAACCAATTTTATATGCCAAAATCGAATCGTATATTATTAAAGAATTAATCTTTCGCCCAACCAAGTCCTGCATTTGTCATTGTGTGAATTCAGTTAAATAATTATAACAACGTGTCTCAACGAGTTGCTATCTTCAATAGTAACTCGAATAAACTCTTACCATTAAGAGAAGAAGAGAAACTTGTAAAATTTAAATTGTTATAGAATTCGAAAATTTAATTACGGTAAACTGCGAATTAGATTCAAACAAACCTTTCTACTATTTAGAAATCCTCATTAACTATGATTTCCAACTATACCACCTCATTCTTATTTTAAATAAATATAAGACTGGAATTGTAACTATTGTACCAAATAAAAATTACTTTGCCAAATCACCTGAAGGCCACATTAAATAACTGAAAGGCGCATGTATTAAGGGAATCAAATATCAATATCCACACAAGGTCCACGAACTTAAGGACGAAGCTTGCGAAAAAATCTTCATATTAGACAACAATAATAAACACTGCAAATATACAAAAATTAAAAAAAGAACCACGTAAAAATCATGGAAGAAATAAATCAGTATCTACCAAATTCCGGAAGAATCCACGTATTATGTCAACCAAGCGACAAAAATAATACTCTAGAATGGATATTCTTCACAAAAGATGATCCATGTCAACTAAAATTTAGAAATAAACTAAAATTTAATTTCGGCAGACCAACCATTTTAGAAGATTTCCATATCATGTTAATCAAAAGCCATTCTCCAAAAATGAGCATCGTTATCAATACAATTAGTGATTTGAGGTTACCCATTACCAAAATCGACAATATTGAGGAACACCACAGCTACACAACAAATATAAGAATCCTAGTTTTATATTTTGTCTTTATAATTATATGCGTTGCTGCTTTCGCCGTATTCATCCAAAAAAGAATTTCAAAAGGATCGGTCACGCAATAGAACCAAGTTGTAGAACTTCAGTCAAAGACTTCACCCCTTAACCCTCAACAACCACAGCTGCATCTCACAGGTGACGCTCGAATCTATAAAAGGAGGAGTAAATACATCCGTCTCCAAGCCGGCGGACTGGTTCGTTGGTAGCTTGCTTGTCGCGAGATAAGTAAGTTAAGCGACGCGCTGTGCTGTGTGAGCTTGGATGGGTGACCGTTCTAGTGGAGCAGCCCGCCGGTAGGGTTCACTAGTGGCGACACTAATGAACGACAGGTTTCCCCCGGGTTCTCCGGTTTCTCCTGTCCAGGTACTCCAACCATACTGACGCTCGGCCGTGAATCGAAACGTCACCTCTCGTGTTAACCTTGTAGTTTACGTCATGTGACAAGTAGAAACAGGGGCCAATAGCAGCTACAATAGACAGCTAGTTGCAGCACTAGCGCCTGTGGAAGCACAAATACAACACTTCGGATAGGTACACTGCACTACACTGACATAACACACTCTGAAGAGGCCCCAGTGGCCTAAAGCGGAGCACACATTAGATAGATAGATAGATAGATCCGTCTCCATAGAAACCGATGACCACAGCATTTCCCATAACGCGCTACTCTTCATATTTCTTTACATCCTGTAACAACTTTTAAGTTTTAGTATTAAATACTTGCATTTTAGAGATTGAAGTATCTGCTGTAATGTATTTTATTCACTGATTGTAAAAATAATTTTTTTTAATAATCGTGAAACACGTTTACTTAACTGGCGCAGTCGGTGGGATTCCCAGACAGTTTAACAAATACAATAAATTTCGAAATATCTCGTTTCACTGTTACGATTTACTTTTAATCACAACGAAGTTTCGCGAGAATCCATAAACTGCGAGTGCATATCGTGCAAAAAGAGATTTCACAGAAGCTTTGCTGTATGCAGAGCTCCAGAAGTCTACACGAGTCCAAGATGACTTAGGAGACGAAACTAATGGATGAATTTATATTTGTTCTAGAAGTACATTTGTCCTTCAGTGATATCACTCAATCGGAGTCAGACTTAGATACGGATACAGAATATATATAAATATATATAGAGTAAGAGTTTCCCAAGTGTGCTACTGATTTACACAAGGTCTTCGGATTTTGTTCAAAATTCATATTTAGGTAGATCTAATGAATAAAAATTAGGTTCTGAAAATATTTTGGAAAAAAAAAAATTTAATTTTTGAGTTATAAGCTATTGAATATTTTTGAGTTAATCAATTAAATAATTAATATCCCAGATATTAGTTGATAGAAATTTATGAAAGTTTGGTAAAATGTAGCTAATAGATAGACCTATCTAAATATTTTTTTAAAAATTAATTTACGTTTAAGTTATATATGAAAAATTATGTTTTTAATAAACAAATTAATTGATTGTATAAGTCTTTATCTTCAAAGTGGAAAAATAAAATTTACGGGGCCGGAATTAGTAACCGAGTTATAGTAACTTTCGCGAGTGACTAACGTCTAGGCGCAAGGAAACTACCGCGCGCGCTGTATATGTTATTCAAGTGTTTGGGGTTCAAAGGATGTGATATAAGCAAATATGATATGTTTACTGAAATCAACAAATAAATTAATAAATGCAATTTAATAATTAGGTACTTTATACATTTATTAACGATGCATCAGCAGTCCATTTATTTAATTCTAAGCTTATCGCTTATCTAATAGGACATTTTGGACAGGAAGAGGTTAAAAAAATCAAATATTTTTCTGACGGCGCAGCGTCGCAATATAAGAATAAGTATAATTTTATTAATTTATTGAATCATAAAAGCGACTACAATATTATGGCGGAGAGGCATTTTTTTGCTACCTCGCACGGGAAAGGTGCTTGTGATGGCATTGGAGGCACGGTTAAACGGCAAGAATATAGAGCAAGTTTGCAACGTGTGAATGAGAACCACATCACAACACCGCAACTACGATATGACTGGGCGAAAGCATTTTTTAACAAAATTTGTTTCGATTTTTGTAATCAGGAAGAACACATTTCGCACATTTCGTCATTAAAGAAACGTTACGACACCACAATAACTATTAATGATACGCGGCAATACCGCTCGTTCATTCTGTTCAATGACAATGAAATGGCATGCATAATGTTTTCTGCCTGCGATAATGGTATATACAAAACTATAAAAAAACAGTCTTAATTATAACAAATAAATGTATAAAGTACCTAATTATTAAATTGCAATTATTAATTTATTTGTTGATTTCAATAAACATATCATATTTGCTTATATCACAATCCTTTAAACCCCAAACACTTGAATAACATATACAGCGCGCGCGGTAGTTTCCTTGCGCCTAGACGTTAGTGACTCGCTAGAGTTACTATAACTCGGTTACTAATTCCGGCCCCGTAAATTTTATTTTTCCATTTTGAAGATAAAGACTTTTACAATCTTGTGGATACATTAAAATTCATGTATCACATGGAGAACATGAAGAAAAATTAATTTGTTTATTAAAAACTTAATTTTTCATATATAAATTAAACGTAAATTAATTTTTTTAAATTTACTACATTTTATCAAAATTTCATAAATTTCTATCAACTAAAATCTGAGATATTAAGTTTTAATTGATTAACTCAAAAATATTCAATAGCTTATAACTCAAAAATTAAATATTTTTTTTCCAAAATATTTTCAGAACCTAATTTTTATTCATTAGATCTACGTAAATATGAATTTTGAACAAAATCCGAAGACCTTGTGTAAATCAGTATCACACTTGGGAAACTCTTACTCTATATATATATATATATATATATATATATATATATATATATATATATATATATATATATATATATATATATATATATATATATATATATATATATATATATATATTTATATATATATATATATATATATATATAAATATATATGTATATATATATATATATATATATATATATATATATATATATATATTTATATTTTATTTTATTATTATAGCGGATCGACTACTAAGGTCATTACCACTTATATAGACGATCGTTTAATAGGATGTTTAATGTACAATGTGCAGGAACTAGCATACAATAAACCTCTGTCGAGAAATTACTAAAACGAGAGTTTTAGCTAAAATAGAACGTAAAGCAAATATATTATGCATTCACAAATGTGAAGCATCCTCTGCACTGCTGAAATGTGCAGAAACCAATCGAGACCTGACTAAAACCACAGCCCCGACAGTAATAAGGTTCGAAAGAAAAGAAAAATAATAACAATAATAATAACAATGAAATATTAACTGTCGAGAACGAAGAGAAAGTAACGTTTTAGATTTGATGCAACATATCAATTGCACGTTAAAACGTTAGCAGTATACTTATGTGCATCGCATCATTGTGTAAATAGCTCGCGAAGGGACTTTTAATACCAGCATTGCGAATATGCAAATTTAACGAGGACACTGCTCTAAGATATGTTCGAGAGTGAGCCTAGTGGTACAAGTGGAGCAGAGCGGTGGTTGTTCTCCATGTAACAGGACCAAGTGTGTGAGACAAGTGTGCCCTAGTCTCAGACGTGAGACAACTATTTGCTCGCACCTTGTTAGGCTCCACTGACACCTTTACACGTCGCAATTTGCTAGTGGAATTTTTCTACTCCTCTTGCCATGTTTTAAGACAATGAACAGACACAGATATCAACACATCATCGGCGCGCAAGGGATGATGAACTAGATAGTCGCTGTTGGCTGCCCCAAGAGCAGCCTGGTCGGCACAGTTATTGCCGGGTATCCCAACATGACCAAGTATCCACATAAGCACAGATTAAATATATACAGATAGACAATGTAAATGGGACTACGCGTAGCGCGTCGTTATAGTTCTTTCTTGTACCAAGAGATGGTGCTAGGAGTGCTATCATGAAGTTTTGAATATACGTATAGCCATAAACTTTGTTGTAGCAAATACAATCTTGAAAAAGCCGAACGCTTGTCTGAATCAATCAGAAGCGTGGAGTGTACGAAAGTCGGACGCTTGGTTTTTGCAATGTCTCCACATTGCGTTTTAGGAATAATTTTGTTATTTTCGTACGAACGAAATATTAAATATATATATATATATATATATATATATATATATATACATATATATATATATATATATATATATATAGGGTAAGGTTGCTCAAGTCGTACCAGTGCTTAAGGGACCGTCACAGTGTGAAATTTTCAAAAAATTGATTTTTTTTTTATTTTCCGTTAGTATACACTGCTATAAACATTCTCCCCAATTTTTAAATCGAAATTCGAATTATTTCGGTCGCTACAGCCTTTCTTAGAAAAATCGATTAGAGTGTCTGGCGCGCCGTCCGCCGTAGAACCGTTATTCCTATTGTCCTTTTCCTACCTGGACGTGTACCTTTGCACCTGCCGGGATTTAGCTCTACAACGTCGCAGTAAATGTACAAAGTACATCAGTTCGCTTTCGACAGCCAGTATGGATAGACCTACGAATAAAACGCCTGAAATATCAGTGCCGCTGGATAGAAAAGGCTCGAGGACAAACCGTTCACGACAGGAAAGAAAAAGGTCCGCAGGGTTCAAAGGTACAAATCGAAATTTTATTGAGACCGATGAAACGTTCACAAGTACTTCGGCGGCGAAAATTGCGAAAAAGAGCCCATACTTTGAGGTAAAAATCGACCAAACATTAAGCTATGTTTTGATCGAATTTTGTTTAGTTTTCGGCGCTCTACAACAATTATTGAAATGCAAAAAGTGTAACAGTGAAGTGAAATTTTATAAAAAGTCGATTTGAAGATTGGGATGTACAATTTATGTTGATTGTTTGTGTGAGAATCCGGCCGAGATAAAGTCTTGTCCGCTGATAAGAAATGCTTACGAAATCAATCGTCGTTTTTCTTTCGCCATGCGAATGCTCGGCATCGGTATACATGGCATCAAAAATGTTGTTGCTTTGATGGATCTGTCTTCAATTTTCAATACCACAACTTATTACGGAATCATAGAAACGATGCACATTGCTGTATGCTCGATCTACGAGGCCGTTATCCGAAAAGCGGGCCCCGAAGAAAAGGAAAAAAATTTGGAAGCGGGAAATTGGGCGGATATACTCACGGTGTCTGGTGATGGATCTTGGGCCAAGCGCGGTTTTACTTCACGCATAGGTATCGTGTCTCTGATTGGAAAATATACCAATAAAATCGTGGACGTTACTGTTAAGTCAAGCTTTTGCCGAGCTTGCTTACGTTGGAAGGGAAAAGAGAAAACTATCGCGTTCAAGAGATGGAATGAGACGCACGAACCGGCTTGCAACGTGAATCACGAAGGCAGCGCCGGAAAAATGGAGGTTGATGGCATAATTGAAATGTTCAAGAGATCTGAGGAACTACATAGTGCAAAATACGGACTTTATATTGGCGATGGAGATACAAAGACGTTCAAGATGTTGTGCGAAGCCGAGCCTTACGGTGACGATCTTATCGTAAAAAAGAAGGAATGCGTTTTGCACGTGAAAAAACGTGTTTATAAAAGGGGAAACGAAGCAAGAAAAAGGTTGGTTCAATTGAAGAAAGCCAAACAGCAAATTGCAGATAAAGCAGAAAAAAAAAACAACCAAGAAACCTGCTAACAACGAACCTAAAAAAGTGCAATTGACACTAAACTTACTAAAAAATTTGTCCGACTATTATTGCTTAGCAGTTCGTCAAAACTCCGATTCCGTTGAAAATATGAGGACAGCAATATGGGCGACATTTTATCACAAAAGCTCAACTGATGCAAATCCTCAGCATCAGTTTTGCCCTTCGGGGGGAGATTCGTGGTGCGAATGGCGCAAAGCTGAGGCCTCTGGATTTCGGGAAAAATATTCTCATCCACCAGCGCTCGACGACGATGTCCAAGAGGTTTTGAAGCCGATTTATGAAGATTTGACTACAGACGATTTGTTACAGAGATGTACGGGCGCAAACACTCAAAACAACAATGAGAGTTTTAATCATTGCGTCTGGCAACTCGCCCCCAAACATATATTCTGTGGGAAAAGAATTGTGGAAATCGCGACGTATTGTGCAGCTTGTACGTTCAATGAGGGATATGATCCAATCCTAAAAATCCTGGAGGTAATGGGGGTCACCGTAGGGCCGGCAGCCGCGGACTTCGCTGCTAAGTACAGGGACGAGCGCATCGCAGCCGCGGAACGCCGAAGCTCTCTGGACAGCAAAGAAGCCAGGACAGCTCGTCGAAACAAACATTGTGCCGAAAATAAAGACTTTGAGGAAGCAGAAAAAATATTGTATGGACTTGGCATCGCCGATTGATCGTAAGTAGGCGATTTATCTGAAAATTCCTCACTCCAAACTTTAAACGCGTTTTTCTCGGAATGGTGATTTTCAAAACGGTACCCACTCTCAAAGGAACAGCTTTCAAGCTATCCCTCTTGAATTTTGGCTGAACATTCTTCACGTCATTCTTTATGTTGCTATGGAAGCGTTTTTTTTTTTTGAAATCTTCCAATTTTTTTTTACGAATAATTGTCGAAAAAATAGGCTGAATTCAATACGTTTTGTAAAACCGCCGCCATTTTTTCAAATTTCATAAAACAAAATAAGCCTCCATAGAGACATAGAGGCTTTCCTACAGATTGATAATCTTCTTGAAATTTTTGTTTCAGATGAAACTTGCGTCGGCAATCGTGGGCACCGGGCGGGACCTCTTTTTTCAACGCCATTTTCAATATATAAAAACAATGTTACACAATAAATAAATCAATTTAAAAAAAATCATTTTGTATTCTCCATTAGTGCTGTAATTTGTAAAAAAAAATCAGACCGATTAGTTTAGCCTGGCCATCAAAAAAAATCGCGAAAATCAGCTATTTTTCGGGGGGTCACACTGTGATGGTCCCTTAAATCGTACCACTCGAGTTCTGGACGAACTGCGCAGACAACCGCGCATACAACCAAAAAGTAATATATATCTGAGTCAACAAAATGTTTTAAGTGTCATTTTCTGCTATAAAAGTGATTTGTTATAAATCCTCTCATCAAGTTAGTTTATTTGAATTCTTTTATAATTTTCTGCATATGTTTGGAAGTTAATATTGTAAGTTAGCTATTGATAAAATTATGTTACTTATTAAATATAAATTCAGAAGAATATATATAATCGTTTGGTCGAAACGAGATTGTATTGATTTTATTCAATATTTGATTAAGTTTATTTTCAATTATAACTTGTGCCGTATCTTAAGTCGTACCCATATGAGATTCCTATATCGTACTGTAATGAAAATGTAAAAAATGCGACAAATAAAAGAAATTCAGTAATTAATAAAAAGGAATGGTATTAAAAATTAAAAAGATGAAAAGTAATTGGTTTTGTTTTATTTGTGGAGTAGATCGAGAGGAAACATGATAAATTGCTTGAAATGAAAATTATGTGCTCACGATTTATGCGCTGCAGTTGATAAAAGAACAAAAAAAAATAAATATGTGATGTTTGATTATGTATCTAATAAACTAATTAATAAAAATTAAATTTTCATTCATTTGTTGCTTAATTTAATCCGTAGGTACGACTTAGGCTATAGGTGATACGACTTAGGAAACCGGTTTCTTTAGTCGTACCGATGTAACTTTTTAAAGATTTAGTTTATTTTACGTGAAAGAATATAGATTTTTAATTTTCTTTGTAATAAATAACTACAATATTAGTGCAGGTAGTGAACAACACATTTTATTTTTATTTATTTGATAAATCCTAGGTTTTATACGCTTTTTCTCTTAAGGGGTACGACTTGAGCAACCTTACCCTGTATATATATATATATATATATATATATATATATATATATATTATATATATATATATATATATATATATTTATATATAAATATATATAATAAATAAAATACTTGGTAATTTCCACGAATAATTATTTTATTTAAAAATCGACGCGTTTCGACTCTACAGTCATCATCAGGTAATTAGTGTTACAAAGGTTCTTTACAACAATGTCTACAAAATCTATCACTTATAAACTAAAATTTTATGTTACATCTAGCTGTTCGTATATATATATATATATATATATATATATATATATATATATATATATATATATATATATATATATATATATATATATATATATATAGATAGATATATATATATATATATATATATATATATATATATATATATATATATATATATATATATATATACGAACAGCTAGATGTAACATAAAATTTTAGTTTATAAGTGATAGATTTTGTAGACATTGTTGTAAAGAACCTTTGTAACACTAATTACCTGATGATGACTGTAGAGTCGAAACGCGTCGATTTTTAAATAAAATAATTATTCGTGGAAATTACCAAGTATTTTATTTATTATATATATTTATATATAAATATATATATATAAATATATATATATATATATATATATATATATATATATATATATATATATATAAATATATATATATATATATATATATATATATATATATATATATATATATATACAGGGTAAGGTTGCTCAAGTCGTACCCCTTAAGAGAAAAAGCGTATAAAACCTAGGATTTATCAAATAAATAAAAATAAAATGTGTTGTTCACTACCTGCACTAATATTGTAGTTATTTATTACAAAGAAAATTAAAAATCTATATTCTTTCACGTAAAATAAACTAAATCTTTAAAAAGTTACATCGGTACGACTAAAGAAACCGGTTTCCTAAGTCGTATCACCTATAGCCTAAGTCGTACCTACGGATTAAATTAAGCAACAAATGAATGAAAATTTAATTTTTATTAATTAGTTTATTAGATACATAATCAAACATCACATATTTATTTTTTTTTGTTCTTTTATCAACTGCAGCGCATAAATCGTGAGCACATAATTTTCATTTCAAGCAATTTATCATGTTTCCTCTCGATCTACTCCACAAATAAAACAAAACCAATTACTTTTCATCTTTTTAATTTTTAATACCATTCCTTTTTATTAATTACTGAATTTCTTTTATTTGTCGCATTTTTTACATTTTCATTACAGTACGATATAGGAATCTCATATGGGTACGACTTAAGATACGGCACAAGTTATAATTGAAAATAAACTTAATCAAATATTGAATAAAATCAATACAATCTCGTTTCGACCAAACGATTATATATATTCTTCTGAATTTATATTTAATAAGTAACATAATTTTATCAATAGCTAACTTACAATATTAACTTCCAAACATATGCAGAAAATTATAAAAGAATTCAAATAAACTAACTTGATGAGAGGATTTATAACAAATCACTTTTATAGCAGAAAATGACACTTAAAACATTTTGTTGACTCAGATATATATTACTTTTTGGTTGTATGCGCGGTTGTCTGCGCAGTTCGTCCAGAACTCGAGTGGTACGATTTAAGGGACCATCACAGTGTGACCCCCCGAAAAATAGCTGATTTTCGCGATTTTTTTTGATGGCCAGGCTAAACTAATCGGTCTGATTTTTTTTTACAAATTACAGCACTAATGGAGAATACAAAATGATTTTTTTTAAATTGATTTATTTATTGTGTAACATTGTTTTTATATATTGAAAATGGCGTTGAAAAAAGAGGTCCCGCCCGGTGCCCACGATTGCCGACGCAAGTTTCATCTGAAACAAAAATTTCAAGAAGATTATCAATCTGTAGGAAAGCCTCTATGTCTCTATGGAGGCTTATTTTGTTTTATGAAATTTGAAAAAATGGCGGCGGTTTTACAAAACGTATTGAATTCAGCCTATTTTTTCGACAATTATTCGTAAAAAAAAATTGGAAGATTTCAAAAAAAAAAAACGCTTCCATAGCAACATAAAGAATGACGTGAAGAATGTTCAGCCAAAATTCAAGAGGGATAGCTTGAAAGCTGTTCCTTTGAGAGTGGGTACCGTTTTGAAAATCACCATTCCGAGAAAAACGCGTTTAAAGTTTGGAGTGAGGAATTTTCAGATAAATCGCCTACTTACGATCAATCGGCGATGCCAAGTCCATACAATATTTTTTCTGCTTCCTCAAAGTCTTTATTTTCGGCACAATGTTTGTTTCGACGAGCTGTCCTGGCTTCTTTGCTGTCCAGAGAGCTTCGGCGTTCCGCGGCTGCGATGCGCTCGTCCCTGTACTTAGCAGCGAAGTCCGCGGCTGCCGGCCCTACGGTGACCCCCATTACCTCCAGGATTTTTAGGATTGGATCATATCCCTCATTGAACGTACAAGCTGCACAATACGTCGCGATTTCCACAATTCTTTTCCCACAGAATATATGTTTGGGGGCGAGTTGCCAGACGCAATGATTAAAACTCTCATTGTTGTTTTGAGTGTTTGCGCCCGTACATCTCTGTAACAAATCGTCTGTAGTCAAATCTTCATAAATCGGCTTCAAAACCTCTTGGACATCGTCGTCGAGCGCTGGTGGATGAGAATATTTTTCCCGAAATCCAGAGGCCTCAGCTTTGCGCCATTCGCACCACGAATCTCCCCCCGAAGGGCAAAACTGATGCTGAGGATTTGCATCAGTTGAGCTTTTGTGATAAAATGTCGCCCATATTGCTGTCCTCATATTTTCAACGGAATCGGAGTTTTGACGAACTGCTAAGCAATAATAGTCGGACAAATTTTTTAGTAAGTTTAGTGTCAATTGCACTTTTTTAGGTTCGTTGTTAGCAGGTTTCTTGGTTGTTTTTTTTTTCTGCTTTATCTGCAATTTGCTGTTTGGCTTTCTTCAATTGAACCAACCTTTTTCTTGCTTCGTTTCCCCTTTTATAAACACGTTTTTTCACGTGCAAAACGCATTCCTTCTTTTTTACGATAAGATCGTCACCGTAAGGCTCGGCTTCGCACAACATCTTGAACGTCTTTGTATCTCCATCGCCAATATAAAGTCCGTATTTTGCACTATGTAGTTCCTCAGATCTCTTGAACATTTCAATTATGCCATCAACCTCCATTTTTCCGGCGCTGCCTTCGTGATTCACGTTGCAAGCCGGTTCGTGCGTCTCATTCCATCTCTTGAACGCGATAGTTTTCTCTTTTCCCTTCCAACGTAAGCAAGCTCGGCAAAAGCTTGACTTAACAGTAACGTCCACGATTTTATTGGTATATTTTCCAATCAGAGACACGATACCTATGCGTGAAGTAAAACCGCGCTTGGCCCAAGATCCATCACCAGACACCGTGAGTATATCCGCCCAATTTCCCGCTTCCAAATTTTTTTCCTTTTCTTCGGGGCCCGCTTTTCGGATAACGGCCTCGTAGATCGAGCATACAGCAATGTGCATCGTTTCTATGATTCCGTAATAAGTTGTGGTATTGAAAATTGAAGACAGATCCATCAAAGCAACAACATTTTTGATGCCATGTATACCGATGCCGAGCATTCGCATGGCGAAAGAAAAACGACGATTGATTTCGTAAGCATTTCTTATCAGCGGACAAGACTTTATCTCGGCCGGATTCTCACACAAACAATCAACATAAATTGTACATCCCAATCTTCAAATCGACTTTTTATAAAATTTCACTTCACTGTTACACTTTTTGCATTTCAATAATTGTTGTAGAGCGCCGAAAACTAAACAAAATTCGATCAAAACATAGCTTAATGTTTGGTCGATTTTTACCTCAAAGTATGGGCTCTTTTTCGCAATTTTCGCCGCCGAAGTACTTGTGAACGTTTCATCGGTCTCAATAAAATTTCGATTTGTACCTTTGAACCCTGCGGACCTTTTTCTTTCCTGTCGTGAACGGTTTGTCCTCGAGCCTTTTCTATCCAGCGGCACTGATATTTCAGGCGTTTTATTCGTAGGTCTATCCATACTGGCTGTCGAAAGCGAACTGATGTACTTTGTACATTTACTGCGACGTTGTAGAGCTAAATCCCGGCAGGTGCAAAGGTACACGTCCAGGTAGGAAAAGGACAATAGGAATAACGGTTCTACGGCGGACGGCGCGCCAGACACTCTAATCGATTTTTCTAAGAAAGGCTGTAGCGACCGAAATAATTCGAATTTCGATTTAAAAATTGGGGAGAATGTTTATAGCAGTGTATACTAACGGAAAATAAAAAAAAAATCAATTTTTTGAAAATTTCACACTGTGACGGTCCCTTAAGCACTGGTACGACTTGAGCAACCTTACCCTATATATATATATATATATATATATATATATATATATATATATATATATATATATATATATATATATATATGTATATATATATATATATATATATATATATATATATTTAATATTTCGTTCGTACGAAAATAACAAAATTATTCCTAAAACGCAATGTGGAGACATTGCAAAAACCAAGCGTCCGACTTTCGTACACTCCACGCTTCTGATTGATTCAGACAAGCGTTCGGCTTTTTCAAGATTGTATTTGCTACAACAAAGTTTATGGCTATACGTATATTCAAAACTTCATGATAGCACTCCTAGCACCATCTCTTGGTACAAGAAAGAACTATAACGACGCGCTACGCGTAGTCCCATTTACATTGTCTATCTGTATATATTTAATCTGTGCTTATGTGGATACTTGGTCATGTTGGGATACCCGGCAATAACTGTGCCGACCAGGCTGCTCTTGGGGCAGCCAACAGCGACTATCTAGTTCATCATCCCTTGCGCGCCGATGATGTGTTGATATCTGTGTCTGTTCATTGTCTTAAAACATGGCAAGAGGAGTAGAAAAATTCCACTAGCAAATTGCGACGTGTAAAGGTGTCAGTGGAGCCTAACAAGGTGCGAGCAAATAGTTGTCTCACGTCTGAGACTAGGGCACACTTGTCTCACACACTTGGTCCTGTTACATGGAGAACAACCACCGCTCTGCTCCACTTGTACCACTAGGCTCACTCTCGAACATATCTTAGAGCAGTGTCCTCGTTAAATTTGCATATTCGCAATGCTGGTATTAAAAGTCCCTTCGCGAGCTATTTACACAATGATGCGATGCACATAAGTATACTGCTAACGTTTTAACGTGCAATTGATATGTTGCATCAAATCTAAAACGTTACTTTCTCTTCGTTCTCGACAGTTAATATTTCATTGTTATTATTATTGTTATTATTTTTCTTTTCTTTCGAACCTTATTACTGTCGGGGCTGTGGTTTTAGTCAGGTCTCGATTGGTTTCTGCACATTTCAGCAGTGCAGAGGATGCTTCACATTTGTGAATGCATAATATATTTGCTTTACGTTCTATTTTAGCTAAAACTCTCGTTTTAGTAATTTCTCGACAGAGGTTTATTGTATGCTAGTTCCTGCACATTGTACATTAAACATCCTATTAAACGATCGTCTATATAAGTGGTAATGACCTTAGTAGTCGATCCGCTATAATAATAAAATAAAATATAAATATATATATATATATATATATATATATATATATATATATATATATATATATATATATATATATATATATAGAGTAAGAGTTTCCCAAGTGTGATACTGATTTACACAAGGTCTTCGGATTTTGTTCAAAATTCATATTTACGTAGATCTAATGAATAAAAATTAGGTTCTGAAAATATTTTGGAAAAAAAATATTTAATTTTTGAGTTATAAGCTATTGAATATTTTTGAGTTAATCAATTAAAACTTAATATCTCAGATTTTAGTTGATAGAAATTTATGAAATTTTGATAAAATGTAGTAAATTTAAAAAAATTAATTTACGTTTAATTTATATATGAAAAATTAAGTTTTTAATAAACAAATTAATTTTTCTTCATGTTCTCCATGTGATACATGAATTTTAATGTATCCACAAGATTGTAAAAGTCTTTATCTTCAAAATGGAAAAATAAAATTTACGGGGCCGGAATTAGTAACCGAGTTATAGTAACTCTAGCGAGTCACTAACGTCTAGGCGCAAGGAAACTACCGCGCGCGCTGTATATGTTATTCAAGTGTTTGGGGTTTAAAGGATTGTGATATAAGCAAATATGATATGTTTATTGAAATCAACAAATAAATTAATAATTGCAATTTAATAATTAGGTACTTTATACATTTATTTGTTATAATTAAGACTGTTTTTTTATAGTTTTGTATATACCATTATCGCAGGCAGAAAACATTATGCATGCCATTTCATTGTCATTGAACAGAATGAACGAGTGGTATTGCCGCGTATCATTAATAGTTATTGTGGTGTCGTAACGTTTCTTTAATGACGAAATGTGCGAAATGTGTTCTTCCTGATTACAAAAATCGAAACAAATTTTGTTAAAAAATGCTTTCGCCCAGTCATATCGTAGTTGCGGTGTTGTGATGTGGTTCTCATTCACACGTTGCAAACTTGCTCTATATTCTTGCCGTTTAACCGTGCCTCCAATGCCATCACAAGCACCTTTCCCGTGCGAGGTAGCAAAAAAATGCCTCTCCGCCATAATATTGTATATATATATATATATATATATATATATATATATATATATATATATATATATATATATATATATATATATATATATATATATATATATATATATATATATATATATATATATATATATTATTTGTATTAATATCTGTTTCTACATAGATATTATTAGAAATACATAGAAATTTTAAAACAAGGTTCAAAGAACATATTAAATCTATAGAAACAAATACAAACACAACAGGCTTTTCTCAACATAGATAGATTTTGTAGACATTGTTGGGAAGAACCTATGCAACACTGATTACCTAATGATGACTGTATTATTATTATTATTATTATTATTATTATTATTATTATTATTATTATTATTATTATTATTATTATTATTATTATTATTATTATTATTATTATTATTATTATTATTATTATTATTATTATTATTATTATTATTATTATTATTATTATTATTATTATTATTATTATTATTATTATTATTATTATTATTATTATTATTATTATTATTATTATTATTATTATTATTATTATTATTATTATTATTATTATTATTATTATTATTATTATTATTATTATTATTATTATTATTATTATTATTATTATTATTATTATTATTATTATTATTATTATTATTATTATTATTATTATTATTATTATTATTATTATTATTATTATTATTATTATTATTATTATTATTATTATTATTATTATTATTATTATTATTATTATTATTATTATTATTATTATTATTATTATTATTATTATTATTATTATTATTATTATTATTATTATTATTATTATTATTATTATTATTATTATTATTATTATTATTATTATTATTATTATTATTATTATTATTATTATTATTATTATTATTATTATTATTATTATTATTATTATTATTATTATTATTATTATTATTATTATTATTATTATTATTATTATTATTATTATTATTATTATTATTATTATTATTATTATTATTATTATTATTATTATTATTATTATTATTATTATTATTATTATTATTATTATTATTATTATTATTATTATTATTATTATTATTATTATTATTATTATTATTATTATTATTATTATTATTATTATTATTATTATTATTATTATTATTATTATTATTATTATTATTATTATTATTATTATTATTATTATTATTATTATTATTATTATTATTATTATTATTATTATTATTATTATTATTATTATTATTATTATTATTATTATTATTATTATTATTATTATTATTATTATTATTATTATTATTATTATTATTATTATTATTATTATTATTATTATTATTATTATTATTATTATTATTATTATTATTATTATTATTATTATTATTATTATTATTATTATTATTATTATTATTATTATTATTATTATTATTATTATTATTATTATTATTATTATTATTATTATTATTATTATTATTATTATTATTATTATTATTATTATTATTATTATTATTATTATTATTATTATTATTATTATTATTATTATTATTATTATTATTATTATTATTATTATTATTATTATTATTATTATTATTATTATTATTATTATTATTATTATTATTATTATTATTATTATTATTATTATTATTATTATTATTATTATTATTATTATTATTATTATTATTATTATTATTATTATTATTATTATTATTATTATTATTATTATTATTATTATTATTATTATTATTATTATTATTATTATTATTATTATTATTATTATTATTATTATTATTATTATTATTATTATTATTATTATTATTATTATTATTATTATTATTATTATTATTATTATTATTATTATTATTATTATTATTATTATTATTATTATTATTATTATTTTTTTTTTTTTTTTTTTTTTTTTTTTTTTTTGATTTAAGCGGACCGACTGCCAAGGTCATTTGCCGCTGCTCTATATATATTCTGTGAACGGAGATAGGAAAATATTTAATCCACGGTCTTATACGTGGTCATGTTATATTAGGAGGGAGGAGAAAATAAAATAAATTAATTAAGTTTTATTTTACGATTTCTTCATATACCACTGATCAGCTCACTCTCTTTAACAAACTGCAAAATTCTATCTTCCTTTTCAGTGCTATATTGGAGGACATCTGTTAGGGTACCCGTAATGCCAATTCGAGTTCTTATAGCTTGGAATTTTCTACAATGGAGAAGCATATGCTTCACCGATAAATTCACTGCACATTCATCGCATATTGGTCTTACAGTGCCTGTTAACAGGTGGCTGTGTGTAGAATTGGTATGCCCTATCCTCAGTCTAGTGAGCGCTACTTGCTCCCGGCGGCAGATTTTACGGGAAGATTTCCACATCTTGATAGATGGCTTGATTATTTTCAGTTGTGTTTGACCCGTATTCCATTGCTCTTGCCATTGTTGGCACTGGTTTGTAAGAATTGTTTGGCGCATATCTTCAATACGTACTGGAATAGAGGTGATATAAGGCTGGTTGCTCGCATCATTAGCAGCGACATCGGCAGCATGATTGCCAGCGATCCCAATGTGTGCAGGAATCCACATAAGAGTAACGCTTGTGTTCGAGTTCTGTATTTCAACAACTGTGTCTACAATTTTCCGTACCAGTGCGTCCGAATTGAAGTGGTCCTGGATGCTTGTGATTGCACTTAGTGAATCAGTGCAAATCAGTATTCTTCTTTTCGGAGTAGTGCTCATGTAGTGCTTGAGAGCTCGGTAGATTGCATACAATTCTGCTGTAAATACAGAAGCCTTCGGTGAGATAGGAAATGTAAATGTGTCTTCTTCCATGATGAACGCACTACCAGTACCATCGGCAGTCTTTGACCCGTCTGTGTACAAAATTAACTCTGGATCAATTCTATCAACGATTACATGGAATTCATTTCTGTATATTTCAGAAGGAGTGGAATTCTTAGGCATACTTGTAAGGGAAGTGTTTACTCTAAGAGTTGGTACGCACCAAGGTGGTTTTTGTGAGGGATTTATTCTAAATACTTTATCAGGCAGAGATGGAATTGCCTGAAATGCATTTAGAAGCACTAACGCAATGGGTGGTGTTTTGGTTCGTCTCCTTTGAGATTCTATTTCGATGCGACGATTATTAAAGAAAAGTTTGTAGTTCATGTGAAATGGTTTAGTTGCAATGCTGGCGACATAATTCATGCACAGACGCATGCGGCGATATTTCAGGGGTACTAGACCAGACACGCAGTATAAACTGTTTGCTGGGCTGGTACGATACGCTCCCGTTATTAGTCTTATTCCAGCATTGTGGACTGCATCTAACCTTTTCATATGTGTACTTTTTGCAGAGTTGTATGCGACACAGCCAAAATCGAGGCGAGACAGGACGAGTGAAGAGTAGAGGCGTGATAAACACACTTCATCTGCTCCCCAGCTGATGTTTGACAAACACTTAATGGCATTTTGGGCCTTACGGCATTGTGCTGCCAGAGCAGTAATGTGTTGGCGCCAAGTCAATTTTTTATCAAAGACGACTCCTAGAAATTTTATCTCATCTGCAAATTTTATACGCGAGCCATAGATGGAGAGTAACGGGTTCGTGTGTGGTTTTCGAAGACGACAGAAGTCGATACCAATTGTTTTCTCAGGAGAGAAACGGAACCCACATGCGGTAGCTGTACCAGAGATTGTATCTATGGCTTTTTGTAGTCGAAATTTGCAGAGAGGGATGGTGCTCGCTGATGTGAAAATGACAAGATCGTCAACGTATAGACATTTGTTTACTGATGTTGGAATTCCTTTTGTGATATCATTGATGGCAATCATAAACAACGTTACAGAAATGGTGGATCCCTGAGGAATTCCGTTTTGCAACGGGTAGGAATTTGATAGAACTTCTCCTACGCGAACACGGAATGTTCGGTTAGTGAGAAAGCCATCAATGAATATTGGTAATCGACCTCGTATACCCCAATCGTGTAATTTTTTCAAGATGCCGTATCGCCACGTCATGTCAAACGCTTTTTCAAGGTCGAAAAAGACAGCCACCATGTGTTTACGGCGCATGAAACTGTTCTGAATAGCGTTTGTAAGATAAATGTGGGCGTCAGTTGTCGAGTGATATTTACGAGATCCACACTGCTGTTTGTTAATCAAACCGTTTGCTTCGAGATGCCAGACCAACCGAGTGTTGATCATCTTCTCGTAGACCTTTGCCATGTGGCATGTAAGCGAGATTGGTCGGTAACTAACAGGTAGCATGTGATCTTTGCCGGGTTTTAGTAGCGGAACAATTACTGCCTCTCTCCAGGTATCAGGGTATCTGCCATTTTGCCAGATTGAATTAAAAAAATTCAATAAACGACCCTTTTTATGCACTGGAAGTTGTCGTAACATTGCGTACGGAATGTTATCGGGTCCTACTGATGTGTTGCCAGTGTGTTTAAGCGCATGACTAAGTTCACGAAGTGTGAATGGAAGATTATAATCATGGCTAACATCGCAATGAAAGTTGAGTGGAGATTCTAAAGAAGTTTTTCTGTTACGGAATTGGCGACAATAATTGATCGTGCTGCTAACCGACATAAATTGCTGGGCTAATTGCTCGGCAATTGATTGCCGGTCAACATATGTGATGCCATTGACTGTAAGAATTGTGATTGCATTAAATTTTTGATGACCTTTCATAGCTCGTATACGTCTCCACAAGTCTGTAGGAGTAATATCAGAAGTGATGGATGATACATAATTTCTCCACGACTCTTTCTTAGACTGTTTAATTAATCTACGAGTTTTTGCGCGCGCTCTTTTAAATGCAATTAAATTATCAATGGTTGGATGACGTTTGAAGTAGCGGAGGCAACGCCTTTTTTCCTGAATTTCATAGGCAATGTTATTATTCCACCAGGGAACAGTACGATGGAAAGGTTTTCCAGATGTTTTGGGAATTGAAGTGTTTGCGGCTATTAATATTGATGCGTTAATATTTTTAAGTTCCATATTAATGTTATCGGATGGTGGTGGAATTGAAATAGCTTGTGAGAACTTCGTCCAGTCGGCGAGATCGATGCGCCATTTGCGTGATCTTACATGAGGGTTCATAGCAGGATGTGTGAGAGAAATCATTATTGGAAAATGATCGCTTCCATGAGGATCTGGTAACACTTCCCATTGAAGTTGAGCGGCTAATTGTGGCGTACATAAAGCTAGATCAATGGCCGTAAATGTTCCAGATCTAATATTAAGGTAAGTGGGTTGACCATTGTTAAGGAGAACAACGTCGTTCGTGTCAATAAATTGTTCTATAACACGACCTCTTGTATCCGTATTCGCAGAACCCCACATCACGCTATGAGCATTGAAATCGCCGACTAGAATGAAGGGGGTTTCGAGTTGACTAATTAGTTGTTCCAAATCAGTAACATTCCAGGAGAAATTGGGTAAGTAAATGTTGCATATTGTTAGTTTGCTCGGCGCATGAACTGTTACAGCCACGGCTTGAAGCTGCGTCTGTAAGGTGCAAGGTTGGAATGGTAAAGCTTCTTCTAACAATATAGAAACGCCACCTTGAGCGCGTTGAACTGGATCTACATCATGGCGAATAAGGTTGAAACCTTTAAGTGACAGAGGACTCATTGGTCTCAAATGTGTCTCTTGCAAACATATGCAAAAGGGTTTGCTATCAGCAATTAAGAGCTTAAGTTCACCAATGTGAGAAACAAGACCATTACAATTCCACTGTAATATTGACATGTTGGTGAAGGCGAATGAATTGTAAGTCTATGGATGGCTGATACATTCAAATAAAGAAAGATATTAGTAGAGAGGAGAAGCGTTATTATTATTATTATTATTATTATTATTATTATTATTATTATTATTATTATTATTATTATTATTATTATTATTATTATTATTATTATTATTATTATTATTATTATTATTATTATTATTATTATTATTATTATTATTATTATTATTATTATTATTATTATTATTATTATTATTATTATTATTATTATTATTATTATTATTATTATTATTATTATTATTATTATTATTATTATTATTATTATTATTATTATTATTATTATTATTATTATTACTATTATTATTATATATATATTTTTTTTTTTTACCTTGTTATATAAAATCCAATTTTTTTTATAACTAATATTATTTTTACTTTCATCTGTACAAGCGGTAATGACCATAGACGTCGATCCGCATATTAAATAAAATTAAAAAAAATATTTTCCAACATTATGATCATTTAAGATTAAATCTTGTGTAAGGCATTAATTTATTACGGTCCTGTATTCTTAAAATTTCATTGTAAACAGACGTTGAACTATATCTTTCTTAAGTAGAACAGTCACCGTTGATGCGTGAGACTGTGCACTATGGTTGTGAGTGGGTGAATTGTGCATGTGTGAGTGCATACGAGGCGTGACGCGGTCCAAGGGACGTGCGATGCTGTTGGTCAAACCAATGCTGTCTGTTGATGGCGGATTTCTAATTGTTGAGTGAGTATTCTCACTGTCATTTCAGATATATTCATATTTCCTTATCCTCAATGTTATATATGCTTATCAGGGCGTGCTTGGCTTGTTCCAAGATTAGACCTGTATTTCAGTACTTGCACCGTGGGTGCAGGTGTTTCTTCCTCAGGGTGAATCTGGCTTCGACCAGGGTTGGACCTGAGGGAAATTCGTCCAAGTAGGGTGGATCTGGCAGAGGTCCAGGATTGGACCTACTTGGGGTTGCCTACCTAGTGGAGTGTGACTGGTAGAGTCAGGAATGGACCCACTAGGAGATGCCCATTAGGGAATGCCTGTAATGGATGCCTGCCTTCAAAGTGTATCTGGCTGTGGACCAGGGTTGGACCTGCTGGTGGTTGCCCGCTAACAGGGTGTTCCTGGTAGCTCCATGATTGGATCTGTTAGAGGATGCCCATGAGGGAAGACTACCATCAGGGTGGATCTGGCAGAGATCCAGGGTTGGACCTGTTTGGTAGATAAGCTTGTCGTGGACAATTTGGTAGATAAGCTTGTCGTGGACAAGTATGTACAGGGCTTGAAGGCACTGTCTCCATATTCTGTAACCTACCTAATCCTTTGTATAATGTCTTGTGGTATCGGTATGACATGTTGTATTTTTATAATGTGTGAAGGATACCAAGGCCCAAACCTTAGGCGCCGTTATAACCATCGATGTGATCGTAGGATGTCTTAGCATCAGGTCAACTGGTCATTTATACATATTAATCGTAATGATTTTAATTAGACTTTAGAATTGTTCTTCTAAAACTGTTAATATTGTATTTTATAACCGATCTATAACTACGTTAGAAAAAGTGCTCTTATACTTGAAATCATGAAACATTTTCTTGATTTTAATAAAAGTTAAGATTTAAACTCGGTAAAATCCATTTTAAAAAATATTGATTTTATTTAACAAAGGTTTACAAAGGTATATTATAATGTTTGTGCCTATCATCTACAATTATGTTTATTAATCTGTTGTCTGGCTCTTTAATAACTTAATTGTGAGACATCAGCATTTACTTATCAAACACTGATGCATTGTAGAATGAATATTATAAACATTGTAGTAGCAAATACAGCCTTGAGAAAGTCGAACGCTTGATTCTAATAATGTAGCAATGTGTTAGAAAGAGTTTTTGATATTTTCGTAAACAAAATTTTATATTTTTAATATTTACCTATATATATGGTAACGTATTGGGTTTTGGGATCTAATTAATAAATATCAATACAAGTTTTATATTAAATCGGGCTCCTTATTATATCTACTTTATAACTACGCTTTACCACTACAGCATCATATACGAGACTGCCCAAAATGGTTCGTCGCCAAATCTTAAAATTGACCACATCTGTTTACTCTTCTTCTACATATTGGTCCTTATCTTGAAATATTAAACGACCATACATCTCTTATACGTGTAACTATAACCACAGACAAATTTACACAGACGTATAACGTAATGCATAAGCTATGCAGCGCTTAATATTATAGTACCATTGCCGCACCCGAGGGGGCTGCTGTTAATACCATTGCCGGACTAGAGATGGCAACCGCTATACCCCTGAAGCTAAAACCATACATGTTCGACAGTTTCCGTTTTATTTCGATAAGAAATCTGATCTTATATTGAATATTCGTACATTTTTACGGATTGCTTCATTTGTATACAATTGCATGTATATTTAGCGGGTGATTTTTTGGTTATGTTTATATCAATTCCAAATTTATTTAAAATTAATATAAGATGTCTGGTGAGAAGTGTGTTTATTTTAATTGTAAAAAATCGTGTATGGACCATCCCAAATTATCCTTTTTTAAATTTCCAGTCAAAGATAAAATAAAGTGTGAATTATATGTCGTAAGAAGTGGTAATAAGTTTTCTATACTAATAGTTATGCAATACTATTTCGTTAAATAATTTCTAAATAATTACAAGTTTCAAATAATTTAATTATACAATTATTTATTTTCAGGAAATTCATTACTTATCGATATGCCTTTTGCTAAGCTTCAACGTAAGCTGATTTGTGCGGATCATTTCAATTCCGATTCATTTGTTTATTCTTTGCGAAATAAATTGTGTGACAATGTTGTACCGGTACAAGTATTAGAGATAAATTCTAATTTAATCCCATTATCACCATCAAAATTTAAAGTAGTGTCTCCTAAACTCAAATACAGTAATTTATATTCAGATGAAATTAATTTGCACAACAATGGTTATCTAATCCAGATTTAGTTTGCCGAAAAAAATTATTTTTTGATACTGAAACTCCGCGAGAGCAATCACTTCGTAAAAAATTAAAACGTGTTCAGCTTTTAAATAAAAATAAACGATCATTGTTATGTAAAGCTAAAAAATTTAAGAAAGAAAGAAAATTAAAATGTGATATTCTCTCCGATATCAATAACGTTAATTTTAAATCAGAATATTCTAGGGTATTGGTACAAATGCAAATGTGTCATCGCGCTAAAAACCAACGGTCCAAAACGAAAAAAGAATTTTCTCAATGTTTTTATTTCAAATCACCTTCAGCCTATAAATGTTTTATAAGTGTTGGTATAATACTTCCGGCTATTTCAACAATAAAGTCGTGGATAACAAAGACAAAATTTAAAACTGGTTTTAGTCCAGCCCTTTTTCAACAAATATGACTTAAGGCATCAATAATGTCTGATACGGCAAAATGTTGCGTTGTTGCCTTTGATGAAATGGCATTAAACATTTTTTTGGATTATAATAAACAATTTGATATGATTGAAGGTTTTGAAGACTTAGGACCACTAGGTCGAAATTTTAAATATAGCGGAAGCGCCTTATTATTTATAGTTCGTGGTTTATATTCCAAGTGGAAACTCCCAGATGCATATTTCATATATGCTAGCAGTATTAAGAATACTGAATTAACAAAATTAATTGTAATGTGTATTGAAAATTTGATAAAATCCGGTTTAACTCCTAAAGCAATTGTTTGCGATCAAGAGTCGAATAATAGAAGCGCTCTTGATAATTTAAAAGTTAACCTAGACAGGCCTTATTTTACTGTTAATAGTCAACAAATATATGTCTTATACGATGTGCTACATCTATTCAAAAGTGTTCGAAATAATTGGTTAAATTGTAATTTTATTTTATATGGCAATAAAGTATCGTTCACAGACGTAATACAAACTTATAATATAGATAAATGTAGTCAACTAGCGAGATCGAACTGTAAATTAACAGAAGCTCATATAAATCCAAATAACTTTCAAAAAATGAATTGTAAATTAGCTTTACAAATCTTTAGTCATAGTGTAGCTGCTTCTATTAGAACAGCCATCGGCACAGGTGAACTTAAAAGTGATACCGGTGTTCACGCGGCTGATTTTATTTTGCAAATGAACATATTATTTGATTCACTAAACAGACACACCCTTTTTGATAAAAATCCCAATAAATGTGCAATTTCAGAGAAATCTCCGAATATAATACATATTTTAAACGAGGGATATGATATGATGAATAATATTCAAAAATTAAATCCACGTTGTCCACGCCAACCTGATTGTTCTACTATAAATTCAATTTTAATGTTATCAAATTCGGAACAGAAGTTAAATAACCAGTAGTTTATAACAACAGCAAAATTGAATCAGGACTTTCTTGAAAATACATTTGCAATGATACGCCAACGAGGCGGCTTTAATTTTAATCCAACCGTTAAAACATTTAGAACAAGTCTACGTGTTATTGCAATAACTAATTTGATGAAACCCCCAGAATCTTCAAATAGTTTAGATGATATAGACGAAAACTTAGAATTGATTACTTCTAATGAACAATTAAATAAAGAACCATGCGAAAATAATAATGAAATTATAATAAATAATATTCAAGTTCCAGATTGCCCCGAGCACCCATTAAGTCTTCCTGCTCATCAAGTAGAAAAACATAATTTAGAATCATGTTCCGTGTTATATTTTGCTGGTTATTTAGTTATTAAATGCATTGTTAAATTTAAATCTATCGATTAATTCGTGAAAACGAAAGTATTACAGATAAAAAATAATTATTAATAATTGAAAAAACGTTCAGCTCTAAATATCCTTTAGGCAGTCTTCAAAAACCTTCAAAATCATTAATAAATATAGCATTTTTAAGTTTACAAATTTTCTCTAAAGAATTTGAAAAGATTAAACATTTGAATTTTCTTAAACGAAGGTTAATAAACAAAATTATTTTTAATATAAACAATATATATCAGGGCTGGCTTGACGAAGCCGATAAATGCTATGACCATAAATTATATCTTATTAATTTATTAATTAAAACCAAACTTTATAAAGAATGTAAATGGATTTCAGAAGAAGCTAGAAATAATAAAAGTACCCCAAAAAGGATATTGGGTATTATATCCAACAAATAAAATTCAAATCAAAATTAATTTACAATCAAATATAAAATATAGTAATATTTATTCAAATATTGCGGTTGAACACATTATATTATTTTAAATGCCTTTAAACTTTCAGTAAATTTATCTTTTTTAATTAATATATATTATGTTATTATTGTGGTAATAGTTAAGTAGTTGTCATTTAACATTTGGGTGCTACATTGATGAGTAAACTTATTTGATTTAGTGACAACTCATTCGATAATGTTTATATTACCTCTACTTCGGCAGGTTAAATTATCCCACTATATCTCTATAATATCTTTATCCAAAAGTATCCGATGTTTCCTTTCCCATCCCGGCAAGAGTTTAATTATTTATTTAAAAACATGTTTCAAATTTAGTTGGCTTGAAAGATTTTTTGATTATAAAACAAATCAGCTTCCACCTCCTCGTGGTTCTTGCCGAACAACAATACACGTAAAGTAAAGCAAGTCAAATTTGAAAACGTGAATTGTTGACAAAGAGAAGCTGAAATTAAACCATCACAAAAATTTTCATTAAACTTTTTTACATGTTTGCGCTTTATAATAGGTAAAATACATTAAATATTCTTATTTGTAACATATTTTAAAAAAAGTCTATTTATCATTTTTTATAATTTTTTTAATTGCGTATAAATTGTATTGTCGTATTTCCCCGTCTTAGTATTAAGATCCATGTTCCGTTATATTATTTTTCTTTGTATACTATATTTTCCATTGTATCCGAGGTTAAAATGAAGGTAAAAATATTGAAACGTTACGTTGAAATATCCATACATATGTATATACAAAAGTTAATCTATATTATGTTTAGTCTACGGGGTTTAGTTTATAGTGACACGTATAAGAGATTTATGGTCGCTTAATATTTCAAGATAAGGACCAATGTGTAGAAGAAGAGTAAACAGATGTGGCCAATTTTAAGATCTGGCAACGAACATTTTTGGGCAGTCTCGTATATGATGCTGTAGTGGTAAAGCGTAGTTATAAACCTTCCGAGACCGTAGATATAATAAAGAGCCCGATTTAATATAAAACTTGTATTGATATTTATTAATTAGATCCCAAAACCCAATACGTTACCATATACAGTGAGCGCAATAAGTATTCGTACAGTTAAAACTTTTACAAAGAAACTACTTTTACAGGAAAACAATTGAAGATAACTAAGATATAAAAATATGTATAGTATCATGGATAAACTTATTCAATATTTATACATAATTTAAGCAACAAAAATTAAAGAATAGCGCCAATAAAAAATAGAAACCGATGACACACGTCAAATTCGCGCGCCAAAAGTATTCGTACACTTTAGTATTTTTGTTTCAACATCAGTTATTTTATAGACTTTCGCCAAATGCCATCAATAACAATAACATCGAACATATTATATGAAAATTTCCATAAACCAATGTCATTTACCAATTATCTGTGCAATATAAGAAGTAAAAGCAAAGAAACTAGTTAAACTGAAAGAAAATTTATTATTTCATTGCATAATTAGTGCTTTTCATTGTGAAAGATTTCAAGTATCATGCATAGACCGTATTCCACAGTGTAAAATAGAATTAATAGCTTTCGTGAAACTAAAACACCAAAATATATAGACAGAAGTGGCCCGGTCACCAGAGTCAGTTGCCTTGATCGTTGGAAAACTGTAAGGAAAATTTAAGAAATTCCATAAATTATTGCACCAAAGTTTACTGAAGAACTGTAAGTTACCACTGAAAGATATTTGTGTCCGTGTACTATCCGAAATGTACTAGGATATACTGGGTATCTTACTCGATCTGCTCGAAGAAAATATTGAGATTGCGAAGTTAATTGAAAGAAGCGATTGGCGTTTGTTAAAGACTTCATAAATGGAAAATTTAGCTTTGGAATAAAGTTATATATCCTGATGACTCAAAAAACAATAATTTTGGTTCGGATGGTAGGGGCACTTAGGGAGAAAAACACAAACAGAATATGACAAAATAAGCTTACTTCGTTTAGTAAAACACGGTGGCGGACATGTACTTGTATAGTAATGCATGAGTGTTGCTGGTATTGGAAAACTACACTCAGTTGATGGAATTATGGAGTACTAAGTCTATATCATCATCTTGTAACGGTGCACCGTTTTTGCACCGTTCCGACTAGAATAGTTATCTTATTTTTATGTTTATTTTTTATCATGTTATATTATTTCTCTAGTAAGTATTTTGTTCCTAAACACATTTGCTTATAACTTTTTCGTATTTCATATTTATTTTCGTCGCTCGGAATAAAACACATTCAAACAGAGTTATCCCCGTTTATTCGTCCCTCACTGCACCCCAGAACGGACCCAAAGTCCATACATCGGCGCAGAAATATACAGCGCATCTGCCCCTCCACATCTCTCACTACCTACCTGAAACAGGGTGTTCTCTGTTGGTTCCTAGCACCAGATCGCAGACGGGTGTTCTCGTTTGTCAACCTTATCTCTACCTACCGTGAACGGGTGTTCTCGTTCATTACCGGTTGTACTCGGTCCCTAACACCAGATCGCAGACGGGTGTTCTCGTTTGCCAACCCTATCTCTACCTACCGTGAACGGGTGTTCTCGTTCATTACCGGGTGTACTCGGTCCCTAACACCAGATCGCAGACGGGTGTTCTCGTTTGCCAACCTTATCTCTACCTACCGTGAACGGGTGTTCTCGTTCATTACCGGGTGTACTCGGTCCCTAACACCAGATCGCAGACGGGTGTTCTCGTTTGCCAACCTTATCTCTACCTACCGTCCAGACCAGTGAAGTGAGCTAGAATCGACCTCCGAACCGCGGTGATAATAACGACACGTTTCAATAAACAAGCCGTAATACAGACGCGTAGCTTTTCTGTGTAGAGGGTTGCCTGATCTCGAAATCATATGGGTTTTCATTTGTGTTCGTCTTAGTTTAAGTTTAGATATAAGAATTTCTCTATATTGTTTAGAATAAATATTGTATTTAATTTGTTATTTGTAAATATATAAACATTGTTGTGAATACAAAACACGCCAGTTTGTACTGATACCGTCCTCTCTCTCATTGATCCTGGCACCGCTGAGTTTTAATCCGCGCGAGAGAAGTCAGACCGTTACAATCTTAAACGAATATTTCATTCTTAGCATGGAGAAAATGAGAGACAAGAGAAATGTCATATTCATGCAAGACAATGATCCAAAACATAGCGTTTGGTAATTCAGATTGTACACAATCTATCGAAAATGCCTCCCGAATCATCAGACTTTTATAAACATGAACATTTATGGACTTCAGATGAAAAATAAATAAGAAAACGGCAAATTTATAATAAAAACTATTTGAAAATTGAGTACCATGAAAAATGGTATAGCATTTCAATATTTTTTAAGGTATTTGGTAAATTTAATAACAAACAGACTACTACCTATTAATAGAGCCAATAGATATCCAAAAAAATATAGGTTATATGTGTAAAATTGAAAATATAATAACAATTTGTTACATGTACGAATACTTTATGCGCGTTTATTTGGATAGTGATATTGGTTTTTAATTTTTATTTCCACATTAATATTATTTTTGCTAAATAGTTTTCATAAATTAAATAAACATATGACTCCATATAACTCAACATATTTTTATTTTTGATCTATCTTCAATAGTTTTTCCTTAAATGTAGTTTTATTATGAAAATTTGACCTGTACGAATATTTTTTGCGCTCACTGTATATAGGTAAATATTAAAAATATAAAATTTTGTTTAAGAAAATATCAAAAACCCTTTCTAACACAATGCTACATTATTAGAATCAAGCGTTCGACTTTCTTAAGGCTGTATTTGCTACTACAATGTTTATAATATTCATTCTACAATGCATCAGTGTTTGATAAGTAAATGCTGATGTCTCACAATTAAGTTATTAAAGAGCCAGACAACAGATTAATAAACAGAATTGTAGATGATAGGCACAAACATTATTATATACCTTTGTGAACCTTTGTTAAATAAAATCAATATTTTTTAAAATGGATTTTACCGAGTTAAAATCTTAACTTTTATTAAAATCAAGAAATTGTTTCATGATTTCAAGATTTAATCTTAAATGATCATTATGTTGGAAAATATTTTTTTAAATTTTATTTAATATGCGGTTCGACGCCTATGGTCATTACCGCTTGTACAGATGAAAGTAAAAATAATATTAGTTATAAAAGAAATTAGATTTTATATAACAAGGAAAATAAATAAAAAATAAATAAATATATATATATATATATATATATATATATATATATATTTATATATATATATATATATATATATATATATATATATATATATAATAATAAATAAAACACTTGGTAATTTCCACGAATAATTATTTTATTTAACAATCGACGCGTATCGACTCTACAGTCATCATCAGGTAATCAGTGTTGCATAGGTTCTTCCCAACAATGTCTACAAAATCTATCTATGTTGAGAAAAGCCTGTTGTGTTTGTATTTGTTTCTATAGATTTAATTTTTTCTTTGAACCTTGTTTTAAAATTTCTATGTATTTCTAATAATATCTATGTAGAAACAGATATTAATACAAATAATAACTGGGTTTATTTAAATTTTATCCATAAAATAACCCAAACAGGAACAATTTTTATAAAACATAACAGAAAAACCAATTCCACAAATAAAACAACATTAAGAAGTTTATTAACAAATACCAAACCTAAAATCTAAAAAAACGAATTATCTGGAGTTTATGAAATTCAATGTAAAGACTGCAATGCCATATACAGTGGGTCACAAAAGTGACGGACAGTAAAACAAAATTAGAAAAAAACAGTTTTATTTTTAAAAGACAATAACTACAAGTGAAAGAATATTATTCCTTGAATTATCTGTATTTTAATAATATATTTAAATTAAAAATATCTGCAGTGTCATGCACCGAACTTTCTTATCCGCATATGGGTTAAACCATATCGTAGTTACATTATTTTTCTAATTTATAATATTTGTTCTAACCTTTAGATCGCTTTTACACTAAATATGTTTCTTAGAATAAATATTAAATGTCAAACTTCAAATTATTTAAGTCTATTTTGTTAAACAATTGACAGGCGCAGATGATACGATTTATGTAAAAATATATATAATAAGCAGAAATATATTTTGAAACCAGTACTTTCTTTGGAAAAATGATTCAAACAAAAGTTGTGCTAAATATAAATTTCATTAATTTTTGTTCACAAAAATTTTCTGTAACTGTAACCATTTTTGAGTAATTGTAGAAACTGCAAAAAATGACTAGGGTAAACATGCACTTTCGGTCGGAATATGGTTTTCAAAAATAGAAGGTTTTCGTGCCAGGCACATACAAATCTTCATAATTTTCCCTTTAGCCGTTTGGGCTGTAGAGCGCTCACATACACACACACACACAAAAACACACTCACACACACACACAGACGGACGTCATTCCAAAAATAGTCGGAATCGATTCAGGGAAGGTCAAAACGTATATTTCCGTTAAAATCTCGAGTTCGAAATTTTTCATGATTACAATACTTACTTATACTGCGTATAAGAATGTAAAAAGTACTTAAAATATTTTATTAATAAATTTTTTATACTAGAAACAAATGCTACGTGAAATATATAGGTCAAAGCGGCAGAAATTTTAAAACAAGGTTCAAAGAACCCAACATCGCATTGAACATACACACACATTAAAATATTACAGGATACTCCATATTGAACCGAAAGAATACAGACTTAATTTACTTGAGAACATAGAAATCAGAAAAGCCGTTAATTCTTAAAAAATATATAGTCAACGAACAGCTAGATGTAACATAAAATTTTAGTTTATAAGTGATAGATTTTGTTGACATTGTTGTAAAGAACCTTTGTAACTGTAGAGTCGAAACGCGTCGATTGTTAAATAAAATAATTATTCGTGGAAATTACCAAGTATTTTATTTATTATATATATTTATATATATATATATATATATATATATATATTTTAATATTTCGTTCGTACGAAAATAACAACATTATTTCTAAAACGCAATGTGGAGACATTGCAAAAACCAAGCGTCCGACTTTCGTACACTCCACGCCTCTCATTGATTCAGACAAGCGTTCGGCTTTTTCAAGATTGTATTTGCTACATACAAAGTTTATGGCTGTGACTGTACGTATATTCAAAACTTCATGATAGCACTCCTAACACCCATCTCTTGGTACAAAAAAGAACTATAACGACGCGCTACGCGTAGTCCCATTTACATTGTCTATCTGTATATATTTAATCTGTGCTATAACTAAGGTCAAAAAAAAACTATAAACTAAACCCCGTAGACTAAACATAATAAAGATTAACTTTTGTATATATGCATGGATATTTCAACATAACATTTCAATATTTTTACCTTCATTTTAACCTCGGATACAATGGAAAATATAGTATACAAAGAAAAATAATATAACGGAACATGCATCTTAATACTAAGACGGGGAAATACGACAGTACAATTTATACGCAATTTAGAAAATTATAAAAAATGATAAATAGACATTTATAAAAATATGTTACAAATTACAATATTTAATGTATTTTACATATTATAAAGCGCAAACATGCAAAAAAGTTGAATGAAAATTTTTGTGATGGTTTAATTTCAGTTTCTCTTTGTCAACAATTCACGTTTTCAAATTTGACTTGCTTTACTTAACGTGTACTGTTGTCCGGCAAGAACCACGAAGAGGTGAAAGCTGATTTGTTTTATAATAAAAAATCTTTCAAGCCAACTAAATTTGAAACATGTTTTAAATAAATAATTTAACTCTTGCCGGGATGGGAAAATAATCATCGGATACTTTTTGATAAAGATATTATAGAGATATAGTGGGATAATTTAACCTGCCGAAGTAGAAGTAATATAAACATTATCGAATGAGTTGTCACTAAATCAAATAGATTTACTCATCAATGTCGCACCCAAATGTATTAAGACAACAACCTAACTATTACCACAATAATAACATAATATATATTAATTAAAAAAGATAAATTTACTGATAGTTTAAAGGCATTTAAAATAATATAATTAGTTCAACCGAAATATTTAAATAAATATTACTATATTTTATATTTGATTGTAAATTAATTTTGATTTGAATTTTATTTGTTGGATATAATACTCAATTTCCTTTTTGCGGTACTTTTATTATTTCTTGCTTCTTCTGAAATCCATTTACATTCTTTATAAATTTTGGTGTTAGTTAATAAATTAATAAGATATAATTTATGGTCATAGCATGTATCGGCTTCGTCAAGCCAGCCCTGATACAAAGTGTATATATAAAAATAATTTTGTTTATTAACCTCCGTTTAAGAAAATTCAAATGTTTAATCTTTTCAAATTCTTTAGAGAAAATTTGTAAGCCTAAAAATGCTATATTTATTAATGATTTTGAAGGTTTTTGAAGACTGCCTAAAGGATTTTTAGAGCTGAACGTTTTTTCAATTATTAATAATTCATTTTTGTCTGTAATACTTTCGTTTTCACGAATTAATTGTGCCTTACAATCGATACATTTAAATTTACCAATACATTTAAAAGCGAAATAACCAGCAAAATATAAAACGGAACATGATTCTAAATTATGTTTATTTACTTGATGAGCAGGAAGACTTAATGGGTGCTCGGGGCAATCTGGAACTTGAATATTATTTATTATAATTTCATTATTATTTTCGCATGGTTCTTTATTTAATTGTTCATTAGAAGTTATCAATTCTAAGTTTTCGTCTATATCATCTAAACTATTTGAAGATTCTGGGGATTTCATCAAATTAGTTATTGCAATAACACGTAGACTTGTTCTAAATGTTTTAACGGTTGGATTAAAATTAAAGCCTCGTTGGCGTATCATTGCAAACGTATTTTCAAGAAAGTCCTGATTCAATATTGCTGTTGTTATAAACTGTTGGTTATTTAACTTCAGTTCCGAATTCGATAACATTAAAATTGAATTTATAGTCAATTTTAGTCCTGTAAAACAATCAAGTTGGCGTGGACAACGTGGATTTAATTTTTGATTATTATTCATCATATCATATCCCTCGTTTAAAATATTTATTATGTTCGGAGATTTCTCTGAAATTGCACATTTATTGGGATTTTTATCAAAGAGGGTGTTACTGTTTAGTGAATCAAATAATATGTTCATTTGCAAAATAAAATCAGCCGTGTGCACACCGGTATCACTTTTAAGTGCATCTATGCCGATGGCTGTTCTAATAGAAGCAGCTACACTATGGATAAAGATTTGTAAAAATAATTTACAATTCATTTTTTGAAAATTATTTGGATTTATAAGAGCTTCTGTTAATTTACAGTTCGATCTCGCAAGTTGACTACATTTATCTATATTATTAATTTGCATTATGTCTGTGAACGATACTTTATTGCCATATAAAATAAAATTACAATTTAACCAATTATTTCGAACACTTTTGAATAGATGTGGCACATCGTATATGACATATATTTGTTGATTATTAACAGTAAAATGAGGCCTGTCTACGTTAACATATAAATAATTGTATAATTAAATTATTTGAAACTTGTAATTACTTAGAAATTATTTAACGAAATAGTATTGCATAACTATTAGTATAAAAAACTTATTACCACTTCTTGCGACCCATAATTCACACATTATTTTATCTTTGACTGGAAATTTAAAAAAGGATAATTTGGGTTGGTCCATACGCGATTTTTTACAATTAAACACTTCTGACCAAACATCTTATATTAATTTTAAATAAATTTGTAATTGATATAAATATAACAAAAAAATCACCCTTCAAATATACACGCAATTGTATACAAATGAAACAATCCGTAAAAATTCACGAACTTTTCAATATAAGATCAGATTTCTTATCGAAATAAAACGGAAATTGTCGAACATGTATGGTTTTAGCTTCAGGGGTATAGGGTTTGCCATCTCTAGTCCGGCAATGGTATTAGCAGTAGCTCCCTCGGGTGCGGCAATGGTACTACAATATTAAGAGCTGCATAGCTTATGCATTACGTTATACGTCTGTGTATATTTGTCTGTGACGTAAGTACGACATCTCTCTCTAGCTCCCGCAATCTATCGATTTCCTTACGAATGTCCACTACAGTAGGATCAGATAAAAATCTGCTTGTGACACCCAAGATGGCACTCAGCGAATCAGTGCAGTCGAGCAGGTGACGTCGCTCATCGATAGATCGACGGGGGTGTCGAAGAGAGTAGAGGATCCCATATAATTCTGCGGTATACACCGAGCATATGGGAACGAGTGCGATACGTCGTCAGTCACGAAAGCACAGCCAGTTCCAGAGTCTGTCTTGGAGCCATCGGTATATGTGTGTTGAAAATCTATGAACTGTTGCAGCTGAATAAAGAACTCGACTAGGTATATGGCATGAGGAGGGAAAGCTTTTGGCTTACTGGTCAGCGCAAGATTTGTTGTTAAGTCTGCAGATGCCCATGGAGGTACTGCGGAATATATCCGTTATAAAACAGGCCCTTGGTTGTTGAGGATGGTATTCAACCGTCCTGGGAGTTTTAATGCGAATGGGTATAGGGAAGTCGCACTGTTTCTATACAAACGGTCTAACTCTGCATTACTGAAAAAGATGGCATGGTTTAGGTGCTGCGTGAGCGTTTGAATTTTGCACACGTACTTCATACCAAGTTTCATGTACCTTATGTGAAGTGGCGGATCACCAGCTTTACAGTGAAGGCTTGGAATTGGGGTAGTCCTAAACGCACCGGTGACAGTTCGAATACCAGCATTGTGTACACTGTCTAGCTTCTTCAAGTGATGGGTACTAGCTGTATACACAATGATGGCACCGTAGTCTATCCTGGACAGAACCAGACTGGTGTACAGGCGCAGCAAAGAGTCCCTTTCGGCTCCCCATTTTGTGGAGGCAATACACTTAATTGCATTCAATGTCATTCTGCACTGCGCAGAAACAGCGTTGATGTGTTTCAACAGTAGGAAACGTTTGTCGAAAATTAAACCCAGAAACTTCACTTCATCTACAAGCCGCACTGGTCTGTTGTAAAGTGTCACAACAGGACAGTTGTGTTCTTTGCGTAGTCCACAAAAATCGATAGATCATGTCTTTTCCGTAGAGAAACGAAAACCACGGTCGGATGCGGCTAGAGCAACTATGTCTACAGCCTGCTGTAATCTCTCCTGACAGAGAGCGAGAGATTGAGACGAAGTGAAGAGGGTACGGTCGTCGACATAGAGACAATAATCAACGGTATTGGGAAAGGTAGAAACGATGTCATCGATTGCAATCAATAATAATGTGACAGTTATGGAAGAGCCTTGAGGAATACCGTTTTGCAACGGTCGTGTAGAAGATAATAAGAAATATTACTTAAATGTCTAAAAACATAAAGTAAATATACAGTATATTACTTATATATTCTTTATGTTTCAACTTGTAATTTGATTTGATGTTACGTTTGGCGTAGTGTATGCTATGTTAAAAACAATCCGCGATTAACCTGAACAGCGAGAACTATTGTCAATCAGCTGGAAGTTGTGTATTTTGCTTGTTCAAAAGGGGCAATGTGTTATACATATACATGTTATATACATATATCTGCCAATTAAGAGGTAATATTATAACTTGGACGCGGTATTACTACACCTTGGTGTATTTTTATAATTGGTGTAAATTTTATGGCGATGTGATCCAAGTTCAGGCCTCGAGCCTTCAAGGTCTGTTGATAATTTTACTAGAGGTACCAAGGTTTTGAAGTTATATTTAATTATTGGTTTATTATTGTTGAACCGTTCTAGTAATTGCTCTCAACAACCAAAACGTAACATTTATCATGTTTTGAGAATTAAGTCGTAAAACTTTCTAGATATTTTAATGTCATGCCTTTTCTAAATATATTCTGTTGACCATCTGGTGAAACCCTTAAGAACTTCGTTGGGGTTGCCCATCTTGAAGGTTTCATGACTTGCCAAGGAACAAACTCTTATAGATAAAAAATGGTTCCAGTCAACTAAAATGCACAGTTCTTGAAACCAAAGTAAGAAGTATTAACGTGAGCAATATAGTATGTCTCATGTATGCTAGAAAATATTTCATTGTTATTTTTGTTTGGTGTTGTGTAGCACATTTGTGTTTTTTTCTTGTAAATAAATGTTTTAGTTAAAAGTGCCGTGTGCTATTTTTAAAATCTTAAAGAGAAAAATTACAAAGCTACAAACAATATTTATTCAAATAATGCAGTGAATTCATGTATTTCAATTAATGCAATTGTATTAAATATCTTTGTGTTTATAATATTCTGGTTTAATTGACATCATGTAATTCAATTATGAATTATTTATAGATCTAATAAATTTTTTTTTTTAAATAAGCCAATCAAATGGATTAGTAAATTTGAATTTCATGCTTTTCTCTAGTTCAAATTAACTCTTTCCCATTGAAAATTTCACTTGCGAAATTTCCTTTATGCTTACAAATACATTAATACCTCGTTCTACGTGAGGGATGCGTTCATGAAGAACATTACGTAAACAGAATCTACGTTAACGGAGGAAGAAATAACAGGCGTAGAATAAGGATAAGTTACTAAATTGAAAAAAAAAATACATTATTTCATGTGTTATTTTTTAATTAATAGATAAGAACAACTGACAAGTTTTCACGTTATTATTTTTTTGACCAAACCGAATCAAGGGTCGATTACGTTGCTTGTCTCTTGCATTCTCGTTATATTTCACTGTTACATGTTAAAGCATTTAATACATTTCTTTTCACAGCACAACTTCGCACAAAATCTGTATCATTTTCGGAAAACAAATCCATCGAGTGAAACACCTGACTCAGGCAATAGGACAATATTTTTGTTGTTAAAACTTAAATCGGTGGCTCTTCCATATCGATGTCAGAACTGACATCTTCTCTTACCAAATTTTCTTCTGTCAGTCCTTGCAATTCATCATTTGTTAGCGGATTATCATTGTCGTCCTGCAGTAATGTCTGAATATCATCAGCGTCAACTTCATTGAAGTGCAATTGGTGTGCCATTTCAACAAATTCATTATTCTGGAGGTCATTAGCAAGTTAAGATTCTTCTTCTAAATTGAGCCCTACTTTCCTCCAAACTACTATAAGGCAGTGCTGTGATACTTCATCCCAAGATCGTTGGATATTTTAGATAGCATTCATTATTTTGTAACTCTACCAGGATTCTTTTATTGACCCTTGCTGCCTGTCCACAGTCTCAATTAAGTTATAAAATGTGTGCCGGAGGAAACAAGCTTTAAATGCTGCTATATCGCCTTGATCCATTGGTTAAATGTAAGATGTTGTGTTCGGTGGAAGGAAAATGACTTCATCTGGAATGCAAGTTTACAGTGCGTTAAGATTTACTGAATGACCAGGAGCATTATCTCGTAGCAATAACGCCTTTGGTTCTAAATTGTTTTGTTGACAATAATGTTGCACTGTAATACAAAAGTGTTTAACAAACCAATCATTTAATAGATCCTTTGTTACTGCGGCCTTTTTGTTAGACTTCTATATGATTGGTAAATTCGACTTGGAAAAACCCTCCATGGCCCTAAGATTTTCCGAATGATAAACTAGCATTGGTTTCTGTTTCAAATCTCCCGATGTATAACAGAGTCAAGCGATCCTTCGCAGATTTGAACCTTGACGACGTTCTCTCTTCTTGTGATATGAATGTTAAAGATGGCAAACGTTTCCAAAATAAACCTGTTTCATCAACGTTGAATATCAAATTTGAAGGATATCCACCGCTGTCAATAACAGTTTTTAATTGTTCCGGAAATTTTTTTGCTCCATCTAAGTCAGCACTAGCTGCCTCTCCCGTTATGCGAATCTTGTGAATTCCAGCTCTATGTTTAAAATGTTCAAACCATCCACGTGATCCTACAAAATTTTCTTCATTGTTTCCTTCATCTTGGTCTTTTAAGAAGTTAAACAAGCTTATTGCTTTTGTTTTGAATTAACATTAGACCCACTGGCATGTGACGTTGACCCATATCATCAATCCAAATACTTAACATCTTCTTAACATTTTCTATAATGCGACAAATTTTTTTATTAGTAACGTTGCTGTTGTTTTCTACGGAGGTTTTTATTTTCTTTGATTGGCTTACAATTGTTGAAATAGTTGAATAAATTAATCCTGTTGGAAGTGACACTGCACTACTTTTTTCACTACTTTCTACTCGATTTATTATGTTTAATTTCGCTTCTAAACTTATCGATTTTCGTATGTTTGGCATTTTATTTTACAGCGGTGTTTTGATAAACTGTGTAACGTGCTTATAGCAAATGTTGTGAAGGTTATAGTAAAAACAGGGGATCCTAGCATGCGATCGGTCGCTCATAGTGCACAATGTATATAAATATGGGAATTACCGCGTCGCCCAGCAATGACGTTATATCGAGTTATCGTTAACAAAGGTAACGTTAAGCGAGGTATTACTGTATATGATATAATTTATAGTGAATGATGTACCAAATTAACTGGCAACACAATTTACCATACTTGTGAAAATGTTTGATGTATGTATGTATGTTTTTATATATATATATATATATATATATATATATATATATATATATATATATATATATATATATATATATATATATATATATAAATTTTTCTCATTTCTTCAAGGGATAAAATTTCAAAATCAGAACAATTGCAGATAAAGAATTATAGCCGACTCATGGTTCAAGGATCAAAATGGTTTGAAATACTGTATGCAATGAATTATCTAAAATTCGTACTCATGCGTATATTACATATTCTGAATGTTAACACAAATGGTACTTTATGTTAATGGAAACCGAAGTTTTTATTTATCTCTTGCCTGCCTAGTAGTTTGAGCATTGACAATATTACCTTGTACACCTGCATATGCGCGATGATAGCATCGAAACAAGTATATAAATCGTTCAAGAACGTCACTATTTGCAGTGGTGTGCTATCTGCTGATAATCGAGTAAAGCCGACTATGTCGCTGAAGTATATCGTAACCTCTTCGTATGTTTCTGCATTAACTTGTTGACCTCTAATCAATTGTGACGCTACAGATCTGAAAATTTATTGATATATGTATATATATATATATATATATATATATATATATATATATATATATATATATATATATTATTTATTTGGTATACAACTTTGCTCCCGCCGTTTTGTTTTCAAATTTCAAAACTTTATTATAACAAACTGAATATACATTTATGGTACAAAGTATTTTCTATCGTAAGCTACAACTTTCTGCCATCTTTCAGCCAATAATCGAATCCCGCGTTAAAAAAACTGATAACCTTTTGAAGCGATCCACGAATAGATTCAAATATTAACTTGTACATAAGACCTGAAGTGCTGGTCAGCTGGGCCGTGTGCCATCGATCAAAACAGGTGATTGTCAAAGGAAGCAACGTCTGGAGAATATGGCGCTTGAGGTAGGACTTCCCATTTCAACGTTTCTAGATATGTTTTGTCTAATTTCGCAACATGGGGTCGAGCATTGTCATGCTGCAAAATCACATTATCATATGTCCTTGCTTCTGGATAATTCCCAAGTCTTTGAGCTGTTTAGAATTTGCTAGTTGAGTCACATCCAATGATGTAGCCAATTCTTCTTAACTTTGACACGAGTTTTTACCAAGTAATGCCTATAAATTTTCATCTTCAAAATCTTTTGCTCTAAGAGCTCTTTTGCACGTAGATACTGCATGAGAGATACTCGTATCTCGCATACAGCTAATACATACTGTGGGTCACAAAAGTGATGGGACAGTAACACAAAATTAGAAAAAAACAGTTTTATTTCGAAAAGACAATAGCTACAAGTGAAATAATATTTTTACTTTCTTATACGCAGTATATGTAAGTATTAAAATCATGAAAAATTTCGATCTCGAAATTTCAAAGGAAATATACGTTTTGACCTTCCCTGAATCGATTCCAACTATTTTTGGAATGACGTCCGTCTGTGTGTGTGTGTGTGTGTGTGTGTCTGTGTGTGTGTGTGTATGTGTGTTCTCTACAGCCTAAACGGTTGAAGCTAAAATTATGAAACCTTAAACTTAAGATTTGCATATGCCTGGGGTGTGCACCTCCTATTTTTGAAAAAAATATTCAAACCGGAAGTGCCTGTTTACTCTAGTCATTTTTGGTAGTTTCTGCAATTTCTCAAAAATGGTTAGAGTAAAAGAAAAATGTTATGAACAAAAATTAAAGGTATTCATATTTAACACAACTTTTGTTTGAATTTTTTTTCCAAAAAGTGTACTGGTTTCAAAATAAATTTCTACCTTTTATATATATTTTAACATAAATCGTATCATCTGCGCCTGTCAATTGTTTAACAAAATAGACGTAAATAATTTGAAGTTTGACATTTTATATATATTCTAAGAAATATAATTAGTGTAAAAGTGATCTAAAGGTTAGAACAAATATTATAAATTAGAAAAATAATGAAACTACGAAGTGGCTTAACCCATATGCGTATAAAAAAGTTCGGTGCATGACACTGCAGATATTTTCTAGAATTATCTGTCTTTTAGTAATATATTTAAAATAAAAAAACTACTTAAAATATTTTATTAATAAATTTTTTATAATAGAAACAAATGCTTCGTGAAATTAGTCTCACGAAAGTCATGGGACATATACTATTTTTGTATCAATAATGCGGGTATTCCCCTACTGAATGCAATACCATTTTACTTACGAATTTCTTGGCATTGTCACGAAACATTGCTAGCGTTTTAGTTGAAATAAAATAACCTTATTAAATTTTGTAAACGAATCTGCTAAATAGGCGATGTCTGTTTTCCACTTCATTAAATTTTCTTTTAAAATTTTATCTTTAGTATCCAGAAATTCTAAAATAGTCTCAAAAAGTACAAAAATTTTTGTCAATCATAAGCCTTTCGACAGCCAGCGTACTTCAGTGTGAAGGAGTAATTGATGAAAGTGTTCGTCATTTTCTTCACACAACTGCGCAAATAACCGCGTATTCAACGCTTTGCTTCGGATTCAGTTTACTGCATTAATGACTAATTGAAGAGATTCATGCAATCTAACACTCAAATTTTTAGCAACTAATTGTTGTCGATGGATGATGCAATTTATTGCTAACACCCCTGACACATTTTGTTTTAAATAGCTTACAAATCCACGATAACGTCCAACCATGGCAAGTGCTCCATCTGTAGCTACTGATATTATATTTGATAAAGGGATTGCTTTTTCAATGAAGTAATCCTTCAAAACATGAAATATTGATTCACCTTTAGTGTCGGTTGTTAAAGTTCTTGCGAAAAGCAGTTCTTCGTAGATTTCTTGATTCATAATAAAACGAACATATGCGAATAATAATGCTGCATTACCAGGTAAAGTTGACTCGTCCAGTTGTATAGAGAAATGGGTCGTTTGCAAATAATTACACAAGAAGCTTTCAATATCAGAACTCATTTCTTCAATACGTCTTTCAACAGTATTGTTGTTTAAGGGAATTCTTTTAATGATATCAGATGCAGGTTTGTGCAAAACAGTTCTTAAAACCTCTTCAACGGCTGGCAAAATTAACTTCTCTCCGATAGTATGCGGTTTTCCGGATTTTGCTATAAGTAACGAGATATTGTAAGACACCCGCAAACTATCATCGTTTCTTTGTGACATCGAAGCGAACATTCTGTCCATCGTGGGTCTCTTCTGAAGTTTATCTTTGAGTGTTTGAAAGTATTTCAAATCTTCACCTGCTTTATCAGGGTGACATTTTCTCAGATGATCCTGCAGCTTAGATGGTTTCATAGCGTCATTGCCCAAGACTTTATTGCATAAAGGGCACATAGGCAAATTGATGATGATGGAATAAAGCCAAGCTTCAAATAGTCAACACTCTATTATCTACATTTCTTTTTGGATTTGCACATGGCATCAGTCATCTGTGGGCAAAATTAATCTATTCAAATAAGACATAAATTCCAGCAGCTGTATATTAAAAAATCAAAGTCAAATTTAAATCGTATGGTCTTAGATTTTATGGCAGGCATATGCGTATAACTACGAGTACAAAACTAAAATTTAATAAAAAATAATGTACTTACTTTTCTCCGGCACTCTCAAACAAAATAACACTGATTCACTATAATTTGTGTGATAAACTACCAGTTTATATTTTTTTAAATATTTTCTTAGCACTTTCCTTTTCAAGATTCAGGAAACGAATAAACGTATTTGTCTCACATTCGTATTTATAGAGTGACGAATTGAACAAGTCAGTGCAAGTTCGCGAAGCTCTGAGCAAGACATTAATAATTACAAAGATGTTTCTCTGAGACTGCGCGTAAGTTTGTAACAAGATGATACTGTTATATCATTATGTGCAGGTTTTTACAAGTTCAAAATGTATTGCGACCATAAAGCAAATGCCTACATCCTACTCACACAATTTTATAAACATATATAATAAATTCTTTACTTCAAAGGTACTTTTATAATAAATGTATATGTCTTTATATTATAAGATGGTATAATGTAAGTAAATAGGTACTATCAGTGTATGTTGAGATCTACTATCGTGGACCCCCATTTTCATTTCATGGACCCCCAAATTTTTTTTTCGCTGACGTAGACCCCTTGCAGGTTGTCATACACCCCTGCGGGTCGATATAGACCACTTTGGGAATCACTACTCCAGATAACCTATAATTATATATTCATTTTTTTTTTTTATTGGCAAAATTTTCCCTCCATATGGATGCATCGCAATAAAAGATAGTCCAAATGCTTCATCTCCTATTATTACATACAGGATTTTGCAGTCGTTTTTCCAGGTTAATAATCTGGATTTGGAATGTCTAAAGATTTATCAGTAAATTCATTATAAACTTTTGAATTTTTGAAAATGCTTGAATAACTATTTTTGCCATAATCTCCAATATCAACAATTGTGAAACAATAATTGGAATCACAAATAGCCAAAAGTTATATTGCAAAAAATTCTTTATGCTTATAATATAAGGTACCACTATATTGTTGTTTTATTATTGAAATGTGTTTGCCGTCAATTGCACCCAAACAATTGGAAATATTTGAGTTCTTTTGAAAGCCATCTTCAATTTCTAACCATCTTTCTTCTGTGGGCTTTGTTATACTTTGCTCTTTCATGACTTTCTAAATTTGTTTGCATGTTTTGGGAATTTCTTTACTTGCAGTTGTTATTTCTACTCTATAGCTGTAATGTAGATCAGTAAGAGAACAACCATTTGCAAGTTACCTAAAAATAAAACGAAGAAATACTTATCTTTGTTATTTTTCAGGAAATGGTTTACAGAAGAAATAGAATAATCTAATTAATTCATTTGCACGTGAACTGTCTAAAAGAAAAAAAACCTGAAAAAGGGATTGAAACTACTTGGAAAATACATGTGTTTTTTGAGCAGATATCTATTTTGATGAGAAGCGCTTTGCATAAAGAGTATTGCAAATAAACATAGTTCAAAAAGAAATGATAAACTTATACTTTAACGAAAAAATTGGGCAGGCGCAATTTCCAGCGTTTGTAAGAATATAACGTGATTGCTTTTACTCCAAAATCTAAACCTCTACGCAAGAAAATTAAATTTTCTTCTAATGAAAATATCGATGTCGAAATTGCAACACTTTTAAAAGAAAGCATTAGCCGTGGATACACACACGAAAAAAAGATAGAGCAGGATGAATACCGGCATTTTCTTCTTTCTCTTTTTGGGGATTTCAAAAGAGTGCCTGTCAATAGAAAGATGGATATCAAAAAAGCATTGATCCAAGCAATCAAAACAGGCACTGTACCCTTACAGCATACTTTTAATTCATTCTCTACTCATAATCCTACTAAACATCAATCAAATCATTTTAATCTACCAAGCAGTTCTTCCAGTTCATCAAAATATCTATATATGTTACAACCTAACCCCTTTTTTTTCAAACCACAAGTACAAGAAGTCTTTTCTACTCCCTCGTGCTCTATGTCGCCATCTGCTCCTTCAACGGACCGGTCATGCATAGATTTAATGAATGTTATCAAGATAACAGCCAAAGTTTTGAGAATAATTAATATAAATATGACACTCATATGTATAATTAAAATAAATAATGTTATATAAAATAAAATAGAAGAATCAGTAAAATTTTTATTTACCTTATGGTCTTTGCTAATCTCTCTGTTGGTGCAATACTTTTACGCATTACGGTATTTTTTTTTAATAATTTATTTTCCAATGTAACATACAAGATTTCAATTTACATTCGAAAATAATTTAAAATGTTTGATGAGTCTTGCACTAATTCGTTCAACAGTAAGGTAAAGGTTTCATTGACTCAATTCCACTATTGGATGAATCCACATAATCCTTCTTCTTTAGTTTCTTCTTTTCTTTTTTAAGAGGTACAAAATAATAATATGTTCTTCCACGTCCATAATGTACTACACTGTACTCGAAAAGTGACAACTATTATATTTTGGTATCCGATACAGTAGCCAACTATTTTCCTTCGTGATTCTGTATCTCGCATACTGTATAGCAGATACAGTATGCTAGATACAATCCCGAAGGTCAGTTTGCGAGTACAGTGCAGTGCATAGAGCACGTGGAAGAACATAATTATGTTTTATATCTTATAAAAGAAAAAATTCAAAAGAACTCATCTAAATTTTTATAACGGCTGCCTATGATATGTCGCGCAGACGCTTGAAAAAGTATGCGTGTCTAAAAACGTACATAAAGCGTAATGTATTGTCTTTATCTGAGATGCGAAACTAGTCGGCGGTGGCTGGAGAAACTAGATACCGACATTTTGTATCTGGATACTGTAGGCGTTGCTGTGAAACGTGTGATAAGCACTATTTGAACGTATGTAAAAGCTTTATGCGAGATACGCGTATCTCACATGCAGTATCTACGTGTAAAAGAGCTTTAAGTGTCTGAGAGCATTTAGTGAGCCTCTGCCGTAGATTTCTTCGTATTAAAAAAATAAATTTGCACTTCCTGCAAATTACGAGAATTTAAATAGGGTCAATTATTTAAAATTCGGCATTTAATAGTAATTGTAAACAATATATTTACTGAAAAAGAAGTTAAAAGGTTATTACATATTTTAAATTAGTAAAATAATAAAAATATGATTTGATCTAAATAAAATACATATGAGAGAGATATTGCAGATATTTAAATTTATAAATGTGCACTTCTGGTTTAATAAATAGCCTAATGACTTTATTTATTTTTATGTTGTTTTCTTTTATTATTATTCATTGCTTTCACGTAACTCAGAATTTACGAAAGATATCAAATATTCGAAAATGCTACTGTTCAAATGTTTCTTCTGACGGGTATAATGAAACTAAAGTGACAAATTTTACAAGATACTTGATATTAGCAAAATATTTTTAAAAAATACTTGAAAATTTTTAATTGAATTCCATATTTATAATACAATGGACAGTAAAGAGTCGGTGTGTCGAAGAGGAGAAACCATTATTTTATTGACATGGGCGCTCGTGTTCAGGTGGCTTACAGTTCTGCTGCAAATGTCAAATAGAATTTTATACCTGTGATTTACTATGGTAAAACTGTATGTCTGCAGGTTTCTCCGGATACACCGGTTCCCTTGTCTAAGAAAAAACACTCAAACATACAACTCTAAAAAAAAATCATACACAAAAACAAGGTGTCAGGGTTCGTTCAGTTTGGCTAGGTTCACTAATCAAGGCAAAATAAAATCAATTAACTTCTCCACTTTAAATAGATTTTTTAATACTATTATCTATTCGTAGTTTAGTTCTAAAGACCGCATTGAAAATTTTAGTTACAAAAGCGAAAAATATACCGTATACTGTAGCCCAATTATCAAATGTTAAAGATTCTGGGGACTTCTTCACTTATTGTTATCGATTTAAATATAAGAACTGTAGTATCGTACCAATTCAACATAAGACGACGAAGACTAAACAATAATAATATAATATCAATTTCTACATAGACATTGCTTGTATCTTCGCCTAGTTCATTTGCCATAAAATAAGTTAAATTTATTTTGAAACAGTAGAATTCAAATGTTCCTCGATTGAAATTTTTACTTTCTCATACGAAGTATAAGTAAGTATTGTAATCATGAAAAATTTCGATCTCGAGATTTTAACGGAAATATATCTTTTGACCTTCCCTGAATCGAGTCTGACTATTTTTGAGATGACTTTTGTCTGTGGGTGTGTCTGTCTGTATATATACGCTCTACAGCCTAAACAGTAGGAGATGAACTTATGAAAATTCAAACTTAAGCTTTGTATATACCTGGAAGGAAACATCTTATTTTTGAAAAGAATATTCCGACCGGAAGCGTATGTTTACTGTAGTAATTTTTTGCATTTTCTGCTATTATTGTAAGACAGTAGTTCTTACAGCAAAATTGGTAATAATGAAAATAAGAGATATTAATTTTTCGCAAAACTTTTATTTGAAATGATTTCTCAGAAAAGGTTCTGGTTACAAAAACATTTATTTTCAATATTACATTTAATATTTCTCACACCTACTGCATTGACTTGATGCGGTATATAAATATAATAGCATGCGAATGGTTTGCCTTAGCGAGATGTAAGATCAGTAACAATGAACTTATCAGAGATCTAGGCAACTACGATCTTGAATGCGTTCTTTAACGTTACAAGCGTCCAAAACTCTTGTTGTGTCAGTGAGTAAACTACCAGTGAAGGCAGTTTACCTGCCAGAGCATTCACTGTGCAAGTGCGACATCGTCTAAAAAGACAAAAAATGCTCAGTATATCGCGATGAACAACAGCGCTGACTCCATTCATGTGCATCGGTTGGTCATGATCCTTGGATCGAAACCACGATATTGAAGGAATTATATTCCTTCTACTCATTGGCCTATGGCCAAGTGAAACCTAGTACAGGAATGGTTTGCCGCTGAAACCCAGGCGTATAACGTAATGCATAAGCTAAAGAGCGCTTAATATTGTAGTGCTACCCCTGCAATAAAGATGGCTACTATAATTCCATCCCCGGAAGATACGCTATAATGTAAATCCATACATGTTCGACAATTTCCGTTATATCTTGATAAGAAATATAATCTTATATTGAATAGTTCGTGTATTGTTGCTGATAGCTTCATTTGTATACAATTGCGGATATATTCTTCGGACGATCTTTTTGTTATATTTATCCCAGTTCCGAATTTCTTTAAAGTTTATATAAGATGTCTGGATATAAATGTGTTTACTTTTATTATAAAAATTCGCGAATAGAACAACCCAAATTATCCTCTTTAAAATTTTCCAGTCCAAAATAAAATAAAGTGCGAATTATGGGTCGCAAGAAGTGCAGATGAGTTTTCTATACTTATATTTATGCGTTAGATAATTTCTAAATAATAACAAATAATTTAAAATATAACAATATATTAAATCTATGACTGGACGTTATTATGCGTATTTTGATAAGATCGTTAGAATTTATAATACTTTGAAACGCTTCAAAATTATTTCAATTCTAACGATCTTATTAAATGCGTATAAAAAGGTTCAGTGAAAGACACGTCGGCTTTTTTCATTACGGATCAGAGCCTATACATTTTTTGCCGCCTGTCAGAACCGATTTGAATTGGTTTTTGAATGGTTGCCATCAGTATTCAGTAGTAGGATTGCAAAGTTATTTGTAAGAATAACGACAGGTGAACTGTTCTGTGAATCACAACTTTAGGAAATAATCGGTAGATAATTAATTTTGAAAGTTAAAATTGTGTTGCTTCGCCGGGAATCGAACCCAGGTCTCCCGCTTGCCGGGCATTTTTTTCATTTTCAATAATCTTTATTATTTTAATTTTAGTTACATTATATTTTAAAATAATAATGTTTGGGCAACATGGTTGGTTTTGTCAGAGCTCCTACTCACAGGGGGAGTATATCTGTGTTTGTGTGTTATTGCGTTGTGTGCTTTAATACGTTGTGTTATTGTTTTCTGTTAAAAGTTATGTTTTCTTTTACGATGTGTTAGGATTGTGTTTATGGGAAAGGGGGGACAAAAACCCATTTAACTTCACATGAAGTTTTTGTTAAAACTTAAAACTAGCCTAACTAAATTAAAAATTAACATTTACATTGGTGATAGATGTACATTTGTTGTGCGTGAGATATGGTTTTGTTTTGTGTAGTGTTGTGTCGCGCTGTGTGGGTGTCAGGTGTTCTGCTCATGGAACACCTCTAGGAATATGGGTAGGTTTTGGTAGGGTAACTTGTGTATGAGTTTACGTGTGGTGTTGTTGTCGCGTATACGTGTGATGTTTTTTATTAGTGTGTTTGAGTTGAGTAGTGTGTTTTTATAAAATTTCTGTGTTATGTCATGAATGTATTCTCTCATGTATGGTATGTTGGTGTCTTCGTGAAGTTGTGTAGTGCGGGTGTACCTTCCAGAGCTGGTCGCCATTCGTAAGCATTTATTTTGGAGGCGTTGCAATTGTAGTATGGTGGTGTTCGCTGCGTTACACCAAACCGGGGCTGCGTACATGATGATGGGACGGATGATGGCTGTGTAAATGAGGATTTTGTTTTTTGTGGATAGGGAACTGTTCTTAACTAGGAGAGGGTAGAGGTTGCTGATGACGGCGCGTGCTTTGTTTGATGCATGTGTGATGTGTGGGCCGTGTTTTAGTGTTCTGTGTAGCTGTATTCCTAGGTATTTTACTGTGTTTGTGGGTGTGATTTTTTGATTGTGTATTACAAGTGGTGTGACTATTCTGTTGTTTGTGAATTTACGTGTGAAGACTATGGTTTCGGTTTTGTTGGCGTTTATGTTTATTTTCCATTTCTCCCAGTATTTTTCTAGAATGTTTATGTGTATTTGTATTTGTTTAGTGGCTACTTGGGCGTTGAATGAGTGTGCGTATATTGCGGTGTCGTCGGCGTATTGTGCTGTGTGTGTATTTGGGAACGTGGGGATGTCGCTTATGAAGAGGTTGAACAATTTGGTGCCAAGGACGCTGCCTTGTGGGATTCCTGCTACAATAGGTTTAGGGTTAGATAGGGAGTTGTTAATTTTGGTGCGAAATGATCGGTTTGTGAGGTATGAGTATAAAAGTTTGGTTAAAGTGGGAGGGAATCGGAAGGATATAAGTTTGGCCATGAGCCCTACTGTCCAGACCGTGTCGAAAGCTTTTTCAATGTCCAGTAGGGTCATGACCGTTACTTTGTTTTGGTTGAATTGGGTCGCGATATCGGTTGCAATCCTGCACACCTGATGCACCGTGCAATGTCTGGCTCGGAAGCCAAACTGGTGGTCAGGGGTGAGTTTTTGTCCTGTGTCGATATCGTCGACCCGGGAGAGGATGATTTTCTCAGTTAGTTTGGATAGGGTATTTAGTAGGCTAATGGGGCGATAACTGATAGGGAGATGGGGGTTTTTTCTTGGTTTGAGGATTGGATGGACTGTAGCAGTTTTCCAGGCAGCTGGGAAGTGGTGAAGTTTTATTATTGAGTTTATGATGTAATGGAGTTGGACGATGGATTTTTTGGATAGGTTTTTAACTAGGAGGTTATCAATTAGGTCTGGGCCGGGAGCTTTGCGATTGGGTAATGTTTTGATTATTTTGGCTAATTCGGATGGGGTTGTAAGGAGTCTGGCCAGCGTTTTGGTGTCAGTGTAATGCGGGGTGTTTAAATAGTGTAGTGTATCTTGTATGATTTTATTTTGTGTAGGTGAGTTTGGGGTGTGTGTTACGTGTATTTGTTCAAACGTGTTAGCAATCATTTCTGCTTTGTCTTCGTCACTTGTAGCTGTTAAGTTATTTTGTGTAAGGGTTGGGATTCTTGTATGTGGTTTTTTAAGTGTTTTTGTCAGCCGCCAGAGGGAGTTGTCATTAGGGTTGAGGGCGGAGAGTTTTAGGGACCATGTATTGTTTTTGTGTTCTTTTATTTGTGTTTTGATTTGTGTATTTAAGTGTTTAAGCTGTGTTCTATGAGTGGGTAGGTGTGTCCTCTGCCATAATCTTCTGGTGTGATTGCGTTGTTTAATTAGCTGTGTTATAAGTGGTGGTAAGTTGAGTTTTTGTGGGTTTATTTTGATTTTATGTGTGTGTTTTTGTTTGGCTGTTTGTATAGCGTTTGTGAAGTGTTCTATTTGTGCATCGATGTCTTGTGTTGTGTGTATTTGATTGTTGATGGGGATGATCGTGTCAAGTGTTTTGCGGAAGTGCGCCCAATTTGTGTGTTTGTATGATTTGATTGTTTTAGTGGTGTTTTCTATGTGGTGGTTGGTTAGTTGGAATATGACTGGGTTGTGATCGGAGCTGAGTTCTGGTAGTGATACGGGCTGTGTGATGTTATGAACATTTTTATTGATGATGAGATCGATGGTGGACGGCGTACTTCCGTTTTCGGGGTAGTTTGTGGGTGTGTTTGGGTGCGATATGATTGCGACGTGTGAATTAATGTATGTGTTGAGTGTGCGGCCGTTAGTGTTTGTGGTGTTGCAGTCCCAGTTTAGATGTCTCGCGTTAAAGTCACCCACGACTAATGTTTTGTTTTTGTGTAAAAGTGTGAAAAGGTCTGTTTGTGTGAAGTTGTTTTATGGTCTGTTGTAAGCAGTGTAAATTACTGTGTTGTCTGCAAGTGTTATATTCAGTGTTTCTAGTGTAGTGTGTGGGTTTGCTGTGAGAGTGTGTGGTATGTTGTTTTTAACTAATATTGCAACGCCCCCGCAGGGGATCGGGCCCTGCTGTGGTCGAGCAGCTCTGTAGGTTGTGTATCTGTGTGTGTTAAACTTGTGTGTTTGGTTAAGTTTAGTTTCGTTAAGTAAACAAATGTGTATGTTGTGTGTTTGGAGAAAATGTGTAAGTTCACCTACCTTACCCATAATTCCGTTGGCGTTCCATGTACAGATGTTTAGTGTTGTTTTGTGTTTAAATGTTGTATGTGTGCACATTTTTGGTGAATGACAAGAATATTGTGAAATGTTCGTTTTTATTTGTGGCCTTGCTGAGGGCGATGTTTAATGCTTTTACAGCTCGCAGCATGTTGGAGATGTTGATGGTGGCGTTTAGTTTCTCCATTTCGGTAAATAGTTCGGTAATGTCGTCTAAGTCATTGGAGGGTTCTTGGGGTTGGTTTTGAGTAGGTTGGGGTTGGGTTCGCTTTGGGGTTGGTAGGGGAGGGAAATCTTGAGTATTGGGAATTAGGAGTGCTTTGTGTCTGGGGGGTCGCGGGGGTTGTTGTTGTGGCTGGGGTAGTTTGTGGCTGGAGGGACGGGATTGCCAGTGGTTCTTGGAAGGGAGGGGGGCGTCCGTGTATTTGGGTAAGGGTTGAAGGGTATTATTGTTTTGGGGGATTTGTTTCAGTTTTTGTAGGTATGTAGGAGAATTGAATACAAAATTAATAATGAATTTGTTAGTAAAAATTGAGTGGCTTCGCATAGTGGCTTTGTAGCCTAGTGGTCAATGCAACCGCCCGGCAAGCGGGAAACCTGGGTTCGATTCCCGGCGAAGCAACACAATTTTTACTTTCAAAATTAATTATCTACCGATTATTTCCTAAAGTTGTGATTCACAGAACAGTTCACCTGTCGTTATTTCGTTGGTTACACACCCTTGTGTACGAGTGGTATTCAATTCGTCATTACTCATGTATGGCCTAACCGTCTCGCGTTATTAAGTCTATGGCTTCACCGCCTGGCTTGATGACAAGAGTAATAACATTGAGAATTGAATACAAAATTAATAATGAATTTGCGAGTTAAAATTGAGTGGCTTCGCATAGTGGCTTCGTAGCCTAGTGGTCAAGGCAACCGCCCGGCAAGCAGGAGACCTGGGTTCGATTCCCGGCGAAGCAACACAATTTTAACTTTCAAAATTAATTATCTACCGATTATTTGTAAGACATCTGCAGTGTCTTACACCGAACATTCTTATACGCACTTGGGTTAGACCACATCGTAGTTTCATTATTTTACTAATTTAAAATATTTTTTCTAACCTTTGGAACACTTTTACAATAAATATATTTCTTAGAATAAATATAAAATGTCAACCTTCAAATTATTGAAGTATATTTTGTTTATTTGATAAGCAATTGCAGGCGCCGATGATACGACTTATGTAAATATATATAATAATCAAAAATGTCAATAGCCATTATTTTGAAAGCAGTATTTTTTTGAAAAAATTAATTTTTGTTTTAACAATTTTGCTGTGACTGTAACCATTTTTGAGTAATTGCAAAAACCGCAAAAAATTACTAATCAACATTTGCAAAATCTGTTTTCACCATTCAACGTATACTTAAGTTCAAAATTACATTAAACATTTTGTAAAAATAATGTCCTGATAATTCAGACGGCCGCTCATTGGAGAAGACTTTTTAAAACATCTGCAGTATCATGCACCGAACTTTTTTATACGCATTTGAGTTAAACCACATCGTAGTTTCATTTTTTTTTTAATTTATAATATTGGTTCTAACCTTTATATCGCTTTTACACCGAACATTCTTATACGCACTTGGGTTAGACCACATCGTAGTTTCATTATTTTACTAATTTAAAATATTTTTTCTAACCTTTGGAACACTTTTACAATAAATATATTTCTTAGAATAAATATAAAATGTCAACCTTCAAATTATTGAAGTATATTTTGTTTATTTGATAAGCAATTGCAGGCGCAGATGATACGACTTATGTAAATATATATAATAATCAAAAATGTCAATAGCCATTATTTTGAAAGCAGTATTTTTTTGAAAAAATTAATTTTTGTTTTAACAATTTTGCTGTGACTGTAACCATTTTTGAGTAATTGCAAAAACCGCAAAAAATTACTAATCAACATTTGCAAAATCTGTTTTCACCATTCAACGTATACTTAAGTTCAAAATTACATTAAACATTTTGTAAAAATAATGTCCTGATAATTCAGACGGCCGCTCATTGGAGAAGACTTTTTAAAACATCTGCAGTATCATGCACCGAACTTTCTTATACGCATTTGAGTTAAACCACATCGTAGTTTCATTTTTTTTTTTTATTTATAATATTGGTTCTAACCTTTATATCGCTTTTACACTAAATATATTTCTTAGAATAAATATAAAATGTCAAACTTCGAATAACTTAAGACTATTTTGTTAAACAATAGACAGGCGCAGATGATACAATTTATGTAAATATATATATATATATATATATATATATTTACATAAATTGTATATATATATGTATATATATATATATATATATATATATATATATATATATATATATATATATATATATATATTTATATATATAATAAGCTGAAATTTGTTTTGAAACCAGTACTCTTTTTGGAAAAAAATTAAAACAAAAGTTGTGCTTAGTATAAATACATTTAATTTTTGTTGAAAACATTTTTCTGTAACTAACCATTTTTGAGTAATTGCAGAAACTGCAAAAAATAACTAGAGTAAACAGGCACTTCCGCTTTGATTATTTTATTCAAAAATAAAAGGTGCACACCCCAGGCATATGCAAATCTTAAGTTTAAAGTCGCATCATTTTAGCTTCAACCGTAGAGAGCATAGACACACACACACACACACACAGAGACAGACAGACATCACTCCAAAAATAGTCAAGATCAATTCAAGGAAGGGCAAAACGCATATATCCGTTAAAATCTCGGGATAGAAATGTTGTTGTAATCATCGGAATTCAAAAATTCAAATTTGATTTTGTTAAGCAGAAGTTAAAATCGGGCTTTGATTAGCTGTGAAAAATGGAACAACATTACGAGACTTAATCTGAAAGATCAAACACTCAAGAAAACAGTTCTTAAGGTGAAAAAAAAATTAGACAAATTGGATGTATGGCATTTGAGAAACATCTGTCACCGTCTTTGAAAACATATTTCTGAGATAATCGCTGCTAAAAGTGTCATAAGTGTTACTTACATAGAATCTTTTCAAGAACTAATAACTTCGTTAATATTTATCGAACCAACTACAATATTTAACATAATAACTTTGAATACATATACTTGCAATTTTAGAAATTAAAAAAAAAAACTTTTGTGCCAATTACTAAGAAACGCACAGTAACATTTTACGGTATTTATGAATTTGTTTCTTAATTTTGCTTGCGAAACATTTTTATGCTCAAATTTTTGCGTCAAAATCGTTCCGCAAATTTCAAATAGCCACCATTCTTTTCAAAATTTGAAATTCAAATATCGGATACGGTATTACGGTGCTAAATATAATGTAGATTATAAAACCTTATCGTCTTTGTTCTAGGACGTACCGTTTTCGCGTTCTCTTGACGCAAGAAATGTTTTCATGGCGTGCAGTGGCTTCTTTGGCGCCACTTGACGGACGGACCGCGCTTCAGTTTTTAATAAGAATGGTAGCTCCCCTATATATGTATGTAAAAGCGGTAATGACCCTGCCAGTCGATCCGCTATAATTATATAAAAAAAAGTGATATGCTTTGTTTGGTCTTCTTTTCGAACCAAATCTAATTATCTTTACGTCTGGCATCTCGAATCAGTTGCTCAACAGGAATATTGTCTTCAGTGCTGTAAAGCTTATTCGATCCTGACGACGATACTTCTGCCTGAATGACTGGCGAAGAAACAAATTTCATATATATATATATATATATATATATATATATATATATATATATATATATATATATATATATACATATATTAGTTTGGGGTTGAGTTACGTGATGGTGTAGTTTAATTAAAAATAAAACAACTTAGCTTTCCTTCACAATTTATTGATAAAACGAAATGTACATTTTGGCTACAAAGTAGCCAACGTCAGTCGTACATGAATGGGTACAAGAATTATAGAGTATTTATATATATATTCTAGGTCGCTAAATGGTTTCTGGGGAGGACAAGGGTTAAAATTTCTACGAAATAACGGTATTTCAGCGGTGGTATATGGTGCGAATGGAAGGTGGGGTCTAGGGTCAGTTGTCCGGTTTCGTATTTGCATCGATAAATTTGAGTAGGGGATTATCTTATTATTATTATTTTTCAGTTTGTTTAATTTGAAATTATGGCCGATGTTATGTCTATGGAGAGCTAAGGCGGATTTGTAAATGTTTTTAGTTTTTATGTAATACATGTGTTCTTTGTATCTGGTGGTCAAATTTCTTTTGGTTAGGCCTACGTAATGACTCAACACCTACTGAAATAAAAAACATAGTGCACAACAAAACAACCATAAACTTTACAACAAAGGAATTAGATCTGCTAAACAAAGGTCTAAAACATCGCCTACAACCTCCAAATATACCAATAGAAGACATCCTCGTTGACATAGAAAATGCCCTCATCCACCAACAGGAAGAAGTGAAACACACTATCCGGAAGGAAACTGAAATCCTCCTCACCAACATCATGAATTCTACATCTACAAAACCTGTGAATTCTAGTGATTATAATATAATTAGGAACTTAAGAAACCACGATTGCTTCTACTTAAAAGCCGACAAAGGTAATGCTATCGTCATTTTAAACAAATCGGATTATTTCAATAGTGTCAACCACATGTTAGAAACAGGTCCGTATGAAAAACTCCTAAAAAGTCCAATCATTACTAACATTAACACTATAAACAAAACACTGGATAATTGCCCAAATTTAATATCGAAACAATTAAAATACAAATTAAAACATCCCAACCCCAATTTACCAAAACTTTACTTTCTACCAAAAATTCATAAAACCGGAAATTGTTTTCGACCCATAGTGTCAAATATTAATTCCACCTCCTACCAGCTAGCCAAGTGGCTAGTAAAAGAATTTAGTAGCTTAAACCTAGAAATGGATACAGTGATTTTTAATTCAGACCACCTAATCAAAAAACTAGAAAATTTAGTCTTAAACGATAACGAAAAGCTGATTTCTTTCGACGTTACATCCCTGTTCCCAAACGTTCCGATTTTGGAAACATTAAACGTACTAAAATGTACCTTAAATAAATACAACATATCGAAACAAAAAATCGATGAATACATACTCCTCACAAAAACCTGCATGGAACTCAATGCCTTCAGCTTCAATGGAATGTTTTACAAACAAACATTTGGCTCAGCAATGGGCAACCCATTATCACCCTTCATGGCAAACCTTTTCCTTTTTCATTTTGAAAAAGAAATTTAAATCTCGAATAAAATTCCATTCCCAAGACTTTGGCTAAGATACGTTGATGACGTCATAGCAATCATAGATTCCAACTTCTACACGGATAGTTTCCTAAACACATTGAATTCACAATACCCAACAATTAAATTCACTTGCGAAACAGAGACTGATAAAGAAATCGCCTTTTTAGATTTGAAGTTAATCAGAACCAATAACCATATAGAATTCGACATATATAGAAAACCTACCCACACCAACAACTACATCCATAACACTTCAAATACTCCTCTTAAATATAAAATGGCCGCTTTTCATAGCCTCATCAACCGATTATTAATGGTCCCATTAAATGCAACCAGATTCAATATTGAACTGAATTTTATCAGAAACGTAGCATTAATAAACGGTTATAATCAATCAGATATCAACCGCATCATCAACAAACACAAAAAATAAAATACTAATAAACAACAGCACTACACTTAGAAACACAATAGAACCACCACTAAGGTATAAATGCACATTTGACAAAGCCACATGCAACAAATTAATTAATATCTTTAAAAATGTCAACATAACTTTAGCTTTCAAAAATAAATTTACCATAAAATCATTACTAAGTAATAATCCAGAGAAACAAGAAAAAACTAAATTATCGGGCATCTACTCCATAGAATGTGATGACTGCGATAAAACATACATAGGCCAAACCAAAAGAAATTTGACCACCAGATACAAAGAACACATGTATTAAATAAAAACTAAAAACATTTACAAATCCGCCTTTACTCTCCATAGACATAACACCGGCCATAATTTCAAATTAAACAAACTGAAAAATTTAAAACCCATAACGAACCAAAACCTAAATATGTGGGAAGCAATATTTATGAAAAAACATAAGAAACATCTTCTAAATATCGACCTTTCCCCATGAGATAATCCCCTACTCAAATTTATCGATGCAAATACGAAACCGGACAACTGACCCTAGACCCCACCTTCCATTCGCACCATATACCACCGCTGAAATACCGTTATTTCGTAGAAATTTTAACCCTTGTCCTCCCCAGAAACCATTCAGCGACCTAGAATATATATATAAATACTCTATAATTCTTGTACCCATTCATGTACGACTGACGATGGCTACTTTGTAGCCGAAATGGACATTTCGTTTTATCAATAAATTGTGAAGGAAAGCTAAGTTGTTTTATTTTTAATTATATATATATATATATATATATATATATATATATATATATATATATATATATATATATATATATATATACAGGGTGTAACAGCGAAACGAGCTACCTCGAATAACTTCTATGTTATTATAGATACAATAAAATAGTATGCAACAATCTTATGCAGGACCAAAGGGGACATCCAACTATAAAAGAAAATATTTTTTTAAACCAGTGGTTCTCAAGCAACAACACAAAGTTATGTTTTTTCAAATGGGATGCTATATATTTTTTAGCCCATTCAATAGAGTATTTTTTTCTGAATTCCATTATGTATTCGTTTTATACCCTTACATAAGTAAAATATTGAGAAAAATGCGATTGAAAGTTAAATAAATATTATTTTTATAGTTATTTTTCAGTAGGCTATGAAACAAAATTGAGCTTAAATACATGAAATTGTTTGTTATTTACTTTATAACACTATTTGTAAAGTAAATAACAAATAATTTAATGTATTTAATTTATGTTTCGTTGTATTTATTTTATTGTATCTTTAATAACATAGAAGTTATTCGAGGTAGCTCGTTTCGCTGTTACACGCTGTATATATATATATATATATATATATATATATATATATATATATATATATATACATATATATACATATATACATATATATATATATATATATATATATATATATATATATATATAAATTATGGTTTTCAACTTTCGGTTTTTAATTACAATACCATGTTACAAGCTTGATTCGCATAGAGAGACTGTCTAATCTAGGTGTTACATATCTTGATTATGGCTCGTGGAAAGTTTACAACTAACTCTAGACTCAGCATTTTTATATGTGGTTGGATTATATGATTCCTCTCCAACAAGTTTGAACTCTTCACAAGACTTACATATTTTCTGTCATTTTTTCCAAGTTTCTTAATTCTATAATTGCTTTTGAACGTTTAAGTTTATAATTCTTATAATATCTAATTGAAATTTTTATAATTGCTATGTGCATTATTACAATAAGTATGGTATAAATTATATAATAATGATGAGTGTTACTTTCGTGATTCTTTATTTCTTGTATTTTTTGTAATTGCGAAAATGAAATATTTAATTCTTATAATGGTTTTAGATGGATTTTATTTATCTTTGTATCGAATTTTGGAAGTTGAACATTACCTAATTCTAATTTTTGGTAAGCTTTTGATAATCCATTAAATGTCCATTCGTTGATTTTGCAATCTCCGTCATTGATAAGTTTAAAAATTCCTTGAAAGGTTTTCTTTATATTTTTATTTGTGCAATTTATTATTAATTCTTGGTTAATTGGAGAAATAATGATTATATTATTGGTATTTGGATTATGTATTACGTTGTTTTTAATACATTTTTCATTTATTTCACAGTCATCATTATTTTCGTTAATTACTATGCTATTAATACAATTACTTACTTCTATGCCTTTTGTTTGGCAGTAATTTACATTATTGGATTCTTTATTGAATCTTTCTATTAGTATATTTTTTATCTATCTGCTTATGAAATATGTGGGTGGTTCTGTTAGTTTGTATAATCTGTTATGATGGATAAATGGGATTGGGTAAAGTTGACGTAAGGGATAAGAATTTTGTGAGAGTTCTGGTTCTGTTAATAGTATGTGGATTTGTTCGTTTTCGTGCTAACAGTATGTTGTTATTTCGTATACTTGTGTCCAAATGTCTGTCTTGCCTGTGATTTGAATTAGGTCATCGTAGTTAATAATGGTTGTGTCTAATTTATTTAGTGAGCAAATTACTATCATTAGTTCTACATTTTTGCAAAAGTCCTTTAAATTCTGAATGATCATCAATAACTTGTTGATTTTTACGTCTGCTTCGATCACAGTTGCCCAATCTTGTTGGTCGTTTACAATACGTCTCGTATAGTCAAGATTTTTAGATAATTTATCTTCATTTAATTTAACCTGTTCTAGTTTGGAGTTGAATTTATCTGTAAGATGTTTTTCGATTTTTATTTTTTGTCCGTTTTGATTTTGAAGAATCTTTTGATTGTCTTTTAATTGATTTATTAAATTATCATATTTTTTCGCATCATTTTGGTCTAAATTACCTGTGATTGATTTGATTATGTTCCCTAATCCGTTTATTAAACCGCGTTTAGTTCTTTTATTGAAAAGTTTTGGAATTTGTTGTGTTAGGTCGTTAAAAAAATAGGACAGTGCTTTATGTTGTTCTTCAAGATGAGGATTATCCTGAATTTGTTTTATGACTTTGGTTGTTATAATTTTTAATTTTGTATATTCCTTATAGATTGGAGTGGTATTATAGTTGAAATAATGTATTATTTCTGCCTCTTTTAGTTTACAATCGCCGATTCCGAATAGAAGGAATCCGGTATTGTTGGAGATGTTCATCAATTGGGTGTTAGTGTAGGCTTTGAAATTAAAGTTTGATTTTTCGTATATGTCTTTTGTTTTTTATTTCCACTGTTCCTAATATGGGGTTATAATTTTCTACTGTGACTCTTTTGAATATAGGTTTTTTATATTTGTGCATGAGTCTATTGTTTTGTTTAACATGGACATTTTCCGGTAATTTTAGGGTTAATTTATTTTCTTTTGTTCTTTTTATTTTTTCTTTGTCAATCATTTTGCTTATTATTTTGTTATTTTCTGATTTATTAATGAAGTAGTCGTTTATGACTTCTTCTTCAGGGTTTTGTGTTTGGAAGTATTTATTGTGTTTATTTTGTCCGAAAAGTATTTCGTAAGGTGTTAATTTTGTTATGGAGTGTTTGGTATTATTGTATGCTTTTATTGCCTTATTTATGTTTCTTTGTAGATCTTTGTTTTTACTTGTTGAGTTTAATATTCGGAGGTGTTCTATTAGTGTGGAATGGAATCTTTCTACCGCGTTTGATTTTGGGTTTGATATGCTAATTAAGTGTAGTTTTATGTCATGAGTGTTACAGTAATTTTTTACTAGGGCATTATTAAATTCAAGTCCATGATCGGCGATGATCAGGTTTGGTTTTCTATAAGTTTTAACAAATTCCTCTATTATTAACATCGTTTCTTTTCCTGTTTTGTTAAAAGTGGGATGAATGAAACCAAATTTAGAGAATTCGTCGAATATAGTGTTGAAGTATTCTTTATTTAATGTGAGAAGATCTATGTTTATAATTTCAAAAGGAAATTTTGGTGTGGGGGTTAGATTGTCATTTAATTGTATTGGGTGTCGGTCATATTTATTTTCTTTACAGATTCTGCATTGATTAATAATTTCTGTAATATCTTTGAGCATGTTAGGCCAGAAATACTTTTCTTTAAGTTCGTTGTAACTCGCCATTATTCCTCTATGATTTAAATATCTATTGTGGTTGTCAAAGATTATTTGGGTTTGCTTTTCTTCGTTTTCAACATCTTCTACAAGTTTATTACATTTTATCAGATTTATTGTATTTGAATCGAATTCGCATTGGATAATGTGGTTTAAAGCTTGCTCGTGTTGTTTAGGAATTAATACTTAGTATTTAATTTTTGTTACTATATATCCCTTTAAAAATTCCAATGATTGCTCTTCTTTTTTGTCTATATTAAGATTTATTATGAATCTTTGTTTGGGTTATTTGAGAAGTGGAGAATAATTTGGTTTTTTGCTATATTTATTCGGTTGTCGACAAATTTTAGTCAATTAATTGGATTATCACTTGAACTATGAATTGTATTTCCTGATTCTGAGTTATTTGCGATTATACTTTGATTTTCGTGATTGTCGTTGCCATAAATTGTAGTTAGTGTATCATTTATGATTTGGTCTAGTTCATCTGTTTCTAAACTAAAATTTTGTGGTAGTTCGTATAGATTTATCAGTATTTGGGTGTTGTCAAAAATGTGTTCTAAAATTTTTATTCGTTTCGATTATTCTAATTTGTCTAATCCACATGATAAATTAGGAATGTTGATTTCATATATATCATTTTTTATTAGATAATCCCGTAACTCGATTAGTGTTTTCTTTAGGAGTTTTTTGTTTACGTTTTCTAAATGGATGTCCTTTGTGATTAGGTGGAAAATCGTTTTATTTTGCATGTTTCGAATTATAATATTTTTATTGGTTACGTTTCTTTCGCAGTAATCTTTACTGTTAAATTTTAAATCTATTTGTCTGGCGAGACCTTTTGAGAATTTTATATCTTTTGAAATACAATGTGCAAAAATATCGGTAATCGTTACATCTCCTAATTTTTTGTTTATTTTAAATTCATCTCTTTGTCTTGATAAGAAATCTGCTACTTTATTTGTTTTACCTGGTAGATATTCAATGTCAAAGTTATATTCGCCTAAGTCGAACTTCCAACGCATAAGTTTTTGGTTTGCGTTTTTCATGGAAAATAACCACGTGAGGGGCTTATGATCAGTGCGAATTGTAAATTTTCTACCGAATAAATATGGTTTAAAGTTTTCGATGGACCAAATAATAGATTTTAATTCTTTCTCTATCGTACGGTAATTTTGTTCCGCAGAGTTAAACGTTTTTGATGCGTAAGCTATGGGTTTTTCTTGTCCGTTTATGACCTGAGAGATTAATGATCCCATGGCAAAATCTGATGTGCCAGTGGTAAGAATGAATTTTTTTGAGAAATCGGGAAATTCTAGAATTGGAGGGTTACATATTAATTCTTTAGCAGTTTTGAAAGAATTTTGATATTCTTTGTTAGTTATGTCTATTTCTTTACCCTTTTTTAAACATTCTGTGAAAGGTTTATTTATTTTAGCAAGATTTGGAATAAAACGTCTATACCATGAGAGTTTACCTAGGAAAGACTTTATTTCTTTTACTGTTTTTGGAATCATTATTTTCTCGATTGCTTCGATTTTATTTTTGTTTCGGTCTTCAAAAACTCTGACTTATCTATTTGGATTTTTAGATTTGCATTTTGTAATTTAAGAATAATGTTTTCTATGTTTTGTAAATGGTGTTCTAACGTGTTTCCGAAAATGATTATATCGTCCATATAGACTAGGCAGATTTTGTTAATGTATTCTGAGAGTATTTCGTTCATCATTTTTTGGAATGCTGCTGGGGCATTAATTACTCCGAAGGGCATGCGGACAAATTCGTAATGTCCGGATTGTGTAGAGAAGGCTGTTTTTTCGCGATCGTTTTTGTCTATTAGTATTTGGTGGAAACCGAAATGTAAATCTAGCGTCGTAAAAACTTTTGGTTTTCCGGTATGATCTAATAGTGTATCGATATTAGGCAAGGGAAATTTATCTTCTATCGTTTTCTGATTTAGTTTTCTGAAATCTATCACTAGTCTAGTTTTGGTTTCCCTGACGCGTCCATTTTTTTGGGCACTATCCATATGGGTGAGTTATACGGGCTTTTAGATTTTTGAATAACTTTTGTTTTTAATAAATTTTGGACGTGTTCCTCGATATCATTTTCGTATACTTGTGGGAGTCTATAATTTTTTTGAAAAACCGGTGTGTCGTCTGTCGTACGGATTTTGTGGATGTTCGTGTCTAAATTGTGTAAAAGAGTTGTTTAATGTTTGTGAAGGCAATAATTTAAATTTTTTGTTTCCAAGCGTTATGGTTTTATTTTTAAAATCCATCAAAGCATTACAGTGTTCTAATATTTTTACGCCGAACAACATGGTGCTTTCCTTATGAAATTTGTGTATACAAAATTCGAAGCTGTTATTTAGAATTTTTATTTCAACACAGTCTTTGCATTTAACTTTTCCTTGAGCTGTTTTAAAAGTGATTGGTTTCTGGATGATTTTTAAATTTCTTTGTCTAACAATGTCTGGAGAGATTAAATTTATATCGGAGCCTGAATCAATTAAGATGAGATAGTCGTTAAATTTTATTAAGGGGATAGATTTTAATGTTGAAGTCATTACGTATTTTTCTCTACTTCCAGGCTTTCTTCTAAAAAAGTATCGGTATTATCGTGATCATTCTCTATTTCGTGTTCTTCGAAATATTGTTCGTTCGGGTCGATGTCTTCATTTTGAATATCGTTGTTATAGTTTTGTCTAATTGCTGATGTGGTCATAGGTTGGGTGTTTTGTGTCTGTGTTGAAATTGGTTGAGGTGGAAATTTGCGGGTTTCATGGTTATTTACTAGGTTTTGTCTTTTAAATTTATTAGGTCCAGGAGTTGATTGTCCATAAAGATTAACAGGTTTTGAAGGGAAGTATTGTCCGGGAAATTGCTTGGGTGAAGGATTAAAGGTAAAGTTTAAGTCTTTGGACGTGTTTGTGTATTGTTTATCATTTCGTGTCATTGGACTGTTGTATAATGAGTTTGCGTAGCTAAATTAGTATTTTAATAACAAATCGCATTGTTCTAACGTAGAAGGTTGTTTCACAATAAAAGATCCTTTTATTGTAGGTGGTAGTAATGATATAAATTTATTTACAATAGCTTTTTGATTTTCTTGGAAAATAGCATTTTTTTGTTCGAAATTATAATTTTTTGCAAGAATTTTTTATTTATATAATTCGAATTTAACTAAAATTGTTTTCAATGTAGATTATGTGTTTTGCTTATATTTAGTTTCATATAATTCTCCTAGCAATGTTTCAGCAGTTGTTTTGTCTGAAAAGTTGGTGGTTAAGTGTAATTTTAGTTCTTCCTAATTTGCAAATCTATTTTGTGAAACAATCTTTTTTGAATCATTTATTTATCTATTTTTTATTAAATTGAATGCAAATACTTTTTTACTGCTGATATTTGTAATGTGTTTAAGGTGACGCATGCGTCATCCACGGTTTGAATAAAATTGTTAAGTGTTGTTATGTCCCCTTAATATGTTGGGATCATTTCAACGTAATTTTTAATATCTTGCAAAGAAGTCATATTGTTTTCGTTATTTCGGTTAGACCTTGTTTGTCTTAATATAATTCTATCAATATTACACTGGGTTGTTCTTACAAATTCGTCACTTTCAGAACTGGACATTAATTTTGTGTAATTGCCTTGTGTAGGGCTCGTACTCTTTATTAATAATAAGAGCTATGTGTTATATAAAATTTTACTTACAAGAAAAATAGGATTATGACCATGATTTTCATTGTAAGGAGTCTTCTATTTGGGGTTTTCGAACTGCTTCTCGCAGAACGAATTAAACGAGGTGTGAAGTTCTTGAAGCTTGTCGTCCTGGATTCTCGTGATCGAATGAACAGCAAGAAGAATCGCTTTGGACGTGTTGCAATGTACTGGTCTGATGGGACGTTTGAATAGTCCTTGATGGGCACTGTTTAGCCGTGAGATGGGATAGCCGTTTCTCAGTTATGAAGTTGTTGATGTATAAAGTCTTATTGATATAGCCTTACGTGTGTATAGTATACACGCTTTTTGTTGTAGTGAATAGCCGATTTTTCTTATAGAAATACGTCAATTAGATGAGTAACTTTGTGTTTTTCACTGTCACAAACTATTCTTGGCTAATCCTACCGACTGCGCCAATTATGTTTTTCAACTTTCGGATATAGTTTTTAAAAAAACGTTTATTAATTACAATATCATGTTACAAGCTTGATTCTCATAGAGAGACTGTCTCATCTAGGTGTAACATATCTCGATTATGTCTCGTGGAAAGTTTACAGCTAACTCTAGACTCAGCATTTTTATATGTGGTCGGATTATATGATTTATATATATATATATATATATATATATATATATATATATATATATATATATATATATATATATATATATATATATATATATATATATATATAGGGTGCCTACAAAAGAATCACCGGGGGTTTAAAAACATATATTTCACAAAGTTTTACATATATAATATTGAATGACACATGAAACTAAAGGAAAAATGTTCAAGTTTAAAACGCGCAATAACAAACTTTGCTTTAAACGCCCAGATGACAGCACGAAATCAGTATGCAAAATGGCGACTTTGCAGCAGAAAGCGTTTTGTGTCCTCGAGTGTTTATCAGTTCTAATGGTGCAACGTGTATTCCGAAGACGATACGGAACAGAACCGCCAGGCCACCAGAGCATTCTGCGATGGTATCGACAATGCCAGGATACCGGTTCCATTAGTAAACATAAAAGCACCGAAAGACCACGCGCTTTTGATGAAACAGTGGAAGCAGTTAGAGAGCGTTTCACGCGTAGTCCGCAACAGTCAAGTCGCAGGGCAGGTCGTGAACTTGGTACTCCACATCAAACTGTATGGAAGTTTTTGCGACGGCGATTGCGATTCAAACCGTATCGTCTACAGATGGTGCAAAGTTTACGGCCCAAAGACCATGTAAAGTGAACCAATTTTTGTATTGCAATGCAACAAGCGATGGCGGATGACGAATGTGATGACCTCTAGTGTTCAGCGACGAGGCGACATTTCATTTAAATGGAAAGGTGAACCATCACAACATTTGGATATGGGGTGCGCAAAATCCTCATACCATTCTGGAACATGAAAAGAATTCCCCGAAATTGAATGTCTTCTATGCAGTCTCCATCACAAAAGTGTACGGACACTTTGGCTTCAATCAAAACACTCTGACGGGCACAACATACCTCCATATGTTGCAGGTTTCGTTGTTACCGAAACTGACAGACTTCATATTCCAACAAGATGGGGTTCCACCTCATTGGCATAATGAAGTGTATCGCTATCTAAATGAGGAACTGCCTCATTGCTGGATTGGGCAATTCCATCATATTACCTACCACATCATGCCGTTGTAAAAACTACCAGTCTGACAACAAAATAACGTGTTGTATTTGATTCTTCAGCTCGATCAACGACAGGAATCCCACTTAATGACATCCATGTAATTGGTACAATCATCCAACATGATTTTATTTTTATCATTATCCGATTTCGCACTCACAAATTCGTTATGACTGCTGATATTGCGAAAATATATCGGCAGGTGCTAGCTGACGAATCACAAGTTTATCTACGGCGAATCCTATGACGCTAGAATCCATCTGAAGAGTTAAACATATGAACAATCTACTGTTATGTATGGCATCTGAATCATTTCTAGCAATTCGATCACTCTCTCCGCTTGTTATGGAATAGAGTACAAATTATTAGATTACTTCCAAAATAGCATTGCGTCATTTTTATGTGAACGATTTGCTGACGGGTGCAAACCCTATCACTGCGGCAAAAATGATTCAATCCGAAAATAGCACAATGATATCAGTACGATAGGTTTGCAATGGAATACGCGTAATGATGTTCTAAAGTTTTCTCAATCAAAATACGAAAAGTCTTCACATAACACGATATGAAAAATTTTAACAAACATCGTTCAAATATTTGATCCTCTTGCATTAATTGGCCCAACCATTGTAATCGCAAAGTTACTTATACAGCAATTATGGCAACTTTACGTATCATCTGATGAATCAGTGCCATTTGCGGTTCATACCAACTGGATTCAATTCGAAAATAAAATGGATCGCCTTAGTCTTCTCGCAATACCGGGATGTATTATCAATTGTGGCCAACCAGCGCATACCGAACTTCATGGTTTCTCGGATGCTAGCGTTAGAGCGTGTGGAGGATGCATATACATCTGCGTTAGTGACAGTATAGGTGAACGTTCATTTAACTTATTATGCTCAAAATCAAGAATTGCTCCACTAAAAAACATATCATTATCAATACTAAAATTATGTGGCGCTTTGCAATTGGGCCGGTTGATGAATAAAGAACTTAAATACATTGATATGCAATTTGAAAAGATTTATTATTGGTCAGATTCTACAATAGTACTAACATGGGTAAAATCGAGTGAGTGAAATTCAGGATCTGTCTGATTCCTCCCATTGGTTTCACGTACCGACTGATGATAATCCTGCTGATACTATTTCCATAGGGGAATCTCTTGAATCGTTATTAAATTATCAAAAATGGTGGCTTTGCACCAAGTGTATTCCCGTATAACATCGATAATCCAGAACGTCCTTCTACTATTGTGAACACGTTTACTTCTGTTAGTGATCAGGATATATTCTCAGAATATTCTGGCTTCAGAAAATTATTGCATGTTGCAGCAAACTGTTTGCGTTTTATGGGAAATACGAAGAATAAAATAAACGACAGACATAATATCTCCGAAACAGGCCCACTGACAACTCTGGAACTTAATAAATCTAAAATATATATATACCCAAATTGTGCTACACACCGCATTTACCAGGGAATTATCTGATTTAAAATCGCAGAAGATCATGGCCTGATACGAGTTTGTGGCAGATTACGCTATGCAGCGCTTCAATATGCACACAAACATCAAATAGTTTTACGTAAGGGTCATCTATTTACGTTGATTACTTTGGACGCATTCAAATTCGAGAAGGAAATAGGTGTAGCAGCAGAACTATGAAGGTATATGGAGCTTTATTTATCTGTCTTTCTACAAAGGCTATCGATATTGAGCTTGCTACTGATTTGACCATTGAAGTCTTTCTCGGAGACTTGAAATATTTTATGGCACGCAGAGGCAGGCCGTTGAATAACTTCTCGGATAACGGCACGAACGTTGTAAGAGCAAACAAAGAACTTCAAAAGTTACTTACGTTATTAACGAATTAAGTAAGCAAAAATAAGATATGTAGCGTAACCAAATCTAACATGTGTTATTATATCTTAACCTATTATACATTGAACACGTGCAAGTTTTATGTTGTACCTATACACGCACTAATACTCGGATAGGAACTGCCCGTCACTCCCGATTAAGCACAACACAAGTACTACACACCCCGCACCAAATTTACATAGCCACGGGCCAAGCGACAAAGACAGCGCACTCAGCATGCCTTTATCGACTGCTGGCACGCTACACTGCCTCCCCGTTACTTCACACTTCCTCCTGGAAGCGTATTTTTAGCAGGGCTTCCCCTCTTGCCCTTCGTGCTGGCAATTCACGGAGACGTGTAGGTACTGGAACTGGCACTGAGAGAGTTATGGTCCAGTCAAGGGGAACCTCGTCTTCGCTTGATGTCTGCCTTTTAAGTTCAACTTCCTTTTCAAGAGATACTGGGTTTTGTGTTGGTGTCACATCTCCGACACTTGAATGGACCGGCTTATCCTCCGGTTGCCCAGATGTCTCTCATTCGCTCCTCTCAGGTGCCACCAGAGGAGTGTGGTACCGAGTATTCCTCGACTCCAGTGAATTGGTCGGAGTCGCGAGGAACTCTTCATGTGAGGAGGGGGTTATCACATCGGAACTCCGGCTCCACGAGGGTGTATTGAGAAGAAGGTTGATTGTCAGAGTTGGGTTCATGCTGCGAGATGAATATCTCTGTGGTAGATGTCTTCTTCTAGGGGTTTCGGGTCTACGGTAGATACGTATTTCTATAACGGTTTCTTCAAAGACTTCATACAACAAATCTTTGACCCGATCTTCATTTAATTCGTCCAACCCACATGCTATCATTGGTATAGCTATTTGCCAATATTTTCCTCAACAAATTTCCGCCGCAGAGAAATTAAAGCCCTGCGTTAGTTGGCGTACGCAGGTTTCTGATGACTTCTTTACTAAGTGATTAAATAAAATATGGTTCGCCCCTTCCGCTTTAGCATCGCAGTCACCCTCACTGTAGATACTTGTTTCCTCAATTCAGGTAGCCCACCAAATAGCGATTTGAATTCTACAGCAATGCCTGCCCCCACACGCAAATCTCTCGCTACACAATGCGCTAACGCATATTGAGGGGGAGCATCAAAAAGATCTTCGCTTACTTCCAAAAAGAAAAATTTTACCGAAGTAGCACCTTGGCCGACATCTGAGTCGTTCCACTTGCTTGGTCGTCCGGGACGTCTGTTTTCCCTTTCTTCTATCCTGGCTTGCTCAGGATCCGGTTGATTATAGCACGGTTTCATTCGGTTTGCGTGCAGCACCATGCGTTTGTGACGAAAATTGCAATGTTTCACCCGGAAGGTATTCATACCCATGCTTTTTAGCACTCGATATGGTCCGGTCCAGGGCCGGTGTAACCTCTCACCTACTTTCGGTGTCGGTTGATGAACCCATACCAAATCGCCCACTTGAAACGTTGGTATACGAGTATCCTTATCATAATACTCCATTCGTCGATGGTGTGAAGCTTCCAGCTGCTTTCTCACGGTCGCATGAGCGTAGTCCAAAGAAGAACGAAGTTGCTGAAGATATTTCTCTTCGGATTGGTATGAAGTTCCCGGAGGGAGGCCATACTGGATATCTGCTGGTAACCGGGATTCTCTGCCAAACATCAAGGAGAAAGGAGTGTGTTTGGTACTGTCATGATAGCTCGAACGATAAGCCATCATAACCAAGAGGGGCTCCTCATCCCATGTTCTTTGTCGTTCGCCTGCATAATGAGATAGCATGGCGATTAGTGTTCGGTTAAACCGCTCTACCATGCCGTCCGACTGCGGATGGAACGGTGTCTTTCGAGTCTTATTAATACCGAACAACCGGCACTTTTCTGGAAATAACAAAACCTTAAATTCTTTGCCTTGATCCAAGTGTAAATGGGCACCGTATCTGCACACAAACTCCTGCACAAAAACACGCGCAACTGTCGTTGCCGATTTATCGGGCAACGGGTAAGCTTCCGTCCATTTCATGAAGTAATCACCCACTACTGCGACGTATTTATTCCCATTTTTAGTGGTTGGTAACGTGAGCAAATCGATCGCGACTCTTTCGAGTGGTCGGGTTACCAGTTGTGTTTGTAGTGAGGCTTTTGGTCCTGGGATAATAGCTTTCCGTCAATTACAAGACTCACAATCGCTGCACCACTGTTTTACATCACGTTGCTCATTATTCCAATAATAACGGTCCTTTGTCCTTGTCGTGATACGCTTTCAACACTTCAGATACTTTACTACGCGGCACTACCACACGATATTTACCAAATTTATTGTCCCAAATACACAATCCATGTTCGTCTGTCCACTCTGGTTTTAAATCAATGTTTCCTTTGGCAGATTAGTCGAATTAACACTTTCACCGCGTAAAATCCGAATCACTGGATCGCAACCGATCATCTTCTAATTGCGCTTGCACCAGCGGTTTTACGTACTTTTTCGGTAGAGCATTGGGTACAGACCCTACCTACACTGTATTAATGACATCCGGGTCATACGAGTTCCTAGTATCCGGTGGTACTGTCGAATTTTCTTTAACTGTCTCCATTCCACATTGCCTGAATGGTCGTTGGGACAATCCGTAAGCGTTCAAATGTTTCTTGCCTGGCCGGTGACAAACTTCCATGTCATATTCAGCCAGAATTTCGAACCACTGGGCCACCTGACCCTCTGGTTCCTTAAAGTTCTTCAACCACCTTAAACAATTGTGGTCGGTTCTGGCTAGACATCGTGTTCCGATTAGGTATCCCTTAAAATGTCTACAAGTTGATACCAGGGCAAGTAGTTCTCTCCTAGTCACGCAGTAACCATGCTCTTGCTTTGTTAATGCCCAACTGAAGTACGCAATCACTCGCTCATAACCATCTTGCACTTGACTGAGGACCCCTCCCAGTCTGACACGACTTGCGTCGTCATCAAGAATGAATGTCCGATCAAATCTCGGATACGCCAGGATTGGGGCACTGATCAGACACTGCTTCAATTTCTTAAAAGCTGCTTCCGTATCTTCATTCCAGCTATAATTTACCCCCTTATTTAATAGATGATGCAGAGGTTCGGCTTCTTTGGCGAAGCTACTAATGATGCGTCTGTAGTACGAGGCCAATCCAAAGAAAAAACGCAGTTCTGTAAGGTTCCTAGGAGTAGGCCAGTCGCGTACCACTTGTATCTTTGCCGGATCTGTTGCCACTCCATGGCGACTCACGACATGGCCAAGGAACTCTACTGTTTCTTGAAAGAATCTGCATTTCTTCGGGTTGACTTTTAAGCCCGCTTGTCGCAGGCGACTCATGACTGTTTGTTGCCGTTGCAGATGCTCTTCGATTGCTAACTAACGCGCTTTCCCAGGTCAAACCATCCAGGACAACGTCCATTATCCTCTGGAATGTAGCTGGTCCATTACACACTCCGAAAGGAAGAACATTAAACTCAAAAAGGTCCGTTCCCATTGAAAATGCGGTCTTAGCTCGGTCCTCTGAAGCCTGCCAATAGCCCGACTGCAGATCCAACGCGGTGAACAGAGTACCACCAGTTATGAATCGAGTATTGTGTCCATTCGTGGCAGTGGATAGCTATCCTTGATGGTTACGTCATTTACTTTCCGGAAGTCGACACAGAAACAAGTAGAGCCGTCTTTCTTCCGGACAAGCACGACAAGCGAGCACCAAGGTGATAATGATGGCCTTATAACACCTGCCTCAAGCATTCTCTGACACTCGTGTTTGACTTCCTCTCGCCGCCCTGCTGGAAGTCGTCGTGGTGATTGGCGAATGTGTTTTGCAATTCCGGTGTCAATCTGATGTTGAAGAATACGTGTGCGTCCCGCATCGTTCTTGTTATGTGCTACCGTGTCTTTGAATTGGTCAATGCACAATTTAGCCCGCCGTAATTCCTCGGTAGACAAATGACAAGAAGCTTCACTCCAATCGAATTCGTTTGAAGTTGAAAAATCCGGTGGAGACCGCATATTCGCTACCGCGCACTCAAACGCGGTTCCCACGCGTGCATTCTTTCGTAAAGTTATTGGTTCAGTTGTTGGATTACGTAATAGCAAAGTCCCGTGTTCGGCAGACACTAACCCTCGACCCAACATACAATTAAATTTGTCCCAACACTGCGGCGATGGTTCTACTACACGTGGTAAGTTTAAATGTTCACCAACTAATTGTATACAACCAAGAATCTCCGTACGTGGGGGAATGAATATTGTTTCGCATAATATCGCTGCTACTGGAGAAAAAGTGTACTCTTCTACTCGTCTCTCTTGTAGTTCGATATTATCACCCGCCGGATAACACACGCACTGCTGTTGTCGTAAAAAGTTACATCCCAACACACAATCGTCTGTCAAGTCCTCACAAATACTAACTTGTATTTGCATACGTAAATCGGCTATTCGCACTACAATATCACATGTTCCGAGAACCGGTAAAACCTCCCGATTTGCCTGAACTACACGTCCGTTCGCGACTCCTAGCGAAGCATTTCCTAACCGTTTCCACAAAGACTTCCGCATGAAGCATCGAGATGCACCTGTGTCCACCAAGAATATCACCGAATATTCGTTTATATGTTCTTTCACTCGCACTACCGCTGTATCCTCTGGAACTACAGTCTGTCCCATTGTAGTACCTAGCGTCACGCCGAGACTGAGAAACGCTTGCTTTAGTTTCCCGAATCCCTACTATCGCGATTTGGGCAGTTTCTATGGAAATATCCGTGAGCGTTGCACTCGTAGCAACGTTTGTTCCCCGATCCATCGGTCGGTGCACGCCGCACTGGAGCAGATGATGTTTCATGCTTTGAACACTACGTCGTCGGGTGTCTCTGAACTGCGTTGGCGAACGCTCCCTACTGTTCGCCCTCTGCGACCTTTCATCATGATAAAAGCGCATGTCTCCTGGTGGTGTTGGTGAACGCCAGCGAACTCTAGATTCTCTTGGCCTCTCAACGTCTTGTTGTTTTCTCTCTAATTCGCGAGTGGATGTAGTCAGCTTGCTAACAGCTGTAGCAAGCACTCCTACCAACATTTTAAGGCCCTCCAGGTCTGTATTTGGCGTGGTTCCTGCTGTGCAAATTATTGCAGAACTCGAAGGTTGAGAATGATGTTCACGTATCTCAGATAACCTCAGCTTAATCCTTAATGCCACCTGAGCCTCCGCTAGAGCTTCGTTTAGTGTGCCTGGATTTTTGCGTGCTATCTCCTCCGCTACCTGAGAATCAATTCCTAATAGAAACTGTTTTAATACCAAACTCTCACGTGTGATGTCGCTATGATCCGTGAACGCGACGCTGCTCAAAAACCGTAAGCCCGTCGCGAACATAGCCAGAGTTTCACCCGGCTCTTGCTTACGCGCCCGAAATCGTATTTCTGCGTCATTTATTTCTTTGTTAAATGTCGGTTTTAAAGCAGCGCATGCAGTAGTCCAATCCGCTCGTTGTTCGTTTGATAAACTACGATACACCTGACAAGCGGATCATTCCAAGTAGAAGGGCAACGAGGTAATCTTTTTCCTACTGTCCCTGTCTTTAATTAACGCGAAAGCATCGAATATTTCGACCCACTCTTCCCAGTTGCCGCAACTAAACATTGAGCATCATTCATCTTTAATATTTTAAATCTTTCTTTGCGTGTAATAAGTTCGATCACACCGCTGTCACCATTTGAAGCGTAACCAAATCTAACATGTTATTATATCTTAACCTATTATACATTGACCACGTGCAAGTTTTATGTTGTACCTATACACGCACTAACACTCGGATAGGAACTGCCCGTCACTCTTGATTCAGAAAAGCATAAGCCCCGCACACCCCGCACCAAATTTACACAGCCACGGGCCAAGCGACAAAGACAGCGTACTCGGCATTCCTTTATTCTCTGCTGACGCGCTACAAATATTATATTTCATTTAATTAGTTTTTCGACTGGTATAGTCAATAAATAAAAAATTTTCGCAGGATTGCAGTCGATGAATTTAATTTATAAAAAAACGCTCAACGTTTCGACTACACAGTTGTCTTCATCAGGAGACTACAAAGGATCAAACATTCAATTATACTAGCTTATACTTATATAAAATACAAATTATGTCCAGATTATACACCCAATACTTACATTTTTTCTAAGAGTTATACTTTGTCATTATAATAAAATAGACAGTCATGTGGTTAAAAATTTTTATACACATCATCTTCACTGTAATTAAAACAATAAATAAATAAATAAGTCAATAAAATTTAAAAATTATCACAGCTTTTTAAAAAAATTTTTATTATAAGCAAACATGGCTGGCTACTTTTTTCTTTGAAACTAATTGTTTTTAATTAATTAGTAACCAATTGTTTCTTGTTAATATATAGTTCTTAGTATATTTTTATTAGTGTTTTTTCTTTTTTGTATTTTATTAGTTCTAATTTAGTGTATTATATTTATGACAAACGTTATAATACATTACAGACAAGTTGTCAATATCCGTTTGCATATTAATATTATTTTTATCCTTTGCTACATACAACATTTCTAACGATAATCTTTTATGTAATTTTTTTTCTTTTATAATTATTTTAGTGTCTTCAAATTTAATAGTATGTGGTTTTGTAAGGCAATCTTCTACTAGGGCACATTTATTCTGTTTTGTAGTATTTTTTCTGAATTTATTTTATGTTCTTGTAATCTAATTTTAAGGGGGAATACTGCTTAGGCCGTTTCGAAAAATCGAATTTTTTTTGCGCTTAAAAGATACTTTGGAATGTGTAGAATATAATTTTGTATGTAAGAACCCAAACCGGACTTTTATTCCAAGTGAAATTGCCGATTTCCCAGAATCGCTGATTGAAAGTAAATGCAAAATATGCATGCGTTTTGACTTCTCAAAACTTTAAACACGATTATTTCGAAACGGTAGTTTTCAAATTTGCGTGCACGGTATCTCCCACAATTTTCATCGAATTGCCGTCATTTTTTGTGTTATTTACGCGAAATTGAAAAACGCACCGTAAAATCGTACGGCATTTTTGAATTTGCTTCTAAATTCTGCTTGGGAACCACTTTTATGCTCGATTTTTGCGTCAAATTCGTACCCCAAAATTCAAATAGCTGCCATTCTCTTTAAAATGCGAAATTCAAAACTAGGATATGACATTACGGTGCTAAATTTAATGTAGATTATAAATCCTGATCGATTTTTTTTCAGGAGTTAATGTTTTCGCATTCTCGTGCACGCAAAAAATGTTTAAATGGCGCGCAGAGGCTATTCTGGCGCCACCTGATGGGCGTACCGCGAAATATTTTTCTATAAAAATAAATGTTAGCAAAAGTAAAAAGTCTGATATTTTCATCTTTTAAGTCTCCAAGTCTATGTAACTTTTAGTTCTTCAGATATACTTCGTCCAAGATAGGCCTGATTTTTTGGTGTCCAAAGCAGTATTCCCCCTTAAGGTATCTATTTCGTTCGTGTACAGCTGTATAAACTACCCGTCTATACTGTTGCCACATGCAGGTACATTAAATTCTTCTATTATTTTTTAACGGTTTTTTATTTATAACAAAGTTTACATTACATTACAAAATTATTGATACAACACAGTCTATCATTTTTTTTCGCATTTTTTTACACAACGTGGTCACGTCGTTTTTCCAACGTTGAGGCGCGTAGCAAGATACAAAACTATACCCTATTTTAAACTATGGCGGGAGCAGTTACACAACATTCTCCCACCTGAGACATGACAACAATGAATGTCTCACAAAATCATACATCTCAAATTTACAATAAATATCGATTTGGACATTTAACTCGTCGCCCAAAACGGGAGACTCGCGCATTCACTTTCTTCTCACCAGCACTATTATCACTAGACACAGACGTTGGGGCTTCTGCTGCAATCCTAGGAAGAAGCTCTTCTGGTGTTGATTTGTTGTCTTCATCCTTCTGGTTGGTTTAACGGTCAATGCATTCAAGCGGATAGACCCGCTGAACCGGTCTTAGTAATATACCGTTGGCTGTCTGTACACGGACCAACCGCACTATATTGTCTTTACCTGGAAGCAATTCCACAACCCGCCCTAGAGGCCAGTTTAATATTGTCATTACCGATTAAAATGATGTCACCGACCGAGACACTACCCATCCTTTTGACGATAGATTTCTGTTTTAACTGTCCTAAGTACTCTGCCCTAAACCTACGGCGCAGATCATTTCTCAATGTCTGCAAATACTTTTGACGCCGGTTTAACGAAAAAGTGTCTACAGCATCACAATCCGGAACACCGGTCTCCGTTAGTTCGCGCATAAACATCGCCGGGGTCTACGGAGCTAAGTCACTTTGTTCATTTGAAATATAGGTTAACGGACGCGCGTTGATTATCGCCTCACAGTCGCAAAGCAATGTATAAAGCTCTTTACCATTTAAACAAGCTCGTCCTAACACTCTCTTTAATAAATGCTTGACCAAACCAATCAATCGCTCCCACCAACCGCCCCACCATGGTACCGACGGTGGATTGAATATCCAAGTGATTCTTTGTGCTGAAGTATATTGCTTGATGGTCTTACTTTCCATGTCGACCTCCACATCCCATCCAATCTTGTTTGCCAACATTTTTTGCAGCAAGGACTTTGGGAGCAACGTTGCTGGGCAAGTGAATCCCATTGGATCGAAAATTCGTTGAGCTATTGAAAGTATTGTTCGCTTTGTTATAAGCTTATCTTTGTTCTGAGTAGCGCACTCTTTGTGGATGGATAACGTATCTCGCTTCTTATTCCAGGTTAAACCGAGTACGTTTGTTGTGACACATTTTTCTTCTGTGGTTTCCGTAAACTCCCACCCTCTTAATTCAAATTTTCCCATAGCCATAACCTTTGTGGCTTCACAAATAAACTTTGTCAGTTTTTCTGAGTTCGGTAGGCTGGTAACGCAATTATCTACATAGAAACTATCGAGTAATTTTGTGACGGTTTCTTCCAAGTAATGATGTTCAACTTCGTCGCTCTGTTTTAGGTATTTCTAAAGATGGTGTTCGATCGTTGCTCCAAGTAAAAATGGACTGCAGCTAACACCAAATACTACCCTCCGGTGACGGTATACCACCTCACTACCATCTGCACGTTTCCCCAAAAAACGAAGAAAGTCTTGATCCTTTTTACACAATCCGATTAGCAAAAAGGCTTTACTAATGTCCGCCACCACGCCTATTTTCTTTTTGCGGAACTTCAGTAAAATTGAAGGAATAAGTTCGATAAGATTTACTCCTTTCTCTATGCAATGGTTCAATGCAGGTTGGTTTTTCTCGCTTGCGGATGCGTCGAACACTGGTCTCATCTTAGTGGTGCTGTTTTCTTTCAACACAGGTCTGTGTGGGAAGTAGTGTGCAGAGTTCGGTATCTCTGCTTGAGGTGCTTCTTCGATTATTCCTTTTTCTATCCAGTCTAAGAAGATCTGTTGATATTGTTGTAATTATCCATTGCCAATCAATTTCTTCTCTGTAGCTTCTAGTCTTTTCTTACAAAGAGAATAATTCGACGGTAGCGGTGGGTGTCCTTCGATCCACGGCATTTTGACCACATACCGACCCTCCTTGTCCACAGCTATTGTTTGAGAAAATAGATCCTTCACCATACTTTCAATTTCAATCCTTGATTTTATCTCAGTAGGATGCTCTATACCCAGTATGTCAAGCCGCTATAGTGCTTCGATGGAAATATCTCTATTTAGTAAATTCGCTACTACCATTGTAGTATCCTGCGAACTATCGTTGCAGGGTATCTTGCCCATCATGACCCAGCCTAGTAATGTTTCCATCGCTATTAAACCACATGGAAGGACTTGCTTCTTTCCGGTAAGTATTTTTCCTGCTATGTTGGCCCCTATCAGCAATGTAATTGTTGTACGTCCTGTCGTGTATGTTAATCTTTTGTCAGCATCCTGTAACTCTTTAGTCCAAACTCCCGAGAAAACGGATGGAATATTTTCACATATAACTGGCTGGTCTAACGCCTCAAACTTGCCGGCATAACTGCCATCTAAGCTTGACAGCCTGACATCGTAACATTTGTGCCACTGTTCCGACGTTTGAGCCCCACCGAATAAGAAGTGTACTATCGTCTCATTTCTTTTAATCTTATAGTGCAATTCTTCAGCTACAGATTTCAAGATGTATGATCGCTGCGATCCAGTGTCAATAACCGCCCGCACTTCCCTTTCTTCGTTTTCGTTTCGTATTTTCACGAGAAGTGTCTGCAAGAAAACGCGAGTATCAGTCCGGTTAGCCAAGCTATTTTCAACTAGAGCGTTCTTTTGATTTACAACTGTCTTTCCCGATTCGGTTTTTTCACGATTTTCATTGTTCGTCATTGCCAGTTTAGTACATAACAAGACAATATGCTGTCCACCACAAACTAAACACTTTATACGTTCGCGACACCGTCTTGCAATATGGCCGATCCTCGCACAACGAAAACATCCCCGTTTTTTGGACAATATAACTTTCTTTACTTCCAAAGAAAGTTTCCGTGCTTTAAAACACTTTTCTGCAACATGATTACCATCGCAAAACACGCAACTGACAGTTTCCGAATTATTAATTAAGTCGGCGGCTGTACACAAACCATGTTCGCTCGTTTTAGCTTTAGTACCTTTTTGTATCTTGTCAGGTACACCTCCGCCAAAACCTTCCACAGCAAGTGCGATTCGTTCTTCTCCTTCGACTTCTGCCTACAAAAATTGCATGAGCCTACTTAGGCGATTCTTGAGAGTGTTATCTAGTTTGTCTGAGAATTCTGCGGATCGTTGCCATACACGCAAATGCTCTTCTGGTAGACAAGATTCTACGAGCGGATAAAGCATGGCCGTACACGTCTCTGTCGTTATACCCAATGTCTCTAGAGCTCGTAACTGCGTTTCTATCTTGTCATACAGTGTAGAAATGCCACATCTCGTCTGACTCGACAGAGCGTTGCCTAACACCAACTTTAAGAGTTCTCTTACATAAACTTCAACGAGCAAGTCTTCCCTTCCAACGCGTGACTTCAAACTATCAATCACTTTGTCGTAGTTTTCCGCAATAGGAGGAAAACTGTTTACTAGGTCTCTTGCTCTCGTATTAGGAGTCATAGCCAACAAGAGATACTGGAACTTGTCTTCTGGTGCCAGATCCGTAGCCTCATCGATTTTCTTGACTCCAAAAGGGTAGCCATTCCCGGATTTCACCACCAAATTTAACCAATTGAATTTGAGGAAGCTTGAATTGCCTCACATTTATGGTGCTCCGACCATCTTCGCTGACATGTGTGTTAAATTTGGACCTCGATTCACTTTTTTCGTAAACAGTCTTATTATGACGAACCTTCAACCTCGTGAATCTAAATGTATATTCATCACACGCTGAGACTTCGGCGGATAAGTCAACTTCGCTGGAGTCTTGTTCCATCATTAAATTAAACACTTCATCGTCACTTGTTTTTAACACGTCGTATTTCTGTTGCAAAATTTCGTGTTGTGTCTCCATTTCTGTAACATTCTGTTTCGTGTCATCTAATAATGTTTCTATCTGATTTGCGACTCTAGTAAATGCACTGCGAAGTACCGCACGCCGTTTCTTTAATGTTTCCATTACGAGCGAGAGAATAGTCTTTCTTTTTTGTTATTAATTTTACCTTTTGATGAACTGGTAAGTCTGCGCGAATCACCCTGCACTACGCGTATTCAAAAACTCTGCGTCTCGCGTATCTAAAATGCCGGGTCACGCTAACTGCACTTACCACCTCCTGTCACGGTCGCCAAATGTTTCGTTCGTGTACAGCGGTATAAACTACCCGTCTATACTATTGCCACATGCAGGTACATTAAATTCTTCTAATCTTTTTCAACGGTTTTTTATTTATAACAAAGTTTACATTACATTACAAAATTATTGATACAACACAGTCTACCATTTTTTTTCGCATTTTTTTACACAACGTTGTCACGTCGTTTTTCCAACGTTGAGGCGCGTGGCAAGACACAAAACTATACCCTATTTTAAACTATGGCGGGAGCAGTTACACAACAGTATCTATTTGTTTGCCCGTATATGTGCTCGTGCAATCATTGCAAGGGATTTTATAAATTAAGTTGGACTGTAAATCTAATGGTATATTGTCTTTTAATTGTGAAAATAAATTGTTTGTAGTTTTTTTCATGTTGAAAGCTATTTTTAAATCATAATTCTGTTCTATTACTTTTTTAATTTTGATTGACGAGCTATCTATGAACGGTATGGAGAAATATGGTGAAGGTTACACAACTATATTTTCTTTTTTATTATTGGGGTTCATGTTAATATTAACATAGACACCCACACATACAGCCCCACACACACATATACACACACACACAAACACACAGACGGACGTCATTCCAAAAACAGTCGGAATCGATTCAGGGAAGGTCAAAACGTATATTTCCGTTAAAATCTCGAGTTCGAAATTTTTCATGATAACAATTCGTTATCGAAATTATCGTTGGCGGCGCTAGTAGCGTTAATAAAAATGCCTGGCGTAATGACCAACGTATTTGACAGTTGAGATAGAGGCTATGATTGGACACGCGAAAGCCAGCAAAGTGAAATATCTTTTAAAGTAAACTGATTATAAATGTTCTTTGCCAAAACGAATCAAACTTGGAGTCAGAATCTTTTATTTTGTGTTCTTTAAAAGTTTATTTTGTGTTCTTTAAAAGTGTATTTTGATTGTAACTGTTATTTAAAATTTATTTGTGAGATATCCGAAGAAATTACTTCGTAAGATTTGATAGATATTTTGTTCCTTCGATATTTATGAAAAAATGACAGCTGGCCATTAATGGTACAAACCGCTGATTGGTAAATTAATGCCCGGCGTAATGACCAATTTTTGTAGTACATTAGTTTCACCGCCAGAGACCGAGTTGTTAATTTCGATCACGAATACTTACTTATACTGCGTACACAAGAAATTAAAGAATTGTTAATAACAAATCAATATTCAAAAACATTAGTTAATATTATCATGAACCCCAATAATAAAAAAGAAAATATAGTTGTTGAACCTTCACCATATTTCTCCATACCGTTCATAGATGGCGGGTCAAATAAAATTAAAACATCTGCAGTGTCGTGCACCGAACTTTCTTATACGCATATGGGTTAAACCACTTCGTAGTTTCATTTTTTTTCTAATTTATAATATTTGTTCTAACCTTTAGATCGCTTTTACACTAAATATATTTCTTAGAATATATATTAAATGTCAAACTTCAAATTATTTACGTCTATCTTGTTAAACAATTGGCAGGCGCAGATGATACGATTTATGTAAATATATATATATATATATATATATATATATATATATATATATATATATATATATATATATATATATGTATATATATATATATATATATATATATATATATTTATTTATATATAAAAGGCAGAAATTTATTTTGAAACCAGTACACTCTTTGGAAAAAAATTCAAACAAAAGTTGTGCTAAATATGAATACCTTTAATTTTTGTTCATAAAATTTTTCTGGAACTCTTACCATTTTTGAGTAATTGCAGAAGCTGCCAAAAATGACTAGAGTAAACAGGCACTTCCTATTTTCAAAAAAAGTTAAATATAACATAAAGATCATCTGCTAAACATATCCGCAATTGTATACTAATGAAACAATTAGTAACAATACACGAGCTATTAAATAGACATGTATGGATTTAGTTTATCGTGGAATAGCGTATGATATCTTCCGGGGATGGAATTATTGTAGCCACTTATAGTGCGGGTGTAGCACTACAATATTAAGCGCTGCTTAGCTTATACATTACGTTATTCGTAGTTCAGCGACCAACATGCCGCATGCCATAGATGTGACAAATATTGAATGTAATATTGAAAGAATAACTTATTTGTTTTGTAACCAGTAGCATTTCTGAAAAATATTTTCAAATAGAAATTCTGCGAAATATTTATATATTTTATTTTCGTTCCTACTACTTTGGCTGTACGTACTACCGTTATTGAGTTAAAGCATAATATTGAAAATTACAAATTATTTGGTAACCGGTATTTTTTCTGAAAAATATTTTCAAATAAAAGTTATGACAAATAATAATATCTTTTATTTCTATTCCCGCCAATTTTGCTGTAAAAAGTACTGTTTTTGAGTTATAGCAGAAAATAAAATGAAATAATATTCCCTTCAAAAATATGTGGTTTTGCTGCCAGGTATATACAAATCTAAAGTTTGAATTTTCATAATTCTATCTTCCAGCGTCTAGGCTGTAGAGCGCATACATACACACATACAGCCAGCCAGGCACACACACACAAGCAGACAAAATCTCAAAAATAGTCATACGCAATTCAGGGAAGGTCAAAAGATATATTACCATTAAAATCGCGATATCGAAACCTTTATATTTAAATACACCACAATACAACCTTTCGCAAATTCAGTCGCTCGACTTGTTTTATAGTTCTTTTCGGTCTTTCGCATACATTTAAAGTTGGACTATATTCTAAAGAAAAGCTTGTATTTTTATCTATATTGGCAGAAACCGGAGACTGTATTTTACCTTCCTCATTTTGGTGTTGTGTTGGGTGTTTTTTGATTTGTTAAATTGACACTCGAGTTGTTGGATTAGTTTATTTTACACTTGATACATGGTTTAATTACTCATAGTCCACTGATCTTGTGCCTATGAGCTCTCTACCAACAGTGTCTTCCTACCGAGAAAATAGATATTTTTCCCAGGGTAGAAACCCCACTCCACATAATAGTTTGGAGGGAGGCAATACGCTAAAGATCAGTTTGGTGGTAGGCAATACGCACCATGCCGCCCCCCTTGAAAGCCTATAGGCTTCAACATACGGAACATAGTTATGCAATAGATATTAATAGAAAGGATAGTTAAGTACATAATAAGATTCAATACAGATATGAAGGTAATACATTAAAAAATAAACCTATTTACATTATATACAATCCAGTACATGGTACGCATATGTTTAGTATATTCGTGTAAATGAAACAATCATGTAGATTCCTTATAATAAATGTCCTGTAGTAGGGTCCAGTGAACTATAATTAGCACAATTTGTCACTTCTTCACTAAGCAATAGCACTTTATTGGAGTAGAATGTCTAAGTGTCTAACTATCTATTGGGAGTACGCACCTTGCTTACACCTCTCTTAAAGGTGCCTTTGCTGGTTCTGACTGTTACCACTCGAATTAAACCATCGTTTCCGGGGTAGATCTCCTCGATGCGACCAAGCGGCCAATGTAGCAGAGGTAGGTTGTCCTCCATCATAAGAACCATAGTTCCCGGCTGTCTCTTGTTGCCACTTGGTCCAGCCCTGCAGTTGTGACAGATATTCACGTGACCATCTGCGCCAAAAGTGTTGGCGTATTCTTTCGATTAGTTGCCATCGATTTAGTCGATTTAATTTGATCTCTTGTAGATCAGGTTCTATCGGAGCAGTGAGAATTTCTCCAATGAGGAAGTGTCCAGGGGTAAGGGAAGTTAGATCATTTGGGTCACTAGACAGAGGAGTTAATGGACGGGAATTGAGATAAGCTTCAATACGCGTTAAAACAGTATACATTTCCTCATAAGTCAACAAAGTGTCGCCTATAACCCTTTTTATATGGTATTTGACCGATTTTATATTAGCCTCCCAAATACCGCCAAAATTAGGAGATCTTGGGAGAATAAAGGTCCACCGTATGTTATCCTGTACTAATGGGACTAATATTTTATTATTAAATTCATTTCCATTGATGAAAGTTGACAAATCGCTTAACACTCGCTTTGCTCCTATAAAATTTGCTGCAATATCTGAAAATATGTGTGAGACACGGCCTCTACGGGACATAAATCTTCTCAGAGCATTGAGAAATGACTCAGTTGCCAAATCTCCTACCAATTCTATGTGAATAGCCTTAGTTGCGAAACAAATGAACAATGCAATATATGCCTTAACTGCTCGCTTACCACGCACGCGACCTTCTTTAATTAAAATTGGTCCACAATAATCCAAACCTGATTTTAAAAAGGGACGTATTGGTTCAATTCTTTCAGTTGGCAAATTACCCATTCTTTGCACTGAACGTATTGGTTTTATCCTATAACAAATAACGCATTTATGCAAGATTTGTCAGACAATACTACGACCGGAAATAGGCCGATATAATTGTCTAATTGCCGCTAATGTCGCTTGTGGTCCTGCATGAAGATTTGCTATGTGAAACTGATTTATTATTAAACTTGTAAAATGGTGATTCTTTGGTAAAACAATGGGGAATTTTTTATCAAAATTAAGTTTTGTCGTATTTTTTAATCTACCTCCTACTCTGATCAAATCATGTTCATCACAAAATGGATTTAGTCCAACTAACTTACTATTTTTCTGAATATGTTTATGCGTTTTCAAGTCATGTAATTCTTTACTCAGCTCTTGACCTTGAATTAACTTGCATCATTAAGCTCGATGGTTGTTAATGGTCCGTTGCGTTTTTGTTTATCCTTACAATTGTCAAAAAATCAAAAAATCCATGCGATTGTTCGTTGCAATTTTGAAAAGGATGAATATTTTTTAAAGATGTTTATATCTAGGGTAGTAATTAGTGCAGCTGTACATTTTCGCTCCTCCATTTCCCCTTCTTTATAGTTTATAATGTTTGTTTGAATATTAGAATTTGAATTAAAAGTTATATCTTTCAAGAAGGTAGGTCCATGCCACCATAAATCTATTAATTTCTGAGCTGTTACTCCGCGGGAAAGTAGATCAGCTGGATTTTCTTCGCTCTTTACATGACGCCAGTCGCTGATGTTAGTAATCGATTGAATTTCAGCTACCCGGTTAGCTACGAAAGTTTTCCACCTTTTGGATTCCGATTGTAACCACGCAATGACTATTGTTGAGTCAGTCCAAAAATATTTTTTACTAACGTTAAGTTTTAAATATGGTTATACGTTATTAGTTAATGTGGCTAATAACAACGCGCCGCATAGTTCTAGTCGCGCTACTGAAACAGTTTTTAATGGAGCTACTCTTGATTTAGCGCATAATAAGCAGGTAAATACCTCACCTCTTGTGTTTATTGACCGCAGATAGATTGCAGCCCCGTATGCCCTTTCTGAGGCGTCTGAGAAACCATGTAATTCTAGCCGACTCGCCGAGGATAATATAACTCTGCAGGAAGTTTGTAATTGATTTAAATTAGGTAACTGATTTATAAAGTGTAAAAACTCTGTGTGAATATGCACTGGCACTGATTCATCCCAATTACATTTCAAAGACCATAGTTTCTGTATCATTAATTTACTATTTATAATTAGTAGGCCGATTAATCCTAATGGGTAGAAAATTTGTGCAATGATTGAAAGTATTGTACGCTTCGTAATTTTGTTTGATATGGCATCGTGTTTTATTTTATATTTAAATACGTCGTTCTGACAGTTCCATAACATACCTAGTGATTTAGTTTCGCCATTTTTATCTAAATTAATTAAAGTTAAATGGGCTGTTTTTTGTGTTGAAGTGGGCAATATACTCTTGTGATTCGAAGCTACTTTACATAGTTCAAAACCGCCGGTTTTTAGGATACATGAAAGATTATCGCGTAATTGAATAGCTTCTTCTAGTGATTCGCATCCAGTCAGTACGTCATCAACGTAAAAATCCTCTAAAATGAACTCACTTGCTCGTTTATAATTATATTTCTCATCGTGTGCCAACTGGTGCAAGCACCGAGCCGCTAGAAATGCAGCACAGGTAGTTCCGTAACTTACGGTGGTTAGACGATAAATATTTAACGGTTCGCTATCATTGTTTCTCCAAATAATTATTTGATAATTCGCGTCGTGTGAATCTACCTTTATTTGACGAAACATTTTACTTATGTCAGCTGTAAACGCGAATTTATGTGTTCGAAAACGTGCTAGTATACTAAATAATCCTTGCTGAATAGTGGGTCCAGCTAAAAAATTATCATTACGACTTAACCCATTAGTTGTTTTCGCGGAAGCGTCAAAAACTACCCTAAGGAATGTCGTCAAGCTAGATTCCTTAAAAACCGCGTGATGGGGAAGGTAATAGCCGTCCTTGTGAATCTCCGTGTTTGGAACTGATTGCATATGATTAAGTGACAAATATTCGTTTGTGAACTCACTATATTTACGTTTTAAATGTGGGTTGCTGGCAAGTCGCCTTTCTAAATTCATAAACCGTTTCAATGCTATTTCCTTAGAGTTCCCTAGGTTTATTGTACCCGTCTTCGTCGGTAATTTTACAATAAAGCGTCCGTCAGTGTCCCTTTTATGACTGTTAACGAAATATATTTCACAGGCCTGCTCGGCCTTGCTAAGCGTCCTTGAAATGGGTTGTTCGTAGTTTTCAAGTACTCAGAATTTTGTAAGTTGTTCACTAATAGGGTCGGGGTTACTTATACCTAAATTGCAGTAACTATTTTTCTTCGGGACATTATATTTTATAGCACCGCCTGCAACCCATCCGAGATGCGTCTTTTGAAAATATGGTTGGTCAGGGAAAGTTTGTAAATTGCCCTACACAAAGAAGTTCCCAGAATACTTCGGCATTTATTAAAAGATCTATTGGTGTTGAAATGTAAAAATGCGGATCAGCTAATTGTATGCCGCTGGGAAACTTAAACGTATTCAACGGTATTGTTTGTTGAGGCAAATTATTTGTTACTTTCGGCACAACTAAGCAATCAAATGTAGTATTATAATCATTGTATTTTGATTTTAAATTTATATTTACAGCGAAAGAAATACGATTCGTGGTTTGATTAATACCTGATACTACGTAATCAGTATGTTTTAGTTTGAGGTTCAATTTGTCACAAAGAGACTGAGATATGAAGTTTGATTGTGATCCAACGTCTAGCAGGGCTCTACAATCTTGAAATATTCCCTTGTTATCTTTAATTTGTACAATCGCCGTAGCTAGCAAAACGTGAACTTGATTATTTTTTACATTTAAACTGTGGGCAGTGCTTGTACTGGGAAATATGTGATTATTATCAATAATAGTTCCACTCGATTCTTACACTTGTGAGCCTTTATGAAGTAAAGTATTATGCTTTGAGTTACATTCGCGACATTTTCCAATTGACTTGCAATTAATAGTTTCATGATTATTACGCAGACAATTCTTACATAACTTTAAATATGATGCTTGATTGATTCTGTCTGGAATGTTATGTTTTAAGAAGTCTGGGCATGTATAAATAAAGTGATTCTCTCCTTTACACTGAAAACAGGCTGGTTTTTTAGTAGCTAAGTGCGCGCTTATATTACACTGTAAAAAAAAATTGTGTAAATTTACAACAAAAATTGTTGGCTAATTTGTGACCAATAATAATTGTAGTAAACATACATATAAATGTAAATTTTAATACCAAATATTTCATTCGGAAAATTCCCATTAGCATGTAATTTTACTGATTTACTGCTGAGAAAAATGTAAATATTTACATATTTGTTGTGTAAACTTTTACACAACAAAACTTAAATTTCCATATAAAATTGTAATTTAAATACTATTGATATTAAAAATACATTTCTAAAATGTAAAATTAAATTTTGATATGTAAAATTATGTTTTACAATGTAAAGTTTGAATTTTGAAATGTAATTTTTACATTTACAAGTTGTAAAATTTGCAATTGGAAATGTAACAATACTTATTATAATGTATATTATTACATTTGTAACCGTAAAATTAAGATCTAGAAAGGTAAAAATACATATTAAAATGTTTATTTTTCTTTTATAACCGTAAAAATTAAAGCTAGAAATGTAAAAATACACATGGTTTTACATTTCATAATGTAACTTTACAATTTGTTTGAAATATTATTTCATTGCGAATTTATGTTTGTAATACTGGAATAAAATAAAAACATATTTAAAAAATTTGATTAAACTTTTTATTTATAAAAGTAAAAAACACAAAATCTATAATGATTTAGAACGATATATAACAAAGACAAAATTTATAATAATATAGAAACAGAAGTAAAAATCAGAAAATAAATAATAATATAAAAAGAGAAATTAAATTCAACTATTCGTTAGGCACTTTGAATTTGTGAAGTTTATTCATAAAGGCAACTACTTTATTTAGGTAAACTTTTTTGGATCGACTTCCTGTTTCTGGGTAAATCTTTAATAAATACCTCTGGAAGACTTCCATAACACAGCAAAACTGTTTTGGATACTCCATATTTAAATTAAAATATAGTGCGAAAGTAGTCTGCAGGGCATCTAAGAAGTTGTTAGTTCCTTTGTTTATGATTTTATTTTCAATAATGGTGTAATAAATCATGTTGTTGGAATTCGAATCTGTAAAAAATAAATATAAATAATATTCCACTATTGGCTAACTGACAGAAAAATAAAAAAATTATTATATTTGCAAAGATATATTAAATTACCTTTTATCATGGCAATGGATGGCGCTGCAATTTCGGCTGTAATGTCACTTAGCGGTGTTCCTAGCTAAAAAATAACGGTAAATATATAAGTTAAAGTATAACGCTTATACTAATGTGCATACACACCTCAAATTTCTTAATGAAATTATTTATGTCCTCGTTAAAATATTTAGCAATATAAGTACTTGTTTTGAGACACATGGCATCATCGGTATCATGTTCAATAACAACATTTACTCCTTTTGATTTTAGAAATAATATAATTTTTTTTGCTTTACTCGTGAGAGTTTCAGTCAATAATTTTACATCATGACCCATTATTTTCTCATAGTTCCACTTTATTACATTTTGCTCTAATAAAATGGGCCAATCATTTTGAATATCAATTAAAGTAGGTGGCATCGGATTATTTAAATACAATCTCTGTAGCGGTAGAGTATTGTTTAATAATGCATACATACATTCTTCAGTTTCCCATGATCCTTCCTTTAGTTTATTTTTCATTTCTTGTAGATCTTCTGGAGAATTTTCTGTGTTTGGTTGCCAGTTTACACATCCGGCTCTTGAATTTGACATGATTTTCAGTTTTTTTGGTGGAATTTTTAAAGAACTTATTAATGAGTTTGTTTTGTGAGATCTATTCAGATAATTATTTCGATCTTGAATTTTTAAAAATAGGGTGTGCGTTCCTATACCAATGACAATACCATCGTCGTCCATATCTTTAAATGCGGGATATTTATCGCATATTCGTTTTGATATTATTTTGATGGAATTGGAAGTAAGATATGTGCTAATTTCTCTCATTTGCCGAACCACAACGTGAACAATGTCTGTGAATGTTTGTTTACTTATAAGCCCGTTTTCACACTCTTTTAAAGTATTTGTGGAAAATTGTTCCCATGGTATATTCATCTGATACCATGTATTTTCATTTGAACATATTGATGAAGGAGAATCAGACGTTGTTTCGGAGTCATCTGTATACAACGGCATGTCTTGTAGACCCAACGACGAAGACGATCTTGATAATATTGACTCAGTACTGTCTGAGTTAGTTTCCAAATTTTAAGGTATCCACTTTTCATCTTTCGCCAATAAAATTAGCGTTTCACTTGTTACTAACAAGACAACCTCGCTGCAGTCAACGGATGTGCCGTCCGATTCGAGAACTAAGTATGTTCCATCAATTTCAAGTTTAGCTGATGCTGCATCGTAATAATGATAATTTAGTGTTTATATATCATATAATTTATTTCATGCGAACCTTCTGTTATTAGTTTTTCATAAATATCATGGGATTCTTCCATAACCAAAAATGATTTTTTCACTCTAGTATAGTTCCAAACTTTGAACAATAACTTCGACATTTTCTGAAACATGTCATGAATTATTACAAAATAGAGAACATCTACGGTGTATACTTAAAGACATACCTACTAAGTACTTTATAAAAAATCGAAAGGGGCTTGTTTGAAAGAAAATAAATTTGAAAATTTTGTTTTATAATGTAACACTAGTTCGTAACTGTTTAACTTATAGATGTTATTACAAATGTAGTTAAATTTATCATGATTATAAATCTCGTATAGTCCAATTTCGGAGTTCAGACCAATTTCATATCTTTCTCCCAAAATAAATGCATCAGAATAATCCTTATTAATTAAAATATATAAAATTTTGCACAATACGAATGTACCAAATTCTGTTTTATTGCAACAAACAAAATTATTTCTTTTATACTTTGTGCCTTTGATAACAGCATTATCACTTATAAATTTTGTGTTACTAAAATTACAATGTGTTTGTATAACATTATTTATATCTTTAGAATAATTATTTTTGTTGAACTCAACGGCACTGTCAGAAATAATTGTGTTACTGTAAAATATTCTTTCTGATAATAATAATGCTTGAAGCAATTGATGCTTTTCGCATAGCATTGATGAAACGTTTTTGAAATTTTGCGAATGTTTGACAATGTTTTTAAAGTATCGATGTTTACTTTCATATCGTAACGTCCATAGGTGACGAAGAGGGCCAAATTTTAGAATTAGCTCTGGGTAGTGCATTATGTAATGATGTTTTGGTCTTAAATTATATTTTGCAAAATTTATTTTTCTGCAATCCATATATTCGTGTATTAGTGAACGTAGTTTTGCTACTTGTCCAATTGAAATCTTAACTGATAATAAAATACTACACATTTCTCTTAAAGTAAGAAGCATTTGCCAGACCGGGTCATTACATTCCAAAATTGTATCGTAAATTGCAAAAGGTATAATCTGTAACAGTCTCATATTTTCACTAGCAGTACCTACAATTTTTTTACCTCTTTTAATTACAGGCAATTTATTATTACATAATTCATTCTCAAATCGGATATTTTGTATCTTAGCGTTTAAATAATTAAATGTAAAATATTCCTTGTCTACTAAATTTTGTAGAATATACAGTAAATCGTATGGAACAATTCCTTCGTAAAGTTCATGTGCAATACAAGGTGGAAGACCTGGATTACAGACGTGGAAATGATGTACTTTATTTAAACATGACGACTCATTTACTCCTTTATTAACAGAATTATTTTTGAATTCCAATACGTCATTTTCATATGTTTCGGCTGTTCTTAATATTTTAATAGAAATATTTCCTGCTTGTAATTCTTCTCGTGTTATATAACAGTATCTACAAAAATATTTACTTGTACTAAAATTTCCGAAAAATCCTCCGATCTGATGGCTGCCGAGATTGTCTCCGGTGACAGCAACTATCGTACCAAATATTGTTTCTGATCTAACATGTAACCCTTTTTCTTCTAATACTTTAATATCATTTAATATTACGTCAAAATTTGCGGAAAATCCAAAATATGTTACATGGTTTTCGTTACAAAGTGCAACTAATTGAATCTGGTCAACTTGAGATCTACAGTATGCAGGAAGGTTACCAATAGTCATATAAATTCCTAGCATTTTGTGTTTCTTTTTAGATGACCCTAATGGGTTGCAAATTTCAAACGCATCCTGAAATAAAATTATTCGAAGAACCGTTTTATTGTTCATTTCATTGGTAACAAAAAAGTTATTATTTTTATAAACTTCGCCATCTGTTATATCTTCATAATAATTTATATTTGAATTAATTAATCTTCTCGAATCAACTGTCAATAAATGTATAATGTGTTCATTATTTAACAAACATTTAAGTGTGTCCAATATCGGTATATAAAAATATGTGCACAATTGATGTTTCTCATTTCTTCCTAAAGTTATACATGCGGGACTAACAAAATTCAATTTCCGTTTATAATATTCTTTCCTCATATAACTGGTTCGTAAAAAACCAGTTGCCGAATTGTGTGCCTTTTGAAAAAAATTATTGTCATATAATTGTGAAACTGAATTAAAAGCTATGTCACCATAATTTTCTTTAATAAAGGAATAAAATTTATCAATTGCTATTATATTTAAATCTCTCAGTCCTTCAATTACAGTCTGTAATACAGAATCTGTTACAAAATGTTTGGCTTGAAGTTTCAAATACAATGAGCCCAGAGTCTTGCTGTACTGATCATCAAAGCTGTTAGTTTCTACTTCTAATAAATCAGTAGAATTTCTACAATCAGAAATATTATCCAAATCGTACGTTATTTTACTGTAGTTTTGAAACGTAAGTTCATTTTGATTATCAATTTTAACCTTACAATGATGTTTTCGATAAAAATGTGTTTGGAACTGTGTTATAGTAGTAAATGCATTTTTTGCGCAGTTATCAAAAGGGCATAAAATTTCATTACTTGTATTGAAATGATTACGTATGTGGCTGACAATATTTTTAGAAAGCATTTCTTGTGTACAATTCTGTATTTTACACTTTACTGCATTCACTTTATTATTATTTTTGTGTTTTCTAAAAAGATGCATTTTAAAATTTATATATTTTTGATATTTTTGTAAGCAATTAGGAAAAAGACAATGAAATTGACCTTTTGAGATATTTCTGTATAAGTGCAAAGATAATTATATTGTTTTAAAGTTTTAAAATTTACGGTACACATGTTGCACTTTAACGGTAACATAGTATGAATGAAACTACAAAATTTAGAAATTATTATTTTTTTCCAAGCCAGGGGAGTAACTAGAGCAGCAGGACCTCAATCTTCGAGGATTGCAAAATCAGGTGATTGTCCTGGGGGCTATGATACTGTTGACTGCAAATAGTTTTCAAGTATAATCAACGCTTGCGCAATATTAAATAAATATATAATTTTACCTTGTTTTAATGTAAAATTAAGGTCATTTTTAGCTCAATGTAATTATAAACAGAGATATGCAATGCAACGTATATACGCATTTTAATATTATTTAATAAATTAATTATACGCAAGCAGGTACATGATCGTTTAGTTAAGAATAATTGAAAGATTTGTCAGTGTCATTATGAATTAGTTACCATGATCTACAGTTATTTACAAAGCTATTCACAAATCATACTACGATTAACACAAAATAATATGTATTATGCTTACCTTAAAAAGTAGTTTCTTTTTAAATATTAACTTTCAATTCACAAAATTATATAAACGGATGACTCGAACTTGCTGGTCACTACAATTGCAATAAACTGTTAAAATGTTATGCAATATGTTGAGCGATTGTGTGCTAGAGATTACTAATACATATTGGGTGCGTTCAATGTGTAAATAATAATCTATGATGTATGTAGAGCATCCAATCCCTTTACAAATGTCCAACGAACAAGTTCAATATTTCGCAAAATAATCACTAAAATAAAATACTGAGGCCCATTGAACGCAACCAGTATCAGTATTGTTAAAGAATACAGTGGTGAAATACCTACATTGTAACATACACATGTCTATATGAAACAAAATAAAATGTATAATATAGTGTAATATCACATATTTATCATGAAATATAATAATTTTACATTACTTTAGGCAATTTTATTACATAACCATTGCCAATTTACTTTATAATAATTACATTCAAAGATGTAACAAAACAAAAATACAAATTGTTGTGTAAAATTACCTAATAAATCCCATTTAATAGTAATTTTACTGTATTGTATGTAAATTTATCAAATAATTATAGCAAATTTACAGCAAGCAAAGTAAATTTCGGTTAAAAATAAGTAACAAAATTAGTTAATACAAATTTTATGTGCTTTTACATGATAAACAATAATTAAATGTAATTTTACATAATTTTATGTATTTCTACCACATAAATATACCAAATTTACACAAGAATATTACTTTTATGCATATTTTACTGCATAAATGTGATTTTACATTAATTTATGTAATATTGTAAATTATTTACAGAATATTAGTAAATTTACATAAATTCGTAATATTTCTGATAATTACTGTAATAATTACAGAGAAAATCATAGTAAAATTACATCAATTTTTTACAGTGTAGTTCTAGATTTGTTGATCTTGTGCATCGAAATATTATTTGTAATTGCAGATTCAAAATTTAAAGATTCGAGAAATTGGCAACGTGATTCTAAGAATTCTAATTATTGAGTTAAGGATGGAATTTCCGAATTAAGCTTAGACTGCCATTCTCGTTGTAATCTAATTTGTCTGTTATGATCGGTACTATCAATGCATCCCAATGCTCTACAGGTAGTTTTAACACCTTCAACGCTTCTATGTTATTTATCAGATCATTTAGTAACTGTCTTAAATTTACATGATTACCCCTTGAAATAGCCGGAGATTTAAATATGTTGCGCACATGCTCTTGGACAATTAACCATTAGTTCTTATAACGCCTAGCAAGAATTTCAAATGCAACACTATAATTTTCGCTGGTGATGCAGAGATTTTCAATTTCACGTAAAGCTTCATTTTTTAAACACGATTTAAGATAATGAAACTTCTGCGTATCTGATAAGGCATCGTTATCGTGAATTATTGTTTTAAACGAATCATAAAAGGCCCGCCATTCTGTAAATGAACCGCTAAATTCGGGTAATTTTAATACCGGCAGTCTAGAATTATTTTGTCGATGTCTAGAGTCGATAGAATTTGTGGTTTGTATTATTGCGGAACGCGCTGCACGGTCATCCAATATAGTGGTAGACCCGCTAATAAAATCATAATATTGATTATCGAACGCGTCTCGATAATCTGCTTGTTCATCAGTCTCGTCAACTAAATCTAATCTATTTTGAATATCACAAAATTCATAGTAAATCCTTTCTACAATAACTTGACGTGATTTTAATTGATTTATGTTATCTCCATCGTTAAAACTTGATAAAAAGTTACAAAGCTTGGTTAAGCGACGTTTTAGCACCCTTCTTTTTGATCTAAGCTCAGCTACTTCGGCCATTTTATTAACTCAATTTAATATCGCACGGAAATGTATACTGTTTATATGTGGTTCAATGAATATTGTCCGATAGACAGGTAAAACAGGAATGAGAAATTCTACTACCTATTGACCTGAAGAATGATAGGTGATGACGTTGGAATGTGGTCTATGGTTCACACGGCCTCTTCTTCGGTCTTCTGTCTTGTCGAATGATTTGATGTTCGTTTATTGGAATCACTGAGTACACTATTTTTACGGATCCGGTTCGAAGGACCAATGTTGTGTTGGGTGTTTTTTGATTTGTTAAATTGACACTCGAGTTGTTGGATTAGTTTATTTTACACTTGATACATGGTTTAATTACTCATAGTCCACTGATCTTGTGCCTATGAGCTCTCTACCAACAGTGTCTTCCTACCGAGAAAATAGATATTTTACCCAGGGTAGAAACCCCACTCCACATAACAGTTTGATGGGAGGCAATACGCTAAAGATCAGTTTGGTGGTTGGCAATACGCACCAGTGAGTACTAATTTCAAATTGAGTGCTACTGTTACAGTTCTCAACATTTGCCTTTTTCTTCACATTTGAACTTGTACAATTGGTTTCTTGACCATAACTATGTTTATAAATAACATTTTTTTTTCCAACTACATATTCATCTCAAGTCTTGACACAAATATATTCTTTCCCCTTATACTTGGGCACTCACATTTTTTGACTCTGGTTTCAATAATCTTTACTGATTATTTTTTCCAGGTACAGGTTTTCTTAAAGATACAACTGGTACATGCCTGGGGCGCCAAATTTTTAGAGTCATAGATGTTTGAAACCTTAAGAAATTTGGAGTATTTACTCTTTGTCCATCAGTTTCAGTTAGTATTATCAATTTATTATTCAAAAATCGCGTCTTTTCATTATTATAATACTATAGTGCAACATCAGTAAAATGTACCTGTGTGGTATTGTAAGTTCCGCCCAGACAACTCCGACTCTCCTACAATTCTATTGTGGACGGGTTTCCCTAGCTGACTGGAAAGTTATAGATGGTTCTGACAATCAATAGTACGATCAACGGACCAAACAGGACCAAAGCTTAACCGAATTCATTCGATTGACAGTTTGCGACGGGCCAAACCGGACCGAACCTTAACCGAATTCATTCGATTGACCGTTCGTCAGCATTCATCAGGTTCGATCGCACCATGAACAGCGACTGATTGCCAGTGCCATTTACAACTTTCCAGTCACGAACGGGAACGTCAAAAACTCTCGTAGGATAGGCCTGGGTCCGCCGCAGTGAGTAGGAGCAGTAGGAAAAAATATAGGCACCAATGGAGAGCGTTTATGGCAGAAGTCTTTAAATTGCAAATGACTCAATAACTACGAGATTACAGTAAGGAGAGAATTGAATTCTCAATAAGAAATAAATAGTTATACTTCAGTATAAGTCAGTCATCGGAGATAGTTAAGTCCAGAGTTCGAATCACGTAGACTCATAATATTTTCTCACTCAACCTTAAAAATGTGTCGCACAGTGTATTGATGAACCTTTGTCAGTTTTCGTTTATATGTTTACATGTGAGTGAGCTTTTCTTTTGTCATACTTGTAGTTTTATTTTGCTTAATTTAAGTCATTATGTTCGTTTAGTAATAAATCTATATACATGTGAGTAAACTTTTCTTTTGGCATACTTGTAATATTAATTTGCTTAATTTAAGTACTTCTTTTATTATTCGATAACTATCAAGGGGTAGGACCACTATAGAGCTAGAAAAAAAAATGTCTTTTTTCAGATTTTTTTTAGGAATGTATACATCTTGTATAAAAATCGTTTACATATCTTTTTAAACATGTATTTGACCATATTATGAATTTTTTTCATTAATAAATATATGAAGTTGGGGGCGCTAGTGTTGTCTAACATTTGAAGGTTTTTAAAAGCAGCACTAATCGGGCAAAAGAAGTTGAGCAGCCACTAATAGATGTGGGACAAAAGCGGCTAAAAAGCGATTAAAAACTCGAAATATATCAGCACTCGGACTACTTAACCGATTTTAAAAATATTGATTTTTGTAGAAATAGCACACGATTCAAAAACAGAGTACGAGTTTTAGCTAAAAATTGCATATGATTGTTAAAGAAAATAAAAATTAATCAGCAATAAAAAAAAATTTACGACGTTCGATAAAAAACTGTTTATTAATTAAGATGGTAAAAGCATGAAGTTGTAGTTTCTGGCTGAATGCTTGCATATAAGATCGCGCTGGTACCACCTAATATCTACCCCAAAATACACTGCAAAGAGCATTTTCTCAACAATAAATTGAATTGTCTCTTATTTCTTACAACTTTAAGTATCATTTAAGACAAAAAATTTTTTCGAATATATTGATCTCTAGAGTGGCCTTATCCCTTAAATCGAAGTACATGTTAGTAAACTTTTAATACATATTTCTGCTTAATATACGTCATTATTTACTAGTTGATAAATAGTGGATCATAGTATATGTTAGTATATTTTTCTTATATAAAATTTGGATTTCAGTTTAATTATGTCATTTTAAAATGATTATTTACAAATTAAATTATATTTAAAGTTTCTTATTGTTTGATCGTATTCTACGTAGAACCTTTAAATTGATGTATCTTTATACCTGGTGGCAGCATAACAATTAATTCCTAAAGTACCCCAGCCAAAATAGCGGCGTATTAGCTTTGGTGCAGTAATACTCATTTTTAATGTGCAAAATTATCGTTATTATCAAAATCTTTATTTTATTTACTAATGAAGAGCTGACATAATACCCTCTAAAATTTAATTGTATTTTCAATTAATAGTTACAACAAATTTGTTGTTACAAGTTCCCTAAATCTAATTTTGTGAGAATTTTTAATTGCACACCAACTGCATGCTGTCTTTCTAAAATAAACAATCAATTATATGAATAACGACATCACATGCACCAGGCATTATTTCTGACATAACATTTCGTCAGGGATACTCCCATCATTTAATTTTTTTTGAAACCGCACTATTTGTTCGGCATACTAGTTCATGATAATGCCGATATAACGAACCCAAATATTGATCAAATGATCTCTTATAATGTAGTACAGAGTAAATGTGACTACATTAATACTTACTTCGGCAACAGTTGATATAAAAGAACTTCACATTTGTTTTTCTCTTGAAGAAAATCAGTTGTGCGTTGTTCTACCAAATTTTCCAAATTATTTGCATAAAGTTCTAAACGTGTCAACAAATTATCCAAGATATTGCCAGTGTCACCTCTAAAAGTAAAATACTACAGAATTTTATTTTATCAATTTCATTGTAAGAAATATTTAACTATAATTTAAAAATATTCATTTCGAATTAAAATTTCCATTTATACACGCCTGATTGATAGAAATTTTCAAGCAAATATTAATATTAGTGTAAAACGATTTAATTGATTAGGGATTGGGCAAAACATTTTTGAAAAATAATCTTATTCATTGTGAGCTCAAATTAAGTAATTATAATAAAAATTCTAATAGAAATTCTGCAATGTACTTACTTGTTTAATCTGTGGATAGTATTCTTTAAAGTTAAAATGTCAGGTCTGTTGGCAGCTTGTTCTGCCCAACAACTTTTCATTAAATCCACTGCTTCATCATCTCGTAATGCTTCGGCAATATATGGACGAGTGGCTTCAATATATAATGAATTAGATATGGTTCTTACATTATCCACTATATCTTTAAAAAAAAAAATTAGAGATTTCTGGTTTCATTAATAATTATAGCGATATTATTTAAATATCTAGTTTCAATATTTAATTTTCTATAGATGTATATTAATTACAACAACTTATATAAATTAATCAAGATTGTGAATTACTTGCTTATAAAAGTTGTGCAAACGGTTGTTGTTCACGTCATGTACATATTTGTAAAACGTAAAGAAGTGTAAATAAATATATCTTAAAAACACTATTTATGATATATTTCCTTACAATAAGTATAAAGACTTGCGTAATTTTATATTTGATTTCTCATTAATAGAGGTGTTTGTATTTATTAAATAATAATTAAAATTACAACTTAGAAGTCTTTCATTTTTATTTGGATTGATTTAAAATAAAATTTCTATATTACCTAATCAAAAAATATTTTCTTGTTATACATTAAAAGGACAATAATGGAAGGTGTGTTATTGTTTTCTCACTACTATTGATGAAATTATATAAGTATAAGTAAAAAATAAATAAATAATTTGCAGGACTAAATTCAATGGATCCAAGATACGTATTGATTGCTAATATAAGTATTAAAATGACATTTATGTAGCTAAGTAGGTTGGCGAAGGAGATCCAGCTTTAGTAGTCGGGGATAAAACGTCTAGAAGATTGCGATTATTTGGTTTTGTTTAAAGGCAATACAGAGAATTCGCTTAAGGAAAGAGATAGGTCTAATACTTTCAAATATATTTTTTACTTCTTGGATAGCTAAATCAGTAAAAAATATCGTGTAGTTTGTTTCATAAATTAACTTCGAACGTTATAGCCGTTTGACCTGCGCCATGGTGTTCTCAATTAAAATGTCACTAGTTAATCTGTAAATCTTCACTAATTTATTAAATAATAATGTACATTTCGGCGACCAACACATTACGGTACAACAAATTAATGAAGTAAAGATTAATAAGTGTCTATTTAATTATTATATTGGGACGGAAATTTTTTTTCTGTTTTACGTGGGAATGCATGACCGTTTATCGGACATGTTCGTCGTGGTTTACAATTGTTACCTGCGACAAAAATGTACATGAATAGTTCTCTGTTGTCTCCGAGCCATTGTGGATAACACACGTTACCTGTATTTTCAATTTGGCTCCACTTGTAGTGAATTTCTTTCTTAATATGGAGACATAAATTAGCCCATACTTCTGCGTTCGTTCAGTTAAGTATTTATTCTATTAAATTTACTCTGTATCTCCGTTAAGAATGATTTTGCAAAACACTTGCATTTTCGGCAAAGCAAGGTCACTCGCTACTTGAGTGATCTGGTTAATTAACCCTTTTGAGATATAGCATATATTGTAATTTCTGTTTAACATTTTTATTAACCACGTTAACCGTGTGATTAAAGTTTATTTCGTGTATTATCACAATTTGGCAATTTATCACTTTAAGTAATTCTTTATACATATATTTATATTTCCGTGTAATTGTTATTGATTCCGGAGTGATCGCGGCGATTCCTTTGTATGTCATGCTGTATTTATGTTCATTCTCAAATTCGTTCGTTAATGTTGCGACCACGTGTCTTGTCGGTATTCCTCACGTTTTACACGTAAATATTTGTAATTAGTTTCTATTTTGATATAAGAACCGATCAGTTTATCGAAGTTAAGTTTGGATTGGGATTATGTACCTTTTAGGATTATGGAACCCTTTAGTTAGGGATATGTTACTTTAGTTTTGGTTTAGTTTGTGCGAAACTTGAATTGATGTAAATCACTAGTTAGTGATAGTTACGTTTCATTCATTTTAGATTCACAATTATTATTGGTTGCCTTCATCATATTTTGTATCATTGTGGTCGCATCTTATATTTTTATCAGCTCCAATATATAACCAGTAACACGCTTAAGGGTAATCCAACACCAAATTTCTCTGGTGCTACTGAGATATCTGTCTGAGCCACACCAGACTCTGACGAAGTGATTGTAAGGAAGAAACCAGGAATGAATCACCTCAGTATTCATTCCCTTCATACCCCATCATACCCCATCCCATCCTAGTTACGATTGGTTGACTACCGGACGCAACAGCTGCTTGAGAGCTCTGTATCATTTCTTTGTATCACCTTTTTGTTTTAAATACTAAAATTAATTTGGTTCAATGTTATCGTATTTGTAATTTTACTTCTTTGGTTAACTTAGCTTCATTTAAATTATCAGCAAACATTCAGTTGCTTTTAAATCATGGCTTATTGCTAATCTTCCTGTAATTAAACGCAGGATTATTAATACCGTTGGGTAAATTGACTACCGAGCGGGTCACCTGGAGTGGAAAAGCGGACCGAACAACTTCTCTATTGGATCCAAGACGTCCTACCGCTTGTAGGGCTGGAACCCAAAACAAATTCTTGGACTACCGCTAGCCGCCAGCCGTCAGCTGGTTTACCGCTCCCAGGGACTCACTTGAGTATCGCAACAATTTCTTATATATTTGTATTAGTACCATATAACTTCTCTGTTACGGCTTCGTGCCTACGTTACTTTTATTTACATTTACATTCAAGTGTTATTAGGCTTTAGCTTGTATGGCCACTTAGGATATAATTTTTTTCATTTGTATAAATATTGTCGAGTTGAATTGAACCGTGTTTCTTTCAAGTACCACATCTCTGCTAGTAGCTCGCAACCCCTCCCTTCTTCATTGGGTTAGCTCGGCGCACTCTCCTTTGTGCCGCGGTATCGTCAAAAATACCGTGACAATATATCTGCACATAACTATTTACTTAAAGATACAGCGTTCTCAATTATGGTGGAAAGATTTGCGCCGCTTCCAATTTTTTAATATTATTCGAATACGATTGTTTAGCAATCGAGCTAATAGTATTTCTTCAATGCACCTTTATCTCGAATGACATAAATTAAATATTTTATGTAAATTCCTGTCATACTGCACCGTCTCAAATTTCCAAATTTCATAATAGCCTCTGAATGTATAGCCAATCTCACATGCAAAACGTGCTTTATCTACCATCCGCGTGCCGCTGCTCTCCCGATCCGTGTTCGCATGCTTGCACACTTCAAGATTCATTTCCAAGGCGCACGTTCCACACAGGACCAGTATACACTTTTGATGTTGTTTTATGGGTAGGGTAGTATGGGGTGATGGAGTTGCCGTGCAGGCAGTACACTGCATTTATTAAATCTCTCAAAACAACCGATTTCCGGCGCACAATCCTCGCCCAGCAACACTGTCGGGTGTCCAACCGGGTATAGGCCGTACTTGTTAATGTACGGAGACAGACTGCACACTTTTGCATAGAGAATGATACGTTGACCACACTTGGTGTCGCCATTTGTACCCGATAACGCTGTCCATCGGGCGGTGGGGAAGCACTTGGGAAATCCATGAAACCAGCATCCTTGATATTCATTATTTTCATTATTTCACGATCATCCACCTGGACGTAGCTGTCCACATTAGATCCAAAATTTTGTTTTAGTCCAGTCACCTTGGGGTATCACTTCGGAATGAAACGAAATAAGCTGAAAATGTGTATAAACCTTTTTTTGGCATTCTAAATATTGTCTGAAAAGTCTCATTAGCTCACGTGTGAGCGTCCTTTGATATTCAAGGTCAAAGGTCTCGAAAATGAGATTTTCAAAAATATCTCGCTGCCTTTGCCTAAAATCGTATTTGCATTTATTATAAAAGTAGTAGAGTATAAGATTTTCTAAAAATTTTGTCTTAAATAAGTTTTTATAGGATTCACCGTCTTTAAAATAGAAATCCGATTCCCGTGGTGGCTCTTTCGAAGGCTACACCATCTAATCATTTTCTTGTTTACTGTTCTTATTAGCATTGTCTCGAGTCGCTTTTTTTTTCTTTCTTATACGCAGTATAAGTAAGTATTGTAATCATGAAAAATTTGGATCTCGAGATTTTAACGGAAATATACGTTTTGACCTTCCCTGAATCGATTCCGACTATTTTTGGAATGACATCTGTCTGTCTGTGAATGTGTATGTGTGTGTGTGTTTGTGTGTGTGGTTGTGTGTGTGTGTGTGTGTGTGTGTGTGTGTGTGTGTGTGTGTGTCTGTGAGTGTGTTTATTTTCTCTACAGCCTAAACGGTTGAAGCTAAAATTATGAAACTTTAAACTTAAGAGTTGCTATGCCTGGGGTGTGCACTAGGGTGGAGCGAAAATAAACATTTTTGAATTTCATGTAGCCTATATGCGGAATAGTTGCCTTTGATTAAATGTAATTACTGTGCAAAATCTCATATAAATCGTATTTGTCCTTTGGGTGCCAAAACGAGCTTGTTTTTTTAGCATTGTACTATAAATAGCCAACAAACTTGTATAGTTTTTTAAGTAAATGCAAATAATATTTAGGTCGATTTGAGCTCTTACTATATTAATTTTAATACAAATTGACCATAGACTTCGGAAATAATCGTCTAGAGTCGTGTCTTGGCAACAAGCGCTTGTTGCAGGGCAAGGTGCTTCAGTTTAACAGTATTGCAGTGCAGTTGTTTCGGTAGCGTTGTTTTTCTTTCGTGAATAAGTTTATTTTTATATTACATCTATAAGAAAATATGTGTCAAACGCGTTTAGACTCGTTCTGCCCGGTGTTTGGTGAACCAAAAACGTTTAAAGGCAACATACTTCCAACCCATGCCGACATTATTAGACATTATTTGTTTTTAAGACAAGAACTTTTAAATTTAAATAAACAAGATCCGAGTTTGGGTAATGTGTGTTTGTCGTTGATAAACGAGTTAAAAGTTTTGTGGGAAAAAAGTTCTATTTCTGTAGTATCTGACCAACAAATATTACACAAGATAAAGGAGTATCACAAGAAATATCGCGTTATTAAAAAGCCTATAAAAAAGGATGGCAAGTTAAATATGTCACACAAAGTTATTCATTTTAGAGAATTTGGTGAAAAACAATTATTTGATATTTCATTGTGTAAATGTAAAGATTTTTTGAAGTGTTCTTCCAAAATTAAAGTCCTTAAAAATGAAAGGAGCTTTTTAACAGACCAGAGAACTTTAAGGAAAAGGGTAATTGGCAAAATTGATATAAAGACAACTAAAATCCGTGAAAAAAGATTAGAACGTAAAAAGAATGCTGACCAGAGAACGAAGCAAAAATCCAAAGAGAGCGGTGGCATATGTCAAGTAACATCAAGTGCATGGAAAGATTACCCTAGGAGCCTCAGTGCTTTGTCCAACGATAGTATCGACCTTCAACTTCCAAAAAATGTTGAAATCTTAAACGCGCCTTCTACTTCTCAGATGAGAACATAACTCTCTTCTTTGACACAGGCTTGTGATCGAACAGGAGTCTCAGACAGATCCGCTGCAAGTCTTGTAAATGCTGCCCTAAAAGATATGGGAATAATAACAGCGGAAGAATCATCCAAAATTATAGGCCACAGTAAAATTAGGAGAGAAAGAGTTAAGACTCGCAAGAATTTAAAAAAGAAACACGAAGAAGAAATAACCTGTGTCTATGGAATATATTTTAATGGGAGAAAGGATAAAACTTTTATTCAAGTAAAGGAAGGAGATTCTCTTTCAGGAAAGACAATCACAGAAGAACATATAGTATTAGTTGCTGAACCGGGTTCGGTTTATCTCGGTCACATAACTTCGTCATCTGGAAGTGCTCAAAATATTAAAACAAGCCTATTGGAATTTCTGGAAAAAAACATGGATATTTCCGAGGTGCAAGCAATTGGATGCGACGGGACAGCGGTAAATACAGGTTATAAAAATGGAATAATACGGCAACTTGAAATTTCCTTGGCGCGTTCTCTGCATTGGTTCGTGTGTTTAATGCACACTAATGAACTGCCATTGCGACATCTATTGCAGCATTTAGAAGGAAAAACTACTGGACCAAAAGGTTATTGCGGAGAAATTGGAAAAAAATTAGAAAACTGCCAAAAACATCCGGTTGTGAAGTTTAAAAAAAAGATGTTAATTTTCCTGATATTGAGCTTACCGAGCTTAGTACAGATCAAAAATATCTCTATGAGATCTGCATTGCAATTTACAAGGGAACAATTTCGCCAAGTCTAACACAACGAGAACCAGGCAAAATGGCACACTCAAGATGGTTAATAACTGCCAACAGAATCTTGAGATTGTATGTTTCTACCGAAAATCCGTCATACAATGTAAATATAATTACAGAATACGTAATGAAAGTCTACGCACCAACCTGGTTTGAACTTAAGGTCCGACCGTCATGCCGACACGGTAGTCATCATTTTTTTGGCATTATAAAAAAAAGTAGATTTTTGCCTGAAGTGCTTAAGAAGGTAGTAGATCCAGTACTGCAAAGAAATGGTTACTACGGTCACCCTGAAAATTTGTTATTGGCAATGCTAGCTGACGAAAGGAAGCATATTAGAGAATTAGGTCTTCGGAGGATATTAAAATGCAGACAAGCAAAACATAATGAAAACCAAGTGCGTCAATTTGCTATTCCCAATTTTAATTTTAATGCAGATGACTACTTTGAACTAGTTAACTGGCAGTCAATAACAGTTACAGAGCCGCCTCTGACAGTAAAAATTTTGAACAGTGATCTTATAGAAAAAAAATGATCTCTGACGCTCCTGCTGAAATTGATATTTTAAAATTTCCGTGTCATTCCCAAGCCGTGGAACGCTGTGTAAAATTAGTTACAGAAGCATCATCGGCAGTATGTGGCTATGAAGCAAGAGATGGATTTATTAGGTCTAGAAATGCCTCCAGAATATCCCTACCAAAATTCGAGACAAAAGGTCAATATCACGAAGTTTTTAAAGACAACTGAATATAAAGAAACTGATTAAGAGGATGGGTGGGTGGTGGAACTCAACTTGTAGCCACCTCCACGCGGAGAGTTCTGGATTACTTTCAATCAGGAAGCAAGTTTTCTGGTTATTTATTATGAAATTAAGCGAAGAGCTGCATAAAAGTATTTTACTTTTTTTTTTAATTTAGATGTCAAATTGGCACCCAAAGATGAAGTCTCACCAAACCAAGTTTTTGTATAGTAATTTACTTCTTAAAGATGCAACTATTCCATATATAGGCCAAGTGATTATTGGAAAACAAATTTTTTTTGGCAGTTTTCGCTCCACCCTAGTGTGCACCTCTTATTTTTGAAAAATATATTCAAAGCGGAAGTGCCTGTTTTCTTTAGTCATTTTTTGCAGTTTCTGCAATTACTCAAAAATGGTTACAGTTACAGAAATTTTTTTTAAACAAACATTAAAGGTATTTATATTTAGCACAATTTTTGTTTGAATTTTTTTTTTTCCAAAATGCGTACTAGTTTCTGCTTATAATAAATAATTTTACGTAAATCTGATCATCTGCGCCTGTCAATTGTTTAACAAAATAGACTTAAATAATTTGTTGTTTGACATTTAATATTTATTCTAAGAAATATATAGTGTAAATGCGATCTAAAGATAAGAACAAATATTATAAATTAGAAAAATAATGAAACTACAAAGTGGCTAATTCCAAATGTGTATAAGAAAGTTCGGTGCATGACACTGTAGATGTTTTAGTTTAATTATTCTGTGGAAATAATTGTACCATAATCGTTATTATCAGGATTAAAATACAAACTTTTATTTACTGGGATGCTTACGAGTTTTCATTTTTACGATTTTATTCCATTTTCCTCGACCATATTTCTTGATTTAAGTCGTTAGGCTACCTTAGAGGCGGAAAAAGAGGCCAATTTTGTGATTTTTTTCAGCAAAACCATACAATAGATCAAAATTTGGAAAATAGGACTTTATTATATGAATATTGAGCATGGTTTATAAATTTTTGTACGAACTCTGAAAAACAAAATGGCGGCTTCCCAGCATATTCTCCATGACGTACTTTTTTTTCAGTCCTTTGCGGCCGGATCAATATCTTTGGCATTTTTAAAATGATATTCATGAACTAAACCAATTTCAATTTTATATACAAAAGGCTAGAGAAGCACGTACGATTTTTTTCTTAGAATGATTCTTGTAGAAATAGCGTGCCATAAAAAAAACCTGTTGAAAATCGCTAAAAGATCTCCCAAAAATTGCTAATGACAATTGAACCATGCAACATAATTAAAAAATCCTATGCACTTCCATGATAAAAGTAGTTTTTAATATACAGTTAAATATTCAAGCCAATCGGTAAAGATTTGTCCGACTTATCGGTCCCGCCAACTTGAAAAATGTGGTTTCGAGAGAAACGCGTTTCAAGCAGTAAAGCTATAGCGTTATTGCGCTCAGACCATGTTCGAGATTAAGGCTCTTTTATAGTTTATCGAGGCATAAAGCGTTGGCATATTATTTTCAAGATACTAAAGAATAGATTAAGCAAAAAACTGTTTTGGCTAATCTTGATAACTCTAGGGTAGCAAGGTGTATTTAGGTTGAGTGATTGTAAATAACGAGGCGCCCAAGCCCGAACTAACCTAACTCTTTTCTCGGGAATGAAACGACGCCAACAGAGCGGTGCAGGTTGCCAGCTTGTCAGTGAAGATGGTTTGGGAGGAGGTGAAATGGTTAGTTCGGGTTTGGGCGCCACATGATTTACAATCACTCAACCAAAATACACCTTACTTAAATGACGAAATATGGTGCCCTGCGATAGACGGAAATGGAATCAATTCGTAAAAAAGAAAACTCGTCAGCATCAAAGTAAATAAAGGTTTGTATTTTAATCCTGATAATAAAGGTTATGGTACAATTATTTGCACAGATAATACCAATAAGTACAGTAAACAAGAAAATGATTAGATGGTGAGAACTTCGTCTTTCATCGAAGAATCAAGGTATTTGTAAAACAGCTCTAAGACAATATGCCTGTTCTTCCGAAATCGCTAATTTGCTTCAGTTACGTAACGTTGGTGTACAGGTTGCGTTTGGATGTCTTCAGTGGAACATTAACTTTACCGTAATACTCCGAATCATAATACATACATATATATATATATATATATATATATATATATATATATATATATATATATATATATATATATATATATATATATATATATATATATATAATGAGAGAATTATTTTTTTAAATAAAAGTTTATTAAAAAATTTAGCTTTAAAAAAATTATAAAACGATTAGTCCATACACCAAAATGAAATTTAATGTCTTGCGTGTCTTGCGCAACTGGTTAACGTGCGAAAAGAAAATGCACAGAAACTACATAAAAGAAACGAAAATAAGAACTTAGTTGTGAGTCTTGAAAAGTGGTATGTCTGGTCCGACCACAGGTCAATTGAGGCTGGTGAGCAATCCAATTCCCGTGGTGGCTAATTCCCCGAAGGAGGTTTGATGTGAAAAAAGCTACAAATAAAAGGAACTAACTTCCCAACGAAATATTCTTAGCACCAAGCCCGAATTTCTCACAGTTTAATCCCCAGAAAAATATCATACTCACGATATTCACTGCAGAAAAATACTCAAATTCGTCTTATTCCTCCCACGAATACTTACTACCGACTGTTGTTTTTATTATTAATATTTTTTCTCCTCTGTTGTTTTTATGTTTTCGTTCCTCATCATTCAAAAATTAACATAGATACGTAGTACGCATGCGCCGTTCTTTTGACTACTTTAGTCTGCTCGATAAGACATGAGCACACTGCAAACGAATAATTACTGCCATACACAACGAAACCTCACAAATCCTTCCCCATTCGCAACACAATTATACTATGATCCTCCTAAATTACTGATTTGGATATGCATTGTTCATATCCTAAAAATATTCATTTAAGCAATGACAAATTCTATTGACTGTGTAAAACGGACTTCATCTGGCATGAGCATGCCGGTACAACAATCAGGATGAATGACTTGTTTATTTATATATGTGAGACTGATAATTATGTTTGTGAATTCGAAATTATAACAAAGAAACGATGAAAGCAAAAATGGAGTTAGTATGAATAGAATATATATACAATACGAATCATAACCTAACTAATGTTTTTCCAGTAATATCTAAATATCAAACTTTCCATTGTCGCGAGGCAAAATAACAAATCTACCTTGATGGCCAAATCGGAACGTAGCATAGAGCAATGTCGAATCCCAGTTCATAGTACGGTTTTTTATCTTAATTATTCGCTAAATATTAGTTAATTTACTATATAATACATACAAATAGTCAATTAATATTACTTACTTTTTCATATAAATAATTAAGTGAATTATTTTAAACATATTTTAATAATATAGTGGGTTTATACAGAGAAAATTAACGCTACATTAAACATTAGCGCTACATTTAAGGCTGCATTTTAATGTATGCGAAGGTACCGGCGAAAAAGTACGCGACGAACAAGGCTGCCGACTGTAAAAAAAAAATTCCCAAGCAAATTTTACTGTCTATAAATACTATTTAAAGGCCCGAAACTTAATAAATCCATTATATATTATAACAATGCTTAGTTTAATTGGTATCTACAATATACCGAAATTTTCAGGTCAAATTACTGTGTTTATTTGCAAGTTCAAAACAACTGTTAACACCCAAATATTTAAGCCTTTATAGCTCAAATTTGAGTACTAGGATTTTTGTGACAATTTTATGGACTATTTTTAGAATATATATCTACAAACTGGAATTTTCGAAAAATGTGTTTTATTAGAGTAACAATCATCGTGTGACTTGCGGAACAAATAAGCTCTGCTAACTCAAAATTGAATGGCAGAATTTATGCCAAAATTTCTGACAATATTCTTTGCATAAACAACTACAAGATCTTAAAATATTTTCTAATGATGTATTTATTTAGGGTAACAGAATGGTCGTCGTATGAATAAAATCTGATTCCTTAAAATCGGTGTGCAGGATATTTTTGAAAAATTTACTAAATATACTTTGAGTACATAACTAGAACTACCATAAATATTTTCAAAAAATGTGTTTAATTAGGGTACCAAATTTGGAACTTTGTGATGTGTGGTACCAATTAGCGCTGATTTCTCAAAATTGGGGCGCAGGATATTTATGAAAAATTTACTTATTATACTTAGAAAATATTACTACAAGAACCGTATATATTTTCAAAAAATATGTTTTATTAAAGTACCAAAATGGTAACCGTTTGACTGGTACTATGTAGCGCTGATATCTCAAAATTAGGACGCAGGCTATTTCTGAAATAATTACAAAATATTATTAGAATATATTACTAGAAGCAACATAAATATTTTCAAAAAATTTGTTTTATTAAAAATATTTACCGTACTTTTAGTTATGGATCCTAAGAATATTTTTTAATTTTCTCAGAAATATCCTGCGCCCCAATTTTTGAGAAATCAGAGCTACCAGTCACAGCGCTCCCAGTCACACGGTTACCATTTTGGTACCCTAATAAAACACTTTATTTGAGTAATAACCAATTGCCTTAAACACAGGTGAGGAGTATTATGTACGAGATAGAGATGAACGGGAATTTATAGCCACGGTATTAATGGAATTTAAACATAAAATAAACTAAACGATAAATAGCTAATGATAATGCTTGAAAACTGAAATGTTACGCTACAAAAAAAGGGAATAATCGAAACTACAATTAAATTGATTACAAATACAAAGTGCGAAGTGATAAGCAGAGTTACGTTACATGGTTAATTGCAAAATTGTACCCCTTAAGAGAAAAAGCGTATAAAACCTAGGATTTATCAAATAAATAAAAATAAAATGTGTTGTTCACTACCTGCACTAATATTGTAGTTATTTATTATAAAGAAAATAAAAATTCTATATTCTTTCAGGTAAAATAAACTAAATCTTTAAAAAGTTACATCGGTACGACTAAAGAAACCGGTTTCCTAAGTCGTATCACCTATAGCCTAAGTCGTACCTAAAGATTAAATTAAGAAACAAATGAATGAAAATTTATTTTTTATTAATTAGTTTATTAGATACATAATCAAACATCACATATAAAGTTTTTTTGTTCTTTTATCAACTCCAGCGCATAAATCGTGAGCACATAATTTTCATTTCAAGCAATTAATCATGTTTCCTCTTGATCTACTCCACGAATAAAACAAAACCAATTATTTTTCTTCTTTCTAATTTTTAATACCATTCCTTTTTACTAATTACTGCATTTCTTTTATTTGTCGCATTTTTTACATTTTCATTACAGTACGATATAGGAATCTCATATGGGTACCACTTAAGACACGGCACAAGTTAACATTAAAAATAAACATAATCAAATTTTGAATAAAATAATATAATCTCGTTTCGACTAAACGATTATATATATTCTTCTGAATTTATATTTAACAAGTAACATAATTTTATCAATAATTAACTTGCAATATTAACTTCCAAACATATGCAGAAAATTATAAAAAAAATGAAAAAACTAACTTGATGCGAGGATTTATAACAAACCACTTTTATAGCAGAAAATGACACTTAAAACATTTGATTGACTCAGATATATATATTTTTTTGGTTGTATGCGCGGTTGTCTGCGCAGTTCGTTCAGAACTCGTGTGGTACGATTTAAGCACTAGTACGACTTGAGCAACCTTACCCTATATATATATATATATATATATATATATATATATATATATATATATATATATATATATGTATATATATATATATATATATATATATATATATATATATATATATATATATATATATATATATATATATATATATACATGTAGATATATATATATATATATATATATATATATATATATATATATATATATATATATATATATATACATGTAGATATATATATATATATATATATATATATATATATATATATATATATATATATATATATATATGTATATATATATATATATATATATATATATATATATATATATATATATATATATATACATGTAGATATATACATATATATATATATATATATATATATATATATATATATACATATATATATTTATATATAATATGCTAAAGTTGTGCTGAGAGATACTATGTGTAAATATGCTACACGGCGAAATTGAAAGTCGAGACTTGAGAAAAATGTATCGAGCGTCGCCGGGACTCGAATCCGGATATTGGTTAGAGCAACAGTGCGTAAAACTGTAGGCTCCGGGTTCGAGTACCGGCGCCACTCGATACATTTTTCTCCTTTCGATTTTCATATATATATATATATATATATATATATATATATATATATATATATATATATATATATATATATATATATATATTTATATATATATTTATATATATATATATATATATATATATATATATATATATATATATATATATATATATATATATATGAAAAAGTAACGGATACGTATTTGTTAACACTTGGCAATTGAAGCAGTTGAAAAAGAGACGGTTGTGATCAGTGGATGCGTAGCTTAGATGGTTAGAGCGATCGGCGCGAAACCGATGGTCGCGGTTTCCCTGCCGTATTCGTTACTATTTCAACTACTTAAGGGGAGGTTCTCCTAATCTTTTTTGAAAAAATCTTTTTTTTAATTTTCACATTAAATGAAGGCTACATGTGTATATAACATGTGTGCAAAAGGAGATTCCGATCCGAGACGCATATTTTTACGAAAGGCCCGCCTAGCACAACGTCTACAGGAGCACACCGATCGTAGGCGTTTCAAAATCGAGAAGGGCGTCCTTTACGGCCCACTAATAGCCGACTAGATCCTGATGTGAGTATCTATATATTTATATCTATGGCACTTACCTATATATAAGTCAAAATTTAGTTTTAAATTTGAAAAAAAAATTTATTTGGCGCACCATTTTGGCCTTTTAATCGTTTACTTTGAAAAACTATCGACAAATTTACCTTCAGCGATCACAAAAATCTTTATATACACATGTTGGACCAAATTGGTTGATGCAAATCTTTTTGCATCCGCCAAATTTGATCCGCCATTTTTTATTTGCTAAATTTGACATCAAAATCGTAATTAGCGACCTTGAAATCCTATATGAACAGAGAAGGGTCGTGATAACTGAGCAAACAAATAAGTTTTTTCATGGCAAACTTTGTCAAAACTTTAAACGCGTTTTTCTCGAAACTACATTTTTCGACCCAACTTCTTGTTCCTAGCTCTATCTACTTATTCGATTCTCTTGATTCTAAGTTGGCCCAAAAGGATATACTTTTTTCTATGCCTTAAATTTAATTTTGGCATACAAATATGTAATTTAATAATTTTTAAGCGAGGTCAAATTGAAAAAAAGGGTATCCGAAATTGCACTTTTTTTGAAACATGCCCATATATTGGTTAATTTTGATCGAAATTCATTCTAGTTAAGTATATGTCATAGATAATTTAATACGTTGTAATAGAATTTTATTTCTTTTGTCAGTTCACTACAACGGGCTGTACGCCCGAAGTTGTGAGGCTACATTTCAAGTGCGGCGGTCCAGAAAAGTGGCCATTTTGAAGCCGCCATTTTGTATTTTGGGATAATAACAATTCTTTATAAACGTACAAAAATAGACTTGTTCAACAGTCAAAATTTGAAGTTCTTATTTCTTTTCATTATCCCACAATAAATTCTCAAAGTTTGCTGAATTTGTTCCAGGTTTAGGAGAACCTCCCCTTAAGTTATATGTATATATATATATATATATATATATATATATATATATATATATATATATATATATGTATATATATATATATATATATATATATATATATATATATATATATATGTGTGTGTGTGTATATATTACTTAAGTAGTTGAAAAAGTAACGTATACGGAAGAGATCGAACCCGCGAACATCGGTTTCGCGCCGATCGATATTTATTTATATAGTTAATTTATTTTAATTAAATTACGGATCGACTTTTATGGTCATTACCGCTGGTACAGGTGAAAGTTAAAATAAAGGAAAACTGGATTTTATCAATCAAGAGTAAATAGAAAGGGAAATAAATGTTATGATTAATAACTAACAAAGATTATAAAAACGAAACAGTTGCGAAAAAAAACATCAGTTTTAGCTTAAATAAAGAGCAATGTTTTACTTTCACATGTGTGAAAGAACATTGCACAGCTGGAATGTGCAGAGATCAGTCAAGAACTGAAGTCTTTCATAGAAACCACTAAAACCACAGCCCCGGCTGATATATAGTGTGGAAAAAAAAAGAAAAGAAATGATAAATGAAATATTAACATTTATGGAGCGAAAAGACAAGAAGAGAACCCTTTCAGATTTGCGTAGACAAATCGGCTAACCGGAGAAATGAAAGCACTTTACCAATTCTTGTTGCATTATTGCTTAAAACATTCCTCGTGGGACCTTCTATACCAACATTGCGACTATGTAAATTATAACTAGGACACTGCTCGAAACTATGGTCGAGAGTGAGCCTAGTGTTACAATTGGAGTAGAGCGGTGGTTGTTCTCCCAGTAACAGATGCAAGTGAGTGACAAAAATATACGTGAGATGACCACTTGCTAACACCTGGTTAGGCGGAGCGGTGGTGTCCACTGACAACTTTACACTTCACAATTTACTTGTTGATATATTCCATTCCTCCTGCCATGACTTAAAACAATGCACAGACACAGACCTCAACACATCATCGGCGTGCGAAGGATGACGGACAACGTAGTGGCCGTTGGCTGCTCCAAGAGCAGCTTGTTCGGCACAGTAATTACCGGGTATCCCAGCATGTACGATATTTCCCTCTAGCTCCCGTAATCTATCGATATCTCCGCTGTTACGTGCTTATCGACACCGTAACCAAAAATCCTCGCTCAAGCTGAGGGTGCCGGCTTCTCAGTGAAGAAGAGGTGGTTCAAAATTAAAATAAGAAAATATTACTCATGGGCGCCACGCGATTTAAATATAGTGCTTACCTCAACAAAACTAAAACTCGAAAGTCCCTAGGGTTCCATAGTATTGGTACGATTAACAAACGTTGTTTTCCCCCAAATACACGTTATATAATCAACGGTTCTCTTTCCTAAAATCGCGTTACAAACTTCTGAGGGAGAGATTGGTTGAAGCAAACAAGGAAGCCAATAAAATTGAAATGCTGGATTTATTATTAACAACATGTAAATATTACGGTACAATGTTCGTTAAACCCTTAATGTAACAGTGATGATTAACAATTTTTAATTTAGTCGTTGTGTGAATTCCGTATCCGTGAGGTGAATGTACAGACGTGACACACGCGGAAGTCCGTACTAAAATTAAGAAGATAATTCTTGTGCCGCTATGTTCTACTCATCACTTTACCCGGTAAGAACAATTCCCTACGTTTTATAGCCCTTGTTGATCAAGTCGGTTCACACATACATATCATCGTAGACAAGTAAATCACGGTAAAGAAATAAAACGATACTAATCGGCCCAAGATATGAACAAATATAAGTGCGTATTATAAATTATTATAATTTACAGCAAAAGAAAAGTAATGGATATCATTCCGTGGACATCTTAAAACAGCGCCTGCATAAACGCTCAAGGAATAAGCGGAATCCAGACGAAAATATACATTATATATATATATATATATATATATATATATATATATATATATATATATATATATATATAACTAAGTCGCATGCACTAACAAAGTATATTTACAGATATATCATGATCTCAAATGGTCTCATCAATAAGTAAAATTATAATTCTTATCTCAGTCTCTGTTTAAGTGTAAAAAAATATAGTTTAAAAATGAAAAGCAAAGACTACGGCAGTACTTGACTTGCTTACTCCACTTTCTCACTCCTTTGTTCAGAGGACATCTAGCGTTTGTTCGATGGTGGGCGGCGAAGATTCCCGTGGAAGAATGGGTGATAAATGGATTGACCAGGTACTCCGTCAGTCACGAAAGCGCAGCCTGTACCAGAGTTTGTCTTGGAGCTGTCAGTATATGTGTGTTGAAAGTCGGTGTACTGTTGCAATTGAATGTAGAATTCAATCAAATATAATAATAATAGGAGTGGAATCTATTGGTAAGTTAGTCAGCTCTAGGTTTGTCGTTAAAGAAAAAGATGTTGCTAAAGACTTTCGATAAAACAATCCCTTGATTGTCAATGATGGTTTTTCAAACCTTGAAAGTTACAGTGCAAGCAGATAGAGAGAAGTTGCACTATTGATATATAGACTACTCAATAATTGATTGTTGAAAAATATTGAATGGTTTATATGCTGCGTGAGCGAAAGAATTTTGCAAACGTACCTCAAACCAAGTTTCATTGTCTTTATGTGAAGTGGCGGTACAGCGGCTTCACAGTTAAGGTTTGGAATTGGGGTAGTTCTGAACGCACCGGTGACTGTTAGAATTCCAGCATTGTGCACGCTTTCTAGCGTCTTCAAGTGCAGAACATTAGCGGTGTATACAATGATAGGACAGAAGTCTATCCTCGAAAGAAGGACACTTACGTAAAGTCGCAGCAATGCCATTCGGCACTACGCAGAAACAGTGTTGTTTTATTTCTGCCATAAAAGACGTCGGTCGAAAATTATGCCCAAGAACTTCACTTCATCCACTATCTGCACTGGTCAATCGTAAAACGATACGACAGGACAGTTGTGTGCTTTACGTAATCGACAGAAGTCGATAGCACAGGTTTGCTCCACAGAGAAACGTAAACCACGATCGGATGCAGCCAAAGAAACTAAGTCAACAGCCTGCTTTTATCTCTCCTGACAGTGAACAAGAGTTTGAGATGTGGTGAATATCGTAAGGTCATCTACATAATTACAAAAATCAACAGTTTTCGGCAGGTTGGACAAAATGTCATTGATTGCAATCAAGAATAATGTAACCCCTATGGAAAAGTTCTGGGAAATTTCGTTTTCAAACGGTCGTAAAGAAGAGAAAGTTTGTCCATCTCGAACTTTAAAGGAACGGTTCGAAAGAAAGTTTTTTACGAATTGAGGCAGATGACCTCGTACACCCATATTTTCGTAGAATTCCGTATCTCCAAGCTTTCTCTAGATCAAAAACCATTGCAACCAGATGGTTGCGTTTTAAAATTATAGATTGAATAGCGTTCGTCAGATACACATGAAGGTCAGTAGTGGAGTGGTGCTGACGAGATCCACATTGATGTTGGATGATGAGATTTTCGGATTCTAGAATGCAGCTGAAACAATTGATTCATACGTTCATATAACTTTGACAGATGACCTGTAAAAGATATTAGATTAAAACATGATGCAGAAGACACATCTTTGCCCTTCTTGTGTATCGGCACACTTACGGCTTCACGTTAGAAGTCAGAGTATCAATTTTGAAAACTATAATTTTAATATCAATGACCAACAATTAAGTAATAGTACTACATTTTAAAATTACGACTTACATTTTTCGACTTTTGTCACACATTTTGTAGTTTCGGACCACTGTGCACTGGTGCAAACAAAACTAGATGGTATTGTACTTAACGAAATAGTTAAACTAAATAAATGACAATAAATACAAAATGAACTAATTTCGTTACAATATATTTATATATATATATATATATATATATATATATATATATATATATATATATATATATATATATATCTGCAGTGTAGAATTACGCGACAATTACTCACCCATGACGCCCACTCAAAAACGGAGAACAATGCTTTACTAGTCTAGTTGAAAGTCTGTGCCACTATTCTAAAAGAATCTACTTTTCTGAAAAACTTCAACTTTTTCCTTTATGACTTCTCTGCTCTGCACCTTGCGAAAGCTTGTCTGTAATTCTGTTAAATTCGAATTTTACGAGATGAGCACGATAATTCAATGTGCAGGTAAACATAAACTCTGCACCCTGAATCCCAAATTGTAATGACAACATATTTTGTTTGAGTGTAAGTCTTTTGATATATAGTAAAACATTTTCTAACTTGTGCCTGATACCAAATATTGTTAGTCCCTCAAGGTCTGAGATATGGCTCGGAAAAAATGACTTTTTGTTACAATATCAGATGTAAAAACTATAAAAAATAAATACAAATTGTTGGAACAGATAAATTCAGAACAAAAACTGTTTCATAAAACAAATTTAACTTGGAAAATTATGCAAAGAGTACTAAAGAAATCATTTTTGAAAATTAAACTTTAATATCAATGACCAACAATTAAGTAATAAAAGTATTGAGTTAAAATAAATTGATAAACAATATGTTATTATAAATGAAAGACTTAAAATTCAAGAATTAGGAACAAAACAAAACTATCATCCTATAAGTAACTCAATAACAATAATAACTGCTATTATTATTGCACTAATAATGATAATAATCATTAACAGAAACAAATTTAGAAGAATATAAACAATAAAAGTCCCAAATTTAGAATTAACAGAGTTAGACAGAGAAGAAGATAAAGCTATATTTTAACAAAGGAGGAGTTGAATATACCTTTTATTATATTCTAGTACGCTTTACCTATGCTAACTCGTTACCTTTGGAATAACAATTGATAATACAATAATAAGAACTGGTGGTTCATTAAAGGTAAAGTTTAAAATTCATTCTCATTGCTGTGAGCTATCTGTTCACTTCATAAATAAAGTTTTTAAAATTTGAAATCTCTATTGAAATTTCATATTTAGTGCAACCTAGTCTGCATGACCCTCCTGCATCGCAAATCAATTTCAAATATGCTTCAAATCCGTATCGGCCATACAAAATTACCTGACATCAATCGCTGGCAAGGCATACTACGAAATGTTGTAAAAATAGTGGAGCTTGTATGAGAAGCCTGCTCTAACCTAAGAATAAAACGCTACACCCAAACATAGCTAATTCTATGAACAATATGTTGCGCAATGTTAAGATCGAGCTTATGTAACTCATTAAAGTTTTACAATTTAACATTTTTAGCCACAAGAACACGTTATTGGTTTTTTCGGAGCTCCTACTCGCAAATGGAATGTATATCTGTGTATGTTGCGTTGTGAGTCATAAATAGTTGTGTTATTGTCTGTTACATTTCGATTTACATTATTTTCGTCTTAGGATTGTATTTTATGAGAAAAGGGGATAAAAATCCATTTAAATGCATGATATTTTAATAAAACTTATAAGCTAACTTAACAAAATAAAAAAACTAACAATTGCGACGATTTTATGGACAAATTTAGGCGAAATATTCTCTATCTGTGGTCGACTCTAATGTTGTATAGTGATGCTTCTTCTGGAGCCGTTGTAATGGCAGCAGTGTAGTTGCCGAAGCATTTCAACAAACTGGGGCTGCATATGTTAGTAAGAGGCGTATGATTATTTGTAGGGAAAGAAACATCTTGAACTAGGAAAGGGTAGATGTTTCGGATTACGTGTTGGGCTCTTTTAATTGTCTGTGATATGTGTTGGCCGAGTCGCAGTGTTTTGTATAAATATGTGCCAAAGTGTGTGTGGGCGTTATTTTCTATTTGTGTATCTGTAGTGGTTTGATTTCTTTGATTTGTGTGAATATGCGCAATTAGATTTTCATTTTCCACCTCTCCTTGTAGAGTTGTAGTATATCTATGAGCGTTTGTTTGTTAGTTTCTTGCGTGCTGAATGAGTGCGCGTAGATAGCTGTGCATACAAAGCTGTATTTGTAATTTGGAAAGTAAGGAAATCGCTTAGGTAGTGGTTGTATAATTTGGGTCCAAGGAATCCTACCGATATACCCAGAGAGAGTGATGAATATTATTGTTTGCAAGGATCTATTAGTTAATTTTTTTTTTTTTTATAACCCATTTTTATTTACAATCTATCTTAGTAACTGACATTCAGTAAAACTTATAGTAAGATGTACAAAAATACATTGGCATGTAGAGGGTGCTATCCTGTGATAGTCCTCTTCTTATTCTAGATTAAGAGCTAATTGTGTCAATGTTGGTGACTATTTCTAGTCACCTTGTCGGGAATTTGCTAACTGGCTTCTTTTCTTTCGACTCTGCATGACAGGTCGGGAATTTGCTAGGAGGCTTTTTTTTTCTGTCGCCTCTGCATAACAGGTATGATGACACTAAAAACATTGAAATTGTTAGTTACATTTGTTAGGTAGGTCAAGTATGTTATTACGTTTTAAGCGTTTTTTTATTTTCACTGTCAGCAAATTACTTGCTAAAGTATTTGGATGCGCACGTAATCTGCTATGATATTTCTCACTGAAGTTTTTTATTTCTTCTTTCACTGTCACTACGGAGAGATCGCGGTGAATTATGGCGTTAGTGACGAACCATGGTGCATTAAGGACAGAGCGGAGCACTTTGGAATGCAATCTCTGCAGGATTTCAATGTTAGAGTTACTGGCGGTACCCCATAGTTGGATTCCGTACGTCCAGACTGGTTTGAGGATAGTCTTGTAAAGAAGAATTTTGTTTTCTGTTGAGAGTTGAGATTTACGGCCTATTAGCCAGTACATGCGACTGAATTTCAAGCCAAGTTGTTTTCTTTTTGTCCAAATGTGTTTTTTCCATGTTAAACGACGATCTAAGTGCATGCCTAGATATTTCGCTTCTTCTGTCTGTGAGAGGGGCTTGCCGTAAAGTGTCACAGGAGGACAGGTTTCTTTTCTCATTGTAAATGTGACATTGGTAGATTTGGTTTCATTTGCCCTAATTCTCCATTTTGTTAACCATGGTTGAATTTTGTTCAGATGTGCCTGAAGATATCTTGTGGCCACGTTGTGATCTTCGTGAGAGGCAAGTATTGCTGTATCATCGGTGAATGTTGCGATGAATGTTGTTTCTGATGTTGGCATGTCGGCTGTGTATAGGAGATATAGTATGGGTCCTAGTACACTACCTTGTGGGACACTGGATTCTATTTGGTAGAGTCTGGTTTGTTCATCTTTATATTTAATATAGAAGTATCTGTTGGAAAGGTATGATTTGAGGATTTGGTAGTAATTATGTGGTAGGATTCTTTTAATTTTAAACAATAGCCCGGTGTGCCAGACTTTATCGAAAGCTTGACTTATATCCAAGAAGGCAGCTGAGCAGTATTTTTTCTCTTCTAGATTTTTGCGTATTTCGTTCACGACTCTGTGGATTTGTTCAATCGTTGCGTGTTGCGTACGAAATCCGAATTGGTGGTTTGGAATTATGTCTTTTTCTTCTAGAACTGGCTTTAGGCGCTTAAGCAATAACTTTTCGAAAAGTTTGGAGATTATAGGAAGGAGACTGATGGGTATGTAGGAGCTTACTTCTTGTGGTGGTTTTCCTGGCTTGGGTATAAGGATAATTTGAGCTACTTTCCACTGAGAGGGAAAGTATTCTAATCTTAGGACTGAGTTACAGATCATTGTTATCAGCTTGATTCCTTTAGAAGAAAGTTCTTGCAGAATCCTTCCTGTTATTAGGTCATATCCTGAAGCTTTTTTGGGGTCAATATTTGTTATAGCGTTTTTTATTTCACTAGTTTTTAATTTGACTATAGGCAAGCAGAGTTGTAGGGGGGTCTCTAGGTACTGCAGGATTTCTTGTTCTACTTCTACCGAAATTTCACTAGGAAAGGGTTGGAATACTGTTGATAAATGTTGCGCAAATGTGTTCGCTTTTGACTGGTCGGTTCTGGCCCAGCTACCATTTGCTAGGAGTAAGGGTGGATTTGACTGTTCCGGTTGTTTGAGCTTTTTTGTTGCTCGCCAGAGGGAATAGTCTGTGGATGCTGACGGAGTGAGATTTTCTAAGTATTCTTCGACAGATTTATTTCGCAGGTTGCTTAGTAATTTTTGACTGCTTTTATTGCCTGGTTAAGTTTTGTTTTATCCTGTGGTGATCTTGTTATTTGCCATTGTTTGCGTAGCTTCCGTTTTTCAGCGACGATGTCCCTAACGATTTTTGGACAATTTTCTTGTTTTTGATTGGCGTTTTGTACCGGTTTGGCGCCCCATGCTGATTCTTGTATTGCGTCATTTAGGAATTCTATGGCTTCGTCTATTTCGTGTTCGGTTTTGAGTGAAATTTCGAGCGAAAGCTTGTTGTCCAGCAGATTTATGAATGTGTGCCAGTCTGTTTTTTTACTAATGAGTGATGGAGGTTTTTGTTTTATTGTTATTTGCCTATTTACAGTAATTATGACTGGAGAGTGGGCCGATGATAGATCTAAACAACTTTCGGCATTCAGATAATGTGATGACACGCGTTTTACTACACAAAAGTCTATGAGATCCGGAACTTTTCTTCTGTCGCTAGGCCAGTATGTAGGTTGGCCAGTAGATAAATGATATAGATTATTCTCTTGCATTGCTTGGTAGAGTTGTCTACCTTTAGGGGTGGTCAGTCGTGAACCCCAGTAGGGATGTTTCGCATTGTAGTCACCTCCAGCTATAAATCTAGACCCCAGAGTGTTATAAAAGTCTTTAAATTGTGCTTTGTTAATTGTGTGTCTAGGTAGACAGTAGACAGCTGAGATAGTTAGAGGTCCTGTTGTCTCTTCGTTAATTACAATGCTAGTAGCTTGGAGGTGGTCGTGCTGGTATTTATTTAGTTCATGGTGCTTAATTTGCTGTCGGATGATTACGGCAGTGCCTCCATGGGCAGTACCATCTGGGTGTTTAGTATTGTATATTGAGTATCCTGGTATCTTCAGATACGTCTTATTTGTAAAGTGAGTTTCGAAAATGAGCATCACATCTATGTTGTGTTCTGCTATAAATATTTTTACTTCTTGGCTGTGCTGTCCAAGACCATTGGCGTTCCAGAGAGCGATTTTTAGGAGCTGGGGCATTATTTCATTTTAGCCACAAGGGTAGTGAGGAGATTTAGCATGGTGTCCATGCGCTCCATCAGTTTCATCATCATAGCTTCTAGTTTACTATTTTGCTGTTTGTCGGAAGTATGATTTAAATTTTGTTGTATGTTATGTTCTTCTTGTGTCTGTTGGACATTAGCTCTTGTCTTTTGGGCGTATGATACGCCTGGTTGTGTTGGATTTCCGGTTATGTTATGGTTGACTGTATTCTGTTTTTGTCTAAGGGGTGGGAACTTACGTGACTGTATTTCTTTAAAGACACTACAGCCTTTGTAGTTCGCTGGGTGGTTTCCTCCACAGTTGGTGCAGGTTGCGGCAGTACTTTTATCTTGTTTGGGGCAGTCTCTAGTCAGATGATCACCAGTGCACTTCACGCAACGTGGTGAAAGGTTGCAGAAATTTTTTGTTTGATTAAATCTTTGGCATCTTGTACATTGAGGTATTTCTCTTTTTTGGCGTGGAGGTTCAAATTTGATTTTCGAGTGCATAAGGTATTTAGTGTCATAAATTTCTTTATTATTGTCCTTTTGTTGCAACTCAATAAAGAACATAGGTAGAGGGGCTTTTGTTATTTTATGCTTAATATTCCATATATTTAATGCATTGTGTCCATATGAGTGTATTTCTTTCTTTAATTCTTCGATGTCAACAGTGTGGTGAAGATCACGTAGTACAACTTTGAATTTTCTTTCCGATTTTGACTGAAATGAATGGAATTCTGTTTTCTTTTCTTCGAAGCGATTTCTTTTTCATTTAGACTTCCTGTAGGGGTTGCTATTTGCTCTCGTGGTGAGGGTGTTGGTGGTACTATGTTAGATTCGAAATTTGATAGTTTCCTAGTAAAAATGGGAGATCTTACTATTTTTGCGCTTTTTGAGAAGGCGGGCGATCCTTCGGTATCCATTATGCTGGTCGTTTGTTGGAGTGCGTGAGATGTTGAAGCCTGTGCGTAGAGTTGAGTGGCCGACTTCGCTTGTGTGTGCTCGGTGGATGGCAAAGGAGGCGTTGGTGGGATAAATCCCAAGTTCTTTAATTCAGCTGGTATAGCTTTCTTCCCTGATGGTGGAATTATTGAATATTTTCCGTCGGTTCTTTGTATAATTTTAGCAACTGTTTTTGGGTCACCTTTCATGGTGACCCAGTTACGTATATAAAATAAAACTATTACACTCGCGATTTAAATTTGCTGCGTTTGCATAATTAAGTAATACACAAATTGAGGTATGTGTAATTAGCTATTTGCAATGTAAGCAATACTACTCGCAGGAGCGAGGAACCGCACGTCTAGCCCGTACAAATGTTCGCGTCAGACTGTTTAGTTAAATATGAACGGATAAATTTGATTACGATTGGTGGAAAATGAATTTTGATTGGATTAACCATAAACCCTGCTGCCCAAAGCTTATCTATAGCTTTTTCGATGTGTAGCAGGACCATAACCGTTACTTTGTTTTAGTTAAATTGGGTGGCGATATCGGTTGCGATCCTGCATACTTGCTGTACACTATTGTGCCTAGTCCCAATCCAAATTGGATGTTGGGAGTAATTTTTCGTCCGGTATAGATATTGCCTACCCGGGATATGATAACCTTTTCGGTCAATTTGGAGATAGTATTATGGAGGCTAAATGGTTTATAATTTCCGGGGTGAGGGGAATCTGAGTTTTGTTTAAAGATGGGGTGGATTTTGGCATTCTTCCGTACTGCGGGGAAATGGCGAAGCTTAATAATGGAATTTAGGATGTAGTTGAATGATGGATTTTCTGGATAATTTTTTTAAGATTAGGTTTTCTATGCGATCTGGTCCGCGAACCTTGCGATTGTACAAGGTGCGGATTAATTTGGTAGGTTCTATGTGGTTGGTAAAAATATTAGCTAGGATTTTGCGAGTTGTTTTGTGTGTTGTGTCTTTTGTAGGATTTGCTCATGCGTATAAGTATGAGGTGTGTCATCAACGTGTACGTTTGCTTGTACATTAGCAATTACATCTCAGAATTAGAAGTCACTGTGGTTTTATTTACTAATGTGAGAGTGGGAATAGAGATAATTTGTTTATTTAAGGTTTATAGTGTGCTATCAAAGGGAGTTATCTTGCGAACGGTCAAGTTATGTCTTTCTTACTAGATACCGAGGCGCAGATGATTGAACGACCCAATATATTAAATGAATTCAAAACACTAACACCAACAAAATGGCAACCCGATACTGCGACTGCAGACATGGCAAAGACATTTGGAAAAATTATTCTTAACATCAATTTTGGACGCACTTCAATTCACTAATGCGTTATCGCGATGTCAAAGAAGATTCCATTCTCGGAATGGACACTATGAATGAATTTTGCTTCAAACTAAATTTGAAGCGTGGTGTTTTGAACATCTATGAGAAAGAGCTTGTCATACACTCGAAGGACAGAACCGTTTTACGAGTGATCCTGACTTAAGATACAATTATGTCTTACCAAGCGGAGACAATTAGTATGGTCTGCCTCGATGGCGATATCCAATATAGCAATGTTTTTATAATGTAGCCAGAAACCGGTACTGAAGAAATAAAAATATGTGTTTTGGTTACTAAAATACTAAATCAACTGGAAGAAACAATTTTTGTTGAATGTGAATTTTCTCTGAGTGATCTTTAATAGAGGTACCGTTCAACCGTACTACAGCGTCCTCTGTTCTTCGCAATATGGAACCGATCAATTGCCAAGATACCAACCAACCAAATTTCGGAATATCTTACCAATCAGTGTTAAACAGCCCGCAAAAGTTTGAATGACGAACAAAGCAAATATTCAGTATATAGTCGCTGTGTAAATTGAAAGCTATAAAAGCCTCAAGAAATTAGACTTCTATCACACATACGTTTCTGTTGCTGCTTTACCAACGCAGAATTACGGAAGAATTCAAGTAGTGCGGTAAATAGTTCTCTCTATATACTCGTAATTAATACTTAATTCGATACGGCGTCCTATTAACATGACGGCAACTGTTTTGTCGTCCAAATGATAGCTCCACTTACTCACTACTTTACAACTATGCCCTGGCTTTGTTGCAGCTATATTTGTACGCCGTGCATTGGTTTTTTTCTCGGTCGCTGACGTATCATCATCTTGTTCACCACCTTAGGGAGTATTGCCTACCTCCAAGGCAAAGAAAGCGTAACTTTACGACTTTTTTTTTGAAAATTAAGCAACAATGTTATAATCCGTTTTTATCTATTTATTAATTGCACATTTAACTGAAGAAACCCATTTTTTATTTATAAAAAATAAGAGCCTGGTAGTACGGACGGCCACTCCCAGAAGCTGAAATTTTTGAAATGGGCGATTGCGAGTACAGTTTTTAACGCAAGTGCAATCATTTGATATAAAAAATTTCAATTGAATTTCATTAAAGAGTTAGTTTCCTCGAAAACTAAAAAAAAGGTCCTTTTACAGATTTTCTTCTGACGAATGCATATATCTTGTATAAAAATCGTTTAAATATCTTTATTAAACATGAATTTGATTACATTATAATAATTTTTGATTACTTAATATATGAAATAGGGGCGCTTGTGTCGTCCAAACTTTAAATGTTTTTAGAAGAAGAACCAATCAGGCGAAAGGGTTGTGCAGCCACTAATTGGGACAAACACGATTATAAATCTGCAACATATAAGCTCTCGGACGTCGGAGCCGAATTTTAAATTTTGATTATTGTAGAAATGACGCGCGATTCAAAAAAAGAGTATGATTTTAAAAAAATTATTGCATATGAATTTGATAATAATGAAAATATTATCAACAATAAAATTTATCTTACGGCCTGTGAAAGAAAACTTTCTATTTTTTTTTTATATAGCGGATAGACTGCCAGGGTCATCACAACTTAAATAAGATGGTTAAAGATTTATGTCTATTGATTGACTTGTATAGGCGTACTATTTTTTCAAAAATACGGTTTCGAGAAAAACGCGTTTCAAGATAAATTTTAGTTTTTGATTGAATACTTGCATATAGGAGCGCGCTGATAGTCGCCTAATCTCTGCCCCAAAATACGACGTAAAGAAATTTTTCTCGAGAATAATCTGAATTGTCCCTTATGCCATACAACTTTAAGTATCATTTGTAACGAAAACATAATTTTCGATTTTTTTGATTACCTTTTACAATAAAAATACTTGTCCCCAATCGTTGGGCTTGAAAGATAAATGCTATTTTGATGAAATTGTGGCTTTAGTCCTGAATTGTTGGGTTTGAAAGATAAATGTTATTTTGACGATATGGTGGCCTTACAAATCTTAGGTATCAGTTTTCACTCGAAAGCTCGGTCTTTGATCAACTGTGAAAATTCGAGATCAAGAACTGAAGCAAAGAGTTATGAATATGAGAAAAAAATTAAACAAATCATATGTATGAATTTTGAGACATTTTAGATGATAGCTGCTAAAGTTTTAAATGTCATAAGTGTAACTAACATAGATTCTTTTCAATATCGCCTAACTTCGTCAACTTTTATCGGATCATCTTGAAATTTTGACAGAATAACTTTGAATACACATACTTGAAAATTAAGAAATAAATTAGAAATCAGTTTTTAGAAAGTTCTCAGGCAGCCTTAACCCTTTAAAATATTACGAGAAACTAGCTTCACATTCACGACATGTTTACTGGGTAATTTAAATATCTGTTGCTCCGCTGATAGTTTGGTTTAATTAAATGAGTACACTCATCTTAAGCGACCCATGTCTGAGGTTACTGTCATAGAATTCTCCGTTTGTGATCGGCAAAAGATTATTTGCTGGGGTACTCAGTGAAGCGCATTTCCAGGGGCAAAAGGATAACGAATTTCGATAAATATAACAAAATGTTCTTATTTCTGTGTATTACACACATTAATATTAAAATAAACATATTTACAAATGCTAAATAAAAAAAGATTATAATTTAGTTCCTAGTAAAGAAAAGACAATCTTTAATAGTAATAGTAAATTCAGATTTTATTCAACAGCAATTGCAGTTGTCCGACGTTTCAAATGCCTGGCAAATAAAAATCTCCGCGAACAACGCTTGGCCTATCCTGAGTAATGTCGCAACTGCCAGCCATATTAGCAGTATATTATGAACAGAGGTACAACACAAGACCAGCGGCACAACTGCTGGCTAGAGAAGAAACGATTTCGGATAGCGGCCAGAGTAACCGACTGACAATACAACTTTTGATCAGCACATTAACGAGATGCCGATAGAACTACGATGCTGTACCGACGACATAACTGCCGGTCAGCAAAGTAAAGGTTTCGAACAATCAATTGAGTTGAAGACACAACTGCCGGTCAGTACTCTAACGTGTTACGGATAGGACTACGACACTGGACTGCCGATGCAACTGTCGGCCAGTTTCAAACAACTTCAGTAATTGACAGACGGCACAATTTAGTGTGTTAAGGATAGATCTACGACACTGCCCGCCAGTTTGCTAGCGTGCTAGCGTGTTATGGAAATGATTACAACAATGGACCGACGACATAACTGCCGGTCAGTAAAAATACGCTTTCGGGCGACAATAAGAGTATTCTGCTGCGGAACAACTACCAACCAGCTAACTGTTGCTGTTGTCTTAGTTTATTTTGGTTTGTGGTATCACACCTCTCTTTTTCTTTTTGGATTTACTCAGTTATATTGCCTGAAAATATTATGAATAGCAGTAAACTTAATAATCCGCCTTACTTATGCTCATGTGCATATGCAAGTTCTACCGATGTGGCATGGACTGTTCCAATAATGATGATTTCATTTTTACGTGGTATTCTGCGGAATGTTTGTTTTAGATATGTATACACTTTAAATAGTATATTCTCAGTCCCATTATTACTAAAGTATTGTAAACAAGAAAATGTTCGAACTCGACATTTTAACGGAAATATTCGTTTTGACCATCCCTGAATCGATTCCTACTATTTTTAAAATGACGTCCGTTTGTGTGTGTGTGTGCGTGTGTGTGTGTGTATGTGTGTGTGTGTCTGCTCTCTACAACCTAAACGGTTGAAGATAAAATTATGAAACTTTACAGTTAAGATTTGCATATGCCTGGAGTGTGCACCGCCTATTTTTGAAAATAATATTCAAAGCGGAAGTGGTTGTTTACTCAAGTAATTTTTTGCAGTTTCTGCAATTACTCAAAAATGGTTAGAGTAACAGAAAAATTGAATAAAAAAAAATTAACGGTATTTATATTTCGCTCAACTTTTGTGAAATTTTTTTTCCAGGTTTCAAAATAATGGCTATTTAAGTTTCTTTTAATTATATTTATTTATACATAAATCAATTGCTTAACAAAATAGACTTAAATCATTTGAAGTTTTACATTTTATATTTAATCTAAGAAATATATTTAGTGTAAACGCGATCTAAAGGTTAGAACAAATATTATAAAATAGAAAAATTATGAAACTACGATGTGGTTTAATCCAAATGCGTATAAGAAAGTTCGGTTTCTATCTATAAAACATAATGACCCGTAGCACGGACAAGCCACTGAAGTGCTGTATTAGGCGCTACTAGCTAATAACATTGGTCCATTGTACCGACAAGCTACTAAGCCTGTATTAGCGAAAAATATCTGGTCTAATAAAAAAGCGTAGCACGCTAATACAGGCTTAGTATCTTGTCGGTGGTACGAGCAAACGATATTAGCTAGTAGCCCCTAATAAAGAACTTTAGTAGCTTGTCCGTGCTACGATCCAATATGTTTTAGTTTGTATTATAAAAACAACTTTCTTCTCGGCTCGCTCATTCTTAGTTCAACTATATATAAACCGGTTTAGGAGTGAGCTTTCATTATGGTTATCTGATAACGTAGTTCACATATACATTATAATTTAATAGTTTATTATTATACAATTACTGTAAAGATTAAATATCTACGTGCGTACTTCTTGCACAACATACAACATATAGCATGATTGCTCAGGCAAATAATTCAATTTTATTTTAGATGCTGGATATTCAACATGATCATCTTGTTAAATTCTACGGAGCTTGTCTCGATACTCCAAATAATTGTTTAATTGTTGAATATTGTCAGAAACGTAGTCTAAATTACATAATAAATAGAGATATTACTATAAATCTAACAACGAAGTTGTCGTTTATTCAAGATCTTATTAAGGTACGTGCAGTATTCTAATTATATTATATTTCTCTTAGACAATGAATTTCTATAAATTCCTGAATGTACCCAATAATTTGAAATAACTTGCTTGCTCAACAAATATTTTCAAGAAAAAGATTTGCGATGATATTTACTCCTAGAACGGCCTCGCACTTTTACACCATTCATCTCCACATCTACTTCTTTGGACATTCGACATTATTTCAACTTGATCCTACCATCTGCCTTCTGCTAAAGCAGGAACAGTTATACCACCCTGTTACACCATCATTTATATATATATATATATATATATATATATATATATATATATATATATTTATATATATATATATATATATATATATATATATATATATATATATATATATATATATATAAATAAATATATATATATATATATATATAAATAAATATATATATATATATATATATATATATATATATATATATATATATAAATTTTATATAAATTGCGGATCAACTAATATGGTCATTACTGCTTGTAGAGATGAAAGGGAAAATTAATATTGTCACGACCGTACCACGAGTGTCACGACCGTGCCACGCTAGGGCCACACCTAGACCATACACAGATACGATTCCCAAACTAGTTGAACCTCCGGTCTAGATACAGGATATAGGATCTGATCAACAAATAACTATTATCCAAAAACTATCGAACGATAACGGGTCACCCTCCGAGACGAGCATCCGGTGGTCCTAATGAATAATAACAATTACCTAAAAACTATCTAACGACAGATCACCCTCTGAGACGAGTATCCGGTAGGCCTAACAAACAATAACGTTCACACCACAAAACCACACCCGGGATATCCAAATGATATATAAGAGACCGGGAGGAGACAAGCTGGACAGTCTTTCTCATAGTCTTCCCAGACTACGTTGTAAACTTAATTTAAACTCAAAACGATAGATTCAGTGTAAGTCATGTGCCCATTAAACGCAATGCTGTAAGTAACTTTGTTCAATAAAACACTAAACTAAAACGTATAAATGTATAACTGTGTTATGAATTGGTAAACACCTTTCACATCCTTTCGTGCTTGACTCCTGATATGATACAAACCCTGCAGGAGTTACAGTCTTGGCTGGTACCTCAAATCATTTAATAAAATAAAGTCACAGCCAACCCCCAGCCGTGACAATATATGTAAGAGATTTTAGATAACAAGGGAAAAACATCTGTAGTGTCCTGCACCGAACTTTCTTATATGTATTTGGGGTAGACCAATGGTATTTTCATTATTTATCTAATTTATTTTATATATATATATATATATATATATATATATATATATACAGAGTGTTAAACAAAAGGGTAAAAAATATTCAAGGTACATACATTTTCCTGTGCTGATTCACAGCCAAAAAGATTTTTTTTTCAAAATTATGGACATGCTTCTAGAAGTGTACATTTCTAGAGCCACTGGTCAGCAGAAAATTTTTAGTGAAAAATATCTTCAATGCACTGAACTTTCTTATACACTTTTGGGTAGGATCTTATCAAATTTACACTATTTTTCTAAATTATAATATTTTACTAACCTTTGGAACCCCTTTTCATAAAATTATGTCTTAGAATAAATATTAAATGTCAAACTACAAATTATTTAAGTATTTTGTTTTTCTATTAAACAATTGACAGGCGTAGTTGATACGATTTATGTGAAAATACTTAAAATGAGAACAAATTTTTATTGCCATTTTCTTATTACCGGTACCTCTTTCGAAAAAAAGTTTCAATTAAAGGTTGTACAAAATGTTAAGATCTATAATTTTTTATGCTAGATATTTCTCTGTTAGCGCTACCATTTTTGAGAAATGGCAGAAACCGCAAAAAATGACAAGAGTAAACATGCACTTCCGGTTTGAATATTGTTTTCAAAAATAAGAAGTTTTCTGCCTATGTAAATACAAATCTGAAGTACACACATAAATACACAAACACAAACAGACGGACGTCATTCCAAATATAGTCGGAATCATTTCAGGGAAGGTCAAAACGTATATTGCCGTTAAAATCTCGAGATCGAAATTTTCCATTAATAATAAATAGCTAACTATTTAGTAATTTTATTTAAGTATTATGTCTTTGCATGTCTTTTGTCTCAATGATAAGATGAGACGATAATTTTGTTTGAAAGGCTAACTTATAACTATTTGTTTTGCAGGGAGTCGAGTACTTGCACCAGTCCGATATTAAATCTCATGGATCCTTATCATCAACCTCTTGTGTAGTAGATGGCAGATTTGCACTAAAAATAACTGATTTTGGACTAACTTTCTTACCAAGGATAGAAGAAGATTTAAATACTAAAACATATAGTAAGTTCCAAGAAAACTATCAGTAAGCCTTAAAGCAAAACTCGTCCTATGTATTACAATACTCCGACCTTTTAAAAAATTTGGGCCACGAATACCTTTTCTTAAATAATATGAAATGTTTATGATTTTAGATACAAACGGTTTGAACAATAAGAATATATATATATATATATATATATATATATATATATATATATATATATATTTATATGTATGCAACCTGTAATGCCTCCTTAATTAATATATATATATATATATATATATATATATATATATATATATATATATATATATATATATATATTTATTATGTTTAAATTGCGGATCGACTACTATGGTCATTACCGCTTGTACAGGGGAAAATGAAAAATAGTATATGCAAAGAAAACCGGATTTTATATAACAAGAGAGAAAATAATAGAAATAAATAAATGAATAATAAATAACAAAAATTATAAAAATGAATCAATTGAGAAAAAAAAACATGTTTTAGCTTAGATAAAGCCTAAAGAGATATGTTATACTTTTACATTTGTGAAAGTACATCGCATAGCTGGAATTTGCAGACACCAGACAAGAACTGAAGTCAAGAAAAGAAACCACAAAAACCACAGCTTCGGCTGATATATAGTGTAGAGAAAAAAGAAATAATAAATGAAGTATTAGCACTTGTGAAACGAAAAGAATAGGAGAGAATCCTTTCAGATTTGCGTAAACAAATCAGCTAGCCGGAGAAATGAGAGCACTTTATCAATTCTTGTTGCATTATTGCTTAAAGAAATACGCATGGGTACATCAATACCACAGTTGCGGCGATGAAAATTGTAACTAGGACACTGCTCGAAAATATGTTCTAGAGTGAGCCTAGTGTTACTAGTGGAGCAGAGCGGTGGTTGTTCTCCTAGTAACAGATGCAAGTGTGTGAGACATGTATGGCCTATTCTTAGACGAGAGATGACCACCTGCTGACACCTTGTTAGGTGGAGCGAAGTCAGCCACCGCTCCACTGACACCTTTACATGTCGCAATTTCCTCGCAGCAGAGATCCACTCCTCCTGCCATAGCTTAAGACAATACATCATCGGCCCGCAAGAGATGACGGACAACGTAGTTGCCTTTGGATGCTCCAAGAGCAGCTCGGTCGGCACAGTGATTACCGGGTATCCCAGCATGTCCAGGTATCCACATAAGTACGAAATCTCTCTCAAGCTCCCGTAATCTATCGATTTCTCCGCGGATGTCCAAAACGGTTGGATCTGTATAGAATCTGCTACCGATGCCTAAGATAGAACTCAGGGAATCGGTGCAGATGAACAGGTGACGTTGCTCATCGATAGCTTGACGGGAGTGTCGAAGACTGTAGAGAATACCATATAGCTCAGAAGTATATACTGAGCATATGGGTGACAGTGAGAACGACTGGGATACAGCATTGGTCACAAAAGCACAGCCTGTATCGGAGTCTATCTTAGAGCCATCAATATATGTGTGTAGAAAATTTGTGTACTGTTGCAATTGAATGAAACATTCAATCAAGTATATAGCGTTAGGAGTGGAATCTTTTGGCAAGTTGGTCAGCTCTAGGATTGTCGTTAAAGAAAAAGATGCCCATGGAGGGTTGTTGGAAAAAATTCTCGATAGAACAGTCCCTTGGTTGTCAATGATGGTATTTAACAACCTTGGAAGTTTCAGTGCAAGTGGATAGAAAGAAGTTGCACTATTGGTATATAGACGATTCAATACCGGATTATTTAAAAATATGTAATGGTTTATATGCTGCGTGAGCGAAAGAATTTTGCAAACGTACCTCAAACCAAGTTCCATTGTCTTTATGTGAAGTGGCGGTACAGCGGCTTCACAGTTAAGGTTTGGAATTGGGGTAGTTCTGAACGCACCGGTGACTGTTAGAATTCCAGCATTGTGCACGCTTTCTAGCGTCTTCAAGTGCAGAACATTAGTGGTGTATACAATGATAGCACAGAAGTCTATCCTGGATAGAAAGTCGCAGCAGAGAGTCCATATTGGCTACCCATTTTGCGGAGGTAATACACTTGATAGCATTCAATGACATTCGGCACTGCGCAGAAACAGTGTTTATTTGTCTCAGCCATAAAAGACGACGGTCGAAAATTATTCCCAAAAACTTCACCTCATCCACTATCCGCACTGGTCTATCGTAAAGCGATACAACAGGACAATTGTGTGCTTTACGTAGTCGACAGAAGTCGATAGCACAGGTTTTCTCTACAGAGAAACGAAAACCACGGTCGGATGCAGCCAAAGAAACTAAGTCAACAGCCTGCTTTAATCTCTCCTGACAGAGAGCAAGAGATTGGGCTGAAGTGAAGATCGTGAGGTCATCTACATACAGACCGTATTCAGCAGTATTCGGCATTGATTGCAATCAAGAATAATGTTACACTAATGGAAGAGCCTCGGGGAATTCCGTTTTGCAACGGTCGTAAAGAAGAGAATGTTTATCCAACTCGAACTCTAAAGGAACGGTTCGAAAGAAAGTTTTCTACGAATTGAGGCAGATGGCCTGGTGGACCTCAGTTGTGCAGTTTTCGTAGTGTTCCGTATCTCCAGGTCATGTCAAAAGCTTTCTCTAGATAAAAAAAGACTGCAACCAGATGGTTGCGTTTTAAGATGCTAGATTGAATAGCGTTCGTCAGATACACATGCAGGTCAGTAGTGGAGTGGTGCTGACGAGATCCACATTGGTGTTGGTTGATGAGATTGTGGGATTCAAGATACCAGTTGAGTCGATAATTGATCATGCGTTCATATAACTTTGACAGATGACAGGTCAAAGATATTGGATGATAGCCTGATGCAGAGGACACGTCTTTGCTCTTCTTGTGTATCGACACAATTATCGCTTCGCGCCAGATGTCAGAATATACAATTTCAACCCAAAGCCGGTTGAGAAATTCTACTATTCTGAATTTAAATAGGGTGGGTAAATAACAATACATTGCGTCAGCAATATCATCATACCCAACAAAAGTATTGGCTGTGTGACTCAGTGCAAATTCAAATTCTGCTTGAGTGAATATTGAATTGTGATCTCAGAATGATCACGCTCGAAGTTTAGGGGAACCTCTTCAACCGCTTTTTAGCAGAAAATGGAGCGAGTAATTATCCGAGTGACTAACGGACTCAAACTGGTTTGCTTGAATATCACAAATATCAACTCTGACAGTCTGTACCTGACCATTGACCTGGAGCATTGGAATATGGAAACTTATCTTGTAACCGTTCATTAACCTGATTTTCTTCCAAATCAGAGTTTGGTCGAAATCAGTACCAATAGAAGAAAAAAATCCGCGCCAAGACTGAAGAATTAACCGCCTGGATTGCGCACGGTTGTTTTTGAAAGCAATTTGATTTAAAAGTGTCGAATTTCTCCGGTACACTTTTAGTTCGCGCTTTTTAGAACATATAGCGCAAGCAACGTGTTCATTTCACCAAGGAACAGACTTCTTTCTGAGACAACCAGAGGATTTCGGAATTGATAACGAAGCGGAATGCAGAATAGAATCGTTTAGATGTTGCAGCTTGATATTTAAATCTGGTGACGGTTCGGGAAGAATAAGGTTGTTGGCGAAAGATTGCCAATCGGCCAGATCAAATAACCATCCTCGTGCGGTTTTTTGTGCAACAGAAACAGTATTTGAAAGAAATGACATAAAAATGGGAAAATGGTCTGAAATGACTGAAGATGGGCAGCTAGAATAAGGCTAGAAAAAGGCAAGTGGATTGCCGAAAATCTTCTTGATCTCATGTTCATAAACGTGGCTGAGCCAGTGTTGAGAAGCGTGACATCATTGTTGTCCAAGAAGCTTTCGACCATTTGACCAATCGACCGCGGGCATCTGTGCTTACAGAACCCAAGAGCAGGTTGTTGGAATTGAAATCGCAAACAAGAATAAAAAAGTCGGAAGTTGTCGTACCAAATCCTCAAGGTAATTTAATTTCCTGTTGCCGTCTGGAAAGTAGACGTTGCAAATTGTGATCTTACAAGGAGAGAATACTTCGCATCCTACTGCATGTAGCCTAGTCCTAAAGTTGCAGTCTTTAAAAGGGACAGAAGAAAAATTGCAACTCCACCATGGGAACGACCAATAGGATCAACGTCTTTGCGGAAGACGTTATATTCCCGCAAGTTAAATGAATCAAGAGGTTTTAAGTGACTCTCTTGGATGCAAACTACTCTAGGGTTATTTTCAGCCATTAACAGTTTAACCTCAGCTAAGTGGTTGACGTTTCCATTACCTTTCCATTGAATGATGAACGAATTAGACATAGCAAATGAAGAGAAAAAGGAAATGTAAAAGTCAGAAAATGAAGGCTGACTTTATAGGTAAACCCGAAACCTATTACGGTTTCGGGTTCCTCAGTCTGCCCTTAAACCACCCTCGCCTATCTTTGGGTTTACGGGCAATTTTTACCGTCTAATTGTCAATCAATATAGCGCTTGACTCTGAGTCGGAGAAAGAAAAGATTTTATCCTGTCCTGATAGAACAGGAGCTGGAGATGGCATAATATTTGAAGAAAGCACTTTATTCAGAGATTGAGATGTACCTGGCAAAACAGGTACTGGAACAATAGGGAGTGTCGGCATTGTAGTGCTACTGGTTGTTTTACAGGTATTAGAAAGAACAGCGTTAATGATGGCGCCCATATTAGTGGAGATCGCCTCCATAATCATATTTTTGATTTCAGGTAAAAGAAAAGCAGCAATGTCGTTAACAGAGGTAGCAGAAGTAGCAGGTTTAGCTGCAGCAACCTTGGTAAAGCTCAGTGTCGGAACTGACGTACAAAAGCTCTAGCTTCAGGAAAACTACAATTGTTTTGCGTTTTCTGTTTCATGATGGCATACTCTTCTTTAAATTTAGGGCAACTCTTTGACAAAGCCAGGTGACTTTCTCCACAATAAACGCACTTTACCGGATCGGTACAGTGCTGTTCCTCGTGGGGTGCTTTACAACAGTTACAGATTTTTGTGTCCCTGCACGTCTTTGAACTGTGCCCAAACTTTTGGCAATTGAAGCAGCGCATCTGATTGGGGATGTAAGGTCTGACAGGTAAACTGTACATGGCGACCCGTATTTTAGACGGCATCTTATGCAGAGAAAAAGAAACTATAATGGACGCAGTGTTCTCCACTGCGCCATTGACCTTGCGGGTAATTCGCCTGACTTCAGAAACTCCTTGTAATTTGAGCTCTGAGCAAGGCTCATCCGTTGCGCAATTTAATAAATCGCGACAAGTAATCACACCCTTGACGGTATTGAAGGTCGAGTGAGATGACACCTCAACAGGAAAATCTGAGTAAATAGTAGTTTGAAGTAACCGAGTTGCATGCTTGGCTGATTAAGTTTCAACAAGAAGGCCATCCTTAATTTTTTTCAAAGATTGAACATCGCCAACCAAGCTGTACAATTGTTAACTTATTAAAAACGGGCTGGCCTTGAAGAAATCAGACCCATCTTTTTACTTAATAACCAGAAACCGGGGAGATTGTTCCACCGTCAACTGGCTCATCACCTTCTGCTTTTTCGCAGGGTTTAATGTAACGCAGGGTTTGCCACCTCCGTCGGCCACCCCGTCCGCCAACGCGGACACTTAAAGAAATAATGAAAGTATAAAAACCCACCTGAATATATGAAAACGTAGCCAAAACTAAGAAGAAAGCACGATATTTAGCTGATATCAGCCGAAACCCGTACGGAATCAGACGAAAATCAACCAAAATATCAACATCAGACAATCGGAGTATTTTTTTAGAATAAATTGTTGATTAGAGCGATAGACCTAAAGTCAATAGAGGACTGAATTCATCTTCAATGTAATTCAGTCTTACGGGGACGGTTATGTAACAAATCAGGCTAGTTGCGTACCGACCTAGTTCGGTTTTGCTGAGCTAAGTAATTCGCGATTAGCAATTGCAGTTGGCTACGTCATATCTAGCAACAGTTACATAAAATTGTTCCTTCCGCATTCAACGAAATGTTGCTAGGTCGGGATTTCTATAAAATATCGGCCATTTGAATTTATGTCGTAACTGAGTATAAAACCGCGATGTCGTGTGTCATCGGGGTCTCAATTAAGATTAGTGAGTTTTATTTTGTCTGTAAGTAATTAAGCTTAAACTAGAATTTTTTTAAAACCATTTTCATTGGTATGTTTGTTATATTTTTATATAGTTTAAATTAAATTACTATTTATTGTTGAACGAATTTTTTTTTTATCTAGAGATAGCGTTTGTTATGACCTGGAGATATGGAATTTTACGAAAATTGCACATCTGAGATTTACAAAGCCACCTGTTTCAATTTGTAGAGAACGATGTCATTGATTGCAATCAAGAATAAAGTAACACTAATGGAAGAGCCCTTCGAGATTCCATTTGGCGATGTCAGCGAAGAAGTGAGTGTTTCTCCAACACGGACTGAACACGGCGCAAAAAAAAGGTTACGAAACTTGCACAGCTGGTGCAATCTGGTGCAATTTTCATAAAATTCCATATCTCCAGGTCATGTCAGACGCTCTCTCTAGATCAAAAAACACTGCGACCAAATGGGTGCCTTTTAAGATGCTAAATTGAATGGCGTTTATAAGGTTTTAATTGAACCAACGTACAGCAATCGTGGGCAGGGCTAGGCGCTTTTTTTTGATAATTTTTTATCCGTCGCTCAGGGGCTTAAGGCTTAAGCAGTAGAGCGCTCACATACACACACGTACACAGCCACACACGCAGGAGGACGTCTTTCCAAAAATAGTTGGAATCGATTTAGGGAAGGGCAAAACGTATATTTCCGTTGAAACCTCGACATCGAAATATTTCATGATTACACTACTTAATTACTCTGAGTATAAGAAAGCAAAAATTGCGGAGAAAAGGTTGCCCAATGCTATTATACATTACATATTTACACCTGTTTCAATAAATAAAGCGCCTTAAGGGGTTTCCCTGGTGTTAAAACCGTAAAATGAAATCATTATTTAAAATCGATACTAGTTGAAGAGGAATAAATATAGAGACACGATTTTTTGTACACAAATTTATTGGATAAATTTTCAGAATTGTGTTAAAAATTATTTCAAAAATACATAAATGCGGTAGGGACAGCCGGTTGATATCGCGTCCGGCAGAATTTCTTCATCTGCACGTCACAGTGCATGGATCACAACTATTCTGAGTGTGACTATCACAGTGAGCAGACGTGTTTACTAAGCCAGCTAGTGTATCGCACAAAAAAAGTAAAAAATTTTATAAACAAACACTTATAAACCAAAACAAACAAAGCATTTCATGAGTGAAAAACACAAACAATTCACAAACGAAACGAAATAACAAATGAAAACGACTCGTTAGTCTGTCCGACTTAGGGACAAACACCTTTCAAAAGAAAGAGGTGCTACAAAAACCACCCCGAGAGTCAAGAAGCTATTGCTAAAGCAAGGAATACGAACCTGGGAGATAGTAAACCGACCGAACTCGACTGCGGAAGCAGCAGTCACTTCCGACCAAATGGACACAACACCCTCACCAACCCTAGGAACATCAACCACAACAACTACAACTACTGACAACAAACAATACACAAAAAAGGTGAGTGACCTGTTCGCCACACGGACCACAAACAAATACACATTAAACACACAGCCAAAAACAAAACAGACAGAACCGACATCAGCCAGAATAAGATTGCGGTCCGCAGACGACGAAGACCCAAGGGTATTTAAGCATCCTAAGCGGACCGCCAAACCCAAAGCGGAGTTGCCCAAAAAAGCAACTATCACTAAAAACAACTACCAACCCCTAACAGACACAGACGTAAATGAACACGAAGACGAAACCGAGACAGACACACCCGCGCACCCCAAACCACAAAAACCAACCAGACGCCACCCTCCCCCACTCATTATTATATCCGGAGTTCCCAAAAACCCCAACGAAGTGACAAATAACCTGCAAACACACGCGACTAAAGGCTACCACTACAAATACACGAACAATAACACTAACATCTACATACACGACGAGAACGAAAGACAAAAAATTATCGCTGACATGAACAATAACGACGAATTTCATTACTACACATACACGGACAGAACCACAAAGGCACGTGCCTTCGTCATCCGAAAGCTCGACAACGACCCGACGATCAAAGAACTAACCATGGAACTACATGACAATAACATACAGAAGCACAAGGTATTTAAAATGAGGAATACCAGGCGCCCCCTATATTTGGTAACGGTGGGCAACACGCACACGGTGACCCAACACAACTCCGATAGCAAATACCTCATCCACACGAGAGTAGCGGGGGAGAGGCACATCAACCGAAAATGGATCATCCAGTTCAGCCGTTGCCAACAGTGGGGTCACGCTACTACAAACTGCCGACTGCCACCAAATTGCCTAAAATGCGCAAAAGACCGCATGACTACGACTTGCGCGAAGACTAAGGACTCCGCCGCCACCTGCGCAAACTGCAAAGAAGACCACCCGGCGAACAACGTTACTTACCCAGTCTACGGGGCACGTATCCGACAACTGGACGAACAAACGACTAATAAACAAATAAAACAAACTAGACAAAAAAAATACATAAATGCTCTCCTACCTAACACTAACCACTGGAAACCCAGACACCACACAACGCCACTTTTACCAACCCCGCCTTCCGACCAAGTCAACCTAACCCGGCAAGATTTTCCCTCACTCCTAACAACCAAAACAACCATTTCACCGCCAACCCCAAACCACACAACATTCCCAAGGCAGCAACAACAACATGGACGACATGACCGACCTTTTTACTGAAATGAACAGACGGAACGAATTAATAAATATCAAAAACATGATGCGTGCCCTTAAGGACTTAAACAACGCACTTAAAAAGGGTACAAATAAACAACAACAATTTACCGTATTCATGAATTTCACGTATAATGTACACCAATACAACATTTAAAGACAAATTAACATTGAACATCAGCTCATGGAACGCTAACGGAATACTGGGTAAGGTAGAGGAGCTTAAGCAGTACATGGTCACACACAACATACACATCATGACACTAAACGAAGCAAAACTCACACCCACACGTAAACTCAAAATACATACATACACCACCTACAGAGCTGATAGGCCACTGCTAGGACCGGTACCGGCTGGAGACGTAGCAATATTTATAAAACACAACGTACCACATACACTAATAGAACCAATACACACTACACTAGAAACACTTAGCATAAAACTAACAGACAACACCATAATCACTGCAGCATACAACAGACCAATAAACAACATTACAAACGCCGATCTCACAACCCTATTACACAAAAACAAAACGCTAGTGGTGGGAGATCTGAACGCAAAACACACAAACTGGGACTGCAACAGAAACAATACAAGCGGCCACTCTCAACAGATACACAAACACACACGTCGCTATCATCATGCATCTACATACACCAACACACTACCCACAAAACGCAACAACGCCTTCCACAATCGACATCATAATAAACAAAAACGTCCCTTACATCACCCCTCCTGAATCCGTCCCTGGACTCAGCTCAGACCATAACCTCATCATCCTCACCTTACACAATAGGCAAATACACAACAGAACAAAAATCATCACGTCTTACAAACACACAAACTGGCAACACTTCCGCCACACATTAGACAAACACATCACAATAAACAACAACATAAATACAACCCAAGCCATAGACACAGAAGAACACAAATTTACACAAGTAATAAATACAGCCCAACGTGAACACGCAGACAACATAAAAACAAAAACACACACACTTCACCTGCCTAAACACATATTAGACACTATCACACAACGAAACAACATAAGAAAACAATGGCAGAGGACCCACCTCCGCCAACACAGACAACACCTCAACGCCATGAATTCTATAATACAAAATTTAATAAGAAAATTACAGAACTCAACCTGGTCCCTCAAACTCTCCTCACTAAGCCCAAATGACAACTCCCTCTGGCGGCTCACCAAAAATCTTAAAAAACAATATACTCCAATCCCTACACTCACAGTAACTAACACAACCACAGCGGTTACTGACCTTGAAAAGGCAAAGCCATAGCTGGTGAACTAGCAAACGAAAATGTAATCGATACACAGGACACTCAAGAACACGAGCAGATCCTTCAAGAAACAAAACACTTCTTAAGAACAACACACATAACAACAGATAAGATCATCTCCAAGCTCCTAACTAACCCAACAGAACTAAACCAAAAAATTCGCACGTTACTAAATCGCAAAGCTCTCGGATAGGAAACCTAGTCCTCAAAAATCTATCACGGCTATCCATCATACAGTTAGCGTATATCATCAATTCCATCATTAAACTGCACCACTTCCCAGCTGCATGGAAGAATGCCATTGTCCATCCCATCCTAAAACCCAACAAAAACCCACAACACCCAGGTAGCTATCGACCGATAAGCCTCCTTAACACCCTATCCAAACTAACCGAAAAGGTTATCCTATCCCGGATAGACGATATCGATACTGGCCGAAAAATTACCCCCGACATCCAGTTTGGATTTAGGGCAAGGCACAACACTGTACAACCAATATGTAGGATCGCAACCGACATCGCTACCCAATTTAACCTAAACAAAGTAACAGGCATGGCCCTGATAGACATCGAAAAAGCTTTCGACAAACTTTGAGTAGCAGGGCTCATGGCCAAGCTAATAAGAACCCAGTTTCTCCCAATCCTAATAAAACTCATCCACTCCTAAACCATAATAAATAGCACATTATCAACCTCAAAACCCATAATGGCTGGAGTCCCCCAAGGCAGCGTCCTTGGACCCAAACTATTTGACCTGTACCTAAACGACTTCCCCACATTCCTAAACACGAATACCGCTCTGTACGCAGACGATACAGCCATCTACCCGCACTCGTTCAGTGCGCAGGTGGCAAACAGTTACAAATACACGTAAATATCTTACAGCGCTACTGGGAGAAGTGGAAAATTAAAATCAGCGCCACTAAAACCGAAACCATTGTCTTCTCACGCAATTTCACACAAAACAAAGTCCTAACACCCTTACAAATACACAACCAAAAAATCACACCAACGAATACAGTGAAATACCTGGGAACACACCTGCACCAAACATTACGCCATGGTCCACACATATCACAGGCGATTAGAAAAGCCCAACACGTCATTAGAAACCTATACCCGCTCTTCGTGCCAAGCAGTTCCCTCTCAACCAAAAACAAAATCCTAATATACACCGCCATCATTCGCCCCATATTTAAATACGCAGCCCCAGTCTGGTGTAATATTCAGTAACCTCACTACCACCATTGCAGCGTCTCCAGGTCAAGTGTTTACGCCTGGCCACCAGCTCTGGATGGTACACATGCATAACACACCTACACGAAATCACAAACATCCCATACGTAAAACACTATATAGAATATTTAGCACAAAAAATTTACAAAACACAGTTAAATTCAAGCTCTCTTAAAAAACACATCACTAAACAACGACATGATAACACTACAATAACACTAAAACATAAGCTGCCTTACCAACCGCTACCTATATTTACGGAAATACTCCATGAGCAGAACACGTAACACAGACACACATAACAACACTGCAACACACAACACACATCACTATGCAACAATAAAACCAACAACAAATACAAAACATACCGCATAAACTTAATGTCCATACAATCATCCATAATGTTAATTTTTAAATTTAGTGAAGTTAGTTATTAAGTTGTAGATAAAATGCCATGTATTAAAATGGGTTTTTATTCCCCCTTTTCCCATAAAACACAATCCTAACACATAAAATATGTAAATTGAACTGTAACACACGCAATAACACATTGCTTACGCATACAACGCAAAAAACACATATACTCAGATATACACTCTCTTAGTACGTAGGAGCTCTGACAAAACCAGCCATGTTGTCCAAACGTTATTTTTAAAAGATAATGTATTATTAACAAAATAATAAAGAAAATTCAAAATGAATGGATCAGAACTATGGTCTGAACAACTATGGTCTGAACAACTATGGTCTGAAAAATTTATATTGAAAAAACAGAACGAAAGTTGCTGAACAATCCAAAAAACATAGTAAAAACCAATATTTTGTAGCATACTCTAAAACATATGTGTGGGTACCATAACCTTATCAGGAAATTCACGAGGTCCTACACGGCCATTTTGTGTAGTATTTGTTTGAAAAATAAATTCCTATCTATTTTAATTTTCAATAAACGAAAAATAGCATTCACTTAATCTTTCGGTCTATAAATTTAAGAGATTCATTTTTATATACCATAAAAGGCTTTCAGTCGAGACGTTCGACATAACCTGCAGGTCAATCTTTTTTGTGATATGTAAAAATGCCACCTAAAAATATAAAGCGGTCGTTCTGGTTTTTTGAAGTTAAAGTAAGAGCTTTTGCGCCTGTTCCATCAGAGCGAATATACTTACGTTTTTTTCTTGGCCTGAAACGGCATTTCTAACACTTTCTCTTTGCCTACGAACTTTGTTGCTCGTCTTAAAAATGCCGGACTACTGGAGGGTCGGACTGGCGAAGTGCCTGATTAGTGAGACTCTACCATATAATGAGTCAGTCTTAGTAGTGTAGAAATGAGGGTTCTAACTCAAAAAAACCTGAACGTACCCCGTTTTTCGCTAGAAATCCCGTGAAAATGCCCATAAAAGAGTACTTTTGCCCTATTTTTCGCTAGAAAACCCATGAAAATGCCCATAAAAGAGTACTTTTGCCCTATTTTTAGTAAAATGTACAAAAAGTGTCAATTGACAAACCTGAACGTATTAACAAATTTTTTCCCTAATAAATGGAGAATAAAAACGAATTAGCGAGTATGCTAAATAGTAGTAATTCACAATTTAGAAAATGGTCAGAGTTGGAGAATAAAACGTATAAAATCGAATATTTTGAGGTAATTGAAGGAAAGTATGGTGAGCAAATAATAGTTGGTATAGAGAATTTTAAAGTATCATTACCTGAACGGTATAATAGATTTATACCAAGTATTGAAGAGTTGAACCGTAATCCTCCTAGTTTAAAATATAACGGTAAGAAGAAAATAGGTACTAGAGAGATGCATGATATAGAATTTGTTTAAAAATTTTAAAAAAAATAGAAAATAAATATTGAATTTGTTTAAACAAAATAAATATATAAATTAGGTAAATATAATTAAATATAACAAACAAATGATGATAATAATTTAATTTACTGTTTACTGTCTACTGTTACTAATAATCTAGAACACATCACATTGCATCATAACCGTTCAACTTTTTTTCTTATAAATATTTCTCAACGCAAAAGTAATTAATGTTTTTAATAAACTCGCGTTCCTTAATAAATATTTGAGCCTCTTATATTTCACCAGATTTAAATGTTAATAGTATATTATTATAAAAATCATAGCATTTCTTGAATTCAATCATTTTTTCTTTTATATTTAAGAGTTCAGTGACACACATAAGTAAAGGTGACCCGACAGCGATAACTGATAATAAGGGCATTGCTATCGCTGATAAACTACTGCCTGTAAATAAAACTTCGCCCAAATGCATACCTAGATTAATTTTACTATAATGTTTATAAGATTTGCGGTAAACATATTTACGTTTTTCAAGATAATCTTCCATTTAGAACGAAAAAATGTTTCTTTATAAATGAAGAAAAAAGAAGGATCTGGATTTGTAAATAGTTTAATAAATAAATTACCGCTTGAAGTACATATACCAGGTTATAATTACTGTGGTCCAGGTACCAAGTTAGAAAAGCGATTAGCAAGAGGTGATAAAGGAGTTAACGGATTAGATGAAGCTTGCCGAGAACATGACATTGCTTATTCTAAATATACAGATGTATACAACAGAAATAAAGCTGATTATATATTAGAAAATAAAGCATGGAGTATTAGATAAAAATGCAAGTTTTAAAGAAAAAATAGCTGCTCGATCAGTTACAAGTATAATGTAAGCGAAACGTAAAATGGGAATGGGTCTTAATTTTTATACTAATAAATCAGTTGAAATGGCAGAAATATTGAGTAAAAGTCAATCAAATAAAATTCAAAAACCTAAACAAGAAGGAGCTACTATAAAATTATCTGCATCTCAGATTAAAAAAAATAAGTCCTCCATCAACAATACCTATTCCTGTCACAATGTTAATGGCGGCATTACAAAATTCTAATTCAAACAATGTACAGGATATTGTAAATCAATTAGCAAATGTAAAAGGCAGTATTGATTTACCAACAATGCAATTATTAAATAGTTTAACAGACAAGAAAGGTGGTGTAATACTTTTGCCAGCAGAACCAATTATAAAAAGATCATGTATAAAATTAGGCGGTGCATTATCTGATATTGCTGTAAAAAATTGCGGCTTTCTTCCATTCACAATTCCAGCTGTAATGACATTAATTAAAGGTGCATTAGCCGCTCTAGGAACAGGTGCAATGTTGCAAGCAGGTAAAAAGGTAGGCGAGAAGGTTTTTGGTAATGGGATGTATATAGGCGATCCTGCATATAATAAACAGAAACGTGGAGGAAAAATAAAAAAAAATTGATACCAGAGAGACCATTGTCAAATATAGAAATATTGAAATATGCTAAAGAGTTAAGACTTCCATATTTTAGAGGTGTATTTATGGATGACACTTTGCCTAAACTAATTAACAAGAATGAATCAGGAATAGTTAATTTAGATTCTAATTCGGGACCAGGTACTCACTGGGTAGCTTATATAAAAATTGATAATAAAGTTTACTATTTTGATAGTTATGGAAACGTAAACCCTGAAATAAAATTAATAAAGTATTTTAATAAGGCTAAAATATATTATAATTATGACAGACAACAGTCATATAGTGAAACAAATTGTGGAAAGTTATGTATAGAATTTATATATTATTTCTTTTATAATAAATGGGTACACTCACATTAGATAATTATAAAAATTTGAATCAATCTATTTTAATTAGTAATTATTTCCCCCCACTGGATTTATCAGATGGTAGATATGAATTGTGTCTGAAAAGCTTAAAAACATCATTTACTATTCCAAATGTATCAGAAAAATTAAAAAATAATACTTTTACTTATATTAAAGAGGTTGTTAGTAAAACAATTAAAATTGATGATGGTACATATAGATATAAAGACTTGAAAGACATACTAGAAGAAATTATCGGTATAGGATTCACATTAAAACCAAATGACAATACTATGAAAAATATGATTAAAAGTATTTATACCATCGACTTTACAACATATAACTCAATAGGACCATTGCTGGGATTTAATAAATGGGTACTAGAGCCAAACATACTGCACATGTCTGATAACACTTTGGATATATTTCCTGTTAAGACTATCAAAGTATGTTCAAATATTACAAAAGGATGGTATATCGGCTCGACAGAAACTAGTACAATATATGAATTTTTTCTAAAAGTAAGACCTGGTTATGATATAATTGAACAACTTATTAACTTGGCATATTATCCACTAATATTAAATAAAATAGATAAATTGGAATTAAAACTAATAGATCAAGATGATAATTTAATAGACTTTAGAACTGAACCTTTGTTAATAACTTTACATATAAGAAAAACGTAATATTTTTTTCTATATAAATGGATACAGCAATATTTGATTATTCTATTAATGAGCAAGTACATAAACCACCTATCCAGCGTTACCAATATATAAAATATTTACCTATGATAATAGGTAGAATAAATACGCCAAATACATTAACAGAGATTAAAGTACCCAATCAGGATGTTATTTATGACACTGCAAACAGTAATCTTGTAATAGCCGGTCAGATTATAGGCAAAGGTACCCCGCTGACATCTGCTAATTATAAGACGATTCAATTTGTTCAAAATGGTATGATGCATCTCTTTTCACAAATAAAATATTTAATATCCAGTAAGGAAGTAGAAGTAATTATTGCTCCAGGTTATACAACAACAATTAAAGGTTCAACAACTTTTAATAAACAAGACATGTTTGATGGCTGGGGCACTGAGAATGTTTTAGATGAAAAGGGATATTTTTCCATTACTGTACCACTAAAAAATATTTTCGGTATATTTGAAACATATAATAAAGCTATTTTACGTGTCAGTCAGGAACTACAACTACTTAGAGCAACCGATGATTCAAATTGTTTATTAGCACCTGTGACATTAAAAGACAATTTGCAAATTAATATTTCAGAAGTATATTGGAGTATGCCACTAGTAATTCCCACATTGGAAAAACAAATAGAAATTAGTAATCTTATAGCTTCAAACAAACAACAAATAATAAATTATAATTCATGGACTTATGAATGTAATCCTACAATTCCTAAAGATGTGATGAAATATACATGGCGAGTAGCAATCCTAGCAAAACGTCCAAAATATTTTATCATAGCGTTTTCTAAAAATCGTGATACAGATGTAACTGTAGATAATTCAAAATTTTATTTTATTGACCTGCATGATATAAAAGCATTATTAAACAACGATGGCTATCCACAGGAAAACTTAATGTTAGATACTGACCACAATGACTATAGTAGTGTATACACAATGTTTAAAAACTTTCAAAAGACATATTTCCTTAATAACAAACATATTAATGCACCTATTGTTTCTAAATATGAGTTTAATAAAAGCTATCCAATATTTGTCATAGATTTTTTATATCAAAACGAGACCATAAAGGAATCAATTACAGATGTAAAGATTGACTTTCAGTTTAATAAAAAGTTTCCAGAAAATACTATTGTACACTGTCTGATAGTTAGTGATGCAAATATAAAATATAGAAGCTTGACAAACACGGTAGTAAAAGACTTTTAATCGCTAATAAATGGAGTTTAAAATTAAAAAAGTAGGAAAAGGTTTAGAGAATATAACTATAGAAGAAGTGCAACAAAATAGATATAAATATTTCCCCAACACTATAAGATGTATAATATGTGGACCATCAATTTGTGGTAAAACAAACATTATATTACAAATGTTAACAGATACGCATAACGGTTTAATATATCAAAATATATATGTTTATTCGAAATCATTACATCAACTAAAATACAAATAACTTGAAGAGTTTGTAAATGAAATGAATAGTCATTTGAAAAATCGTATAGGAATTTACAAATTTGAAAATGCTGAAGACGTTACACCTGTAGAAAATGTAAAACCTAATTCAGTAGCAATATTTGATGATATTGATACACGAAAAATAAAAATACTTGAAGATTATTTTAGTAGAGGTAGACATTATGGTCTTTGTTGTATATGCACATGTCAAACATTAAGCCGCATATATTATACTTTGTCACTTTACTGATAGTACTAATTTAAAACATGCATATAATAATTTCGCTGGCACGGATATGAGTATAGAAAAGCTTAGAGATCTTTGTAATTTTTGTTGGAAAAAGAAATATGATTTTCTAGCCATAAATATGGAGAAAGATATGGCAAATGGTAACTATAGCCGTCGCTTTAATGAGAACATTTTATCTTAACTACATTAATTTTATTTAAATATTTTAATTTAAATATCTAAAATAATAATATCTATTATTGAAATATTTTAGTTTAAATATCTACATTTATTTTTTATATATCTATTTAAATATTTTAATTTAAATATCTACAATTATATTTTATATCTATTATTTAGATATTTTAATTCAAATATCTACAATTATATTTTATATCTATTATTTAAATATTTTAATTCAAATATCACAATTATTTTTTATATTTATTATTTAAATATTAATATATCTACCGTTAATTTTTGTTAATAGAATAGTGACCCCATGGTAATGTGTCAAACCCATTTTCTAGTATATATCTTTTATTATCGTCAGGATACAGAGCGATTTTATTTTGATTGATGGAATAAATGTCATGCTTTACACTTCTAATAGTATTCATTGTTCTGGATATCTTCTCGCTATTAAATAAACAGTTTTTATAATCGTCAATAGTAATAATATTCTTAACTACATTTTTCTTGGTACCTTTTGCCTTCTTTTGAACTGTTTTACCTAATACATCAAACGCATACATTTTTGCCTTTAAGCCAACAAATTCTGTCATTGGAGAGCCCATATTTACATCTTTCATTTTTCCAAGTACCTTTTTGTTCACTATGGGTATGTTATATTTATTATCAACAGGATAGTCGGATGTATCAAATTGATCTATCATATGTTTCATGTCTTCATAAAAGTCTTCCGTGATAATATTATAAATATAGGAATCCGTATCTTGATAGAGTAACTCTATATTATGCTTATATTTTTGTTTCATAACATTATAATGGAAAACTCTTTTGATATAGACAAACCAATGTAAATTGGTTTGTTGAATGTTATTTTAGTTTTATTCATATGTATGGCCACAAGATTTTCAGTAAAGATGTTTCTATGTTTAAAGTTTGGTTTGCTTATAAGCTTTTCACTTTTTTTAGCATTTGGACATAGTATTATGTTTACATATTTTCTAATGTTTTCCATAGACTTTCCAAATATGCTGTTATTCATTAATTTATAAAAGTCCTTTTCGAATTCACTACTTGCTTTCTTTCTCATTTCCGTATTCAAGTCTATATAATTCTTTAACCAATAAGATTGTCTAAAACTTATTACTCTGTGTACCTGTTTTAATACCTTTGATAGATATTGTTTCAAGCTTCTATAATGTAAAACATATCTTTTTTTGTTATCCAGTGTAGTTAGTAATTTACATTGATTAGATCTTGGTGGATTTTTTGATTCGGGTGCCAGTGGTAAATCTTTATGTAAATCATGTAACTCCATGGGATATTCTAAATCAACTTCAGCAATATATCCTTTATTTGCATCATCCGCTAGATTTAAATTAATATTTTTACTGGCCCATTCAAAACCTGCATATGGCATCTTCTGCGACATTGCCCAACCATATAAATTATTGGCACCTAAGTACATTAAATAATTAGATGATTTTGCGGGGTCATAATCTTCCATGTATTTATTATTTGCCTTTACATACCACTTACAACATTGTGCTATTCCTCCTCTAATACCTTTTTCAATCATTAAAATCATATCATAGTCAGATATTAAGTCTAATTCCTGTTTTGTATATTTTAACATTGCATCCCATGTTAGTCCAGGTGTTGTAAAGTACCATGCTGGGTCTAATTTGTATAAATTGTAGCATATTAATCTGAAATTCTCAAATATATCCGCCAACAATAATACAACTGTTTTTACATACAAGTCATGAAGGTCTCCTAGATTTTGCATATTAAATTTATTCCATACATTTAATACATGTTCATAGTCTGTATCACTTATGTTTGAATCGTTTAGTTCGCTATAAAATTCCGATTTAGGTGGAACACTTGTCTCTGTAAATCTTGACCATGAATCCATGTAATCATAGCAATATGCTAGTCTCTTAGTTACATAGTCAACCTCATCTTCTTTAAAGTATTTAGTCAATGATGTTTTTTGTTCTTTTTTTAAATTCTTTGCAAGATTTTCCAAACCACTCGACATAAATTTAAATGAATCCACAAATCTAATTTGTAGATCATCTGTATGCTTAGTATAACTTATATACCGTTCTTCATTACATGGGATTAAATCTATTTCTTGGTCATCATAAGCAAGTTCTTTGATAAATAAATGCGAATCGTAACCGGACAAGTTATGGAAAAATACAGGCACAAATTTAGGAGTTTGGCATTTTAAATTACAAGTATTACAAAGAGGTGCAATATATTTTCCAGTCAAATGATCATGATGGCGTACTTTTTTATTTTCTTCTGTATACCTACACCCACATTTTTTTTTTTTTTGGTGACATTTTATTTACAATCTGTTACAATATAACAATAAGTAAATGTTCGAATATATATAAAACAGAGCATTGCGAAGGCGGTGTCCAGTGACATTACCTTCTTGTATAAGTATATACCTACATGGGTATATGGTATGTATGTACATTCGTCATGTAAATCTGTATGGTAGGTCCAATGCGGTGTGACGTGTTAATCTTCTTGTTTCCAGGCTGTTGTCCAGTAAGTTCATTGCGGTGTGGTTGGGATGTTTCTCTAGGCGTTGCATGTACTTTTTACTGAAATTTTTTATTTCTTGTTTCACATTTTCCATTTTCAGATCATTATATATGGTGTTATTCCTAACGTACCATGGTGCGTTTAGTATAGTTCTTAGTGTCTTTGCTTCGAATCTTTGTATAATCTCTATATTAGAGTTACTTGCGGTACCCCAAAGTTGGATACCGTATGTCCATATAGGTTTTAACATGGTCTTGTATAATAAGAGTTTAGTTTCAGTGGATAATTTAGATTTTTTACCTAACATCCAGTACATTTGTTTAGCTTTTATATTAAGTTGCTTTCTTTTAGTTTTTATATGTTTGGTCCATGTTAGTCTTCTATCCATATGTAGTCCCAGGTATCTAACTTCGTTTACTTGTGGTAATGGTTGATTGTATAATTGTACTGTCGGGCATGTATTTCTTCTATTTGTGAAGGTAATGTGCGCTGATTTTGTTGCGTTTGCTTTTATTTTCCATGTATTCAGCCATTTTTCTATTACGTGGAGATACTCTTGTAGTACTTGGGAGGCCATTTGTGGGTCTTCATGGGATACTAATAGTGCTGTATCGTCGGCGAATGTAGCGGTTGTGGCAAGAGCTGATATTGGTAAATCTGCGGTATATAGGAGATACAATACCGGGCCAAGGACGCTTCCTTGCGGTACCCCGGACTGGATGGGAGTTAGGTCGGAGTGTTCGTTTTGGATCTTCACTATAAAATATCTTTCGCTAAGATACGATTTTAATAACTGGTAGTACGTACTTGGCAGTTGTTTTTTAATTTTGTAGAGAAGTCCTTCATGCCAAACCTTATCAAAGGCTTGGGCTACATCTAAGAAGGCGGCTGAACAGTACCTTTTCTCTTCTTGGTCGCTTCTTATTTTGTTAACAATTTGATGAATTTGTTCGATAGTAGAGTGTCGTTCTCTGAATCCATATTGATGATCGGGTATGAGATTTTCTTTTAATATTATTGGTCTTAATCTTTGTAGCAGGATTTTTTCAAACGCTTTTGACAGAATAGGTAGGAGACTGATTGGTCGATATGAAGTCAGTTCTTCAGCAGGCTTTCCTGGTTTCTGTATTGGGATTATTTGGGCTATTTTCCATTGTGTGGGGTAATAATTTAATCTTATTATAGCATTGAAGATAAAGCTAATAAGCTTTACAGCTTTTTCTGGTAGTTCTTTTAATATTCTTCCAGTGATGAGATCGTAACCGGGAGCTTTCTTTGGGTGCATTGATTTGATTAGATGTCCTATTTCATATTTATTTGTCTTTTCTATTGGTAATGACATTTGATTCGCTACTTCTAAAAATTGTTTAATTTCCTCTTCTTCTGGTGTGTTATTATTTATTGGTAAAGGACTGAATACTTGCGATAAGTGTTCAGCTATATTTTCGCATTTTTCTTGGTCGCTTCTTGCCCAACTGTTGTCTAGTTTCCTAATTGGTGGTATTCTTTGTGTTGGCCTTTTAAGGTATTTAGTTGCCTTCCACAGGGAATAATCTGTAGCTTGCGTATAGGTTAGGTTGCTTAGGTATTCTTGGGTGGTATTGTTTTGTGTTTTTGTCGTGTGGGTTACGATTTTGTTGCCATAGTCTACGTATGCGGCGCTTTTCCCTAATTGCCTGTTTGATGATGTTTGGGATCGATATTTCATTTTCTTTCTCGGGCACAACAGGAGTTGCTTCCCAAGCTGCTTGTTGAATGGATTGAGTGAGGTGCTGAATTTCGTCGTCTATGTCTTTGTTTTGTTTCGGGGTATATTTAGGTTTATTTTCTCTTCTAATTGATCTCTGAAGTAGTCCCAGTCAGTGTGCTTATTGTGCAAGGTTGGTGGTTTCGTTTTTCTAATTATGTTTGATCCCATCGTTAATATTATTGGTGTATGATCTGATGATAAGTCTAGGTTTTCTGTTAAATGTAGTTTATTTTGCGGTATATTTTTCGTTATATAGAAGTCTATGAGGTCTGGTATTTTATTGGTGTCTGTAGGCCAGTAAGTTGGTTTGCCGGTAGAGTGATGTGCCAGGTTGTTACTTTGTATTGCTTTTAATAATTCTCTTCCGCGTGTGGTAATTAACCGGGAGCCCCATATCGTATGTTTCGCATTATAATCTCCGCCTATAATGTACTTATTACCGAGAGTATTTAGGAACTGTTCAAAGTCTTCCTTTTTGATATTATGTTTTGGGGGGCAATATATTGTCGACAGAGTAATAGGTCCCGTCGATTCTTCTATTAATATAGTAGTTGCTTGGAGATGATCCATCATGTATTCTGGTAGTATGTGGTGTTTTAAAGAATTTTTTATGATTATTGCCGTACCTCCATGGGCTGTGCCATCAGGGTGTTGTGTATCATATATAGTATATCGTGGTATTTTTAAGTAGGTTTGATTTGTGAAATGGGTTTCAGAGATGAGCATAATGTCGATATTGTGTTTTATTAAGAATAATTTTAACTCTTGGCTTCGTTGAGCCAAGCCATTGGCATTCCATAATGCTATGGTTAGATTTTGTTGCATTATGAAAGTTTTGAAACTAGCGCTGTGAGCAGGTTTAAGATGGTATCCATCCTTCCCATTAGTTGAATCATCATCTGTTCTAGTTTATTTTGTGATGATTTGTTGCTTGGTTTTATCTGTGGTTGCGGTAAATTATTTGGGTCGATTGTATTGGCTTTTTGTGCGTATGTAGTGTTTGGATTTACTTGCTGTATATTTTTAATTTTAGTATCTTCTGCCGTTGTTCTTTTTCTCAGTGATGGATATTTTCTCTTATATATTTCTTTGTAGATCGTGCATCCTTTATAATTTGCCGGATGATTTCCATTACATAACACACACTTAACCGGGGTGTTTTCGTTTTTAGTGCAATTTTTAGTTGCGTGGTTTTCACTACATTTTACACAGCGTTCTTTCCTTGCGCAATAGGTTTTGGTGTGGCCATATCTTTGGCACCTGGCACATTGAGGGATTTCTTTTCTTGGTCTGGGTGGTTCAATAGTTACTTTTGTATATTGTAGATATTGCATATCATATATTGTTTTATTGTTGATATTTTGTTCAATTTCTATTATGAAGATAGGTAGAGGATATTTCTCTGTTCTGTGTTTTAAATTAAATATATTAATTACTTTGTGTCCTTTACCTTCTACTTCCAATTTTAGATCATTTATGTTTGTTGAATGATGTAGATTTTTAACGTATACTCGATATGATCGGTTTTGTTTTATTTGATAGGTATGATAAAGTATATTATCTTTTGTAAAACGACTTATTATTTTCCTGTAACTTTCAATGTTAGTTGGTTGGATTTTGACTTGTTTATTGGCTATTGTTTTTAAGAAGTAGTTTGTTTTTGCTTCTTCATCTAGTAATATTATTAGTGGGTTAATGTCTTGTACATCTGCGACAAATATTGGTGGTGGTTTTGGAGTTTTCGGTGTGGGTGTTTCTTGATGTTCACTTTCAGATATATCGGATATATCACTTAAGGATTGGAATTTATTTTGTGTTGGTACTGGGAAGGTACCGGCGTTTGGTTGTGAAATGATTTTAGGTTTTACCATTCGTATATTGTTTGTTTCAGTATCAGTTTTTCTTTTTATTCTAGTTCTGTTAGTAACTGGCCATTGGCCCTTTTGTATTTCTTGAGTTGCACTCATATTATTTGTTGTTAAAAACACGTTGGCCAGTGGCCTCCGTGTTATGTAATTGTATTTGTGGCCAGGTGTTTATTTTAGTTGTATTTAGCTTTAATAGTATGATGATATAATATATAATTATAACTAGTTAGTTATAATTTGAAGTGATCTAATCGTTCAGGAGCTCTGTAACTGTACGTCCGTTCACTACGAGTGCCAGAACGTGAATCTACACCCACATAAAGTACAATTATTATTAGTATTATATTGTTCTATTTCTGTATTGGTAAGAGGTAACATTTCCTCAATTTCATCATAATAGTTACCAATTTCTTCTACTTCTTGTCTAATTCTATCCATAAATACTTTTGCGGCATTAGGACCTCTATATACAACAGGTGGCTTATATTCTTTATGTTTGTATTTTATATAATAACAAAAACCTGAAGGTTCATGTTTTTGGTATCTATGTGTGTATGATTTGTTATTTGATGGTGCACATGTTTGAATTTTTTTTGTTAGACATTCAAAGTCTGCATATATGGAACTTTCATTGTATTTCTATAATTTTTAAACTGGATTTTCTCAGTTTCACTTGACATTATTACTTTTACTGAATCTTTGGTTTTACAATCAACTTTGTGAATGTTTAACTTATACTCTGAATTAAAAAATAATAAACATCGATCACAGAGATACTTTGAATCATTATGCTTAGATAATTGAGATCCCACTAATCGTGACATGCTTTTTATCCAGCAATAGTGACTATTCTTATCGTTCTTTATATACAACAAATTTATATGTTGATCTTTCTTGTCTTTTGTTACATATACTGGAAATATTATTTCTTGCTCATCAAAAGAATATACATTTACAGAGATATTACTCTGCCTTTCAAATTTCCTAATATCTTTCAGTGCCATAGGAAATCGAATACCATTAAACATTGTTTCAACTTGATCTATATATTTATTATAGTATGTTAATCTACAAGTATGTATATCTACTGGATGTAAGAATGATAATATCGACCACATAAAACACTTGTCGTCGTTATTTTCCACATTTACAACTGCTTTCTTGTCTTGTATCCATTTTAGTAGTGCCACATAAGAAGATCCACGTAATGGAACATAGTTATTAATTCGCAGCTCTATAGAATTTACACTATATAAAACCCAACCGGATCCCTTTCTTTCAAATTCCTCCACTTCAGCAAGTAATTTTTCTTCTGCTTCAGCATAGTATTCTTTTAGGTCTATACTATCACAAATGGCTACATTGCGTGTTTTAAAATTTTGTTCTTCAATAATTTCAGATTCAATGTCAAGCTGCTTATAATTACAAAATAATTCCAAGTTTACCTTAAGATTATTATCAACCAACTTTTCTTGTATTTTATTTAATAAAGTATATTTAATAGAGGCAAGAAATATTGAAGGGTCTCTTATGTTAGTATTATTATTTATATGATATGTGGCCAACCTATTTTGAAATGCAGTATCAACCTCTACAATTCTACAATTTTGTTTAAATAAATGTTTATTACTTCTAAAATGTTCTGCACGTTTTTCTGGATCATAATATGTACTACAACCTTCACATTTTACTTTTGCAATTCTGATAGGCTAGGTGCACTAAATAAATCATCTTCAAACGGGAATCTATTTAAATGAAATATTAATTCAGGTTTATTCATTCTATAATAACCTGTAATACCATTTTGTTTACACATCTGTCGTAATTCTTTAATTGTGTTGATCTCCATTTATAACAAAAAAAAATTGTTAATAATTTCGTAAATGTATATTTTTAGACTTGTGACTACGAAGATATGATTTTACAACAAATCTTCCACATTCACATTCCACTTTTTCTCTATGTTTATTTTTATTTGTGAAATAATAATTACTCATACAAGTTTTGCATCTTGCATTATATTCCTCTTTATTTTTATGAAAATTATTAACGTCTTTACTAATATTGTAAACACTACAAATTTTTGTCATTTATTAATAAAAAAATCCGTATTAGTTAAAGTCTTTAATTTTACTTTTCTTAGATCTTCTTTAACAATATAATCATCAATAGTTATTGCTTCCTTTATTTCTTTATTAGCGTAATAATCTAGAAAGTCTTTCCATAAAACGTCATATTCAAGTTTTCTATGTTGTGTGAGTGGTTCGTCCAATAATTTACAATTATAATATTTATGACTTATAGATCTATCTGGAACTGACTTATACATATAAGAAAGAAAATATGTATATTTTTCAACTAACATTTGTTGATCATTTGCATTAAAACCATATACATTATGATTTGGATTAACCGTCTCTTTATGTTCACGTAGTAATTTTATGAAATATTTGATTTTATTACATGGCTTTGTAAAATATATTTTTTATTTGATTTAGTTATTATATAGAACCCACAATTGTCACAAGAAGGTATTTTATCATTTCTCCTAAATGCACACTCTAAACATTCTCTACATATAAAATAATCTGGACCATCCATTTATAACAAAATAAATTTGTTAATTTATTACAGCATCTTTCTCTATCCATGTATTATGAGTGTTATCAAAACCTAACCATTTAACAAACACTTTATTACCTTTACGTCTTATTACTTTCTCTACTAGGAAAACATTCGGGTACTTTGTTTTACTCATTTCTTGTTCATAGAAACCACCTTCTATTAATTTATTTTTATAGTCCTTAATATGATATGTAATAGGGTCAGAATATATTATTTTACAAACGGTAAATATTTCATTCGACCAATTTGGTGTATAACCTTTCGCAAAAATGGTTTTATACCTTGATATTCTTACAATGTCATTTAGTTTAAGCTTGGGAGGTTTAGTAGGTAGTGTTTGAGCAAAAATTTTTTTTAAAGATTTCTCATTTTCTTTCATTGAACCTTGTACAGGTGTCATATTAATTGTGCTATGTATAGTATTGTTATATTCTTCTACTAATTGAGGAAGCAAATCGAACCATTTGTAATTACCGTTTACAGTGAATCGCTTCCACATTTTTTCTTTAAGTGTCCTGTTAAATCGTTCAGCAACACATGCTTTTACTTCAGAGTATGTTGAATAATGATTAATTTTATTGTCATGCATTAATTGCTGAAAGATTTTATTATAAAATTCAAGTCCACGGTCAGTTTGTAGATGTGTTGGACTGCGGTTAGTTATAATCGATTTAAACGCTGTAGATACACTTTCTCCAGTTTTATTTTTAATTGGAATAGCCCATGCAAATTTAGAAAATACATCAATAACTGTCAAAATATGTTTATATCCTTTATCCTGATTTGTAATCATTTCAACTAAATCAGCCTGCCATAAATCATCAATTGCTATTGTTAAAACTTTACGTCTCTGAAAATAACGCCTTAATGGTTTATGTATTTCATCCGCGATATCTTCTTTAATACCATCACCTATTTTTTTTTTTATAAATGAACATTTATTTGTATTACAAACTACACATTCCCCTTTTAACATTGGCTGACCGTTTTTAGATGTTGTTCTAGTCACATTATTAGTATAAAGTGTTCAAAAATAAATGGTTATGGGCCCTATTAGACCCTCACAGCATGAAGGCTATTAGGTGGTTTAAAATATATTTATGGGGAAAATTTACAGGGTCGTACATTATAATAATCAATAGTTGAATTAAATTGAAAAACGTTTAATTTTCATTTTCGCACCAATAAACAAAGTATTATAATTTTTTTAATACACCTAAAACATTTTGATATGAATTATTAATTAATCAACATTGATTTCTTCTTCACTATCAAATTCACTGCTGTCATCACTAGAATCGCCAACATTTATAATAAAATCATTAACAATATTATTCATATCAATGTAATTATTTTCTATATCTATTACATGTCGCACACTTGCAGCCCAATGTTCACTAGTAATCCGCGTCTGTAGATTATATATTACTACTCCCTGCTGTGACTGGTACAGCCCTTCATTAGTAAGTCAAAGCCATAACCATTTATTTTTGAACACTCTATACCTGTCTTTGTCTTACATTTAACACAATACTCACTCATTTATTACATAAGAAATCTACTGATGCGTTATAATTAATTCAACACTTATATTGGCCCATGAAACATTATCAGTACTTATAAATCGTTTAAATCTAAGTTTTTCACGTTTTTTCAACTCGAAGCCATCCGGTAATGTTTTAAATATTCTATCATTAACATGTATTTCACTGCATGCACCTTCTGGGAATAATGTTAACTTTTCAATTTTTATGTTAAAAGGTAGACGATAAATAGTATCATTAGATATACTATATTCACGTATATAGAAACCGTCTTCATCAAATTTGTTATATCATAATTGAATTGGTATTGACAGCCGTTTAATTTGATTTTTAATATGATTATCCAATTCTCTAAATATAATGGTAAGTCTCTGATTTATCAAAGACTTCGTATTTTCATTAATTAATTTACCCATATCATTTGTTTTAATTTTTATGTCAGTTTCAATTTTTATCATACTATCTAATACTAATTGGTAAACATAATATTTTTTACATGCATCATTCACATTTTCAGACATTCCCACATTACATAATTTCTTGTTTACCATTTAAGAGTAAAAACATTAATACCGCTACCATACCTCTCATGTAATTCCTCCTCTATATTTATTATTTCATTTTGAACGTTATCGTTACCAGCTAGTTTTTCCGCTTTTAGATAATCTAAGCGATCTTGTAATTCTTTAGGATCATCCCAATACACATATTCTTTTTCTTTTGTATTATATTTCTTAAATAAACCTTTCCCAAATGACGTTGATGGTAAAGGTCTATTTTTATCAAATTCAGCTTGTTGCCTGATCTTTGGTGACGATGTATATATAGGTACATCTCTAAAGTTATTATAATCTTTCCACATAGGTGCTATTAGTTGTTTATATTTATCTGAACTAGACCTTATCTGACGTGTAGGTTGATCATACATATGCAATGCCCTTGTCATAAATAAAATTTCTCTATAATTTTTATAGTCAGCTACATGTGCATTTTTAAATTTATTCCAATCTTCGTAAGGTGGTTGTTTCAATGTTAAGAAAGTCAATATATTCTCATCTTTTGGATATTTCTTACATTGTTGTTCAGTGTTGTTGTATAATATAATATGATCTTCATCGAAATCTATTTTATAACCATTAAATAACAAATCTCTCGTTTTATTCATCTTTTGCCCCATTCTATAACCATGTTCAGTTTTATGATTAATTCCGTAAGTTGTGTCTCTCTCATCTTGTTGTCGATTTAAATATGCATCTCCTATGGAATTAACAACAGCCATTTCACCTGGTAGAACTACTATTTGTTTTGGCATTGGTACTATTGTTTCTTCATCGCCTTCATATGAATCATTTAAAGTTGATGATGCTACAGGATTTCGCCAGTGTACCATTGCATTTCTTGATATACTTGCATCAGTAATAGCATTTATTGTTTCTTTTATGGCTTTTTCTTGTTTATTCAAAACTTTAATTATAGGTTTATATTGTTTCTCTAAAGCTTCAATTTTATCAAACTCACTTTGATTATACAATTTTTTTTTTTTTATAACCCATTTTTATTTACAATCTGTCTTACAATCTATCTTACAATTTTAAAGCATCATTTGTTTTTTTCTTAGAGATAATAAATTGTTTTACTAACTTCTCATGGCTCTTATCATACATTTATTTAAGAAAAAATTATATTAATTTATGATTCATGTTTTATGTTTATGTTTTATGTACTTTATTTATGTCTAGTTTATGTTTTATGTACTTTATTTAGGTCTAGTTTATGTTTTATGCACTTTATTTATGTTTTATGCACTTTATTTATCTCTAGTTTATGTTTAATGTACTTTATTTATGTCTAGTTTATGTTTTATGTACTTTATTTATGTTTTAAGTACTTTATTTATGTTTTATGTACTTTATTTATTCAATATTTATTTTTTTATTTTTTACTTATTTTTTTTATATTTTTAAACAAATTCTATATCATGCATCTCTCTAGTACCTATTTTCTTCTTACCGTTATATTTTAAACTAGGAGGATTACGGTTCAACTCTTCAATACTTGGTATAAATCTATTATACCGTTCAGGTAATGATACATTAAAATTCTCTATACCAACTATTATTTGCTCACCATACTTTCCTTCAATTACCTCAAAATATTCGATTTTATACGTTTTATTCTCCAACTCTGACCATTTTCTAAATTGTGAATTACTACTATTAAGCATACTCGCTAATTCGTTTTTATTCTCCATTTATTAGGGAAAAAATTTGTTAATACGTTCAGGTTTGTCAATTGACACTTTTTGTACATTTTACTAAAAATAGGGCAAAAGTACTATTTTATGGGCATTTTCATGGTTTTTCTAGCGAAAAATAGGGCAAAAGTACTCTTTTATGGGCATTTTCACGGGATTTCTAGCGAAAAACGGGGTACGTTCAGGTTTTTTTGAGTTAGAACCCCCATTTCTACACTACTAGTCTTATATCTATTCTTTTCCTTTCGATATCGAGAATTCTTCTCACGTTAACGAACATGTTGACGTTGAACCATTTAGTCCGAAACACTCGATTGGTCATGACGAGAATATCGTCAACGGAAACGATGAATAACATCAATCTGTTCTGCTTTCTTATCAAGTACAGACACGTATCACCCTTAGATACCATCTAAGGGTGATACTCCAAATCCTCGTAAATCCTATTGCTTATATCAGACGCACCCCGCTTGCTTTAGATCGAAGAACTCTTTTCATCATGCGGTCTACATAGTCGCTGCCTTTAAGACTATATAGCATAGTCTTTGCTTCATAAAATATACGACGATCTAGTTTTCTCTGGTGCGTTTGTTTTAAAACTCTCTACCTGGCTGGTGAGAAAAACCTTTTTCATCAATGCTGGCCTCTCGTTCATTTCTAAGAACAGAAAGACTATATATTACGTTGCTTCCGACTGACCAATTCACGAGCTGCCATGTGTTGTTTAACATCACCGATTTGACATCGCTTGCCTTAACTTGCAGCCACTCTTCAGACTCTTGACTTGATAGGGTCTTTTCCACTGAAACCTCAGTGAGGAACGCCGTATTTAATTGTTCAGCATTGGCATATTCGGTTATGTTTTATCCTTAGCTGGTTCTCCTCGTCGTTCAGTCAGAATATTTCATGGTCTACCAAGGTCATTTAAAGGATAAACTTGCGGATGTAAGTGAAGGAATCCTCTGCATCTGACTAAAAATTCTATTTCGTCGTTCTCGGAATCCTCCTCAACATCAGCCCTCCAGCTCTGTTGCTGTTTTTATTTTGGATGACCTTTTAGATTGAAAATCAGCATACTTCTCACCGGCCTGTATTGGCACATATTTTACCTCATGCGACGTTTCGATCTGAATCCCAGCAACTCCTTACTGTATCCCACAAAAATCCCCTTCTTTGATCACGCTGCCAGCTTGTTTTGATTTGCATTTGTATGTAAGATACATTCATCTCATTCAAACCGACTAGCGGACACTATCCGTTCTACGCTCCGTAGAGTGATTACCCATTTCATGTGCTTGTGGGTCACCGTTTTCGACTTTTGCCAAATAAATGGTTGTGTGCCCTTCAGAAATGACCATTATACATTGCACCTGTGATACGGTTGAAGTGTGTCCAGATATTCCGAAAAGGCAAGCGACCATGTACTTCGAAGTGCTTTGAACGCGAACGACCTTCGTTGGGTTTGGCTCGTTTTGGAAAGCATACATTCGACTGCTGTTTACTTTCGGGCTCAGTCGCGTATATTCACGATTCATCACTTATCACGATGTCGTGCACAGATTTATAAGCACAGCGATATTTTTTTAAGCATTTCTTGCAACCAACTGAAACGAGCTTGTTTTTGAATGATTGTCAAATTCTGTAGGATCTACAGCGAACCAAATTTTTCAACAACTAAATGTACGTGCAATATTGTATGTATGCTAGTCTCACTAATATCCAAGGATATCTGATTCTCACGATATGCAACTTGACGAACTTGCACTATCAGTTCACGCGGAACAACAACAGATTTTGGATGACCTTCACTTAATTCGTTCTTGAGAGAACTAAGGCCACGATTGCAATCGGTAAACCATCTATGAACACTGGCCCTGGATAGTGCTTCATCTCCAAACGTCGAATTTAGTACATAGATACACTGTTGTTGGGTTATTCTACGTCGAAAGTTGTAAAAAATAATTGCACGATAATGTACAAGATTTAATTCCATTTTTTGGACGCGATGAATTTTTCAATCTACCAAATATAATAAAAATAGCGGTCGTACGTCAAAACTTTCCGAGTTATTATAACATATCGTAAAATTGTCAAACTTTTGCGATACAAACGTCAATTGCTAGGTGTCAGCATTAGGGTTGCCCAATCTCAAAATATAAAAGGCAACCTTCGTATGTAGGGCAAATTTTTCTTTTCTGCATCCGGAAAAATCGCCAATGAACGTGATGATGTAAGGGTTCTTTTCTATCGATGTAACGCAAACTTCTGAATAAACCAGATCTTCTTGATTTGATCTCCTCTTAGAATTTTTATGAATTGGTAATCGTAACATCTTCCCCTCGAAGCATACCGTTTATTTGAAATCCTTGTTTATATCCTCAATGCGTACTACCCGAATGTTCAATTTCTTGGTCGCATCGCGCATTGATTGCAAGTGTAAATATCCGAAACGTGCAAGCCAGTCCTCCAATGCACTTACCTTTGATGATATGGTAGAATTTTTCGACGCGTTGTTCCTCTTACAGTTATCACAAGTGCCACCAAGACTGTAGTATAAGCCATTCCCTGGTTCCTGCGACATTAATAACCCCAGCTTTTTCTTTATCAAAGCCATGGTATATCTTTAGCCCTTTTATCTTGCCAACGAAAACAAGATTAGTTGACAGATTCGGCACACACAGCTTATCTTGAAATTTCAGCGTCTTTTCAATCCCATCGTTGCTTATTGAGCCTGTTGCAAACCATTACACTTCAATTTCTACATTTGAACTTTTCGGGAGGTTCCACTTCTCGCATCCGTCAACATCTTTGCACATATGCCTCGGTCAACTTCGGTGCTTGCACCATGAACCGCTATTGACTGTTTTGTCGGCTCGACAAACTTCGACGAATTTTATCACATTTGAAACGGCGTACAGACATAATTCTGCTGTGAACTCTCCATTGGATTCCCTCGAATCTTGTTGGGAGGTATTTCGAACCTTTTCTTTTAAGCCAAACACTCTTATAGTATTTTGACACGCAATGTTTCCGGCGTAGGAAGTTCATCTTGCGATGTATACACGCACCGAAAATTATCGAATGAATCCACCTATTTATCGACATTATCAAGAAATTCTTATGTGTCTCGTCGTACGTCTACTTTTACTTTACTTTTAGTTGCTGATCACGTTTAGTTAACAAGTTAATGCACGACTGAGCCCTGAGGTCTCCCTCGCTCTAACGTCTCGCAGACTCGACTGAAACTGCCACATTCGCTATTATTTCGTGTTTGTTATGAGGTTGTCTGTATCTTCCAGAAGTTAACGTTTTTTTTTGTTTAGCGTATCAAGTAGCACTGCACTAATTAATTTTTTTTTAGAAACGTGTATTGAAAGATTTCCTTTATTGTTTCGCGTAACAGTTTGTGCCTAGGCTCATAATTTGTTAAATATTACATGGTTTAATGCAGACTCAATAAAACAATTTAACCAAATCCCAAAAAATAATATTTATTACATTAAGAACAACATCTGCAGTGTCATGCACCGAACTTGCTTATACGCACATCGTAGTTTCATTATTTTTCTAATTTATAATATTTGTTCTAACCTTTACACGCTTTTAAACTAAATATATTTCTTAAAATAAATATAACATGTCAAACTTCAAATAATCTAAATCTATTTTGTTAAACAATTGACAGGAGCAGATGATACGATTAACGTTCAAATAAGGATAGTAATAAGAAATTTAAATAGCCATTATTTTTAAACCAGTACTCTTTCTGGTAAAAAATTTCAAACAAAAGTTTTGAAAAATGTTAATACCGTTAAGTTTTCTCAATACAATTTTTCTGTACCTGTAACCATTTTTGAGTAATTACAGAAACTGCTGAAAATGACTAGAGTAAACAGACACTTCCGCTTTGAATAATTTTTTCAAAAATAAGAGCCCAGGCATATGCAAAGCTTCAGTTTAAAGTTTCATAATTTTAACTTCAACTTTTTAGGCTGTAGAGAGCATACACACACACACAGACAGACGTCATTCCAAAAATAGTCGGAATCGATTCAGGGAATGTCAAAACGTATATTTCCGTTAAAATCTCGAGATCGAAATTTGTCATGATTACAAAACTTTATTATACTGCGTATAAGAAAGTAAAAAAGGAAGATCCATTGCTATTACAGCTTCGACTACTCTCTAAATTTCGATAAATGTCCAAGCTCGATATAGACAATGCTATATTAAGAACAAAAATTAGTTATAGCCCGCAACATTAGCGAGAAAATCATCGTAAGGCTTTGCTTACAAAAATGTTTAAGAATTTAGTTATTTGCTAACCATAATAAATTCACCTATTAACGAACCTGTTCAAATGTTAAATGTTCATGTATTCTGCTTATTTGATTATGATCACTGCTGTTTCTATTCTAGAAGATGATTATTAAAATTAGCAATTTTTAACATGACGAATAGTGTCCACAAATGTAAAATCAGACAATGGCTGAAGGAAAAAAAATTCTTGTTCGTATTTTTTAACTTACCTTCAAACTTCAAATTTTTGTATTTTCTAGTATTGAAAGGCCCTTCTCTAAAGTAAATTTCATGCATAATAATTCCACAGGAATAAATGTCTCCTTTTTGGGTTCCATGCAATGGGGGATTACAATCTCTTAGAAGCTCAGGTGCCACCCATAGTTTTTCTGTGACAATTGTAAAAAAATATAGTTTAATATTAATGCCTAATATTAATAATGTAATATAAATGTTTAAAATTTTGAGGGACAACTAATCATAGATATAAGCAGTCGTCATGACATTGGGCAGAAGTTTTCGCTATTATTTTAGCTATGTGTCATTCTCTAGAAAAATAAGTTATTTGTTGCTAATGGAATCAAAGAGAAAGATAAAGACTCAGCAACTGAGTCGTTTTTCTGTACAAGTGTAAAAATGTAATCTCATGAAGCATTATCTTATGAATAATGGTCACAACATTCAAAATTTTGTGGAGTTATAAAAAAAAACTATACGGATAAAAACTTTTTTAAATTCAAGTATATGCACTTTAAACTTGGATGGTGTTGGCCGTTCCTTTGTAAAACCCGATAGTGAAAATAAGGAATATTAAATAATACAATGTTTTAAGTTTTACTATTTTTATTAAGAACTAGTTACTAGTTTCACCTAAGAGTGGCACCTTCACACTATCTACATTAAGAATATTACATCTGGTTTATATATACATGATTGAGGGTATGAGTTTTCCCTTCGAATTGTAGTAACGGAGAAATGTGTGGGTCAATCTGTTCATTACGGCAAGTTTCTTGTGGGTAGTAAATGGATATATAAATAAAATATTTCTGTAAGATGGTCTGCATTTTCTCGGCTTCTAAATTATCTATTAACAAAGAGATGCTACAAAAAAACACGTATACAGAAGCATCTCCAAACATTAATTTCCACAGGATGCTTTACTGTGAACTGAAGAATACTTCGTTGACCAAATTTTCGGTCAGGATGACCATGCTAAGAATGAAGTCTCGTCCGTGAAAAGGAAATTGTTTCAATATCGAAACTAATTTTCTTTTGCACTCTCAAATCGATCTATGATGTTTACTCTGATAAAAAAGACTTCTTCAAAGTTGATCAAAATAGCAATGTTTTTTTCTGACATGTAACTTCGAAAAGTAATCATTAAACAATAAAACAATTGAGAATGAAACAATAAAACAATTGTTGATACACACGATCCGGGTTGAAAGTAATTGAGAAGTACAGAAATCTATTTTTTTTTTAATTTCTAGTATTCAGTTTGTTGAATTAAAATTTGTTAGAATTTGCTTTTAAAGATTGCTTTATGAGTGTACAGCATATAACCCTTGATCGTAGTTTCCGAAAAATTTGATAATTTCTAAAGTAGTAAACATACTGGGAGTTATTCGTAATGAAATCAGTTTATTGGTGATTTATTATCTGAACTATTAGAATCCTTTTCTGCAATAATAGTTTTTGCATTATTTTGAAAGTTTTGGAGGGTAAAATCGTTTTTCTTTTCTATATTCCTGTTTTAAAATACTTGCTTCGGTAAGTTTTCTATCTCGTACCATGTTAGTTTATCTAGTTAATCATGATCTAAGTTTTGGCACATTGAAAGAATGGATGTAATTTTTGATTTTAAAAATCTTTTGACTGTGATTTTAATTCAGTTTATCATAGATATCTTTTTTAGTTATTAATTGAATTCTAAATTTTATCGACGTTTGAATAAGTACGTCTTGATTTTATATTGGTTTATTTAATTTAATGCTCATTTGATTTTGTTCACCTTGAATCCAAACCAACCCGTTCCCTCACCAATTCTACAGTCAGATGTAAGATTGAAAAAAAAAGTTCGTTATGGTGGTCGTTACTAATTGGTTAAATTAGATAATAGACCGAAAAAGGGCATAAGTCAACTACTCAAATTACATATAGTATTCAATTTTTGAAACATCAATTCTTTCCTCATATCATCCATAATCGCATATTTCACTGAAATCAAAATATTAAAAGTCAGACTTCGATACTTCAAAAACATTCCTCTTAAAATCGATTCAAAATTTATTTAACTATGTACTGACAATATGACATATTTTAGCTTATTTTTTAAGAAATTGAGGTGGAGAAATGAATTTAGCTTCCACTAAATAGAAATTTATAATCTACGCATATAATCAAGATTAGTTAGAATATAAGGCCGTTGTGTTAATTATATATATATATATTATTAATTATATATTTACTAATTATGATGAATTAAAAACATTCATAAAGTATATGTGAAGTAAGGATAATAAACTACAAATATATGCTGGTATAATAGCAACCACATCGACAATTTAATTCTGAAATTGTATCTCAGTACATGTTTAGAATAGAATCTGATCAGTAACACAGAAAAACAATCAAGCTATCGCAGAGTTTGTCGGAAAATTGTCATCTACGAATGACTTAGCTTTGCGTACATACTTACGAGAATCAGTATTGCGTTCAATTAACTTGGTACTTCCCTGTACTTAGCTCTCGCTATAACATATTTATGTCGTAACAGTAGTTGCCGTTCATGTAGTGACCATTTAGCATTTCCAGTGTCTGTCAATATTGTGATTCGAAGTCTGAGACACATTGGCCACTTCGATTTCTCGATAACACCTCCCGTGACTTGAGAAAGATTTATCGGCTTGCTTGCTGTAGCCGGCGTGGATGAAATGGATAGAGCATCCGAGCACAGATCTGCAGGATTTGGGCTCGAGCCCCTTCGTCAATCGATTCATTTTTCTCAATGTCAAATATTTAATTTACTTCGTAGTGTTACGTTTAAAAACGAATATTTGATTTAGTATTTTCCTGTACTTAGTTCTCGCTTTAACATATTAATAAAGCAATTTTAGTGTCTTTCGAAGAAGAATAAATATTAAATTTAATGAATATAAATAATTTGCGAATATATTGTAATCTTCGCTACAAAACAATTCACATAACTTCATAATTTCACATTTACAAATACAGTCAAATATATTATTGTAATATCTAAGACTTTAGATGATACTAGTTTGAGATGCATTCTTGTATATATTTTTAAGTATGAAAAATGTGAAAGAATGTTATAAGATCATGCGCGTTTACTATCAAAGTTCATATTAGGTTTTAAAGATTCATATGTGTTTTGATTGTCATGTTTATTTCAAATTCGAATATTTCTTATTTTTCTGATGACTAATAACATTGTTGCGCATTTGTTAAGAGGTTAAACTACCCATGCTCACTGAAAAGAGTACCTATATTTGTGAATATTTACTTACAAATCAACAAATTAAAATGAAATGTTGAGACTTTATTATACATGTATTAAGAAATAAAATATATTTTAAAATTAAATTAACGATACAAAATGGCGTCGTGGTACTAGGTAATTTAAACAAATGTTTTTTTTTTCGAGGATATCGGCTTGCATCGCAGCAGTCACCGTACACCATCTAGAGCAAAATTTGTCTTTAATCTACATTAGTTTTTCTTTTGAAGTACCCAAGATTATAAATTTTTTTTGAAAATTTACAAATTGGAATCAATTTTCATTTAGTTTTTCTTTAAATTGCTTATTGCAAATGCAATTAATTATCAGTCTTAAAAATTCTATTTACTTCAATAGATAATCTGTCTAAAAAGCTACAATTGCAATTTCAAGTGAATCCGTTAAAAAATGAGTGAGCTACGCTTCCCGCCAATTAAAAAAAAATTTCGAGAGAAACGCGTTTAAAGATAAACACGTAACTCGGAGTAGCACGTGGAACTGCTTGCTGCGTGTTTATCGTCATTTTAACCGTAAAGGTGGATTTATAAGTAACACAGAACACAGAAAATAGCATAGAACAGAACATAACACATTTGGGGGGTTTTATAAGACGCACAGCACAGCAGCAATGTGAAGAAAAAGAAGAATATATCTTTCCCTCTCTATGCTACCAACAAAGTTTATTTCGACAGATATGATTTCAGGTTTTGTTTGGTTATTTAATTTAATTTCAATCTATTATTATGAGTAATGACGAAATGCTGCTTGCTTGTGCAGCGACATTAAAGGTGGATTTATAAGTAGCACAGGGCACAGAATATAGCATAGCACTGATCATAAAACATTTAGGGGTATTTATAAGATGCACAGCACAGCAGCAATGTGAAGGAAAATAAGAACATATCTTTCTCTCTATAAACTGCGAGATAAGTAAGTAAAGCGACGCACTGTGCTGTTAGAGTTTGGATGGGTGACCGTCCTAGTGGAGCAGCCCTTCAGTAGGGTTCATTAGTGGCAACACTAGTGAGCGACAGGTTTCCCCCGGGTACTTCGGTTTCCCCATTCCTAGGTATACTAACCATACTGACGCTCGGCTCTGAATCGAAACGTCACATCTCGTGTAAACCTCGAAGTTTACGTCATGTGACTAGTAGAACTAGGGGTTAATAGCAGCTACAATAAGCAACTGGTTGCAGCACTAGCGCCTGAGGCAAACAAAGAAAACACAAATACAACACTTCAGATAGGTACACTGCACTACACTGAAGTGGCCTATAACCGAGCACGACAATAGATGATGATGATCTCCATAAACCAACCAAGAAAGTTTGTTTTGACAGAGTTTATTGCACGTTTTGTTTGGTTATTAAATTTAATTTCAATCTATTATTATGAGTGAGGAAGAAATGCTGCTTGTTTGTGCAGCGACATTATGTGCTGCTGCTTTGTATGTATTGTCCTCTGAAACAAAAAAAAAACCAAGAAAAAATGACAGTTTAAAACGCGGTTAATTAATCGAGACTAAAAGAAATCAAGCTATTCTAATATGTATTTCCAAAAAATGAAGCAAGTCGATACTAGACAATTTTTTAAATACACTTCGATGGCATTTATTAGAAGTATACCTTCCTACTATCCCGAAAACCAACGAAAGTGCACGAAGCACAGAGCATAACGCACAGAATATGAACCTTCTGTGCTATGCTACATTTCTCTCTGCGTGCTATGCGTCTTTTGAATGAGTATACTGTTTTCCGTATGACAAAAGTGTGATTAGCTATGCTCTGATATTTTCTGTGCTCTGTGATACTTATAAATACACCTTAATTGCTGCTGCTTTGTATGCATTACCTTTTAAACAACGCGCCTTCGATGACATTTATTAGAAGTATTCCTACGTACTATCCCGAAATTCAACGAAAATACACGAAGCACACGCATAACGCACAGAATAGGAACTTTGCTAATTTCTCTATGCGTGCTATGCGTCTTATAAATGGGTATACTGTTTTCCTTTAAACAAAAGTGTGAGATATGCTATACTATGCTATTTCCTGTGCTCCGTGCTACTTATAAATACATCTTAACTGTGGCGTCCTATGGCTTTATTTTTGATTACTAACGTCAACTATATATATTTCGAAAAAGTTTAACTGATTTGTAATGGTAATGACAAGACAGAGATTTGTAATACACTTAAAATGCTGCGCGCAGCAGAGCGGCTTTTTCAAACGTTTCAGAGCGCTTAAAGGTGGAAAATCAGCTATAAAAATTGTTTTTCATAGCTTGTCTCCCAAAATAAATTTATAATATAATTTTGAAATAACTCATGCATCATTAAAGCCAATTAAAAAAAATGGAAAATAAAAATTGCTGGGAAGTATAACCCCTTAAGGGGCCATTACAGGTTGTAGGCCTGAACAGTGGGTCAACTTTGGGAATTTTTTATGAAAGAACTAAAATCAGTAGAGTCATGCGGTTTCGCGGGTTGAATTTATCTATCTTTCCTCTATTATGGAACAATTATTCAACAAGTTGTTATCATAAACATAGCCGCAAAGGCACCGTGCACGCGAAACATGTGCCCACTGTGTCGTGCCCCGGCCTCTCCTGGTCATCTGAACCAAAAACTGCACATTGGCCAGTAAACTATAATAGATTTGCTAGATCCTGAACCTAGTTTCAAGAAAAATTTTTTAAATTACAACAAATTTGCGACCATGTGAAAAAAAGTGATGAGATTTCCATGGTTTTTTCGAACTTAAAAGTGATGAGAGATAGTAAAATTAAACAATAATTGAATGAAAATAAATTAAGGATCCAGTAAATTTTTTCTTGTTTTCAGCCCCATTCGCTTCAAGTCAATTGGTCGAGTCGTTTGACCGCAATCCACGACAGTGTAAAAAATAGTTTACGTGTCTGTCACTGAACTTTCTTAAACGGATTTTAATTAGTTCGTTAGAATTAAAAAAAAATTGAATAATTCAAAGGTTTTATAAATTCTAACGTTCCATCCAAAATGCGAATACGAAATTACATTAGCGTATACGAAGGTAGATAAAGGCACTTATGCACTGATATCTTAAATTATTTTAAATAAATTTGAAATTTTGATGAACATAGAAAAAAGATCGTCCGCTAAATATATCCGCAATTGTATACAAATGAAATAATCAGCAAAAATAGACGAACCATTCAATATAAGATCATATTTCTTATCGAGATAATACGGAAACTGTCGAACTTGTATGATTTTAGTTAGTCATGTAATAGCGTATGACATCTTTATCAGAGAGTAGGGGAGATGGATCTTAATGTTATATACCTCCAACAAGGTTTTACTTCATGGTTTAGTTTACGCATAAACCACGGAGGGCCTGTTTTTTTTTTAGGTAGACAAGGATAGGTATACTTTTACTTTCCGTGTTTCCACGAAAAGCAAAAGTATCAAAGATATCTCTAAATAAAAAACATTATTTAAACAATACAAATATTTTTACTAATTCAGTAAATTAAATTTTACATAACATACACATATTTATATACTAATAATATATGAAATTTATTATTAAATATTAATAATATTCGGCTTTTATTTGGTCCTTCACTCGAATATGAATAGTTTTTTATAAAGATTAAATTAATATTAATTCGGCAAAACTACCATTCATTATAGATCTAAGTGAATTGGAAAACAGATATTTGAACTGAATCTTGACATTATAAGAACAATTACTTACTCCAGGAGCACCATACGACCCATGACTTTTCTCGATTACAGTACTTACTTATTGTATACAAAATAAAATAAAAATTACTTAGAAATGAATACTCTGCATATTTATAATATATCATTCATATAGAAATCTCCAAGCAATAAAGTGATACATTCCTGATAAATTACATCCACATAAACATGTGCAGGTAGGATAGAGCACAACCGCGGATTGTTGAATTTTTCCAACTATATATGGACAAGTGCTCTGACTATCGGAAAACTTGCAAGCCGTTCTTCTCTATCAAAGCGAACAGGAACACAACAGTATCGTTTTGGAAAAGCATACTACGAACAAATTATTAAAGACTTCATTTCAAAGTTTTACTATTTATTTGAGATTTAATACTTACATGCCAAAAAAAGAGATTTCTCGAAAGTAACAACCACACAATGCCAATTCAAAACGAATAAAAACACACACGTAAGATAGGTATATAAGTTAATAAAAACGAATGACAGTTCATTTATCTATTATGCAGTCTGACGCGAACATTTGTACGGGCTAGACGTGCGGTTCCTCGCTCATGCGAGTAGTATTGCTTACATTGCAAATAGCTAATTACACATACCTCAATTTGTGTATTACTTTATTATGCAAACGCAGCAAATTTAAATCGCGAGTGTAATAGTTTTATTTTATATACGTAACTGGGTCACCATTAAAGGTATTTATATTTTGCATATCTTTTGCTTGAAACATTTTTCCAAAAAGAACATTGGTTTCAAAATAATGGCTATTTAAACTTCCTCTTAACCAGTTGGAAAACAAAACAGATTTAAATAAATTAAAAATGTGACATTTTATATTAATTCTTATAAATAAATTTAGTGTAAAAGGGATCTAAAGTTTAAAACAAATATTATAAATTAGAAAAATAATTAAAACACTATGTGGCTTTACCAAGATTCGTATAAGAAAGTTCGATGCATGACACTGCAGTTGTTGAATTATGATCTACTAAAGATTTTCCATGTAGAACAATATCATCAAGGTATACCAAACATTTGATACCTTGCGTCCAGTTATACATGGATCATTAAAGGTTGGAATGTATAAAAAGGCATGCGATTGTATTCAAAATGGCCTGTGAAAGTACTAAAATCTGTTTTATCTTTTAATTATTTAGCATTTGATGAAAACCACTAGCTAAATCTAGGGTAGTAAAGTATTTGAAATCCTAGTAGTTCTAAAATATCTGTTATATTTGGCAACGGAAAAGCATCATCCACTACGTGAAATTTCTTTTGACCTCTACAATTTATTTTCTTTGAATCTGTTAACTGTGCAACATTCCATTGGCTTTTACTTTTATTCAACAAGACTTTTACTTGGTCTTCATATTCATTCTCCAGTCTGACGCGAACATTTGTACGGGCTAGACGTGCGGTTCCTCGCTCATGCGAGTAGTATTGCTTACATTGCAAATAGCTAATTACACATACCTCAATTTGTGTATTACTTAATTATGCAAACGCAGCAAATTTAAATCGCGAGTGTAATAGTTTTATTTTATATACGTAACTGGGTCACCATGAAAGGTGACCCAAAAACAGTTGCTAAAATTATACAAAGAACCGACGGAAAATATTCAATAATTCCACCATCAGGGAAGAAAGCTATACCAGCTGAATTAAAGAACTTGGGATTTATCCCACCAACGCCTCCTTTGCCATCCACCGAGCACGCACAAGCGAAGTCGGCCACTCAACTCTACGCACAGGCTTCAACATCTCACGCACTCCAACAAACGACCAGCATAATGGATACCGAAGGATCGCCCGCCTTCTCAAAAAGCGCAAAAATAGTAAGATCTCCCATTTTTACTAGGAAACTATCAAATTTCGAATCTAACATAGTACCACCAACACCCTCACCACGAGAGCAAATAGCAACCCCTACAGGAAGTCTAAATGAACAAGAAATCGCTTCGACCTTAAACACCCAGTCGATCTCGGAACCTGCTCTACTAGATAAAACTGAAGACAGCTGGACAGTTATCAATTCTAGGAAGAGCAAAAGATCCAGCCCGGAAGAAAATAGAAACGTAAGACAGAAAACCCTAACAGACTACTGGCTCAATGGACCTGAAACCTCAAATAAATTCGAAAAACTAAATGTAGAAGAATTAATTGAAGAAGATATTAGTCCTGAAATTATTAAACCTCCACCAATTTTCGTACACGGCATAGGAAACATAAAGCCTCTGACTGACCTCTTGAACCTCCACGCAAAAGACAATTAAGCTTATTGGAAGTTCTCAAGCAAAAATCCAACTGACCGAGCCTAGATTTTATCGCGTCATAACGAAAGAACTAGAAGAAAAGAAAACAGAATTCCATTCATTTCAGTCAAAATCGGAAAGAAAATTCAAAGTTGTACTACGTGATCTTCACCACACTGTTGACATCGAAGAATTAAAGAAAAAAATACACTCATATGGACACAATGCATTAAATATATGGAATATTAAGCATAAAATAACAAAAGCCCCTCTACCTATGTTCTTTATTGAGTTGCAACAAAAGGACAATAATAAAGAAATTTATGACACTAAATACCTTATGCACTCGAAAATCAAATTTGAACCTCCACGCCAAAAAAGAGAAATACCTCAATGTACAAGATGCCAAAGATTTAATCATACAAAAAATTTCTGCAACCTTTCACCACGTTGCGTGAAGTGCACTGGTGATCATCTGACTAGAGACTGCCCCAAACAAGATAAAAGTACTGCCGCAACCTGCACCAACTGTGGAGGAAACCACCCAGCGAACTACAAAGGCTGTAGTGTCTTTAAAGAAATACAGTCACGTAAGTTCCCACCCCTTAGACAAAAACAGAATACAGTCAACCATAACATAACCGGAAATCCAACACAACCAGGCGTATCATACGCCCAAAAGACAAGAGCTAATGTCCAACAGACACAAGAAGAACATAACATACAACAAAATTTAAATCATACTTCCGACAAACAGCAAAATAGTAAACTAGAAGCTATGATGTTGAAACTGATGGAGCGCATGGACACCATACTAATTCTCCTCACTACCCTTGTGGCTAAAATGAAATAATGCCCCAGCTCCTAAAAATCGCTCTCTGGAACGCCAATGATCTTGGACAGCACAGCCAAGAAGTAAAAACATTTATAGCAGAACACAACATAGATGTGATACTCATTTCCGAAACTCACTTTACAAATAAGACGTATCTGAAGATACCAGGATACTCAATATACAATACTAAACACCCAGATGGTACTGCCCATGGAGGCACTGCCGTAATCATCCGACAGCAAATTAAGCACCATGAACTAAATAAATACCAGCACGAACACCTCCAAGCTACTAGCATTGTAATTAACGAAGAGACAACAGGACCTCTAACTATCTCAGCTGTCTACTGTCCACCTAGACACACAATTAACAAAGCACAATTTAAAGACTTTTATAACACTCTGGGGTCTAGATTTATAGCTGGAGGTGACTACAATGCGAAACATCCCTACTGGGGTTCACGACTGACCACCCCTAAAGGTAGATAACTCTACCAAGCAATGCAAGAGAATAATCTACATCATTTATCTACTGGCCAACCTACATACTGGCCTAGCGACAGAAGAAAAGTTCCGGATCTCATAGACTTTTGTGTAGTAAAACGCGTGTCATCACATTATCTAAATGCCGAAAGTTGTTTAGATCTATCATCGGACCACTCTCCAGTCATAATTACTGTAAATAGGCAAATAACAATAAAACAAAAACCTCCATCACTCATTAGTAAAAAAACAGACTGGCACACATTCATAAATCTGCTGGACAACAAGCTTTCGCTCGAAATTTCACTCAAAACCGAACACGAAATAGACGAAGCCATAGAATTCCTAAATGACGCAATACAAGAATCAGCATGGGGCGCCAAACCGGTACAAAACGCCAATCAAAAACAAGAAAATTGTCCAAAAATCGTTAGGGACATCGTCGCTGAAAAACGGAAGCTACGCAAACAATGGCAAATAACAAGATCACCACAGGATAAAACAAAACTTAACCAGGCAATAAAAGCAGTCAAAAATTACTAAGCAACCTGCGAAATAAATCTGTCGAAGAATACTTAGAAAATCTCACTCCGTCAGCATCCACAGACTATTCCCTCTGGCGAGCAACAAAAAAGCTCAAACAACCGGAACAGTCAAATCCACCCTTACTCCTAGCAAATGGTAGCTGGGCCAGAACCGACCAGTCAAAAGCGAACACATTTGCGCAACATTTATCAACAGTATTCCAACCCTTTCCTAGTGAAATTTCGGTAGAAGAAGAACAAGAAATCCTGCAGTACCTAGAGACCCCCCTACAACTCTGCTTGCCTATAGTCAAATTAAAAACTAGTGAAATAAAAAACGCTATAACAAATATTGACCCCAAAAAAGCTTCAGGATATGACCTAATAACAGGAAGGATTCTGCAAGAACTTTCTTCTAAAGGAATCAAGCTGATAACAATGATCTGTAACTCAGTCCTAAGATTAGAATACTTTCCCTCTCAGTGGAAAGTAGCTCAAATTATCCTTATACCCAAGCCAGGAAAACCACCACAAGAAGTAAGCTCCTACATACCCATCAGTCTCCTTCCTATAATCTCCAAACTTTTCGAAAAGTTATTGCTTAAGCGCCTAAAGCCAGTTCTAGAAGAAAAAGACATAATTCCAAACCACCAATTCGGATTTCGTACGCAACACGCAACGATTGAACAAATCCACAGAGCCGTGAACGAAATACGCAAAAATCTAGAAGAGAAAAAATACTGCTCAGCTGCCTTCTTGGATATAAGTCAAGCTTTCGATAAAGTCTGGCACACCGGGCTATTGTTTAAAATTAAAAGAATCCTACCACATAATTACTACCAAATCCTCAAATCATACCTTTCCAACAGATACTTCTATATTAAATATAAAGATGAACAAACCAGACTCTACCAAATAGAATCCAGTGTCCCACAAGGTAGTGTACTAGGACCCATACTATATCTCCTATACACAGCCGACCTGCCAACATCAGAAACAACATTCATCGCAACATTCACCGATGATACAGCAATACTTGCCTCTCACGAAGATCACAACGTGGCCACAAGATATCTTCAGGCACATCTGAACAAAATTCAACCATGGTTAACAAAATGGAGAATTAGGGCAAATGAAACCAAATCTACCCATGTCACATTTACAATGAGAAAAGAAACCTGTCCTCCTGTGACACTTTACGGCAAGCCCCTCCCACAGACAGAAGAAGCGAAATATCTAGGCATGCACTTAGATCGTCGTTTAACATGGAAAAAACACATTTGGACAAAAAGAAAACAACTTGGCTTGAAATTCAGTCGCATGTACTGGCTAATAGGCCGCAAATCTCAACTCTCAACAGAAAACAAAATTCTTCTTTACAAGACTATCCTCAAACCAGTCTGGACGTACGGAATCCAACTATGGGGTACCGCCAGTAACTCTAACATTGAAATCCTGCAGAGATTGCATTCCAAAGTGCTCCGCTCTGTCCTTAATGCACCATGGTTCGTCACTAACGCCATAATTCACCGCGATCTCTCCGTAGTGACAGTGAAAGAAGAAATAAAAAACTTCAGTGAGAAATATCATAGCAGATTACGTGCGCATCATAAATACTTTAGCAAGTAATTTGCTGACAGTGAAAATAAAAAAACGCTTAAAACGTGATAACATACTTGACCTACCTAACAAATGTAACTAACAATTTCAATGTTTTTAGTGTCATGGAAAGTAGATCAACTACTGGTGGTGGGCAACCGCATTTTTTTGTAATCAATACTTTTTTTGAAAAATATTTTCAATTAAAAGTTATGCGAAATATTAATATCTTTTATTCTCATTTTTAAATTTTGCTGCAAGAACTACCGTTTTTGAGTTATAGCAGAACATGCAAAAAATGACTAGAGTAAACATACCCTTCCTGTTATATTCTTTTCTAAAATAGGAGAGTTTCCTGCCAGGCATATACATATATGTTTGAAGTTTCATTACTGTATCTTTTACCGTTTAGGCTGTAGAGCACACACATACACACAGACAGACTCACAGAGAAACATACATACACACACACTCACACACACACACAGACGTCATTTCAAATATAGTCAGACTCAAGTCAGAGAAGGTCAAAATATATATTTCCGTTAAAATCTCGAGAACAAAATTTTTCATGATTACAATACTTAGTTATACTGCGTATAAAAAAGTAATTAAGGTGGTTTCGACAAAAACACGTTTAAAGATTTCGTAAATAATAGTTTTTCCGTCTGTCCCATGTGGACGAAAATATTCCTTAATATTTTGTTAAACTATATTAACAATTGGTTGAGTCGTTTAACCGCAACCCACGACAGAGTAAAAAAAGTGGTTTCGAAAAAAACGCGTATAAAGTTTCCGCAATGGTTCCGACTGCAATAATAATATTTTCGTTTCTGCAATATGAACGAAAATATTCCTTAAGATGTTGTGACACTATATTTACTTGATTTTGTTATCAAATTGCAATAATGCGAGTCCACAGATCCAATATGGCGGATGATGTCAAATAAAGCATTTCCCAATTCTCGTGAAATTGAACATATTAGCGTGTTGCGGACTTGTAATTAAGAAATTGTGGTCGGAATCATAATAATTTACAAAATATAAAATGTTTAAATCGAAATGGCCCCCCAAAAATGAAAAATAATAACCCTGTGGAACCGCCGCTCTGCTTAATGCTCGGCCGGTACCTGTCTATAAGTGACCGTAAAACATTCCAAATCGCAGAGACCTTTCGGCCACTGTTTATATATTTATATATATATATATGTATGTATATATATATATATATATATATATATATATATATATATATATGTATATATATATATATATATATATATATATATATATATGCTGCCTAAATTTACAATAAATTTAATTAAGGGGTTGCATATTTTCAAATCTACATTCATGTAGAAGCAGTGGCCGAAAGGCCTATGCGATCTGGATAGTTCTACGGCCACTTATAGACAGGTACCGGCCGAGCGCTAAATGCTCTAAATTCAAAGAGGAGTGTGCCATTGTTAAATTCAAAACTTTGAATAATTGTTGTTACTCAGAAGCTAGAGCTTTTTTGCGCATAAACACCTCAGCTCCTGGGTTAATCTTCACGAAAGTCGCTGCAACTATTTCTGCAACACCCATTCTATCTGTAAACGATATCGCAGCTCTTCTCTTTCCTGAAATCAAGAAAATAATAACAGAAGCTTAGGCACCATTATGAGCGCAACATTGATTTCCGCAACCAAACCCACATGTTCAAATGCAAATACGCCACCACCTACTGTACCAGTAACTGTTCTTCCAGGTACATCCCAACCTCCAAAAATTAGTGTCATGCCATCTCCTGCTCCTGTTCTACCAGGACAGGATACAAATGTTTCTTTGTCAGACTCATAGTCAAGCGTTATGTCGATTGACAATGAGACTATCAAAAATGCCCGAAAGCCCAAAGACAGACGTGTAAGGGCTAAGAGCAAACCGAAGAACTCGAAAACAACACTTTCCGAGTTTTCCTGAAAAATCAGCTGGTTTCTAGATTCTCACAATCTCATTAATAAACATCAATGTCTCTCGTCAGCAACACTCCACTGCTGCCCTATATGTAAACCTTACAAACGCCATTCAATTTAGCATCTTAAAAGACAACCATTTGGTCGCAGTGTTTTTTGATCTAGAGAGAGCGTTTGACATGACCTGGAGATATGGAATTTTACGAAAATTGCACCAGATTGCACCAGCTGTGCAAGTTTCGTAACCTTTTTTTTGCGCCGTGTTCAGTCCGTGTTGGAGAAACACTCACTTCTTCGCTGACATCGCCAAATGGAATCTCGAAGGGCTCTTCCATTAGTGTTACTTTATTCTTGATTGCAATCAATGACATCGTTCTCTACAAATTGAAACAGGTGGCTTTGTAAATCTCAGATGTGCAATTTTCGTAAAATTCCATATCTCCAGGTCATAACAAACGCTATCTCTAGATAAAAAAAAATTCGTTCAACAATAAATAGTAATTTAATTTAAACTATATAAAAATATAACAAACATACCAATGAAAATGGTTTTAAAAAAATTCTAGTTTAAGCTTAGTTACTTACAGACAAAATAAAACTCACTAATCTTAATTGAGACCCCGATGACACACGACATCGCGGTTTTATACTCAGTTACGACATAAATTCAAATGGCCGATATTTTATAGAAATCCCGACCTAGCAACATTTCGTTGAATGCGGAAGGAACAATTTTATGTAACTGTTGCTAGATATGACGTAGCCAACTGCAATTGCTAATCGCGAATTACTTAGCTCAGCAAAACCGAACTAGGTCGGTACGCAACTAGCCTGATTTGTTACATAACCGTCCCTGTAAGACTGAATTACATTGAAGATGAATTCAGTCCTCTATTGACTTTAGGTCTATCGCTCTAATCAACAATTTATTCTAAAAAAATACTCCGATTGTCTGATGTTGATATTTTGGTTGATTTTCGTCTGATTCCGTACGGGTTTCGGCTGATATCAGCTAAATATCGTGCTTTCTTCTTAGTTTTGGCTACGTTTTCATATATTCAGGTGGGTTTTTATACTTTCATTGTTTCTTTAAGTGTCCGCGTTGGCGGACGGGGTGGCCGACGGAGGTGGCAAACCCTGCGTTACATTAAACCCTGCGAAGAAGCAGAAGGTGATGAGCCAGTTGACGGTGGAACAATCTCCCCGGTTTCTGGTTATTAAGTAAAAAGATGGGTCTGATTTCTTCAAGGCCAGCCCGTTTTTAATAAGTTAACAATTGTACAGCTTGGTTGGCGATGTTCAATCTTTGAAAAAAATTAAGGATGGCCTTCTTGTTGAAACTTAATCAGCCAAGCATGCAACTCGGTTACTTCAAACTACTATTTACTCAGATTTTCCTGTTGAGGTGTCATCTCACTCGACCTTCAATACCGTCAAGGGTGTGATTACTTGTCGCGATTTATTAAATTGCGCAACGGATGAGCCTTGCTCAGAGCTCAAATTACAAGGAGTTTCTGAAGTCAGGCGAATTACCCGCAAGGTCAATGGCGCAGTGGAGAACACTGCGTCCATTATAGTTTCTTTTTCTCTGCATAAGATGCCGTCTAAAATACGGGTCGCCATGTACAGTTTACCTGTCAGACCTTACATCCCCAATCAGATGCGCTGCTTCAATTGCCAAAAGTTTGGGCACAGTTCAAAGACGTGCAGGGACACAAAAATCTGTAACTGTTGTAAAGCACCCCACGAGAAACAGCACTGTACCGATCCGGTAAAGTGCGTTTATTGTGGAGAAAGTCACCTGGCTTTGTCAAAGAGTTGCCCTAAATTTAAAGAAGAGTATGCCATCATGAAACAGAAAACGCAAAACAATTGTAGTTTTCCTGAAGCTAGAGCTTTTGTACGTCAGTTCCGACACTGAGCTTTACCAAGGTTGCTGCAGCTAAACCTGCTACTTCTGCTACCTCTGTTAACGACATTGCTGCTTTTCTTTTACCTGAAATCAAAAATATGATTATGGAGGCGATCTCCACTAATATGGGCGCCATCATTAACGCTGTTCTTTCTAATACCTGTAAAACAACCAGTAACACTACAATGCCGACACTCCCTATTGTTCCAGTACCTGTTTTGCCAGGTACATCTCAATCTCTGAATAAAGTGCTTTCTTCAAATATTATGCCATCTCCAGCTCCTGTTCTATCAGGACAGGATAAAATCTTTTCTTTCTCCGACTCAGAGTCAAGCGCTATATTGATTGACAATTAGACGGTAAAAATTGCCCGTAAACCCAAAGATAGGCGAGGGTGGTTTAAGGGCAGACTGAGGAACCCGAAACCGTAATAGGTTTCGGGTTTACCTATAAAGTCAGCCTTCATTTTCTGACTTTTACATTTCCTTTTTCTCTTCATTTGCTATGTCTAATTCGTTCATCATTCAATGGAAAGGTAATGGAAACGTCAACCACTTAGCTGAGGTTAAACTGTTAATGGCTGAAAATAACCCTAGAGTAGTTTGCATCCAAGAGAGTCACTTAAAACCTCTTGATTCATTTAACTTGCGGGAATATAACGTCTTCCGCAAAGACGTTGATCCTATTGGTCGTTCCCATGGTGGAGTTGCAATTTTTCTTCTGTCCCTTTTAAAGACTGCAACTTTAGGACTAGGCTACATGCAGTAGGATGCGAAGTATTCTCTCCTTGTAAGATCACAATTTGCAACGTCTACTTTCCAGACGGCAACAGGAAATTAAATTACCTTGAGGATTTGGTACGACAACTTCCGACTTTTTTATTCTTGTTTGCGATTTCAATTCCAACAACCTGCTCTTGGGTTCTGTAAGCACAGATGCCCGCGGTCGATTGGTCAAATGGTCGAAAGCTTCTTGGACAACAATGATGTCACGCTTCTCAACACTGGCTCAGCCACGTTTATGAACATGAGATCAAGAAGATTTTCGGCAATCCACTTGCCTTTTTCTAGCCTTATTCTAGCTGCCCATCTTCAGTCATTTCAGACCATTTTCCCATTTTTATGTCATTTCTTTCAAATACTGTTTCTGTTGCACAAAAAACCGCACGAGGATGGTTATTTGATCTGGCCGATTGGCAATCTTTCGCCAACAACCTTATTCTTCCCGAACCGTCACCAGATTTAAATATCAAGCTGCAACATCTAAACGATTCTATTCTGCATTCCGCTTCGTTATCAATTCCGAAATCCTCTGGTTGTCTCAGAAAGAAGTCTGTTCCTTGGTGAAATGAACACGTTGCTTGCGCTATATGTTCTAAAAAGCGCGAACTAAAAGTGTACCGGAGAAATTCGACACTTTTAAATCAAATTGCTTTCAAAAACAACCGTGCGCAATCCAGGCGGTTAATTCTTCAGTCTTGGCGCGGATTTTTTTCTTCTATTGGTACTGATTTCGACCAAACTCTGATTTGGAAGAAAATCAGGTTAATGAACGGTTACAAGATAAGTTTCCATATTCCAATGCTCCAGGTCAATGGTCAGGTACAGACTGTCAGAGTTGATATTTGTGATATTCAAGCAAACCAGTTTGAGTCCGTTAGTCACTCGGATAATTACTCGCTCCATTTTCTGCTAAAAAGCGGTTGAAGAGGTTCCCCTAAACTTCGAGCGTGATCATTCTGAGATCACAATTCAATATTCACTCAAGCAGAATTTGAATTTGCACTGAGTCACACAGCCAATACTTTTGTTGGGTATGATGATATTGCTGACGCAATGTATTGTTATTTACCCACCCTATTTAAATTCAGAATAGTAGAATTTCTCAACCGGCTTTGGGTTGAAATTGTATATTCTGACATCTGGCGCGAAGCGATAATTGTGTCGATACACAAGAAGAGCAAAGACGTGTCCTCTGCATCAGGCTATCATCCAATATCTTTGACCTGTCATCTGTCAAAGTTATATGAACGCATGATCAATTATCGACTCAACTGGTATCTTGAATCCCACAATCTCATCAACCAACACCAATGTGGATCTCGTCAGCACCACTCCACTACTGACCTGCATGTGTATCTGACGAACGCTATTCAATCTAGCATCTTAAAACGCAACCATCTGGTTGCAGTCTTTTTTTATCTAGAGAAAGCTTTTGACATGACCTGGAGATACGGAACACTACGAAAACTGCACAACTGAGGTCCACCAGGCCATCTGCCTCAATTCGTAGAAAACTTTCTTTCGAACCGTTCCTTTAGAGTTCGAGTTGGATAAACATTCTCTTCTTTACGACCGTTGCAAAACGGAATTCCCCGAGGCTCTTCCATTAGTGTAACATTATTCTTGATTGCAATCAATGCCGAATACTGCTGAATACGGTCTGTATGTAGATGACCTCACGATCTTCACTTCAGCCCAATCTCTTGCTCTCTGTCAGGAGAGATTAAAGCAGGCTGTTGACTTAGTTTCTTTGGCTGCATCCGACCGTGGTTTTCGTTTCTCTGTAGAGAAAACCTGTGCTATCGACTTCTGTCGACTACGTAAAGCACACAATTGTCCTGTTGTATCGCTTTACGATAGACCAGTGCGGATAGTGGATGAGGTGAAGTTTTTGGGAATAATTTTCGACCGTCGTCTTTTATGGCTGAGACAAATAAACACTGTTTCTGCGCAGTGCCGAATGTCATTGAATGCTATCAAGTGTATTACCTCCGCAAAATGGGTAGCCAATATGGACTCTCTGCTGCGACTTTCTATCCAGGATAGACTTCTGTGCTATCATTGTATACACCACTAATGTTCTGCACTTGAAGACGCTAGAAAGCGTGCACAATGCTGGAATTCTAACAGTCACCGGTGCGTTCAGAACTACCCCAATTCCAAACCTTAACTGTGAAGCCGCTGTACCGCCACTTCACATAAAGACAATGGAACTTGGTTTGAGGTACGTTTGCAAAATTCTTTCGCTCACGCAGCATATAAACCATTACATATTTTTAAATAATCCGGTATTGAATCGTCTATATACCAATAGTGCAACTTCTTTCTATCCACTTGCACTGAAACTTCCAAGGTTGTTAAATACCATCATTGACAACCAAGGGACTGTTCTATCGAGAATTTTTTCCAACAACCCTCCATGGGCATCTTTTTCTTTAACGACAATCCTAGAGCTGACCAACTTGCCAAAAGATTCCACTCCTAACGCTATATACTTGATTGAATGTTTCATTCAATTGCAACAGTACACAAATTTTCTACACACATATATTGATGGCTCTAAGATAGACTCCGATACAGGCTGTGCTTTTGTGACCAATGCTGTATCCCAGTCGTTCTCACTGTCACCCATATGCTCAGTATATACTTCTGAGCTATATGGTATTCTCTACAGTCTTCGACACTCCCGTCAAGCTATCGATGAGCAACGTCACCTGTTCATCTGCACCGATTCCCTGAGTTCTATCTTAGGCATCGGTAGCAGATTCTATACAGATCCAACCGTTTTGGACATCCGCGGAGAAATCGATAGATTACGGGAGCTTGAGAGAGATTTCGTACTTATGTGGATACCTGGACATGCTGGGATACCCGGTAATCACTGTGCCGACCGAGCTGCTCTTGGAGCATCCAAAGGCAACTACGTTGTCCGTCATCTCTTGCGGGCCGATGATGTATTGTCTTAAGCTATGGCAGGAGGAGTGGATCTCTGCTGCGAGGAAATTGCGACATGTAAAGGTGTCAGTGGAGCGGTGGCTGACTTCGCTCCACCTAACAAGGTGTCAGCAGGTGGTCATCTCTCGTCTAAGAATAGGCCATACATGTCTCACACACTTGCATCTGTTACTAGGAGAACAACCACCGCTCTGCTCCACTAGTAACACTAGGCTCACTCTAGAACATATTTTCGAGCAGTGTCCTAGTTACAATTTTCATCGCCGCAACTGTGGTATTGATGTACCCATGCGTATTTCTTTAAGCAATAATGCAACAAGAATTGATAAAGTGCTCTCATTTCTCCGGCTAGCTGATTTGTTTACGCAAATCTGAAAGGATTCTCTCCTATTCTTTTCGTTTCACAAGTGCTAATACTTCATTTATTATTTCTTTTTTCTCTACACTATATATCAGCCGAAGCTGTGGTTTTTGTGGTTTCTTTTCTTGACTTCAGTTCTTGTCTGGTGTCTGCAAATTCCAGCTATGCGATGTACTTTCACAAATGTGAAAGTATAACATATCTCTTTAGGCTTTATCTAAGCTAAAACATGTTTTTTTTTCTCAATTGATTCATTTTTATAATTTTTGTTATTTATTATTCATTTATTTATTTCTATTATTTTCTCTCTTGTTATATAAAATCCGGTTTTCTTTGCATATACTATTTTTCATTTTCCCCTGTACAAGCGGTAATGACCATAGTAGTCGATCCGCAATTTAAACATAATAAAATATATATATATATATATATATATATATATATATATATATATATATATATATATATATTAATTAAGGAGGCATTACAGGTTGCATACATATAAATATATATATATATATATATATATATATATATATATATATTCTTATTGTTCAAACCGTTTGTATCTAAAATCATAAACATTTCATATTATTTAAGAAAAGGTATTCGTGGCCCAAATTTTTTAAAAGGTCGGAGTATTGTAATACATAGGACGAGTTTTGCTTTAAGGCTTACTGATAGTTTTCTTGGAACTTACTATATGTTTTAGTATTTAAATCTTCTTCTATCCTTGGTAGGAAAGTTAGTCCAAAATCAGTTATTTTTAGTGCAAATCTGCCATCTACTACACAAGAGGTTGATGATAAGGATCCATGAGATTTAATATCGGACTGGTGCAAGTACTCGACTCCCTGCAAAACAAATAGTTATAAGTTAGCCTTTCAAACAAAATTATCGTCTCATCTTATCATTGAGACAAAAGACATGCAAAGACATAATACTTAAATAAAATTACTAAATAGTTAGCTATTTATTATTAATGGAAAATTTCGATCTCGAGATTTTAACGGCAATATACGTTTTGACCTTCCCTGAAATGATTCCGACTATATTTGGAATGACGTCCGTCTGTTTGTGTTTGTGTATTTATGTGTGTACTTCAGATTTGTATTTACATAGGCAGAAAACTTCTTATTTTTGAAAACAATATTCAAACCGGAAGTGCATGTTTACTCTTGTCATTTTTTGCGGTTTCTGCCATTTCTCAAAAATGGTAGCGCTAACAGAGAAATATCTAGCATAAAAAATTATAGATCTTAACATTTTGTACAACCTTTAATTGAAACTTTTTTTCGAAAGAGGTACCGGTAATAAGAAAATGGCAATAAAAATTTGTTCTCATTTTAAGTATTTTCACATAAATCGTATCAACTACGCCTGTCAATTGTTTAATAGAAAAACAAAATACTTAAATAATTTGTAGTTTGACATTTAATATTTATTCTAAGACATAATTTTATGAAAAGGGGTTCCAAAGGTTAGTAAAATATTATAATTTAGAAAAATAGTGTAAATTTGATAAGATCCTACCCAAAAGTGTATAAGAAAGTTCAGTGCATTGAAGATATTTTTCACTAAAAATTTTCTGCTGACCAGTGGCTCTAGAAATGTACACTTCTAGAAGCATGTCCATAATTTTGAAAAAAAAATCTTTTTGGCTGTGAATCAGCACAGCAAAATGTATGTACCTTGAATATTTTTTACCCTTTTGTTTAACACTCTGTATATATATATATATATATATATATATATATATATATATATAAAATAAATTAGATAAATAATGAAAATACCATTGGTCTACCCCAAATACATATAAGAAAGTTCGGTGCAGGACACTACAGATGTTTTTCCCTTGTTATCTAAAATCTCTTACATATATTAATTTTCCCTTTCATCTCTACAAGCAGTAATGACCATATTAGTTGATCCGCAATTTATATAAAATTTATATATATATATATATATATATATTTATTTATATATATATATATATATATATATATATATATATATATATATATATATATATATATATATATATATATATATTTATATTTATTTATATATATATATATATATTTATATTTATTTATTTATATATATATATATATATATATATATATATATATATAAATATATATATATATATATATATATATATATATATATATATATATATATATATATAAATGATGGTGTAACAGGGTGGTATAACTGTTCCTGCTTTAGCAGAAGGCAGATGGTAGGATCAAGTTGAAATAATGTCGAATGTCCAAAGAAGTAGATGTGGAGATGAATGGTGTAAAAGTGCGAGGCCGTTCTAGGAGTAAATATCATCGCAAATCTTTTTCTTGAAAATATTTGTTGAGCAAGCAAGTTATTTCAAATTATTGGGTACATTCAGGAATTTATAGAAATTCATTGTCTAAGAGAAATATAATATAATTAGAATACTGCACGTACCTTAATAAGATCTTGAATAAACGACAACTTCGTTGTTAGATTTATAGTAATATCTCTATTTATTATGTAATTTAGACTACGTTTCTGACAATATTCAACAATTAAACAATTATTTGGAGTATCGAGACAAGCTCCGTAGAATTTAACAAGATGATCATGTTGAATATCCAGCATCTAAAATAAAATTGAATTATTTGCCTGAGCAATCATGCTATATGTTGTATGTTGTGCAAGAAGTACGCACGTAGATATTTAATCTTTACAGTAATTGTATAATAATAAACTATTAAATTATAATGTATATGTGAACTACGTTATCAGATAACCATAATGAAAGCTCACTCCTAAACCGGTTTATATATAGTTGAACTAAGAATGAGCGAGCCGAGAAGAAAGTTGTTTTTATAATACAAACTAAAACATATTGGATCGTAGCACGGACAAGCTACTAAAGTTCTTTATTAGGGGCTACTAGCTAATATCGTTTGCTCGTACCACCGACAAGATACTAAGCCTGTATTAGCGTGCTACGCTTTTTTATTAGACCAGATATTTTTCGCTAATACAGGCTTAGTAGCTTGTCGGTACAATGGACCAATGTTATTAGCTAGTAGCGCCTAATACAGCACTTCAGTGGCTTGTCCGTGCTACGGGTCATTATGTTTTATAGATAGAAACCGAACTTTCTTATACGCATTTGGATTAAACCACATCGTAGTTTCATAATTTTTCTATTTTATAATATTTGTTCTAACCTTTAGATCGCGTTTACACTAAATATATTTCTTAGATTAAATATAAAATGTAAAACTTCAAATGATTTAAGTCTATTTTGTTAAGCAATTGATTTATGTATAAATAAATATAATTAAAAGAAACTTAAATAGCCATTATTTTGAAACCTGGAAAAAAAATTTCACAAAAGTTGAGCGAAATATAAATACCGTTAATTTTTTTTTATTCAATTTTTCTGTTACTCTAACCATTTTTGAGTAATTGCAGAAACTGCAAAAAATTACTTGAGTAAACAACCACTTCCGCTTTGAATATTATTTTCAAAAATAGGCGGTGCACACTCCAGGCATATGCAAATCTTAACTGTAAAGTTTCATAATTTTATCTTCAACCGCTTAGGTTGTAGAGAGCAGACACACACACACATACACACACACACACGCACACACACACACAAACGGACGTCATTTTAAAAATAGTAGGAATCGATTCAGGGATGGTCAAAACGAATATTTCCGTTAAAATGTCGAGTTCGAACATTTTCTTGTTTACAATACTTTAGTAATAATGGGACTGAGAATATACTATTTAAAGTGTATACATATCTAAAACAAACATTCCGCAGAATACCACGTAAAAATGAAATCATCATTATTGGAACAGTCCATGCCACATCGGTAGAACTTGCATATGCACATGAGCATAAGTAAGGCGGATTATTAAGTTTACTGCTATTCATAATATTTTCAGGCAATATAACTGAGTAAATCCAAAAAGAAAAAGAGAGGTGTGATACCACAAACCAAAATAAACTAAGACAACAGCAACAGTTAGCTGGTTGGTAGTTGTTCCGCAGCAGAATACTCTTATTGTCGCCCGAAAGCGTATTTTTACTGACCGGCAGTTATGTCGTCGGTCCATTGTTGTAATCATTTCCATAACACGCTAGCACGCTAGCAAACTGGCGGGCAGTGTCGTAGATCTATCCTTAACACACTAAATTGTGCCGTCTGTCAATTACTGAAGTTGTTTGAAACTGGCCGACAGTTGCATCGGCAGTCCAGTGTCGTAGTCCTATCCGTAACACGTTAGAGTACTGACCGGCAGTTGTGTCTTCAACTCAATTGATTGTTCGAAACCTTTACTTTGCTGACCGGCAGTTATGTCGTCGGTACAGCATCGTAGTTCTATCGGCATCTCGTTAATGTGCTGATCAAAAGTTGTATTGTCAGTCGGTTACTCTGGCCGCTATCCGAAATCGTTTCTTCTCTAGCCAGCAGTTGTGCCGCTGGTCTTGTGTTGTACCTCTGTTCATAATATACTGCTAATATGGCTGGCAGTTGCGACATTACTCAGGATAGGCCAAGCGTTGTTCGCGGAGATTTTTATTTGCCAGGCATTTGAAACGTCGGACAACTGCAATTGCTGTTGAATAAAATCTGAATTTACTATTACTATTAAAGATTGTCTTTTCTTTACTAGGAACTAAATTATAATCTTTTTTTATTTAGCATTTGTAAATATGTTTATTTTAATATTAATGTGTGTAATACACAGAAATAAGAACATTTTGTTATATTTATCGAAATTCGTTATCCTTTTGCCCCTGGAAATGCGCTTCACTGAGTACCCCAGCAAATAATCTTTTGCCGATCACAAACGGAGAATTCTATGACAGTAACCTCAGACATGGGTCGCTTAAGATGAGTGTACTCATTTAATTAAACCAAACTATCAGCGGAGCAACAGATATTTAAATTACCCAGTAAACATGTCGTGAATGTGAAGCTAGTTTCTCGTAATATTTTAAAGGGTTAAGGCTGCCTGAGAACTTTCTAAAAACTGATTTCTAATTTATTTCTTAATTTTCAAGTATGTGTATTCAAAGTTATTCTGTCAAAATTTCAAGATGATCCGATAAAAGTTGACGAAGTTAGGCGATATTGAAAAGAATCTATGTTAGTTACACTTATGACATTTAAAACTTTAGCAGCTATCATCTAAAATGTCTCAAAATTCATACATATGATTTGTTTAATTTTTTTCTCATATTCATAACTCTTTGCTTCAGTTCTTGATCTCGAATTTTCACAGTTGATCAAAGACCGAGCTTTCGAGTGAAAACTGATACCTAAGATTTGTAAGGCCACCATATCGTCAAAATAACATTTATCTTTCAAACCCAACAATTCAGGACTAAAGCCACAATTTCATCAAAATAGCATTTATCTTTCAAGCCCAACGATTGGGGACAAGTATTTTTATTGTAAAAGGTAATCAAAAAAATCGAAAATTATGTTTTCGTTACAAATGATACTTAAAGTTGTATGGCATAAGGGACAATTCAGATTATTCTCGAGAAAAATTTCTTTACGTCGTATTTTGGGGCAGAGATTAGGCGACTATCAGCGCGCTCCTATATGCAAGTATTCAATCAAAAACTAAAATTTATCTTGAAACGCGTTTTTCTCGAAACCGTATTTTTGAAAAAATAGTACGCCTATACAAGTCAATCAATAGACATAAATCTTTAACCATCTTATTTAAGTTGTGATGACCCTGGCAGTCTATCCGCTATATAAAAAAAAAATAGAAAGTTTTCTTTCACAGGCCGTAAGATAAATTTTATTGTTGATAATATTTTCATTATTATCAAATTCATATGCAATAATTTTTTTAAAATCATACTCTTTTTTTGAATCGCGCGTCATTTCTACAATAATCAAAATTTAAAATTCGGCTCCGACGTCCGAGAGCTTATATGTTGCAGATTTATAATCGTGTTTGTCCCAATTAGTGGCTGCACAACCCTTTCGCCTGATTGGTTCTACTTCTAAAAACATTTAAAGTTTGGACGACACAAGCGCCCCTATTTCATATATTAAGTAATCAAAAATTATTATAATGTAATCAAATTCATGTTTAATAAAGATATTTAAACGATTTTTATACAAGATATATGCATTCGTCAGAAGAAAATCTGTAAAAGGACCTTTTTTTTAGTTTTCGAGGAAACTAACTCTTTAATGAAATTCAATTGAAATTTTTTATATCAAATGATTGCACTTGCGTTAAAAACTGTACTCGCAATCGCCCATTTCAAAAATTTCAGCTTCTGGGAGTGGCCGTCCGTACTACCAGGCTCTTATTTTTTATAAATAAAAAATGGGTTTCTTCAGTTAAATGTGCAATTAATAAATAGATAAAAACGGATTATAACATTGTTGCTTAATTTTCAAAAAAAAAGTCGTAAAGTTACGCTTTCTTTGCCTTGGAGGTAGGCAATACTCCCTAAGGTGGTGAACAAGATGATGATACGTCAGCGACCGAGAAAAAAACCAATGCACGGCGTACAAATATAGCTGCAACAAAGCCAGGGCATAGTTGTAAAGTAGTGAGTAAGTGGAGCTATCATTTGGACGACAAAACAGTTGCCGTCATGTTAATAGGACGCCGTATCGAATTAAGTATTAATTACGAGTATATAGAGAGAACTATTTACCGCACTACTTGAATTCTTCCGTAATTCTGCGTTGGTAAAGCAGCAACAGAAACGTATGTGTGATAGAAGTCTAATTTCTTGAGGCTTTTATAGCTTTCAATTTACACAGCGACTATATACTGAATATTTGCTTTGTTCGTCATTCAAACTTTTGCGGGCTGTTTAACACTGATTGGTAAGATATTCCGAAATTTGGTTGGTTGGTATCTTGGCAATTGATCGGTTCCATATTGCGAAGAACAGAGGACGCTGTAGTACGGTTGAACGGTACCTCTATTAAAGATCACTCAGAGAAAATTCACATTCAACAAAAATTGTTTCTTCCAGTTGATTTAGTATTTTAGTAACCAAAACACATATTTTTATTTCTTCAGTACCGGTTTCTGGCTACATTATAAAAACATTGCTATATTGGATATCGCCATCGAGGCAGACCATACTAATTGTCTCCGCTTGGTAAGACATAATTGTATCTTAAGTCAGGATCACTCGTAAAACGGTTCTGTCCTTCGAGTGTATGACAAGCTCTTTCTCATAGATGTTCAAAACACCACGCTTCAAATTTAGTTTGAAGCAAAATTCATTCATAGTGTCCATTCCGAGAATGGAATCTTCTTTGACATCGCGATAACGCATTAGTGAATTGAAGTGCGTCCAAAATTGATGTTAAGAATAATTTTTCCAAATGTCTTTGCCATGTCTGCAGTCGCAGTATCGGGTTGCCATTTTGTTGGTGTTAGTGTTTTGAATTCATTTAATATATTGGGTCGTTCAATCATCTGCGCCTCGGTATCTAGTAAGAAAGACATAACTTGACCGTTCGCAAGATAACTCCCTTTGATAGCACACTATAAACCTTAAATAAACAAATTATCTCTATTCCCACTCTCACATTAGTAAATAAAACCACAGTGACTTCTAATTCTGAGATGTAATTGCTAATGTACAAGCAAACGTACACGTTGATGACACACCTCATACTTATACGCATGAGCAAATCCTACAAAAGACACAACACACAAAACAACTCGCAAAATCCTAGCTAATATTTTTACCAACCACATAGAACCTACCAAATTAATCCGCACCTTGTACAATCGCAAGGTTCGCGGACCAGATCGCATAGAAAAACTAATCTTAAAAAAATTATCCAGAAAATCCATCATTCAACTACATCCTAAATTCCATTATTAAGCTTCGCCATTTCCCCGCAGTACGGAAGAATGCCAAAATCCACCCCATCTTTAAACAAAACTCAGATTCCCCTCACCCCGGAAATTATAAACCATTTAGCCTCCATAATACTATCTCCAAATTGACCGAAAAGGTTATCATATCCCGGGTAGGCAATATCTATACCGGACGAAAAATTACTCCCAACATCCAATTTGGATTGGGACTAGGCACAATAGTGTACAGCAAGTATGCAGGATCGCAACCGATATCGCCACCCAATTTAACTAAAACAAAGTAACGGTTATGGTCCTGCTACACATCGAAAAAGCTATAGATAAGCTTTGGGCAGCAGGGTTTATGGTTAATCCAATCAAAATTCATTTTCCACCAATCGTAATCAAATTTATCCGTTCATATTTAACTAAACAGTCTGACGCGAACATTTGTACGGGCTAGACGTGCGGTTCCTCGCTCCTGCGAGTAGTATTGCTTACATTGCAAATAGCTAATTACACATACCTCAATTTGTGTATTACTTAATTATGCAAACGCAGCAAATTTAAATCGCGAGTGTAATAGTTTTATTTTATATACGTAACTGGGTCACCATGAAAGGTGACCCAAAAACAGTTGCTAAAATTATACAAAGAACCGACGGAAAATATTCAATAATTCCACCATCAGGGAAGAAAGCTATACCAGCTGAATTAAAGAACTTGGGATTTATCCCACCAACGCCTCCTTTGCCATCCACCGAGCACACACAAGCGAAGTCGGCCACTCAACTCTACGCACAGGCTTCAACATCTCACGCACTCCAACAAACGACCAGCATAATGGATACCGAAGGATCGCCCGCCTTCTCAAAAAGCGCAAAAATAGTAAGATCTCCCATTTTTACTAGGAAACTATCAAATTTCGAATCTAACATAGTACCACCAACACCCTCACCACGAGAGCAAATAGCAACCCCTACAGGAAGTCTAAATGAAAAAGAAATCGCTTCGAAGAAAAGAAAACAGAATTCCATTCATTTCAGTCAAAATCGGAAAGAAAATTCAAAGTTGTACTACGTGATCTTCACCACACTGTTGACATCGAAGAATTAAAGAAAGAAATACACTCATATGGACACAATGCATTAAATATATGGAATATTAAGCATAAAATAACAAAAGCCCCTCTACCTATGTTCTTTATTGAGTTGCAACAAAAGGACAATAATAAAGAAATTTATGACACTAAATACCTTATGCACTCGAAAATCAAATTTGAACCTCCACGCCAAAAAAGAGAAATACCTCAATGTACAAGATGCCAAAGATTTAATCAAACAAAAAATTTCTGCAACCTTTCACCACGTTGCGTGAAGTGCACTGGTGATCATCTGACTAGAGACTGCCCCAAACAAGATAAAAGTACTGCCGCAACCTGCACCAACTGTGGAGGAAACCACCCAGCGAACTACAAAGGCTGTAGTGTCTTTAAAGAAATACAGTCACGTAAGTTCCCACCCCTTAGACAAAAACAGAATACAGTCAACCATAACATAACCGGAAATCCAACACAACCAGGCGTATCATACGCCCAAAAGACAAGAGCTAATGTCCAACAGACACAAGAAGAACATAACATACAACAAAATTTAAATCATACTTCCGACAAACAGCAAAATAGTAAACTAGAAGCTATGATGATGAAACTGATGGAGCGCATGGACACCATGCTAAATCTCCTCACTACCCTTGTGGCTAAAATGAAATAATGCCCCAGCTCCTAAAAATCGCTCTCTGGAACGCCAATGGTCTTGGACAGCACAGCCAAGAAGTAAAAATATTTATAGCAGAACACAACATAGATGTGATGCTCATTTTCGAAACTCACTTTACAAATAAGACGTATCTGAAGATACCAGGATACTCAATATACAATACTAAACACCCAGATGGTACTGCCCATGGAGGCACTGCCGTAATCATCCGACAGCAAATTAAGCACCATGAACTAAATAAATACCAGCACGACCACCTCCAAGCTACTAGCATTGTAATTAACGAAGAGACAACAGGACCTCTAACTATCTCAGCTGTCTACTGTCTACCTAGACACACAATTAACAAAGCACAATTTAAAGACTTTTATAACACTCTGGGGTCTAGATTTATAGCTGGAGGTGACTACAATGCGAAACATCCCTACTGGGGTTCACGACTGACCACCCCTAAAGGTAGACAACTCTACCAAGCAATGCAAGAGAATAATCTATATCATTTATCTACTGGCCAACCTACATACTGGCCTAGCGACAGAAGAAAAGTTCCGGATCTCATAGACTTTTGTGTAGTAAAACGCGTGTCATCACATTATCTAAATGCCGAAAGTTGTTTAGATCTATCATCGGACCACTCTCCAGTCATAATTACTGTAAATAGGCAAATAACAATAAAACAAAAACCTCCATCACTCATTAGTAAAAAAACAGACTGGCACACATTCATAAATCTGCTGGACAACAAGCTTTCGCTCGAAATTTCACTCAAAACCGAACACGAAATAGACGAAGCCATAGAATTCCTAAATGACGCAATACAAGAATCAGCATGGGGCGCCAAACCGGTACAAAACGCCAATCAAAAACAAGAAAATTGTCCAAAAATCGTTAGGGACATCGTCGCTGAAAAACGGAAGCTACGCAAACAATGGCAAATAACAAGATCACCACAGGATAAAACAAAACTTAACCAGGCAATAAAAGCAGTCAAAAATTACTAAGCAACCTGCGAAATAAATCTGTCGAAGAATACTTAGAAAATCTCACTCCGTCAGCATCCACAGACTATTCCCTCTGGCGAGCAACAAAAAAGCTCAAACAACCGGAACAGTCAAATCCACCCTTACTCCTAGCAAATGGTAGCTGGGCCAGAACCGACCAGTCAAAAGCGAACACATTTGCGCAACATTTATCAACAGTATTCCAACCCTTTCCTAGTGAAATTTCGGTAGAAGTAGAACAAGAAATCCTGCAGTACCTAGAGACCCCCCTACAACTCTGCTTGCCTATAGTCAAATTAAAAACTAGTGAAATAAAAAACGCTATAACAAATATTGACCCCAAAAAAGCTTCAGGATATGACCTAATAACAGGAAGGATTCTGCAAGAACTTTCTTCTAAAGGAATCAAGCTGATAACAATGATCTGTAACTCAGTCCTAAGATTAGAATACTTTCCCTCTCAGTGGAAAGTAGCTCAAATTATCCTTATACCCAAGCCAGGAAAACCACCACAAGAAGTAAGCTCCTACATACCCATCAGTCTCCTTCCTATAATCTCCAAACTTTTCGAAAAGTTATTGCTTAAGCGCCTAAAGCCAGTTCTAGAAGAAAAAGACATAATTCCAAACCACCAATTCGGATTTCGTACGCAACACGCAACGATTGAACAAATCCACAGAGTCGTGAACGAAATACGCAAAAATCTAGAAGAGAAAAAATACTGCTCAGCTGCCTTCTTGGATATAAGTCAAGCTTTCGATAAAGTCTGGCACACCGGGCTATTGTTTAAAATTAAAAGAATCCTACCACATAATTACTACCAAATCCTCAAATCATACCTTTCCAACAGATACTTCTATATTAAATATAAAGATGAACAAACCAGACTCTACCAAATAGAATCCAGTGTCCCACAAGGTAGTGTACTAGGACCCATACTATATCTCCTATACACAGCCGACATGCCAACATCAGAAACAACATTCATCGCAACATTCACCGATGATACAGCAATACTTGCCTCTCACGAAGATCACAACGTGGCCACAAGATATCTTCAGGCACATCTGAACAAAATTCAACCATGGTTAACAAAATGGAGAATTAGGGCAAATGAAACCAAATCTACCAATGTCACATTTACAATGAGAAAAGAAACCTGTCCTCCTGTGACACTTTACGGCAAGCCCCTCTCACAGACAGAAGAAGCGAAATATCTAGGCATGCACTTAGATCGTCGTTTAACATGGAAAAAACACATTTGGACAAAAAGAAAACAACTTGGCTTGAAATTCAGTCGCATGTACTGGCTAATAGGCCGTAAATCTCAACTCTCAACAGAAAACAAAATTCTTCTTTACAAGACTATCCTCAAACCAGTCTGGACGTACGGAATCCAACTATGGGGTACCGCCAGTAACTCTAACATTGAAATCCTGCAGAGATTGCATTCCAAAGTGCTCCGCTCTGTCCTTAATGCACCATGGTTCGTCACTAACGCCATAATTCACCGCGATCTCTCCGTAGTGACAGTGAAAGAAGAAATAAAAAACTTCAGTGAGAAATATCATAGCAGATTACGTGCGCATCCAAATACTTTAGCAAGTAATTTGCTGACAGTGAAAATAAAAAAACGCTTAAAACGTAATAACATACTTGACCTACCTAACAAATGTAACTAACAATTTCAATGTTTTTAGTGTCATCATACCTGTTATGCAGAGGCGACAGAAAAAAAAAGCCTCCTAGCAAATTCCCGACCTGTCATGCAGAGTCGAAAGAAAAGAAGCCAGTTAGCAAATTCCCGACAAGGTGACTAGAAATAGTCACCAACATTGACACAATTAGCTCTTAATCTAGAATAAGAAGAGGACTATCACAGGATAGCACCCTCTACATGCCAATGTATTTTTGTACATCTTACTATAAGTTTTACTGAATGTCAGTTACTAAGATAGATTGTAAATAAAAATGGGTTATAAAAAAAAAAAAAATTAACTAATAGATCCTTGCAAACAATAATATTCATCACTCTCTCTGGGTATATCGGTAGGATTCCTTGGACCCAAATTATACAACCACTACCTAAGCGATTTCCTTACTTTCCAAATTACAAATACAGCTTTGTATGCACAGCTATCTACGCGCACTCATTCAGCACGCAAGAAACTAACAAACAAACGCTCATAGATATACTACAACTCTACAAGGAGAGGTGGAAAATGAAAATCTAATTGCGCATATTCACACAAAACAAAGAAATCAAACCACTACAGATACACAAATAGAAAATAACACCCACACACACTTTGGCACATATTTATACAAAACACTGCGACTCGGCCAACACATATCACAGACAATGTAATCCGAAACATCTACCCTTTCCTAGTTCAAGATGTTTCCTTCTCTACAAATAATCATACGCCTCTTACTAACATATGCAGCCCCAGTTTGTTGCAATGCTTCGGCAACTACACTGCTGCCATTACAACGGCTCCAGAAGAAGTGCCTGCATGACCATCAGCTCTAAGCACTACCCACGCGAAATACACCTACACAAAATCTCAAAGATACCATACATAAAAAAATAGATTGAACAAATATCACAATTTTTTTTAAAACAGTCATACTCAAAAACAGTCTCAAAACATATCACAAAATTTAGACACGACAATACTACAATTTCACTAAAACATAAGTTCCCTTATCAACTACTACCATTATTAAAGGTAAGTCTCGATGAACTGAACACAACAACAATACAATACACAACACGCATCAAAATACAACATTAGAGTCGACCACAGATAGAGAATATTTCGCCTAAATTTGTCCATAAAATCGTCGCAATTGTTAGTTTTTTATTTTGTTAAGTTAGCTTATAAGTTTTATTAAAATATCATGCATTTAAATGGATTTTTATCCCCTTTTCTCATAAAATACAATCCTAAGACGAAAATAATGTAAATCGAAATGTAACAGACAATAACACAACTATTTATGACTCACAACGCAACATACACAGATATACATTCCATTTGCGAGTAGGAGCTCCGAAAAAACCAATAACGTGTTCTTGTGGCTAAAAATGTTAAATTGTAAAACTTTAATGAGTTACATAAGCTCGATCTTAACATTGCGCAACATATTGTTCATAGAATTAGCTATGTTTGGGTGTAGCGTTTTATTCTTAGGTTAGAGCAGGCTTCTCATACAAGCTCCACTATTTTTACAACATTTCGTAGTATGCCTTGCCAGCGATTGATGTCAGGTAATTTTGTATGGCCGATACGGATTTGAAGCATATTTGAAATTGATTTGCGATGCAGGAGGGTCATGCAGACTAGGTTGCACTAAATATGAAATTTCAATAGAGATTTCAAATTTTAAAAACTTTATTTATGAAGTGAACAGATAGCTCACAGCAATGAGAATGAATTTTAAACTTTACCTTTAATGAACCACCAGTTCTTATTATTGTATTATCAATTGTTATTCCAAAGGTAACGAGTTAGCATAGGTAAAGCGTACTAGAATATAATAAAAGGTATATTCAACTCCTCCTTTGTTAAAATATAGCTTTATCTTCTTCTCTGTCTAACTCTGTTAATTCTAAATTTGGGACTTTTATTGTTTATATTCTTCTAAATTTGTTTCTGTTAATGATTATTATCATTATTAGTGCAATAATAATAGCAGTTATTATTGTTATTGAGTTACTTATAGGATGATAGTTTTGTTTTGTTCCTAATTCTTGAATTTTAAGTCTTTCATTTATAATAACATATTGTTTATCAATTTATTTTAACTCAATACTTTTATTACTTAATTGTTGGTCATTGATATTAAAGTTTAATTTTCAAAAATGATTTCTTTAGTACTCTTTGCATAATTTTCCAAGTTAAATTTGTTTTATGAAACAGTTTTTGTTCTGAATTTATCTGTTCCAACAATTTGTATTTATTTTTTATAGTTTTTACATCTGATATTGTAACAAAAAGTCATTTTTTCCGAGCCATATCTCAGACCTTGAGGGACTAACAATATTTGGTATCAGGCACAAGTTAGAAAATGTTTTACTATATATCAAAAGACTTACACTCAAACAAAATATGTTGTCATTACAATTTGGGATTCAGGGTGCAGAGTTTATGTTTACCTGCACATTGAATTATCGTGCTCATCTCGTAAAATTCGAATTTAACAGAATTACAGACAAGCTTTCGCAAGGTGCAGAGCAGAGAAGTCATAAAGGAAAAAGTTGAAGTTTTTCAGAAAAGTAGATTCTTTTAGAATAGTGGCACAGACTTTCAACTAGACTAGTAAAGCATTGTTCTCCGTTTTTGAGTGGGCGTCATGGGTGAGTAATTGTCGCGTAATTCTACACTGCAGATATATATATATATATATATATATATATATATATATATATATATATATATATATATATATATAATATATTGTAACGAAATTAGTTCATTTTGTATTTATTGTCATTTATTTAGTTTAACTATTTCGTTAAGTACAATACCATCTAGTTTTGTTTGCACCAGTGCACAGTGGTCCGAAACTACAAAAAGTGTGACAAAAGTCGAAAAATGTAAGTCGTAATTTTAAAATGTAGTACTATGGGATATCGTTAGGAAGGTATACAATAGAGAAAAAAAATCGCCAAAAATCTTAATACATTAGCTATACGTCATCGCAAAGTAACCGGTTACACTAGAAATTTTATACGCACTAGGTGCATCGTTTATTGACATATCGTTAAGTGTTCATAACTTTTTATCTTGTTTTTAATTTGCAATTCGGTTTTGTGATGGACATTCCTGGTGGTATGTAGATCATTTACATACATAACATTGCCCAATATTTATATCTGCCATATATAAACAATAACGTTAAAAATGGTAGTGAAGACAAATGTAAACATAAACAGTTGTTTACTTAATTTAAAAAAAGTTGTGATCCCCTGAGATCCTGTGATATGAAAGTAATAATAATATAGCTTGGAGTATTCTTTAACTATTATCGTGAAGATTACTTGCCTTTTCGTGCCGCAAACATGGATACGAGGTTTATTTTACAAGATAATCGTTTATGAGGACTTTACGTACTAAATCGAAAAATAATTCACGTTTTAAAATTTTTTTTGAGAAACTTATTGCAGTTATTAAAAAAAATTTTTTTGCACATTTTTATACAACTTATTGAAGACTTAAAAAACTATTTTTAGCCAATTCTGATTCAACCAGGCGGTGGCAGATGACGTCTTCTAAAAGTTGTTTTTTAGACTGTCGTATATCTTTTAAGCTTCCTGGAAAAGATAAAGTGAAAATTCTTGATGGGTTATAATTTTAAGACCTTTTCCCTCGGGGAGAATTATAAAAAAACCCCAAATTTCTCTTTTTTTCTCGTATATATGGGAATTTTTACTTTCTTATACTTCTAACTCGAGATTTCAACGGAAATATACGTTTTGACCTTCCCTGAATCGATTGAAACTATTTTTGAAATGACGTCTGTCTATGTGTGTTTGAGTGTGTGTGTGTGTGTGTGTGTGTGTGTGTGTGTGTGTGTGTATGCGTTCTACAGCCTAAACGACTTAAGGTAAAATTTTAATAGTTTAAACTTAAGATTCGTATATGCCTCGCATGTGCACCTCCTATTTTTGAATTAAATATTTAGACCGGAAATGCCTGTTTACTCTAGTCAACTAGCACAACTTTTGTTTGAATTTTTTACCAAAAAGAGTACTGGCTTCAAAATAAATTTCTGCTTATATATATATATTTTTACATAAATCGTATCACCTGCGCCTGTCAATTGTTTAACAAAATAGACTTAAATAATTTGAAGTTGGGCATTTAATATTTATTCTTAGAAATATATTTAGTCTAAAAGCGATCTGCAGGTTAGAAAAAAGATTATAAATTTGCAGAATAGTGAAACTACGATATCGTTTAACACAAATGCTTATAAGTTTACCTACGCTATTTCATTCAGGTTAAATAACTGCTTCTTTATTTCAAATTCTAAATAAGCGAACCTTAAGACACCCTAATACCTATTTTTTTAAAGAAGTTATATACTTTTTTCACTTACATGTCCGCCATATTAGATCCGCCATTTTTTTTCCCAAAAAAATATCAAAATTATAATCAACAACCACAATAACTTACGTCTGCTGAATTTCAATACTCTCGAAAAATTCTTAGACTTTTGTCACACTTTTTGTAGTTTCGGACCACTGTGCAGTGGGGCTATATTGGACCAGGACGCTTGCCGGAGGTCGCTTGACCGATGCCAGAAGGTCAGCTAGTTGGCAAGTCACTTGCGTCCTCAGTATCGGCAGGGTGCGGTCGCAGCAGTTGGAACGAGTAGTTAAGCCATTTGGTTTTTTTTTTCTCATTTTTTTTACTTGGGTTGCCACTTGGAGATCTAAACCATGTTATTGTTGATAACTCAGAAAGAAGCAACGTAGTTCAGATAAGTACCTTGTTTTCTGATTTATTTATTTTGGGGTGGAGTTAACTCTCAACTCAGGGGAAGGTGGTCTTTGTTTTTGGCGGAAGGTCATTTGCGTTCAATACATATTCTTCAATTTGCACGTGAGTGCGCATTTACGCTGAGGAGATTATCTGTAATTTGTATTTGTGAAATTCTCGCTCACCGTGATTACTCAAGGCTACACAGAGAATACAGCGTCTGATCAAATTGTTCAATTACGCCAGAGTTTTACATGCGCTGAATTCTATTAGATTCCGGGTAAATAAGTAAAATTTAGTGTAACTTTTATTTTTAGTTCTCTGCCGGTTATATTTCCGCTTATTTAATCTAACCTACTGCGTATCATTTATTATTCCACGTTGAGAATCGCGTCCCGGGTCCGGTATCTTACTATTTCATATGTAGCATATTCTTTGCATCGTAGATCTATCGTGTGTTCGCTTCCAGGAAACGTTTGTGTTTCCCCCACGACCTGGTGCTCCACAAGATCTGGAAAAGTTTCATGGAAGAAATGAGCCTTGCCGTAGAACCAATAACGAACCAGTAGCCTACCAAGCGACGGAGCTACACCCCAATCAACGGTGGACACGACACGTTACACGCTACACGCCTGGAACTGGTATCATTTTGATTCTAACCTTTATTTGATTTTGTGCAAGAGCTTCTCTTTACAGTTTTTTTTTGTTACCTTCAATTCATGACCACATTTGTATATTATTGTTAAGTTTAATTTTAGTCGTACTTAGTTTGTAGCGGCGCCTATGCCTAGTTATAATAAGTTTTAGTACAGAAAAAACGCGACGGAGCATGTAATGATAATGGACATGACTGATTACTGGTAACCCGAACATGAAAAGAATGAATATATATATATATATATTTTTTTTTTATAACCCATTTTTATTTACAATCTGTCTTAATAACTGACATTCAGTAAAACTTATAGTAAGATGTACAAAAATACATTGGCATGTAGAGGGTGCTATCCTGTGATAGTCCTCTTCTTATTCTAGATTAAATGCTAATTGTGTCAATGTTGGTGACTATTTCTAGTCACCTTGTCGGGAATTTGCTAACTGGCTTCTTTTCTGTCGACTCTGCATGACAGGTCGGGAATTTGCTAGGTGGCTTTTTTTTCTGTCGCCTCTGCATAACAGGTATGATGACACTAAAAACATTGAAATTGTTAGTTACATTTGTTAGGTAGGTCAAGTATGTTATCACGTTTTAAGCGTATTTTTATTTTCACTGTCAGCAAATTACTTGCTAAAGTATTTGGATGCGCACGTAATCTGCTATGATATTTCTCACTGAAGTTTTTTATTTCTTCTTTCACTGTCACTACGGAGAGATCGCGGTGAATTATGGCGTTAGTGACGAACCATGGTGCATTAAGGACAGAGCGGAGCACTTTGGAATGCAATCTCTGCAGGATTTCAATGTTAGAGTTACTGGCGGTACCCCATAGTTGGATTCCGTACGTCCAGACTGGTTTGAGGATAGTCTTGTAAAGAAGAATTTTGTTTTCTGTTGAGAGTTGAGATTTACGGCCTATTAGCCAGTACATGCGACTGAATTTCAAGCCAAGTTGTTTTCTTTTTGTCCAAATGTGTTTTTTCCATGTTAAACGACGATCTAAGTGCATGCCTAGATATTTCGCTTCTTCTGTCTGTGGGAGGGGCTTACCGTAAAGTGTCACAGGAGGACAGGTTTCTTTTCTCATTGTAAATGTGACATGGGTAGATTTGGTTTCATTTGCCCTAATTCTCCATTTTGTTAACCATGGTTGAATTTTGTTCAGATGTGCCTGAAGATATCTTGTGGCCACGTTGTGATCTTCGTGAGAGGCAAGTATTGCTGTATCATCGGTGAATGTTGCGATGAATGTTGTTTCTGATGTTGGCAGGTCGGCTGTGTATAGGAGATATAGTATGGGTCCTAGTACACTACCTTGTGGGACACTGGATTCTATTTGGTAGAGTCTGGTTTGTTCATCTTTATATTTAATATAGAAGTATCTGTTGGAAAGGTATGATTTGAGGATTTGGTAGTAATTATGTGGTAGGATTCTTTTAATTTTAAACAATAGCCCGGTGTGCCAGACTTTATCGAAAGCTTGACTTATATCCAAGAAGGCAGCTGAGCAGTATTTTTTCTCTTCTAGATTTTTGCGTATTTCGTTCACGACTCTGTGGATTTGTTCAATCGTTGCGTGTTGCGTACGAAATCCGAATTGGTGGTTTGGAATTATGTCTTTTTCTTCTAGAACTGGCTTTAGGCGCTTAAGCAATAACTTTTCGAAAAGTTTGGAGATTATAGGAAGGAGACTGATGGGTATGTAGGAGCTTACTTCTTGTGGTGGTTTTCCTGGCTTGGGTATAAGGATAATTTGAGCTACTTTCCACTGAGAGGGAAAGTATTCTAATCTTAGGACTGAGTTACAGATCATTGTTATCAGCTTGATTCCTTTAGAAGAAAGTTCTTGCAGAATCCTTCCTGTTATTAGGTCATATCCTGAAGCTTTTTTGGGGGTCAATATTTGTTATAGCGTTTTTTATTTCACTAGTTTTTAATTTGACTATAGGCAAGCAGAGTTGTAGGGGGGTCTCTAGGTACTGCAGGATTTCTTGTTCTTCTTCTACCGAAATTTCACTAGGAAAGGGTTGGAATACTGTTGATAAATGTTGCGCAAATGTGTTCGCTTTTGACTGGTCGGTTCTGGCCCAGCTACCATTTGCTAGGAGTAAGGGTGGATTTGACTGTTCCGGTTGTTTGAGCTTTTTTGTTGCTCGCCAGAGGGAATAGTCTGTGGATGCTGACGGAGTGAGATTTTCTAAGTATTCTTCGACAGATTTATTTCGCAGGTTGCTTAGTAATTTTTTGACTGCTTTTATTGCCTGGTTAAGTTTTGTTTTATCCTGTGGTGATCTTGTTATTTGCCATTGTTTGCGTAGCTTCCGTTTTTCAGCGACGATGTCCCTAACGATTTTTGGACAATTTTCTTGTTTTTGATTGGCGTTTTGTACCGGTTTGGCGCCCCATGCTGATTCTTGTATTGCGTCATTTAGGAATTCTATGGCTTCGTCTATTTCGTGTTCGGTTTTGAGTGAAATTTCGAGCGAAAGCTTGTTGTCCAGCAGATTTATGAATGTGTGCCAGTCTGTTTTTTTACTAATGAGTGATGGAGGTTTTTGTTTTATTGTTATTTGCCTATTTACAGTAATTATGACTGGAGAGTGGTCCGATGATAGATCTAAACAACTTTCGGCATTTAGATAATGTGATGACACGCGTTTTACTACACAAAAGTCTATGAGATCCGGAACTTTTCTTCTGTCGCTAGGCCAGTATGTAGGTTGGCCAGTAGATAAATGATGTAGATTATTCTCTTGCATTGCTTGGTAGAGTTATCTACCTTTAGGGGTGGTCAGTCGTGAACCCCAGTAGGGATGTTTCGCATTGTAGTCACCTCCAGCTATAAATCTAGACCCCAGAGTGTTATAAAAGTCTTTAAATTGTGCTTTGTTAATTGTGTGTCTAGGTGGACAGTAGACAGCTGAGATAGTTAGAGGTCCTGTTGTCTCTTCGTTAATTACAATGCTAGTAGCTTGGAGGTGTTCGTGCTGGTATTTATTTAGTTCATGGTGCTTAATTTGCTGTCGGATGATTACGGCAGTGCCTCCATGGGCAGTACCATCTGGGTGTTTAGTATTGTATATTGAGTATCCTGGTATCTTCAGATACGTCTTATTTGTAAAGTGAGTTTCGAAAATGAGCATCACATCTATGTTGTGTTCTGCTATAAATATTTTTACTTCTTGGCTGTGCTATCCAAGACCATTGGCGTTCCAGAGAGCGATTTTTAGGAGCTGGGGCATTATTTCATTTTAGCCACAAGGGTAGTGAGGAGATTTAGCATGGTGTCCATGCGCTCCATCAGTTTCAACATCATAGCTTCTAGTTTACTATTTTGCTGTTTGTCGGAAGTATGATTTAAATTTTGTTGTATGTTATGTTCTTCTTGTGTCTGTTGGACATTAGCTCTTGTCTTTTGGGCGTATGATACGCCTGGTTGTGTTGGATTTCCGGTTATGTTATGGTTGACTGTATTCTGTTTTTGTCTAAGGGGTGGGAACTTACGTGACTGTATTTCTTTAAAGACACTACAGCCTTTGTAGTTCGCTGGGTGGTTTCCTCCACAGTTGGTGCAGGTTGCGGCAGTACTTTTATCTTGTTTGGGGCAGTCTCTAGTCAGATGATCACCAGTGCACTTCACGCAACGTGGTGAAAGGTTGCAGAAATTTTTTGTATGATTAAATCTTTGGCATCTTGTACATTGAGGTATTTCTCTTTTTTGGCGTGGAGGTTCAAATTTGATTTTCGAGTGCATAAGGTATTTAGTGTCATAAATTTCTTTATTATTGTCCTTTTGTTGCAACTCAATAAAGAACATAGGTAGAGGGGCTTTTGTTATTTTATGCTTAATATTCCATATATTTAATGCATTGTGTCCATATGAGTGTATTTTTTTCTTTAATTCTTCGATGTCAACAGTGTGGTGAAGATCACGTAGTACAACTTTGAATTTTCTTTCCGATTTTGACTGAAATGAATGGAATTCTGTTTTCTTTTCTTCTAGTTCTTTCGTTATGACGCGATAAAATCTAGGCTCGGTCAGTTGGATTTTTGCTTGAGAACTTCCAATAAGCTTAATTGTCTTTTGCGTGGAGGTTCAAGAGGTCAGTCAGAGGCTTTATGTTTCCTATGCCGTGTACGAAAATTGGTGGAGGTTTAATAATTTCAGGACTAATATCTTCTTCAATTAATTCTTCTACATTTAGTTTTTCGAATTTATTTGAGGTTTCAGGTCCATTGAGCCAGTAGTCTGTTAGGGTTTTCTGTCTTACGTTTCTATTTTCTTCCGGGCTGGATCTTTTGCTCTTCCTAGAATTGATAACTGTCCAGCTGTCTTCAGTTTTATCTAGTAGAGCAGGTTCCGAGATCGACTGGGTGCTTAAGGTCGAAGCGATTTCTTTTTCATTTAGACTTCCTGTAGGGGTTGCTATTTGCTCTCGTGGTGAGGGTGTTGGTGGTACTATGTTAGATTCGAAATTTGATAGTTTCCTAGTAAAAATGGGAGATCTTACTATTTTTGCGCTTTTTGAGAAGGCGGGCGATCCTTCGGTATCCATTATGCTGGTCGTTTGTTGGAGTGCGTGAGATGTTGAAGCCTGTGCGTAGAGTTGAGTGGCCGACTTCGCTTGTGCGTGCTCGGTGGATGGCAAAGGAGGCGTTGGTGGGATAAATCCCAAGTTCTTTAATTCAGCTGGTATAGCTTTCTTCCCTGATGGTGGAATTATTGAATATTTTCCGTCGGTTCTTTGTATAATTTTAGCAACTGTTTTTGGGTCACCTTTCATGGTGACCCAGTTACGTATATAAAATAAAACTATTACACTCGCGATTTAAATTTGCTGCGTTTGCATAATTAAGTAATACACAAATTGAGGTATGTGTAATTAGCTATTTGCAATGTAAGCAATACTACTCGCATGAGTGAGGAACCGCACGTCTAGCCCGTACAAATGTTCGCGTCAGACTGGAGAATGAATATGAAGACCAAGTAAAAGTCTTGTTGAATAAAAGTAAAAGCCAATGGAATGTTGCACAGTTAACAGATTCAAAGAAAATAAATTGTAGAGGTCAAAAGAAATTTCACGTAGTGGATGATGCTTTTCCGTTGCCAAATATAACAGATATTTTAGAACTACTAGGATTTCAAATACTTTACTACCCTAGATTTAGCTAGTGGTTTTCATCAAATACTAAATAATTAAAAGATAAAACAGATTTTAGTACTTTCACAGGCCATTTTGAATACAATCGCATGCCTTTTTATACATTCCAACCTTTAATGATCCATGTATAACTGGACGCAAGGTATCAAATGTTTGGTATACCTTGATGATATTGTTATACATGGAAAATCTTTAGTAGATCATAATTCAACAACTGCAGTGTCATGCATCGAACTTTCTTATACGAATCTTGGTTAAACCACATAGTGTTTTAATTATTTTTCTAATTTATAATATTTGTTTTAAACTTTAGATCCCTTTTACACTAAATTTATTTATAAGAATTAATATAAAATGTCACATTTTTAATTTATTTAAATCTGTTTTGTTTTCCAACTGGTTAAGAGGAAGTTTAAATAGCCATTATTTTGAAACCAATGTTCTTTTTGGAAAAATGTTTCAAGCAAAAGTTATGCAAAATATAAATACCTTTAATTCTTGTCCATTAAATTTATTTGTAACTGTAACCTATTTTGAGTAGTTGCAGAAACTGCAAAAAATTACTAGAGTAAACTGGCACTTCCATTTTGAATATATTTTTCAAATAAAAGGTAGTGCGTACATCAGGCATATGCAAATCTTTAGCTTAAAGATTCATAATTTTAGCTACAACTGTTTAGGCTGTAGAGAGCATAAACACACACAGACGCACACACACACACACACACACACACACGCGCACACACACACACACACCCACACACACACGCACACACACACACACACACACACACACACACACAGGACACACACAGAGACGGACGTCATTTCAAAAATTGTCGGAATCGATTCATGGAAAGTCAAAACGTACATTTCCGTTAAAATCTCAAGATCGTAATTTATCATGATTACAATAGTTATTTATACTGCGTATAAGAAAGTAAAAATTGATTAAAGTATACAAACGGTTAAGTCAACACAAATTAAAGATAAGTCCGGAAAGTGTGAATTTAATAAAAAGCAATTAACTACTTCGGACATGTTATTACTGATCACGGCATTAAACCGGACCTAGTAAAAATTGATAGTTGCAAATTTCAAATTCCCAAGTAATCCAAAAGAAATAAAATCGTTCTTAGGTCTCGTATGGTATCACCACAGATATATACCCGTTTTTCTAAATTAGCAAACCTTTAACAGAATTATTAAAGAAATTGGCATATTTTAAATGGGATACTCTTTGCGATGAAGTTTTTAATATTATAAAGAAAAAACTAATTAGTCCACCAATTAAACAATACCCAAATTTTGATGGTAAATTTCTTTTGACGGCAGGCGCAAGTAATTATGCTATGGGTGCAGTTCTATCTCAAGGTGAAATTGGAAGTGATTTATTTAGCGCTTATGCTAGTAAGACTTTTAATAAAGCTGTAATAAAGTGTTTCCCAATCGAATGTAAATATTTAGCAATTATATGGACAGTAAAACAGTTTCTTATCACTGTGGAAAAAAATTTCATGATTTATGCAGATCATAAACCTGTAACATGTTTGTTTAATTTTAACGATCCATGTTCTCCTCTATTAAGATGGAGACTTAAATTAAAAGAATGTGAATATAAAATTGTTAATAATGTGGATACAGAAAATACTAATTCAGATGCATTAAGTAGAATTTATCAATTCCGGACTGGTTCAGAGAATAATAAAATCAATAAAAATTAAAAAGAGGATATTGCAAATAAAATAATGCTTAATGAAGATATAATTGAAAAAGATGGAGAAGTTTTCAGGGTCGACAACAGCTTAGATCATTGTGTCAGTAAAGATTTTAAGTGAGAGCTGGAATATCTAATGAATTTAAAGATAAATATAATAATGTGGCATATTTGAAAACACAAAACTCTGAATTATTTAATTTGGTATACTTGAAAGATAATAATCGTTTTATCATTTACTTCATTACAAAGAATAATTAACCTGAGACACCTACTTATGAGAGCATATTTAAAATATTATTAAGATAACAAGAATTTTGCTCACAACTATTGGTAGTGGTCTAGAGAGATTAAAATGGAATCAAAAAAGAACAATGCTGAAAAAAAATAAATTTAAACCGTTTTGAATGAATAGCATTTACTCCATCTGGAATCCACCAAGGTGTGAATAGAACTTTTAAAAGAATAAGGAAGTTTTATAATTGGTCTGGAATATTTTACAACGTAAAAAAAGTATTCTGAAAAATGTCAACGAAATGATTCAGATGTGGAAGTTAAAGTACCTATGAATATTACAACCAGGCCCCTCCGACTCTCCTACAATTCTATTGGTGACGGGTTTCCCTAAATGACTGGAAGTTGTAAATATCACTGACAATCGATAGTGCGATGAACAAGTTAAATTAATATTGTTTTACGTTAAGGTGCTATTGCTTCATTCAATATAAAATAAATAAATATTATCCTTCAAAAATTTAGGAAAAAAAAAAATAACAAAACTATAATGCAACTATATATAAATATTGTCGTGCTAAAATATTCGTACCGGTTGGGCCATGGACAGCATGACTGATTGTCAGTACAATCTATAACTTTCCAGTAATGAACGGGGTCGTCAAAGACTCGAGTGGGATAGACCTGATTACAACTACTTCTAAGTTTCAATTTGAGAAAATTTGTCTCGATATAGTAGGGCCATTACATCTCTTCTTAGATGGAAATAAATACATTCTAACCTTCCAGAATGATCTAAAAAAATATTCACAAGCCATACCAATAAATAATATTCCATTTTCTATACTTATAGATCAAGATTCTAGTTTTGTAAGTTAAGTTTTTATAGACATATGTAAGTTATTGAAAATAAATAAAATATAGCTTATCAACCACAATCAAATGGTTGTTTCGCAAGAAGTTATAAAATATTAGCTGCATATTTAAGTGTCTATGTTATAAGGACCAAACGAAATGGGACACTCCAAGTGTCCCTATACGCCAAGTTTTATTTAATATAACGCCACATACAGCTACCGACTACAGCCCTTTTGACCTTTTATACGGTCATAAAGCCGAAATGTTTATGGTTGTTACAAAGAAACAGAATTAAATAACAACTACGCTGATTATTCACGAGAATTGGAATCTAATTTTGCCAGAGAAAATTTAATAAATAGGAGACATTAGTCTAAAGAATATTACGATAAACACTTAAAAACCAAAGAAATTAAAATTAGAAATAGTGTACTTTTAAGGAATTAAATTAAAACAAAAAAGTTATTAAAGAAATTATGGAAAATTTCATATAAGGAGTACATTCAGTAATCCAAGCAAAAGCTAATTATGTATAGGTACACAATAACAGATTAAAATTGTTTCACGGGTGGAATAAAATATAAATTACCCTGTGGCTAAGAGCATATAATTTTACCATAGGTTCTGGGCTTGTTGTAAAAAGTGACTAATATGATGGAGTCCACTCTCAATTAGAGGACAACGCTGTCCTTGAACTATATGTTTTACAGTTAACCCTAGGTAAAAGCAACCCCGTCACTGAATAACTTGTTATACGGACGTTCTATTTTGTTAAGTAAACTCCATCACTGAACCTACATGTTATACAGAAGTTCTAATGTAAGTTTTATTGAAACGTTAAATCCGTCACTGAACGTAAATTTTATGCGGCAATTCAAAAGTATAATTTTGTTGTCTCTATTCGCGTTGTAAATTGATTTATTCCGATATTTCGTTTAGATTTGTTCCGACTTTCTACCATTTTACCATTCTACTATTCTACCTTTTCTAGTTTTATTAGTAAATATAAAAGCAGCTCGTTAAATATTTTAGCCCTGCAGTTAATTCAATATCATTTTATTAATCCTATTTTAATTTGGAATTCGAATTCTACCTTTCCACCTTCGTACACTATACCAAACAACGATAAATACTCCTGAAGGAATGAATTAAAAAATTATTTTGGTAAAAGATACCTATTATTGTGGAAATAAAAGGTAAGTTGTGAACAACACCTTTAAAAGATTGTAATATTCGAGGACATTCTACCTATTTTTGACCAAGATTTAATATTAAATGTTTCCACCTAGCACAGGAGATTATAGAGATAATTGTATCTCTTTACATACATCTTAAGTTCAGCGTGTATCCATATACCTCAGTTTCAAACTGTTTTGAACAAATTCGAAGATTTTAAAATGGATCTAGAAATCCATGAGTAGTAATTTTATTACAAATATTTATTTTATCATTCATATTAACTTGAATAATTTCACTAGTTACTTTATTAAATATTCGACTTTCGTCGTTCGCAGAGTACGGACGTGTTTATAGGTGCTCTGTGACAAGTGACCAGTTATACAACAACAAATAATTGAAACGAAATAAAGTGAATAGAATCTTTTAGTCCAGTATAGATTAGTACGAGGACTAAATATACTAGTAGCCAAGTGCAAAACCTTCATCCGTGGTAGTGATTTGGCTCTAGCCGATTCATGAACACAAATGCAACATTAACCGGAGATGGCACACTCTTAGATGTGACTGTGCCGCATAGCCAAATACAGCCTAAATTCCAGCTAATGGCCAATGAGTTATCTCAGACAAGCATGTTCAATGCAACGCAAAAGTCCCCTAAGCTACAAGCAACAAAAGCACCTGCTGGGAAACGACAAGACTTCTCTACATCTAACACTACTGCTTCGACGCCATACCACAGCCCAGCTAATAGTTGCGAACCAATGCAGGATAACAACGGACAAGAAAAATATCAAACAATTATACGCAAAAGAACAAAAAAAAACTCAGGAACACCGTACAAAAAAATTGTAAAACACAAACCAAACAAACGAGGCAATATCGGACACATCTGATACGGATGAAGACGAAGTCACTGAAGAAAATAAACCACCACCAATATTTATTCCCGCTATCTTTAATATTGTTAAGATAATCCAACTTATAGAAACATATATCACCCATCGTGACTATGAATACAAAATAAACAAGAACGATATGAAAGTTAACACTAAAACAGGTAAAGCTTACTCAAAACTTATTAGTGGCCTAACAACGAGAAATATTGACCACCACACGTATCAACTAAAAGAAAAGAGAGCTTTCAGAGTAGTACTGCGACACGCACACCATTCCATGGACATAAACGAAATCAAGAATGAAATAGAACTATGTGGACACAAAGTCAGAAACATACACAGAATGCTTCATCGAATCACTAAAGACCCCATGTCCCTATTTTTCATTGATCTTGAACCAGCAGCAAATAATAAAGAGATATACGACATTACTCGAATGCAAAACGCCATCATACAATTTGAACCACCACATACAAAACGACAAATTGTTCAATGCAAACGTTGCCAAAGATACGGGCACACCAAGACATACTGTAGAAGACCAGCAAGGTGTGTCAAATGTGGCAAAGACCATGAAACAGAAACATGTAACAAAACTAGACAAACTCCAGCCACGTGTGCACTTTGCAAAGGCGAACATCCCGCTAATTATAAAGGCTGTCAAGTTTATAAAGAAATTCAACAACGAAGATTTCCGCCACTCCGCGAAAAACGAATCAGTGAACAATTTCAAAACGATAACCACAACAATAATCCGGAATCTCCACGCCAAACAAACAACATACACCCAGGAACCTCATATTCAGATGCAGCAAAAAATTACGAAAAATCTACGAACCTAACAAACCAAGAATCTAATAACCTCCAAGATCTGATGATGACTATGATTAATGAAATGAGATCCTTTATGAAACAACAAGCCCAACAAATGTTCACACTGATGAACCTGCTCACAACAGTGGTAAATAAAATCAAATAATGGAGAACATAACTACAGTAGCAACCTGGAATGCAAATGGCTTGACAAACCACAGTCAAGAGCTAAGTACGTTTGCCAACAGTAATAAACTAGACCTAATTCTTATATCCGAAACACGCTTCACCGATAGAAGCTACTTTAAAATTCCTATTTACACGATTTATGACACCAAACACCCTGACGGTACTGGCCATGGTGGCACCGCAATAATTATAAGAAATAATCTAAAACACTACGAACTTCCTAAGTACCAAACGGAAAAAATCCAAGCGACAACCGTAGTTATAAAGGACTGGAATGGACCAATCGTAGTGGCAGCACTATATAGCCCACCTAAACATACCATTTCTGAAAATGAGTACCAAGACTTTTTTCAAAGTTTAGGACGTAGATTTATAGTTGGTGGTGACTTTAACGCCAAACACACGAACTGGGGCTCAAGAGTTACAACAACAAAAGGAAGAACACTAAACAGAGTGCTACAGAGCAATCAAATAAACCATTTCTCCACAGGAGAACCAACGTACTGGCCTACTGATAGGCAAAAGATACCTGATCTTCTAGATTTCTTTGTAGTTAAAGGCATACCTAATCAATATATAAAAGTTAAATCAAGCTTGGACTTGACATCAGATCATTCGCCAATCATTGCAACCATCAGCTCTCATATGGAACACAACCAAAAAAAAAAAAACCCTACATAACAGTAGAACAGATTGGGAAAAATTTAGAGACATAATCGAGAACAATATTTCCTTAAACATCTCTTTAAAAACAGACATAGAAATAGACGAAGCTACTGAGTTACTCACTAAAACAATACAAAAAGCTGCTTGGCAATCGACGCCAGTAATAAAACAAAAAACAAAAACATTTGAAAGGCAATCAATGGATATAAAAGAACTGATTGCAATCAAACGTAAGTCCCGAAAAATATGGCAAAACACTAGGCAACCCACCGACAGAAGTAAATTTAACGCTGCTACAAGAAATCTAAAAGAAGCACTACAAAACCTGAAAAACTCTCACTTTGCAGAATACCTAAAAAATCTTAACCCGACTGACACAAGTGACTACTCTTTATGGAAGGCAACAAGAAGATTAAAGCGACCACAAATCTCGATACCACCAATACGAAAGGCAGACGGCAGCTGGGCTAGAAGCCCATTAGAAAAGGCAAATACATTTGCTGAGCACCTTGCACAAGTGTTCCAACCATTTGAAACAAATAATCCTGGACACGACGCTGAAATCCTAACAAACCTTGAAGCTCCCAACCAACTTGCGCTACCAATAAGACATTTCTCTCCAAAAGAAATTCTTACTGGGATAAAAAATCATATAAATCCGAAGAAAGCACCAGGTTATGACCTTATCACTGGACGAACACTTAAAGAATTACCTAAGAAAGGACTATTACTTATAACAGCAATCTTTAACGCCATTATACGTCACGGTCATTTTCCATCGCAATGGAAAATAGCCCAGATTATAGTTATTCCAAAGCCGGGAAAAGACCCGAGAGAAACCACATCGTACAGACCAATCAGCCTCCTGCCCATTGTTTCAAAATTATTTGAAAAAATGCTTCTAAAACGCATCAAGCTAATACTTGATCAAAAAAACACCATCCCAGGTCACCAATTCGGATTTAGAATGCAGCACTCCACAATAGAGCAGGTGCACCGTGTCGTTGAAACAATCAGAACAAGCTTAGAAGAAAAGTCATATTGCTCCGCTGCCTTTCTTGATGTAAGCCAAGCGTTTGACAAGGTTTGGCATCCAGGCCTACTCTTCAAAATCAAGAACACTCTACCACACCCACTGTACAATGTACTCAAATCATATTTAAATAACAGATTCTTTCAAGATACGTTTCAAGATGAACAGACGACTCTTCACCCAATAAAATCTGGAGTACCACAAGGAAGCGTCCTGGGGCCAACCCTGTACACAATTTACACAGCCGATCTGCCGACAAATGACTCAACTACAACTGCAACTTTCGCCGACGACACTGCAATACTTGCCACTAGTAAAGATCCAGTTTTAGCTACTGAACTACTGCAAGAAAGCCTCAACAATATCGAGGAATGGTGTCAAAAATGGCGCATCAAAACAAATGAAAGTAAATGTGTGCAAGTTACATTTTCATTAAATAAAAACACCTGTCCAGCCGTTACCCTTAATAACACAGAACTAACGCAGGCTCAAGAAGTTAAATACCTTGGTATTCACCTAGATAGCAGACTAACTTGGAGAAAACATATTTGGACCAAACGCAAACAACTAAACATTAAAAGACAAAAAATATACTGGCTTATTGGGAGGAGATCTCAACTGTCACGCAATAATAAAATATTGCTTTACGAAGCTATTATAAAACCAATATGGACATACGGGATACAACTATGGGGATCCGCAAGCAATTCAAACATTGAAATTCTGCAAAGATTCCAGTCGACCACTCTCCGCATGATCACCGATGCTCCATGGTACGTTACTAACACTACATTACACCATGATTTACAAATACCAACAGTGAAAGAAGAAATTCAAAAACACAGTAGCAACTACCAATCAAGGCTATGTCAGCATCCCAACCCCTTAGCAATCAACCTACTAGACAATAGTCACACAATATATAGATTAAAGAGGCGCCACGTCTTAGATCTGACAAAGAGTGATTAAATAGCAACAGAAATATAAAAAAGAAAGCGCAGAAAAAGTCAAAACTTATGAAAGTGAAAATAACAGAAGCATCACCACTGGGTAGTGACTTCTACAAGCCAAGCAGTATTACCACATCTGATTATAGACGTTCACGTCTGATTGCAGATAAGATTCAAGGAAGAGAGAAAAAAAAAAAAAAAAACTTTATTAAATATATAATGTTTGAAATTATATGATAATAGACAATCAAATTTTAGTCATGAGTTTTGCAATTAATACCTATCAATATTTGTTTTCAAGCATATATCTAACCAATCTATTTTGTCTTTACAGAATGTCAGTATTACTATTATTTATCGGTATTTTACTCCGAGCAGCAAATTCTCACGAGTTATATAATACAACCTCCATCGACGATAGTCCAAGACTGTTTTCTGAAGACTTGGAATGTTGTTATATTCCAATAATGAATGACAATTGATAGTATTTCTTAACTTAACAAGCTATAATGATGAGAACAATAATATTCACAAATATATATATCAAGTATAAATAAATAATGTTCAACTTTTATAGATAAATCTATTGAAAGCATTGAAGTTAAAAATTGTAAAACATTTTAAAATAATTTTGGCAGTATCATTAAACAATTAACAGAATAAACCCAATAGGGAAAATTTCTGAAAACTATTTGGAACTTTATATTCTTAAGATCCAGAGTATTACGATACTATGATAAATGAATTGATTAATAATGATGATAACTTATTAAAAATTATAAAATATTAAACTTCTGTTTTGGAGAGCGTAATTATTTTAATAAATTCCGCTTTTATGGAAATGAATGAAACAGTTGTCAGCTTCGAACAGAAAGCCTTACAAATTGAACATTATGTAAAACATTTAGATACCATACATTTACATATTGTTGTATATTTACATTTATATAGTATAAATGTATAACACTATATAAATGGTCATGGACATCATATATAATCCATTGAATTTTATTTCTGGACAAAATAAAGTTGTTCATTCCATGTAGCCGTTTATCCATTTTTACCCCCTATATACCCCCGGCAAAGGGTGTTACGTGCCTATCGACACCATAACCAAAAATCCTCGGTCAAGCTGAGGGTGCCGGCTTCTCAGTGAAGAAGGGGTGGTTCAAAATTAAAATAAGAGAATATTACTCATGGGCGCCACGCGATTTAAATATAGTGCTTACCTCAACAAAACTAAAACGCGAAAGTTCCTAGGATTCCATAGTATTGGTACGATTAACAAACGTTGTTTTCCCCCAAATACACGTTGTATAATCAACGGTTCTCTTTCCTAAAATGGCGTCACAAACTGCTGAGGGAGAGATTGGTTGAATCAAACAAGGAAGCCAATAAAGTTGAAATGCTGGATTTATTATTAGCAACATGTAAATATAACGGTACAATGTTCGTTAAGCCCTTAATGTAACAGTGATTATTAACAATTTTTAATTTAGTCGTTGTGTGAATTCCGTATCCGTGAGGTGAATCTACAGACGTGACACACGCGGATGTCCGTACTAAAATAAAGACGATAATTCTTGTGCCGCTATGTTCTATTCATCACTTTACCCGGTAAAAACAATTTCCTACGTTTTATAGCCCTTGTTGATCAACTCGTTTCACATAATACACATACATTTCATCGTAGACAAGTAAATCACGGTAAAGAAATAAAGCGATACGAATCGGCCAAGATATGAACAAATATACGCCTTTAAGTACGTATTATAAATTATAATAATTTACAGCAAAATAAAAATAATGGATATCATTCCGTGGACATCTTAAATCAGCGCCTGCATAAACGCTCAAGGAATACGCGGAATCCAGACGTTAATATATACTTATATATATATATATATATATATATATATATATATATATATATATATATATATATATATATATATATATATATATATAAACAAAGTCGCATGCTCTAACAAAGTATATTTACAGAAATATCATGATCTCAAATAGTCTCATCAATAAGTTAAATTATAATTCTTATCTCAGTCTCTGTTTAAGTGTAAACAAATCAAGCTTAAAAATGAAACGAAAAGACTACGGCAGTACTTATCTTGTTTACTCCACTCTTTCACTCCTTTGTTCAGAGGACATCTAGCCTTTGTTCGATGGTGGGCGGCGACGATTCCCGTGGAAGAATGGGTGATAAATAGATTGACCAGGTACTCCGGGCGAAGAAAACGAACCAAAACCCGAAGATGGTCTGGTTCAATTTATAGTAGAACTGACTCCATTAGTACCTCATAGCAGGTATACCGCAAGCGGATTAAGAATATTTATGGCTGTATAAAATGACATATTTTCCAGGGTTAGAATAAATTTTATTTCGAAATCATGTTCTTAAAACCTAAATTTGTAAAAATATATATAAACATGTTAAAATCAAAATATATTATTAACAATTAGTTCTCATAACATATACAAAAAATAAAAACCAAACTAAAACTCTACATCTATTTCATCGCTGTCACTACTTACATTGAAATCGCTATCACTAGAACTATTTTCATTAACATGAATAATGAATTCATTTGCAATATTATTAACATTGAGATATTTATCTTCAATATCTACAACATGACGTATATATTTAGACCATTTTTCTGCACATATATTATTTACTTCGTTCTTAATTACTAAAATAACATTAGGACAATTTGTCGGTGAGCTATTTTTTCTTCTAATGTTTGTTTTTATTTGTCCCCATATTAATTCTATTGGATTAAATATACAATAATATGGCGGCAAACGTAAAATAGTGTGCCCAAACTTTTCAGCCATAGCATCACACACATATTTCTTCATCACTTCCAATAATTGAGCCTTTGTGTAACTTGCTTCAAAATACAAATCCTCTTCATATAAATAATCTGCTATCTCTGACTTTTTACTACTAGTACTTGGCACTTTAACACTCTGTCGCGAATTATATGACTCATTGTCCATAACAATTACACTCCGCGGTGGTAAATTTGGAATTAATTTGTTTTGAAACCAAGGTTCAAAAATATCTGCAGACATATTATCGTGATAATCAAGGCTACTATCTTTAACATTTTTAGCAGATAATAGAAGCGCGTCTTTGATCCACCCATCCTCACATGCGGCGTGCAGAATTATGATTCTTTTACCACGAGATACAGGTACATCTAGCGAAGAAGCAGCAGTATTATCTTGCCAACCTTTATCGACAATGTCATGTGAATCATACCACGTTTCGTCCAAATAAATTATTGGACGATTTTCAGTGCGATATTTTTTTATGTTGACTAGGAATTTGTGTCTCCATTCACATAGTCTTCGGCTTTCCATTATCACTTGTCTTTTGTTTATTTTTCTATATTTAAAACCCATACCAGTGATAGATCTATATAACGTTGAACGAGAACATTTAATGTCAGTTTGATTGGTGATATGTTGGTGTAAGCTTCTTGTAGTCGGCAATGTTTTTTTTTCTATACATTTCATAAATTGTTTGACGTATAACGTCTTTTTCAAATTCACTCACGGTTCGTATTTTCCCAGTAGCACATCTAGGTTTCTTCTTTTCTATTTTCGTTTTAACAATTTTATAAACCATACTATAGGGTACTTTGGTTAATTCAGATGTCTTTAGAATCGCCGATATTTCATTTTTATTCTCACTCAAAGAATTACACACATTTTGTATGATCTGTTTTGCGTCATCCGACAAAAACCTTCTTTGTTCGTCTTTATGCACGACGCTTTCTTCAACTTCATCAACAAACCATGGTCTTTACATTATAGTCGTTTTCTTGGTGTTCGCTTCACAATTATTTGTTTGCAACTAAATTCAAATTAGTTTTTGTCCCTTTATATAGAGTATACAAATAGGATTATCTAACGGTATATATATTGAATTACGGTATATATATTGAATTACAATTAAATTGGTTTTAAGAGAAATTCGGAAACATTCTTAAGATGTATTATATATGTTAATACTAAAGCGGAGTTTAAAATTTCGTTTAATCCGGCTCTCTTCTTTCGTAGCCCGAAGCGCCCGCTGTGTAGGGGTTTGACCTGTCATTAAGGAGGCAGGTAGATTCTACTATAAATTGAACCAGACACGACTGTTGACTTGTCGGCGCACAGAACTGATAATTATCAGCAACAGAGGATTTGAGCCACGAACTAATCCCCTCACAGGTATTCCACCGGAGGTAAAACTGAAATTACGCTCAACGCAACACTACACTCCGCGATAGAAAATAAGAGGTAATTTCCTTAATCCCTTTACGGATAACTCGACTTGAGTAAAATGGAAAATAAACACTCCTTTACCGTAACTCAAAACTCTTATTGTTGTTATTGTTATCTGCCTCCTTTTTTTTAAACCTAGCAACCCCTAATCAAAAATCCCTCAATTTCCAAAAATCAGAATTCCTCTGATTAACAAAAAAGAAAGCGAAAAGAGAGAGAAAATAGCATAGAAGAAAGGAAACGAATATATGGAAGTTTACTCAGTTGTAATCCTATTTATATTAAATGCGAATGTAATAAAATATCCAAATATGTCATTAATTATTTCCTAATGTAAACCGTACTTATGCCCGGTTGCAGTAAACAAAGTTGACACCTTTGTCAACTGACAGTCCGTCAATGTTGACGGCTCCGTCAAATATAATTGGGTTGCACAAATATATTCAGTTGTCAATATTACTGCTGATTAACTAACATTCTTGTCAGTTGTTCATACTAGTGATATAGCAGCTTTTGTATAAAGTTGGTATCATATTCAGTAATAATAAACGTCAGATTCACAAATATTTGAATAAAACGAAAGTGGTAAAACGTAAAATGAACGGTAAACGGAGTAAATATATATATATATATATATATATATATATATATATATATATATATATATATATATATATATATATATATATATATATATATATATATATATATATATATATATATATATATATATATATATATATATATATATATATATATATATATATATATATATATATATATATATATATATATATAAAGATATATATATATATATATATTCACTACAAGGGGTGAAGGAGAAAAATTATAAAAATCCCTGGAAACATGTTTTTTTTTATATGTGACAAACATTCCCAAACTCAAATTTGTCATAAACGCTATCTATCAAAAATAGTGGAACGTTTTGGTCGCTGAGAATGCAATTTTGTCGGTTTTGCACCACTTTACTTTCTTGTACACGCTCGAGGTGGGGTTGTTGGTGGAATATTACCCGAAAATCGTAAAATTGAGAAAATTTCCTATAAGAAAACAGGTTTTGCATTCGATTTGGCCGGAAAACCTTGTCAAAGCAAAGTCGTGGAAAGTTTTGGCAGCGTCGGCGTTAATGGGTTAACTTATTCTTGAAGCAGAGTACAGTTTTATCTCAGTGAAAATAACGTCATTACTTTTGTTTTATTTCATATTGAACAATTCAGCATAAGTCAAACCAATCTCCTACAAATCATATTAAATGCTCAACACGGAATTTTACATCCTAATATGTGAAGTCCAGATAAATTGTATAAAGAATGATTAAATATACAAAAAAATTTACCAGATACTTTCCAATTGTTCCAACTTCCGATAATATACAATGTATTATAAACTTTTAACTCCTATTAATGCAATTCTTGATATTGATCAAACAAGAATATATATTTTCTAAGTAAACGAAACATATTAAACCACCTATTGCATTGTAATTTATAAACGCATTGTTACTTAAAAACGCTTAATTGCTTCACATATTACTGAATCATTTAATAAAAGACTAATTAAATATAAAAATAGCATGTGGATCCAAATCATTTTGCCAAATTCGTGGTAATATATTTTGCCAATTCCAGAAACTGTCCAAACTGTTTGTAAAAATAACCTAAGAAACATATTGGTCCGTAACACGGACAAGCTACTAAGCTTGTATTAGCTTGTTATTTATGTGATATTTTTCGGACCAGTTACTTTAAATGGTACTGGAAAAAGCAGATATTTCGCGTATACTGATAATATTGTATTTACTTATAGTATAAAAATTGCATCCTGCATTGTTTTATATTTTTTATTATTGTTAATTTAAAGATTTTGTAAGGGATTCGATAATGTAACCAAAACGCGAACTAATGATTTTAATTGTCTAGTAATTAATTTGTTGTTGTTGCTGAGACATTCTGCAACTTGTAACATTTTAAAAGTTTTCCATTCGTTGTTTGATTATTAAGAGATTGGTACATTATCGTATTTCAATTACATTTGCTTAGTGCTCGCGCAAAAGTTAGATGAACCACGAAGACTGACCAAATGTTATATTCTAAATTTTATGAACTTAGAAAAAAAGCACGTGTTGCACTCGATCAAGGGTTGCTTTATGGGCGTACATAAAATTTACGGGTTAGAATGCAACGTTTTTTTTTTTTGTATATTCCAAAAGGAGATATTGTCAGAAATGTTCAGTCAAAACTCGAATTGAATATTCGAAAAATTGACGAAGTTTTGACGACGCAGAGTGTTTCAATCGGTCAAATCCCTGGCCAATAATCAGCCAGTGACAATATCAAAACAAAAATTGCTAAATTTACATATTTTAGAGCTTTGAAGTCGAATCTGCAATCAGAATTTCAAATTTCAAAATGGCGAATTCAAAATGGCCGAAATAAAATGGCGTTTTTGTGGTTCTAAATGTTCAGAAATTTCAAAATCTATAAATTTCGTATATTTTTTAAGTGATGAAAACAACGGGAATAAGTACAGGTCAACGCGCTCATGCATATCCGGAGCAAGAGGATAGTCGGCGGATAAGCAAGGCTGAGCGCGACGCGCAGAACGCGACAAAGGAAGCTCGAATTCTTCGTCGCCCGCATCAAGATTATGTTTTCGAATTTAAAATGGAAGTTGAGGGATCCCTTTATCTGCCTGGAATAGATGATTCATAGTAAGTTAGTAACAAATTTGATTATTTGCGTTTTAATGTAATGCAAAACCTTAAACGCTAATATCTCGAAAATTTGTTTTCAAATCGTCTCTCCAAAATTTCTCTACTCAACTAACAAAAACGTATGTTTGTGTGTTTCAGCTGGTTAACTGCCGAGATATCCTTGGGATGCGGAATTTGGACCTCCGCGCGATTCGCCATATTTCCGCAATTTAGTTTTTATTTTTTCTTGAAAAATTGTTATTTTTTACTTGATGCATACAACTTTGTTACGGTAAAAAAATTAAATGCAAAAGTGTATCAATAATGCAGAAAAAAATTAACAAAATAGTGGTAATTTTTTACTTTCAAAACTTATGCACTCCCTTAATGATCTTGAACTTGGAATGTTTGGACAGATTCGTAGAAAAGTTGAATCTAAAGAAGGCTAGGAAAAGTAAGTTAGGGTATAGACTTTTGTGTGGAGTGGATCTTAGTTTTGAGAGTCCGGAGAATAGAACTAAAATATTCAGAGAATTAAGTAATTTGTAATCGAGAGTGAACATTGAGTATAATAGTAAATTTTGTTTTTTATACTTTATATACATTCATTACGACATGTATTGTTTTAATCCATAGTTAGTCTTAAAGTATATTATTAAATAAAGAATATATACATTATATAACGGGTACGGGTTGTTTTATTACGTGTGAAGAGCGTGCGTTAAGTGACCGAACTGACCAGTGCAGTGCCTTCGTACTTGGATTAATACCGATCCAGATTGCTGGGTATATCAACATACGAAGTAAGTGTAGAAGAGAGTTTGGTAAAACTTATATGCAGATTTAGTACTCAAAACAAGCCCCCGGACAAGAAAATACGTGCAATAATACGGTACGGACCCATCAGTCCGTTGGTGGCAGCGACGAAAACTTACAATAGCAACTTTGTAAGTGCCTTGAAACCAAAAATATCACACGTTCTCCTGTTAAATTAATTAATAATCTGCTAAACCTGAAATAGATATTGTTGAGCATATTGTTGTTGTCGGAAATGAAAACAGTATAAATGCAAGGAACCAGTTTTAATCTTAGTGCGAGGTGTTGTGAAGCCCCTTAATTCTCATAAATATTATTTCATTGTTCAACTTATATCATTCAAAGCGTGGAGAAAATGGGAGCCAAAAAAAATGTTATATTCATGCAAGAAAATGATCCAAAACATAGCACTAGGTATTCCAGATTGTGTATCCTTTTTAATACACCAAGCTATCGAAAATGTTTTCCGAATAATCAGACATCAATAAAAATTGAGCATTTATGGACTTGAGATGAAAAAGAAATAGGATAACGGCTAATTTCTACTAAAAACTATTTTAAATTTGAGAGCCATGAAGAATGGGATAGCATTTCAATATTGGTTTAGGTATATTTGGTAAATTTAATAATAAAAAGACTCCTAACTATTATTAGAGCTAATAGATATCCTAAAAAATATAAATTATTTGTGTAAAAATGAAAATATTATAACAATTGGTTCAGGGGCGCGCCGTCCACGCGTCGAATGTGTCAGCGAACACAGGCGCCAGGAGGCCAAAGGTGCCGTAGACGACTTAAAAATGTATATAAATTCAAAATTATTATTATTATAGGTTGCGATTAAAATTATTCAACATCGCCTTATTTTTTATTATTATTATTATTTTAGTAACTTATTTATGATCTCAGTTATTATTCTTGTTCTAACATGAATAGTTCGTATAGTCGTGTTATATCATGTATATAGTGGACTCTTTATATTAAATCGCCGATGGATATATAACCGCGGGAGCGCGCGGGCGACGCGGCGGCGGAAATTTGTCCTCGCGCGAATTTACAAAATGAAGCGTTCTAACTCGTTTAGTCTTGTTAAAACATGCATTACTTGAAATCGTCTATGAATGAACAAACATATTACTTGCTTCATTCTCCTTCAGCAAGCAGTACTGCACTAATGTAGAGTTTATGTACCTTGTATTTTTACTTTCTTATACGCAGTATAACTAGCAAGGAAACATCCCGAGGTGTGTCTCGCCAATTTTAATGAAACTGTAGTATGTTGTAGTATGTGAGAAAATAATCGATACGTAATTTTTTTTTTCGGCCCGTTTTAACTTTTAAGGTGTGAAAAAAATCAATGTTGACTATCATTTGACCTTGAAAATGAATTTCAAGGTCAAATGAAGGTCAAAATTACATAACCCTCTTCAAACCTAGCAACTTTTATATTTAAAGTTTATTTTTTAAAAGCTTATTTTTAGTGTTATTCGTGTTTTCCGGATTTTGTTAAAATTTATGGAGGTGGTTTTAACCCCTTAGAAGTTAAAACGGGCCGATAAAAAAAATTACGTATCGATTATTTTCTTACATACTACAACATACTATAGTATCATTAAAATTGGTGAGACACACCTCGGGATGTTTCCTTGTAAGTATTGTAATCATGAAAAATTTCGATCCCGAGATTTTAGCGGAAATATACGTTTTGACCTTCCCTAAATCGAATCCAACTATTTTTGGAATGACGTCCGTCTGTGTGTGTGTGTGTGTGTGAGTATGTGTGTTTGTGTGTGTGTGTGTGTGTGTGTGTCTGTGTGTGTGTATGTGAGCGCTTTACAGCCATAACGGCTAAAAGGAAAATTAAGAAATTTTAAAATTAAGATTTGTATATGCCTGGCATAAAAACCTCCTAATTTTGAAAACAATATTACGACCGCAGGTGCCTGTTTAAACTAGTCATTTTTTGCAGTTTCTGCAATTACTCCAAAACTTTTGCAGTTACAGGAAAATTGTTACAGTCAAAATTATAGATATCAGCATTTTGTACAACTTTTATTTACAACTTTCCTTCTCAAACGGTTCCGGAAACAAGAAAATGGCTCTTGACATTTCTTCATATTACATTTAGTTTAACATAAATCGTATCATCTGCGCCTGTCAATTGTTTATCAAAAAACATCTGCAGTGTCATGCACCGAACTTTCTTATACGCATATGGGTTAAACCATATCGTAGTTACATTATTTTTCTAATTTATAATATTTGTTCTAACCTTTAGATCGCTTTTACAGCAAATATATTTCTTAGAATAAATATAAAACGTCAAACTTCAAATTATTTATGTCTATTTTGTTAAACAATTGACAAATATTTAAAATAGGCAAAAATTTATTTTGAAAACAGTACTCTTTTTGGAAAATATATTCAAACAAAAGTTGTGCTAAATAGAAATACCTTTAATTTTCGCTCATGCAATTTTTCTGTAACCGTAACCATTTTTGAATAATTACAGAAACTGCAAAAATTGACTAGACAAAACAGGCTTTACTGCTTTGAATTTTTTTTTCAAAAAATGGAGGGGCACACCTCAAGCATATGCAAATCTTAATTTTACAGTTTCAAAATTTTAGCTTCATAAGTTTAGGCTGTAGAGAACATACTCACACACACACAGACACACACACACACATACAGACGTCATTCCAAAAATAGTTGAAATCGATTCAGGGAAGGTCAAAACGTATATTTCCGTTAAAATCTCGAGATCGAAATTTTTCATGATTACAATACTTAGTAAAAATGTACTGGCTCTTAGGCAGAAAATCCAAGCTGTCACTTGAAAGTAAGCTTTTACTTTACAAAGCCACAATTATTCCCATTTTGACCTACGGGAGCCAATTATTGGGATGTGCAAAGAAATCAAACACTAATATAATACAAAGAAGTCAGAATAAAATACTACGCATGCATGCCAATGCACCGTGGTATGTAAACAATTATACCCTACACAAAGACCTAAAAATCAAATACGTCCACGAACAGATCCGCAAATTCGCATCTTCACATGAAAACAAGTAAACGAACCATTTCAACAATATGATTGCCAACCTCTCGAAAAAGGAAAGCTGCCTGAGACATTTCAAAATTGCAAAAATTGACAAGTGTAAACCGGCACTTCCGCTTTGAATATTTTTTTCAAAAATAGGAGTTGCACACATCAGGCATATGAAAATCTTAAGTTTGAAGTTTCATAATTTTAGCTTCAACCGTTCAGGCTGTAGAGACACACACACACACACACACACACACACACACACACACACACACACACACACACACACACACACCACACCCACACCCACACACACACACACACACACACACACACACACACACATACAGACACACACACATACACAGAAAGACGTCATTCCAAAAATAGTCGGAATCGATTCAGGGATTACAATACTTACATATACTTCGTATAAGAAAGTAAAATCAAAACAGACTTAAATAATTTGAAGTTTGACATTTTATATTTAATCAATGAAATAAATTTAGCGTAAACGTATTGCAAAGGTCAGAACAAATATTATAAATTAGAAAAATAATGAAACTACGATGTGGCTTAACCAATATGCGTATAAGAAAGTTCGGTGCATGACGCTGCAGATGTTTAAAATATTTGTGAGTGAATGTGAATTTAAGAATATCAAGAGCATTAAAGGTAAGCTGTTTTGCATTTAAAATAAACATACATACATAACAATACGCATTTCCTAATAGGGGTAGCGATCATGTTTGCAAAATTTAGAAAAAAAAGCAATAAAAGCAAAATTATTCGAAATTGTTACTTCATACTTTCCTATAATTACAGCAAAACTGAAGCAAATAACGCAAACAAGACTTTTGTTAATAGAATACTTACATTTATTGCATATTTTTATACAGATGTCTCAAGAAAGAAAGGAAAAGAAACTCTCCGGGCTTCAAAATTTAATTAATAAAAAAAGACGCCAAGAAGAACAAGAGAAAAATGCTTCAAGATTAACACAGTATTTTACGAAACAAACGACCAGAACTGATCAAGATTATCCGCCAGATTCAATTCAGGAATCAGTACCCGGTTGCAGTGTAGATGAATTCAAAATACCAAGTCAGCTAGGACCAACTCCCAGTGAAGATAATCAAAGCGTTGAAGAAATTACTCCTATTTTGGATCTGGGGACTATACTGAAGAGACAGGTACAGATACAATAAATAAATGTGCATTTGATGACCCAAAGCTTTGGCCGGAACCAATATCTCACATATCTAGACAAGCTATTATAATAAAACGGGTCCTACACAAATAAAAAACTTTAATTTTTCGCGCGATTTGTTAAGTCAAACATTTTCTGAAAGTTACTATAAGAGAAACTTAAAAAATGGTGAAGAATGTAATAGAAATTGGTTGATTTACTCAATTACGAAAAATAATGTTTATTGCGTTTGTTGTAAACTTTTCGAACCTTCTCAGCAAAATAGATTTATTCAGGGATTTATAGTAGATCATATAGTAATGTTCCTGAACCGCAATGAAAAAACTTCCACTCACTTTCCTAACTATAAAAAATGGACAGAATTGCTTCTATCGTTCAAAAATAAAACTACTGTTGATTATTTACAGCAAACAATATTAGACATTGAAAGTAAACGATGGTATGAAGTAATAAAGCGAATAATTTATGTAATTCAATTTTTATGTGAACAAAATTTAGCACTTCAAGGCAAAAGCAATAATCTTTACAATCGCAACAATGGTAATTTTTTAAAATGTATTGCAATGCAAGAAAAGTTTTATCCTATTATATCGGAACAAACACGACGTATAAATAGCGATTCTGAATTTCACAAAATGCCAACATATCTAGGAGACAAAATCCAAAATGAAATTCTTTCCTTAATGACTTTTAATATTAAAAATCATATTATTAATTTATGTCGACAAAATAAATATTTTTCAATAATATTAGATTGCACTCCGGATGTTTCTCTTATTGAGCAAATAAGTGTAATAATTCGATTCTTTCTTTTCAATTTAGCATTAGGATCGACCGAAATACATGAACATTTTTTAGCATTTTATCCAATTTTAGATGTTACAGGGGCTGGATTAACAACATTTCTTATTGATCTATTAAAAACATTAAATTTAGACATAAATAATATAAGAGGCCAAGGCTATGATGCTCTAACATGCGCGGCAAAAATATTGGCCTACAAAAAAGAATTTTAGATTTGAACCCGCGAGCTTTTTATGTTCCTTGTGCGAATCACAGCCTGAATCTAATTGTAAATGATGCCGCTAATATCAACCAGGAAACGGTAAATTATTTTAATATATATTACAAGAATTATACAAATTTTTCTCGGCGTCTACTAATCGATTTTAATCAAGCATGTTACTAATTTAACTTTAAAGCCCTTATCCGAAACAAGCTGGTCAAGTAGAATTGATGCCATAAAGCCTCTCTATAAATATTTACCAGAAGTTTTTGATGCATTATTTGAAATTTGCAATGACTACACAAGAGTCGACGAACAATCTAAAAACCAAGCAAAATATCTGGGAGAAAAAAATTCTACGTTTACATTTATTTGCTCCGTTAAAGTGTGGTATGATATTTTAAATCAAGTAAATTTTGTGAGTAAAATGCTTCAATCTCAAACTTCAAATTGTGCAACTTGCTTTGGATGCATTAAACGAACTAATTACATTTTTAACTAATTATCGATCTGATGCTAGTTTTGCAGAATTTGTTGAAAGTTCCAAATTAATTGCAGAAAAGTTTGACATTGAAACTGAATTTCGTAGTGCGAGGCCATTAAGAAGACGTAAAAAATCTACGCAATACAACCTATAGTATATCCCGAAAATTCATTCAAAGTAAATTTTTATTTCTGTATAATAGAATAAAAGAACATATGGATTCATTCCAATTTTTATATTCATTAGATAATTTCCAAAATAAAGAATACCTATTATCTTGCTGCAAAAAGTTACAAGCGAAATTAACTCATGAAAATCAGTCCGATATTGACGCAGATGATTTATGTGAAGAAATTTTACATTGTCAAGTATTTATTACGAAATCAAAAAAAGATATATCCCAAATAATTCAGTATATTTATTCAAATGATTTAGTAGGAGTTTATCCAAATGTTACTGTAGCACTCCGTATTCTTTTATCATTATCTGTGTCAGTTGCGTCCGCGGAGCAGTCTTTTTCGAAATTAAAAATAATAAAGAGTTATTTACGCTCCACGATGGCGCAAAATAGATTATCAAATCTCGCAATAATTTCAATTGAGTCTGACATACTGGATAAACTTGATAGTCATGATATTATCCAAACTTTTTCTTTGCTAAAAGCTAGGAAAGTAAAATTTATTTAATGACTTATTTACTTTGTTTGTATTTAATTTACCGTATAATATGTATTATGTTTATATTATAAATATTATATTTTTCATTAATTTTGTTGTTTATCTGTTTTCTTGTGTTTGTAATTTTGTATTTTAAATAATAAAGTTTACACAGACTATATAAATCTTTGTGTGTTTTTTATTTCAATGCGTTAAATATATAACAAAAACAGTCATTTAAATGTCCCTAAACATAAGCCTTAAAATTGTAGTATTTCAAATAAATTATTCATTATTTTTTTATTCATGACGTATTACTTAAAAATGCTACTAGAGAATTAAAACTTAAAGTGTCCGAACATATAGTTGTTGGGGCTCTTATCACCAAGGCATGCAAAATATTTATAATATTAGTTTTTGATACAAATGTTTTTAATTATTGGGGCGCCATCAAACATTTTGACACAGGCGCCGCATGCTCCTGGCGCGCCCCTGAATTGGTTACATGTACGAATACTTTTTGCGGGTTAATTTGGATAGTGATATTGGTTTGCAATTTTTATTTCTACATAAATATAATTTTTGATGAATAATTTGGTAAATTAAGTAAACACATGACACCATTTTTGCACATATTTTTATTATATTTGATCTATTTTCATAAGTTTTCCTTCAAATGTACTTTTATTTTGAAAACTTGATCTTTACGAATTCTTTTTGCGCTCACTGTATGTATATAAACGGTATGAATTTCGGTTGATTAATAAATCTCCTAATTACTACACAAAGCGTTGAAATTAACCACAAACCTTAATCGTCTTATTGAGTTAGTAACTAAGTCTCGTCAGTAATATTTGACACGAGCCACCCATTTTGTTTTATCCTACAAAATAATAGCTTACGGTTTTTATTTTGTAGATTCTGTGCGACAAAAAGTCTAATATAAATCAACACGATAAGGGAGAACATAGGCTTTAAAAGTAAAAGAATTGTGCTATTTTGGTTTTTTTTTTCTCCTTTATTGGTGCACTTGAGCATTTAAATTATCCACCGTAACAAAGGCGTATACATCAAAGTGCAAAATCTCAATTTTTCAAGAAAAAAAAAACTAAATATCGGAAAATGGCGAATCGCTCGGAGGTCCTAAAAAAACTGATTCCGCATGTCCAAGAAATCTCGTCAGTTATTCAGTAAAAACTAACCAGTGCACGTTTTTCTAAATATATAAGGGCAAAACTAGTCATGGTCGGCCCCGAATTTTAAAATTTTGCTTTTTAACAAAATGAAACTGATTCCGCATGTCCAGGAAATCTCGTCAGTAATTCAGCAAAAACTTACAAGCGCACGTTTTTTTAAATATATACGTTCAAAACTAGTCATTGTCAGCCCCGAATTTAAAAATTTTGCGTTTTAACAAAATTGCGGCCATTTTTATTTTGACCTTCGATTTTGGGGTAAGAAATTCGTCATTACAAGTCAAAATATAATATATTTTTGAAAAGGAAAAAAAATCCTGCCGATGAAGACTCTTAAATATAATAAGCTTCAACAAAAAGAAAGAATAAAGCAAATTGGTTTAGTAAGTCTCGAGAAACTTTGGCAATTTGAAAACATAATTTCGAGATATAAGCGTTTAAAGTTTTGTCACTAGCTGATTTTTGGCCAAAGATTTGACCGATTGATCGTCAGTTATCCGAATTTTTAATTCAAGTTTTGACTAAACATTTCTTACAACATCTACTTTTGGAATTTGCAAAAAAATAAACCTACAATTTTAACTAGAAAAAGTTGTGTATGCCCTTAATGCAAAATTACATCAAGAACGCTTGAAAAGGGCAAACAATAAACTATAAAAGCATTCATAACCTCTGCTTCTACATGCAGCGAACAAAAATTATTTAATTACGAATTATGCAAAACTGTAAGAGAATTAAATATTCCTGTAAACAAATTGCATAATACGTCTTTCAAAGCCTTCTTGGATAAGTACTGTAAAAGACAAATTCAAGATGAAAGTAATCTACGAAAATAGGTCGCAAGCCTTGCCTTGAAGGAAATTATAAATATTTTAGGCAATAATAATATATGGTTATGTGTTGACGAAACTACAAACACACACGGTAGATACCTAACAAATTTAATAATAGGGACACTAATGCTGCTGTTTATTATTCCAATAGTTTTCATAATTTTTAAAAACTGGTTTTTGCCTCTCCCGAACATATTAGCAATCAATAAAAAATGGTAAAATTATTCTAAAATAACCCGAACTAATAAATAATTTAATCTTCAGTTCAATATAATTTTGTTAGAGAAATTATTATATCGCTCGAGAAGCAAGAATTGGCCTGGGTAAATCTGTTAAAATAGTGAATACCTTTAAAGATACTGCATAGGCTGTTCCAGGTAGTATTGGAAAAGTGGTAAAATTAAATGTAAATGACGCATTTTGTAAGAATGAGGGGTTTCAAAATTTGCTAAAATTATCAGATATTTTAAACAGCAACATTATTGATGATTTTGATCTAGATTCGACTATTATACCTAAATTCAAATAGGCTCCCATAACAAGGGTAGATGGGCAAAGAAGTTTCTCTACATATAAGAATATTTTAAGTGAAAAACGGCAAAATTTTGCTATGGAGAAATCGCAACAACATTAATGTTGGGTTTATACATAGAATTTAGTACTATATATATATATATATATATATATATATATATATATATATACATATATATATATATATATATATATATATATATATATATATATTATTTTGCTAACATTTAAGACTAAGAAAAAGATAAACACCATGTTAACCAATGTCGTCGTTTATACAGAATTTAGATCTTCATTTATTTTTACTACTAAGCTAAGCTAAGCTAAGAAGTTGGCCAACTTTTATCTATTATGCTCACACATATGAGAAAATAAGATCTAACTGAATAGTCTGTCGGCATAGAACCTTTTTCAATAAGAGATTCTTGCCATGATACTAAACCAAATGGACTTATAAAATAATTAGCTAAAATGTCTCTGTATTTATCTTCCGAATCCTTTTGTATTTAAAAGAAATTAACACCACTATATGTATCAGAAAAAATAATGTTTTCGCAAATCATAAAAATATAGCTTCAAAAAACAAGTTGACACTTGTGATTGTCAAACACGGAATCGTTCTAAGCCAGTATGCGCATGCGTTAATATTGCTAGCTTATCTGTATAATCGCCAGTTTTTTCTTGCTACTAAATGCATACTTAAATATAATACTAAAAGTAAATGTATTACTAAATTTTTCTGTATAAACCCACCATTAGTGTTTTACAGTTTTCAACCGGAGTAGATTCTGTGCTTCCAAATGTTTTAATTAGAGTGTTAAATACGACTTGGTTTAGATCTACATTATTTTGTATTTTATGTAATAAAAAATATATCAAACTCTATCTTTACCATGGAGATAGTAGCAAAATATTAAACAATAGTACTTAAGGATCACATTGACAGAAAATCTTACACCGTTAAGTTTGCATTCTGTAGTCGCCGTGTTATGTTACCAAAATACGGGCATGATATATGGACTTATAAAAATACTCGTTGTCTAGAAAGTTCGATCTAGAAAAGAAATCTTCTGGTTTCCAACACACTCGATGTTGGCATAGATGCAAATAGCTTGGAAAGTCAAGGGTCAGTTAGTCAATAATCAAAGTAAATAAAAGTTAATAATGAAATCACACTTGTGGAAAATTAAATAATATTCTGTATAAATAAATATAAGTTAAGGGGTATGCCTACCTGCAAAATATATAATATATTATGTCAAAATTTCAAGATGATCCGATAAAAATTAACGAAGTTATGCGACATTAAAAAGATTCTATTTAAGTAACACTTATGACTCTAAAAACTTTAGAAACGATTACTTTAGAAATATGTTTTCAAAGTCGAAGACAGAAACTTTTGAAATGCCATACATCCGATTTGTTTGATTTTTGTTTTTTCATGTTCAGAATAATTTGCTTGAGTCCGTGAGCGTTTGGATTTCATCTCTAATGAAAATTCAAATTTCCACAGCCGATCAAAGATCGATTTTTGGGGTAAAAATTTATACTTAAACTTTGCAAGAATGTTTGTGAAATAATTTTTTTTTTCTTCAAAAACAAACGATCGCGGACCAGTTTTACATATGCTTAACAAAATCCAATTTGAATTTTTGAATTCAGATGATTACTATTCCAGCAGGAAATGTCATCGCAGAAGACTTTTTACTTTCTTATACGCAGTATAAGTAAGTATTGTAATCATGAAAAATTTCAATCTCGAGATTTTAACGGAAATATACGTTTTGACCTTCCCTGAATTGATTCCAACTATTTTTGGAATGACGTCCGACTGTGTGTGAGTGTGTGTGTGTGTGTGTGTGTGTGTGTGTGTGTGTGTGTGTGTCTGTGTGTGTGTGTGTGTGTGTGTGTGTGTGTGTATGTTCTCTACAGTCTAAACGGTTGAAGCTAAAATTATGAAACTTTAAAGTTAAGATTTGCATATGCCTGGGGTGTGTACCTCCTATTTTTGAAAAGAATATTCAAACCGGAAGTGCTTGTTTACTCTGGTAATTTTTTGCAGTTTCTGCAATTACTCAAAAATGGTTACAGTTACAGAAAAATTTTATGAACAAAAATTAAATATTTAGCACTACTTTTGTTTGTATTTTTTTCCAAAAAGTGTACTGGTTTCAAAATAAATTTCTGCTTTTTACATATATTTTTACATAAATCGTATCATCTGCGCCTGTCAATTGCTTAACAAAATAGACGTAAATAATTTGAAGTTTGACATTTAATATATATTCTAAGAAATATATTTGCTGTAAAAGCAATCTAAAGGTTAGAACAAATATTATAAATTAGAAAAATAATTAAACTACGAAGTGGTTTAACCCATACGCGTATAAGAAAGGTCTTCTCCAAGAAGCAGCCGTATTTTTCACAAACTTAGTTTTGAACTAAAATATATGCTGAATATATGGATGACAACCAAATTTGAAAATGTTGATTAGTTTACCAGAAAAAAAAATTTATTTACCATGCAGGTTGGCATCAGCCCCTTAATAAATATTATATTGTATTAGTTTTAGTGTGTAAGTGCCTTAAATTAGTAATTTAATAACTTTTTGTTTTTTTTTCGCAAAAAATTGTTATGAAATAAATATAAACTGAAACATATTAATAATGGTTTATTATGACAGCAAAAATAACCATTTATAATAAGTAAGCGAAACGCAATACTCAATAAACCTAATTTGATAATTATTTTTATAAGAAATCAATTTCTTAATATACGTCAATTAATAAGGTTTTTTTAACTATAAACGTTAGAAGGTGTAATAAATATTGATGCTACCTGTTCGCCATGGGATGTAATACATTTATAATTCAAAATATTTATAATTCATTTGTAGTGTTTCCGATCTCTTAATCGAAATCTTATGATTTTTGCATTATAATTTTAACATTTACTACAACTGCAAAAAGGCTATTGTAACTAACGAAAAATAATAAATAGATTTCTCCTTCAGGCACTCAGGAAGAATGCATATTCGATTTCGCGGAAACTATTTTAAAATAATCTTACCAATTTAAGTCGGACTAATTGTTCTCTGTTAAATTCAATTTGACAAGGCGCTAATTTTCTAATTGTTGCTCTTCTACTTTTATATTTGACTTTTACCAAATATTTGTCTTTAATTTCAGCAACACAAGTTGGGTTTGGCTAAAAAAAATACATGTTAATTGAGTATCTTACAATTGAAAATAGATCCACACATATTTAAATAACTTATACAGCGACAATGATAGTCATATATATATATATATATATATATATATATATATATATATATATATATATATATATATATATATATATATATCTATATATATATATATATATACATATACATATACATATATATATATATATATATATATATATATATATATATATATATATATATATATATATATATATATATATATATATATATATATATATATATATATACAAGGTGGTCCATTTTAAGTTGCGTTTTCAAATATCTCGAAAAATACACATCGGATGAAAAATGTAAATAACAATTATCAAATATTTGCAAGGGACACATCCATTGACACCAAAATCGATCCCTCAACCTTACTTCTGGGGGTTGGGGTGGGGGGTAGCATTGCAATCTTAAATAGGAACACTCATTTTTTATAACATATTCGAATTTCACGTTTAAAATTTGACAGATTTTGTTCGAAACTTTTTTTTCTATTCGCGATAGATGGCGCTGTAATCGCATAAATTCGATTTGTCGTACCTTTCGAGAAATTACACTGGAAAATAAAAGGTATGTGTTCATTAGTTAAGTATGTATATATAGTTAATGGTTACGAATTTGAGAAAAATTCATTGGGCCTCACCGAGGATTGAACTCAGAGCCTTTGTTTTTACGCTCTATCATTTTTATTTTCAATATTCTTTATTTATTTTTATTTCTTATTTCAATAATACTTATATACTAATGTGTGGACAACATGGTTGGTTTTATCAGAACTCCTACTCACAAGGGGAGTGTATATATGTGTATGTGTGTTATTGCGTTGTGCGCTTGAACGTTGTGTAATTGTATATGTTATAAATTTTTGTTGTACATTGCGTGCTGCTCTACCAATTGAGCTACGAAGCCCACGACAAGTAACCGATGAATTTTTCCAAATTCGAATTCTAGGTGTTGCCTAGCGTAGTTATTACTAAATTAATTAGTTACTAATTTAGTAATAACAACGCTGACTTCCCAAGGCATCGACATCCAAAAGGTCTTTATAATGCGCAACACGAGCCGACCACTCATCCTTATTACAACAACAAACAATCACACGGTTAAATCTCTCAACTCCAACTCTTAATTCATTTTTCACGTCAAGGTAGAGTGGGAACGCCATATCAACAAGAAGCAGTTGATCCAATGCCATCGTTGCCAGCAGTGGGGTCACGCCACACAGTGGTCCGAAACTACAAAAAGTGTGACAAAAGTCGAAAAATGTAAGTCGTAATTTTAAATGTAGTACTATGGGATATCGTTAGGAAGGTATACAATAGAGAAAAAAAATCGCCAAAAATCTTAATACATTAGCTATACGTCATCGCAAAGTAACCGGTTACACTAGAAATTTTATACGCACTAGGTGCATCGTTTATTGACATATCGTTAAGTGTTCATAACTTTTTATCTTGTTTTTAATTTGCAATTCGGTTTTGTGATGGACATTCCTGGTGGTATGTCGATCATTTACATACATAACATTGCCCAATATTTATATCTGCCATATATAAACAATAACGTTAAAAATGGTAGTGAAGACAAATGTAAACATAAACAGTTGTTTAATAATTTAAAAAAAAGTTGTGATCCCCTGAGATCCTGTGATATGAAAGTAATAATAATATAGCTTGGAGTATTCTTTAACTATTATCGTAAAGATTATCTGCCTTTTCGTGCCGCAAACATGGATACGAAATTTATTTTACAAGATAATCGTTAATGAGGATCTTTACATACTAAATAGAAAAATAATTCACGTTTTAAAATTTTTTTTGAGAAACCTATTGCAGTTATTAAAAAAAATTTTTTTGCACATTTTTATACAACTTATTGTTGACTTAAAAAAAATATTTTTAGCCAATTCTGATTCATCCAGGCGGCGGCAGATGACGTCTTCTAAAAGTTGTTTTTTAGACTGTCGTATATTTTTTACGCTTCCTGGAAAAGATAAAGTGAAAATTCTTGATGGGTTATAATTTTAAGACCTTTTTTCTCGGGGAAAATTAAAAAAAAATCCAAATTTCTCTTTTTTTCTCGTATATATGGGATTTTTTACTTTCTTATACTTTTAATCTCGAGATTTCAACGGAAATATACGTTTTGACCTTCCCTGAACCGATTGAAACTATTTTTGGAATGACGTTTGTCTATGTGTGTGTGTGTGTGTGTGTGTATGTGTGTGTGTGTATGCGTTTACAGCTTAAATGACTAAAGGTAAAATTTTAAAAGTTTAAACTTCATATTCGTATATGCCTCGCATGTGCACCCCCTATTTTTGAATAAAATATTTAGACCGGAAATGCCTGTTTACTCTAGTCAACTAGCACAACTTTTGTTTGAATTTTTTACCAAAAAGAGTACCGGCTTCAAAATAAATTTCTGCTTATTATATATATTTTTACATAAATCGTATAACCTGCGCCTGTCAATTGTTTAACAAAATAGACTTAAATAATTTGAAGTTGGGCATTTAATATTTATTCTTAGAAATATATTTAGAGTAAAAGCTATCTGCAGGTTAGAAAAAAGATTATAAATTTGCAGAATAGTGAAACTACGATATCGTTTAACACAAATGTTTATAAGTTTACCTACGCAATTTCATTCAGGTTAAATAACTGCTTCTTTATATCAAATTCTAAATAAGCGAACCTTAAAACACCCTAATACCTATTTTTTTAAAGAAGTTATATACTTTTTTCACTTACATGTCCGCCATATTAGATCCGCCATTTTTTTGCCCAAAAAAATCTCAAAATTATAATCAACAACCACAATAACTTACGTCTGCTGAATTTCAATACTCTCGAAAAATTCTTAGACTTTTGTCACACTTTTTGTAGTTGCGGACCACTGTGCGCCACAGCAAACTGCAGGCTCCGTCCACGTTGCCAGAAGTGTGCACAGGGCCACCTAACACAATCTTGCGTCAAGACCGCAGGCAGACCTGCCACATGCGCGAACTGCGCTGGCTCACAGCCGGCCAATTATATTGAATGTCCGGTGTACATATGCAAAATTAAAAATTTAGAAATAAACAAAACTCGGACTTCTAGGACTACTAACACATACGTTGACGCACCCATCCCTTCCATAAAACCTCTGGAAATAGCCAACATCCACACACTACCCCCAAAGCAAAACTTCCATCCCAATAAACAAGATTTCCCAGGGCTCCCAACCCCGAAACAAATTACGTACCATCCCTCAAACAACACACCCCAACCACAACCACAACAACAACAACAACAACAACAACGACAACAACAACGACAACAACAACGACAACAACAACGACAACAACAACGACAACAACAACGACAACAACAACGACAACAATAACGACAACAACAACGACAACAACAACGACAACAACAACGACAACAACAACGACAACAACAACGACAACAACAACGACAACAACAACGACAACAACAACGACAACAACAACGACAACAACAACGACAACAACAACGACAACAACAACGACAACAACAACGACAACAACAACGACAACAACAACGACAACAACAACGACAACAACAACGACAACAACAACGACAACAACAACAACGACAACAACAACGACAACAACAACGACAACAACAACGACAACAACAACGACAACAACAACGACAACAACAACGACAACAACAACGACAACAACAACGACAACAACAACGACAACAACAACGACAACAACAACGACAACAACAACAACAACGACAACAACAACGACAACAACAACGACAACAACAACGACAACAACAACGACAACAACAACGACAACAACAACGACAACAACAACGACAACAACAACGACAACAACAACGACAACAACAACGACAACAACAACGACAACAACAACGACAACAACAACGACAACAACAACGACAACAACAACGACAACAACAACGACAACAACAACGACAACAACAACGACAACAACAACGACAACAACAACGACAACAACAACGACAACAACAACGACAACAACAACGACAACAACAACGACAACAACAACGACAACAACAACGACAACAACAACGACAACAACAACGACAACAACAACGACAACAACAACGACAACAACAACGACAACAACAACGACAACAACAACGACAACAACAACGACAACAACAACGACAACAACAACGACAACAACAACGACAACAACAACGACAACAACAACGACAACAACAACGACAACAACAACGACAACAACAACGACAACAACAACGACAACAACAACGACAACAACAACGACAACAACAACGACAACAACAACGACAACAACAACGACAACAACAACGACAACAACAACGACAACAACAACGACAACAACAATGACAACAACAACGACAACAACAACGACAACAACAACGACAACAACAACGACAACAACAACGACAACAACAACGACAACAACAACGACAACGACAACAACGACAACAACGACAACAACGACAACAACGACAACGACAACGACAACGACAACGAAAACAATTTTATCAAATTTTATATTTTATGTGCAATAAAGAAATCATAACAAATTTATACAGGAGAAAAAAGGGACGGAGCGGGGAATCGACCTCCCAATCATTGAGCTCGTACTCCAGCTCGCCATCCACTGCGCTATGCCGCCGCTTGGAATACAATCTTTTTTTTATACAAAACATGATGTGAAAACTTTGAACCTGATTTTCTCGAATTTTCTTGAGAAGTGCATAAAACGGCAAAATTTGTATTATTTTTTTTTTGCCTCCCCTGCCATTTTATTCCACTTAACCAACCACGACACAGAACATACTACCAAAATCATCACATCATACAAACACACAAACTGGGCAAACTTCCGAAAAACACTCGAAATGATCATCCCCATAAACAAGCACATACACACAACACAAAACATAAAAACACAAATAGACCAATTCACTAATTTTATAAATATAGCAAAAAAAAACACACGCATAAAATCAAAATCAATCCGCACAAACTTAATCTTCCACCACATATTACATAATTAATTCAACAACGCAACCACAACAGAAGACAATGGCAGAGGACACACATACACACATACAAAACACAGTTAACTTCAGTAAACAAACAAATTAATCATCAAATAAAAACACACAAAAACACTACTTGGTCCTTTAAACTTGCCGCCCTCAACATCAACGATAACTCCCTCTAGAAGCTCACTAAAACACTTAAACAAGCATGCACCACAATACCAACACTCACACATAACAATATCATAGCCATCACAGATGAACAAAAATCGGAAATGATAGCTAATACCTTTGAAAAAATACACGTAACACACCCCAAATATACCCATACAAGATAAAATCACACTACAATAGTTAAACACATCGCACCACACTTACGCTAAAACGCTTGCCAGACTCTTCACCACCCCATCAGAACTAACCAAACTAATCAGAACCCTACCCAACAGAAAAATTCCTGGCTTAGACCTTATAGAAAACCTCATCCTTAAAAACCAGTTAAGGAAATCTATTATCAAACTCCATTACCTAATTAAAGACATCATAAAACTGTCCACTTCCCAGCTGCCTGGAAAACTGCTACAGTCTATCCAATACTAAAACCGAGCAAAGATTTTCTCCTACCCACGAGCTACCGCCCCAACAGCCTTTTAAATACCCTCCTAAAGCTCACTGAAAAAATCATCCACTCCCGAGTCGACGATATCGACACAGGACTACATCTCACACCAGACCCCCAGTTTGGCTTTCGAGCTAGGCATTGCACGGTGCATCAGGTGTGCAGAATAGCAACCGATATCGCGACTCAATTCAACAAGCACAAAGTCACGGTCATGACCCTACTGGACATAGAAAAAGCCTTCGACACGGTCTGGACAGTAGGGCTCATGGCCAAACTCATATCCCTCCAATTTCCTCCTACCTTAATCAAATTAACTTTCTCTTATCTCGCAAACCGATCTTTCTCAACCAAAATTAACTCCACACAATCAGCTCCTAAGCCCGTAGTAGCAGGTATTGCCCAAGGCAGCGTCCTTGGTCCCCAACTCTTGAAGAGAGACATCAGCGACATCCCCACCTTCCCGAACACACGCATCGCACAATATGCAGACGGCACAGCAATCTACACATACTCTTTTAACGCACAAATAGGTACAAAACAAATACAAATACACAAAAGTATCCTAGAACAAAAGTGGAAAACAAGGAAATAAACATAAACACAAACAAAACCGAAACCATAGTCTTAACACGTAAATTCACAAACAACACAATATTCACACCACTTAAAATACACTCACAAAACATTACACCCACGAGCACAGTCTAATATTTAGGTATGCATCTATACAGAACACTAAAACACGGCCAACACAATAAACACGCATTAACAAAAGCACACGCTGTCCTGTCCAACCTTTATCCTCTACTCTTCAAAAATAGCTCACTCTCCATTAAAAATTAAATACTCATCTACACCGCGATCATTCGCCCTATCATCACTTACGCGGCCCCAGTCTGGTGTACCGCACCGGTCACCACCACATTACCCTTGCAACGCCTCCAAAACAAATGTCTTCGCCTGGCCATCAGCTCTGATAGATACACCCGAATAACACAATTACACGAAGACACTAACATACCGTTCATCAGATAATACATACAAGACACATCACAAAAATTATTTTTAGTATATCCTCAAAAATAAATACACTATCAAGAACAACATCGAATTAATAACAGAAACACAACAAATAAAAATAACACCTTCAACACAGATTATATCGCTTGATATAGCTAACTTATACACCAACGTTCCAATCAAGGACACTCTAATCAGAATAGAATCCAAACTTCACAAAAATGGTTACGAAGAAGCATACATAAAACAAACTATCGATATTCTAAAAACAATATTAAACCAAAATTATTTTAAATTCAATAACCAATACTACCAACAAAACGACGGCCTAGCCATGGGAAGACCTTAATCAGGCATATTATCCGAAATATTCTTACAGAACATGGAGGATGTAATAATGCACTGCATAAAAAACAAATTTAAAATCAAAAAATGGATAAGATACGTTGATGATATCTTATGCATTACAGAACTTAGTAATATAAACGACATATTGTACCACATCAACAACATACACCCTAAAATTAAATTTACACTAGAAGAAGAAACTAATAACAGAATAAATTACCTGGACATAACCATAATAAAATCCAATAACAGATTAACTTACCTCATATACCGAAAACCAACCCAAACCGACAATATAATCCACGCGCAATCCGAACACCCTAAACAACACAAATTGGCAGCTTTAAGAAGCTTAATATACCGACTAGAAACCATTCCGCTGAACAAAGAATACTATAAACAAGAACATAATACCATTTACCAAATAGCAACTAACAATGGTTATCACCGAAACACAGTCAATAAAATACACAAAAACATAAAAAACAAACAAAAACAACCACATAAACCCGAAAATAAAGACGAAAATAAAATCTGGACCACCTTTACTTACATAGGTAAACAAACACATTATCTAACCAAATTATTTAAAAATCAAAACATAAAAATCGCTTATAAAACAACCAATAATTTGAAAAACCAACTAAAGTCAAATATTGAAAACAAAAACATATACGACCAAAGTGGAATCTATAAACTTAAATGCCAAACATGCAACCAAAAATACATAAGACAAACAAGAAGAAAATTTAAAGACCGATAGTCATAAACTCTTTTAAAAACCTTAAAACCGACACCAACTACGCAACTCATCTATTTAAAAACAATCACAAAGGAGGAAATATAGAAAAAATAATGTCAATCGCCAAACAACTTAATAAAAGCAATAGACTTAACATAATAGAAAATTTTGAAATATACAAAGAAAAATTAAACAACAACATCATCAATATTCAAACCAACAGCGCATCAGACTCCCTATTCAAGGCCATTACACAAATTCTCGGAAATAAGCATTAACCACCACTATATAAGCCCAAATAACCCAACATAAACTCGTTATTCGATAATAACTTAACAGTAAGTAAGTAAAATATTGAGAAAAATGCGATTTGAAAGTTAAATGAATTTTATTTTTATAGTTATTTTTCAGTAAGCTATGAAACAATATTGAGCTTAAATACAACGAAACATAAAATAATTTCATTAAATTATTTGTTATTTACTTTATTAATAGTGTTATAAAGTAAATAACAAATAATTTAAGGTATTTAAGCTCAATTTTGTTTCATAGCCTACTGAAAAATAACTATAAAAATAAAATTTACTTAACTTTCAATCGCATTTTTCTCAATATTTTACTTATGTAAGGGTATAAAACGAATACATAATGGAATTTAGAAAAAAAAAAAACTCTATCGAATGGGCCTAAAAAATATATAGCATCTTATTTGAAAAAATATAACTTTGTGTTGTTGCTTGAGAACCACTGGTTTTTAAAAATATTTTCTTTCATAGTTGGATGTCCCCCTTAGTCCTACATAAGATTGTTTTATACTAATTTATTGTATCTTTAATGTCATAGAAGTTATTCGAGGTAGCTCGTTTCGCTGTTACACCCTGTATATATATATATATATATATATATATATATATATATATATATATATATATATATAAATATATACATACATACATATATATATATATATATATATATATATATATATATATATATATATATATAAATGTGTAAATAGAAATACATTATAATTAATTATTCTAATATCAACACCTATAACACTATGACAGAAATCAGTGTTGCTAAGAGAATTGTTAAAACTTGCTATATTATTGTGACAACATAAATTGAATTACCTTACACATTATCTACATTCTGCACGATTAACCTAATCGGCAATCCAACACAAATACCTGCAAGAGGTAAAGCAAATTCCACTATTGCTTCTCCTTGCAAACTTATCTCAGGGCAATACAGATACTTAAACAACCTGCTGCTGATAAATTATCAAAAAAAAAAAACAATGTTGCAACCACAAGACAGAGATTATTAAGATTTAGAAAAAAGTAACACGCACAAAGTTGCAGAGAAGCCAAACATCAACTGCAATAAGATAATCATAAAAAAAAAACAGGACAGATTCTTAGTTCTCAGAGAAGGTCTTTCCACAAAAGTTGTTCAAGAGTCCTAACAACCTAGAATTTATAGAAGCCAGAAGCGCTCACGAAATACATAAAAGACATTGCAGACTATCGCAGTATGCTTATGAGTCAACAAACCATTCTTCAACCATAAGAATTTCTTTGTAGAACTAAAACAAAATATGTCAAGGTTAATACAGCTTATTCAGAAGTTAAGCGTTGGTTCATTTGCTTTCCTAAATAGAAAAAAAAACACTAACAATACAATAAATAGCCTACAGAGAAGGGATTAAACAATTAAACCACTCTATTTCAATCATAGATATTCAAGAGACACTTGCAGGTCAAGGTTTAGATATTCGCAATGTAATAAACATAAGAAGCTAGAAAACCCTGTAAATAAAAAAAACAATGATAAGAATAAAATATTTACAATTAAACGTACCTCTTGTCTCTACAATTGTACTTGAAGCACTTGGAAAGAAGGTAGGAATCGTACATATGTCGCGAGTATTAACCTACCATATCAAAGTGATATACCTACCTGCAAACTTTCACAAAATAGATATATTTTTATTTCTCAAATTGCAAGTATTCAAAATTATTATGTCAAAATTTCAAGTCGCTCCGATAAAAATTTGCGAAGTTATGCGACATTGAAAAGATTCTTTGTAAGTAACACTTATGACTCTTAAAACTTTAGAAGCGATTACCTTAGAAATATGTTATCAAAGTCGGTGACAGAAATTTTGTCAATGCCTTACGTTAGATTTGTCTGATGTCTTTTTTTCATGTTCAGATCTATTTTTTTGAGTCCATGATCGTCTCTTATATATATACGTCTTTCCACATCCATTAAAATACCGATTTTTAGGGTAAAAATTGATAACTTGACTTTACATTGCCGCCATTGTGAAAATATCTTTTTTTCAAAAAAAAAAAACGATCACAAATCGATTTTACTTATGATTAACAAAATCCAATTTGAATTTTTGTATTGAGATGATTACTGGTCCAGCAGGAGATGTCACCGCGAAATACTTTTTTAATAAGTCTCCAAGGAGGGGTTGTCTGGGCCAACAGGACCATTTTTTACAAAATGATTAATGTAGTTCTGAACATAAGTATATGCTGAATAAATACTTGAAAACAGATTTCGAAAATGTTAGTTTTCCAGAAAAAATCCCAAATATTGGCATGTTTTTTTGCCTTGCAGGTAAACCTTACCGTTAAGGCCGCAGATAATCACCCAACAAAGATTGTGAAAAACAACCACTTCAACTTGTGAATTGTGCAGAGGGCGCTATTTTATCAACCATATACCCAAAACAAACCTAGTTCTTACTCAAATGCCAACCAAGTTAAGCTCAAAATACAAGTAATCATACCAACAACCAAACTGCACAAACACATGTAGACACACATATTTCCTTACCTGAATTTCTCCTTCAAAATGATTTTCCAACAACTTATTAACCTAAATATCATGTTTATCAATACACACTTATTCAAAACATAATTATTGGACAAAAACTTTAGAATTACTTTAAGGAATCTAGATGGAGGCTCTTCTCACACAACAAAGAATAGGTGTCTTATTTATTTCGGAAGCAAACTCTACAGAAACTAACTACATTAACATCCATAAATACAAAATAATTTGCACTTATCATCAATACGGAACCACACACACGGACACTACTGTAATTTTACGAGAAAATATCGTACACTACGGAATATATAAATATTAATATGAGCATCTGCAAAGCACTTACGTAAGAATAAGAGAAAGCAATATATCACTTGTTATAGCTGTAGTCTATTATTCTCCAAAACACTCAATTAAGCAAATTTAATATGAAAACATTTCGAACTACTTGAAAATAAAACCATTGTTCACAGAATCAAAAGGAATAGAACTGCAATATACAAAGTCTGCTATAGACCAAGACTAAATAAGTTTCGGAAAACCATTGACCAACGTACTGTACGGAAATTCCAGATGCACTTGATTTTTTCGTAATAAATAGTAAAACACACTATATCGACGTGAGTGAGTGTTTTGACCTTTACACTGATCACTCTCCAACCATAGTCACTTCAAAAATCAAAACAGAATCACAAAACTACGTACTTTCAACAAAAAAGACTAACTGGATAATTTTTCAATATAAACTTCAAGAAATTGTTTACATCAATAAACCATTAAAATTTGAAAACGAGCTTAACAAGGCAGTTCTAATGAAGAGAATCTAACGAAGCATACAGGGGACAATCTGGAAATTTACACCTTCAACCACTCAAAAAAAAAACAACCATGATTTTATCCCTTTAGATTGTTTTCAACATTTCCAAGAAAAAAGGAGACAGGCAAATATGGCAACTAAATAAACACAAAAGTGACAAAATTTTACTCAATAAACTAAGCAGAGAAGTACAACAAAGTCCACATAAACTCTGAATCTGCTAATTCGAAGAATATATTTCCAACCAATTATTCTAAGCTGAAAAGGATCACCCGCTGTGGAAAGCCACAAAATGGCTAAAAAAAACCACGATAAGAATGCCATTAATTGATAGATAAAACGGAACATGGTTAAGACCAGAGTAAGAAAAAGCAGAAACTTTACATATATATGTAACACCAATAAACGAAAAAATTCATCACACAATAAATGATGAAGAGTACACACTTCTGTCATAACATGATGCTCCATTGCATCTTTCCTTTCTAATCAAATATTTCAATTCGTTCCTTGAACTACAAAAAGATTCCAGAATACTACCTTATTACAGCAACCATCCTTAAGAAATTACCAAAAAAGGCCCTTTTTGCAGTGATTTAAAAATTTAATGCCGTTATTCTATTCCATTATTTCCCCATATTATGAAAATTTGTTCACATAATCATGATACAGTCCCATATCTCTTGATTCCACCTTATTTAAGCTTTTCGAAAATATAATTCATAAACGCTTATAACCCTTCATTGAAGATAAAAATACCAGAATTCCAATTTGGGTTTAGAATTCAACATTCAATAGTAGAGTCTATAGATTTGCTAGTAAAAGAGACAAGAAGAAAAAGAATTCTGCTATGACGTCTTCGAAGCAATCGGTCAAGTTTTTGATAGTGTTTGGCATCCAGAGGTCTACTCTACAAAATAAAAAATAAACTCTTCCACAACAACACTTCTTAATACCCAAAATCTATCTAAGCAACAGATATTACCAAGTGAATCTGGAAGAAAGTTACTTAACTATTTACGTATAAATGCAAAAGTACTACAAGGAAATTGCTACAACAAGCCCTTGATGGTAAATAGCAATGAACTAGTAAGTGAAAAATAAAAATGAATGAAACAAATTTTCTTGACATTACTCTCACAAAATAGGGCAAGCATCATATCCGTATGAATACCTTAATAATAAAAATCAACTCGAAATATGATTTGTTAGAATGCACTAATTGTCGAAGCGTAAGGACGTGTTTCTGTGCGTTCCGTAATTATTTAAAATGAGTAATTGCAGAGTGTGTATTATTGACATTAAGTGCGGTGAAAAAGTAATTAAATGTAGTGGATTATGTGATGGAGAATTTCATATTCATTGTGTAAAATTAAAAGAAAAAGAGGTTCAACTAATAAATGAAATAAAAAAATGTTAAGTGGTTCTGCAATTCATGCTCCGAATTGTTAAATTATGAATTAAAAATATGGATAAGTGATATGCAAAATGAAAGAAAGAACCAAAACAAAATGATGGCTAACCTTCAGCAACAATTGTTGACAGAACAACAAAGTGTTAAAAGCTTGACTTCAATCAATAAAGAAATAAAACAAGATTTAGGGTGTGAAAATAAGGCAGAAAAAAGCAACTATGCATCGGCAGTTCAGAGAAATAAAAGTATAGTAATAAGACCAAAATCTAAAGACCAAACATCCAAAATCACCAAGGAAGAAATAAAATCGAAAATTGATCCAGCAAATAAAAATGTAGGAATATCTGGGATTAAACCAGTGAGAAATGGAGTAATCTTGATAGCTGGTTCTGATGACAAGTCTTCGGAAAAGATAAAAAAATCGGTTGAAATACGAATTATTAGTTGCTGATATGAGAAAACCAAAAATAAAAATCTTGAAATGCTGGAATGCTGCTCTTAATGCTGGAATTGACAAAAGCAAAACCAAAGAGAGCATTTTAAGTAAAATAAAATCTCAAAATAGGAATTTGAATCTATTGGAATTGGATATAAATTTGCTGAAAATAGTGAGCCCGAAAGAAAAAAATTCAACATTTCATTTGCAGAAGTTAGCCCCGAAGCATATGAGGGGATTATGGTTGAAAAGAGAGTAAATATTGGTTGGAAAAATAGTTATATCAAGGAATTGGTTAATATATTTAAATGTTATGAATGTTCCGGGTATAATAACATGGCCAAAGAATGTAAAAATGATGTTGCCTGTCCCAAGTGTTCAGAGAACCACTCGCTAAAGGATTGTTCAAATGATAAACCAAAATTTATTAATTGCCTGGTTGTAGATCATAATCTCAAATTGAACATTAATACTGACCATTCATCATGGAATGAAGATTGTCTAGTATATAAAAGAAAACTAGAAATCTATAGAAAACAAGTAAATTATAGTATCTTATAGCAACCAAAAAAATCTCAAAGCTCGTTTAACTCCATCCTCCATGTGAATATACAATGTTACCTGGCAAATAAACATGAAATTGAAGACTCAAATTCAAGGCGTACAGGTGGTGCAATGATATTTATTAGAAAACCTATGATATTCCAATTCCAAGATAAATATGGCAGTGAATATGAATTTTGGTTCTTAACCCTTAGTTTTAACTTAAACAACGAAAAAAAATTTTTAACTTCACTTTATAGATCCCCTCATTCATCAAAATTAAATTTTCTTAATGGTGTAGTGAAAAAAGTGATAAAATAATAATTGTTGGTGATTTCAATATGAACTGGAATGAACAATATACTTATACAAATAAATTAAGAACTATTGTAAATGAATATGGAATGAAGCAATTAACAAACGAAGATACACGAATAACAGATACGCCAAATACGCGAATAGATTTAGTGATTTGTAATGATTATTACCTAAAAGTAAATGTACTTAGATCTCCAAAAATCTCAGATCATGATATAATTGCAATTAATTTAAATAAAAGTATTCCAAAAAATAGTATAAGATGGAAGCATCGTAATATAAATTTTCAAAATCTAGAAATAAATTTTATTTATAAAGATTGGCTATTTTCTCTCAGTGACGTTAATATGATTTACAATAAATTTGAAGGTAATATATTGCAATCGTTAGATACAGTAGCTCCTATTTTTTTATAAAATCGCTGTTTTCAGCACTAATCTTTGGTATGCGTCAGTAAATTAAGAACATGCGAAATCAGCTAAAAATAATGCTTATAAACTTTTTATTGTGTCAAAAACCCACAACGATTGGGTTGCTTATAAACAGTTAAGAAATAAATATGTATCCTTGCTAAAAAGGACTAAAAAATTATTATTATAAGAATACAATAGATGTATGCAAGGCGATTAAAAATAAATGTGGAAAACATTAAAAAAAGTAATTTCAACAAAAGTTGATAACACACTAAATGAAATAATATTTGAAAACATTTTGGAAAATGAAGAATCTATAATTTGTGAGAAATTTAATCAATATTTTGTTTCGAGTATTGAAGAAATTGTTACTTCGATTCCAACAACAAATTTTAACGCACCCATCGATATCAATGATGTAAATCAATTTAAAACTTCCATACAGTATCTATGCAGGAATTAAAGAAAATTATTTTTAGTCAAAATGAACGAAAGGCGAGTGCGAATGTTCTTAATATGGCGCTAATAAAAAAACTATTTTATACGCTAGGATTTCTTTTATAGAATATTATAAATACATCTTTGGAAAAGGGTGTAGTATCAGAAAAGTTTAAAATTTCTACAATATCTACCAGCTATTGAAAAAATTATAGAAATAATTGTCAACAACCAGTTATTAAATCACTTTAATAAAAATAAACTATTTGCTACCGAACCATCAGGGTGCCTATTCTGTGCAACTTTGTCATATGGCAAACCTATCATCTGTTGCAAAGTTGATACTGCCATCTAGCGTGCGTTTTAAAAAAAGGGCTATATGACGTCACCGATTTTGATAAGTCCCCCCACTCTCTGAATAAGTGAATCAACACTAGGCTTGCTGTTGATACAAGGTAGATCTGTTGCTAGTTTGAATATCTTTTCGCGGTTTTCCAAATATATTTTGTTGTTAGAAGCTCAACAAAATTTGTTGGTGAGTTATATTATAAATTAAATCAAATTTTAGTTTTGTCAGACATATTTTCGATATATATTTATATATATATATATATATATATATATATATATATATATATATATAAATTATGATTTATGAAACAAAGAGCTATATTTCTTAGAAAATACAAGATATTATTTTATATATCACCAGTAAACTGATGAAACGATGAATAGTCACGTATCATCTCAGATGTATAAATATCAAGTACTAAGCAACATTCAGCATTCTCTTTCTTGTATTCAAATGTAGAACACGTGTCGTTAGATAAAATAAATATATCAAATATTTTATTTCGTTTATATTTTTTTAAAACAATAAACGACAATAACGTAATTGGCGCAGTCGGTAGGATTGCCAAAAAAGGTGCTAAAATTAACGCAACCTTTTGGAATTTTTATTCCTTAATTGTGCAATCGAACATCACGGCTCTCGTATCCTGGAGCCCATCAGAGGTCTGTCACGACCCATCGTTAAATCGAAACTTGGAGGATTTCAACAAAATACTCCACTTCTTCGTGGTAAACAACCAGCTACAGCAGAAACAGGTCCTTCATCTTTGCAACAAGAAATCGACTTCGTTCCACTGCCGTCAACAACAAGAAGAATCCGTCTACCTGTCAACGAAATCAGGCATCCCAAATGAAGACAGCAACATCTATACTTTTTGTATCTATGTAAGTCTTTCATATTTATGTTCAGCGATTCAGATTGTGAATCTTTGACCACTGTAAATTCATTAAGTTCTGTAGAAGAAATTAATAGCGATTCACAGAACGATTTAGAAGTAACAGATTTGTTAGATAATCTAAATTTAAACATAATGGCTACTTATAATGATATTGAACAGATATCAAAAATAATCCCCATTTATAATGGAGATGTAAGGTTATTGCCTATGTTCTTAAAGGAAGTTCAAAACTTCCAACGTTTATTAGCAACATTGCATATAAGCGACATACAAAAAGTATACGCTTTTTCTTTAATAAAAGCAAAAATCACAGATAAAGCTAAACTTATATTAGCAGACAATACATTTGAAACATGGGAAGATTTAAAACATTTCCTGGAAACAAATTTTGAAGATAAATTAACTTATGATACCTTATTCTTACAAATAGTAAATATAAGAAACATTTATAATAATAAGATAGGTGAAACATTACAGAATATGGCACACCTGTTCTCTAAGTGTAAATCAAAAATACAATTAACTCAATTTAGCAGCGACCAAAAAAATGCTTTAATAACAGGCTTTCAAAAAGTGATTGTTAAACATTTTATATCATTATTACCCCTAACGATAAGAGGTGCATTTGTGAATAAAAACCCAGATACTTTAGAACTTTGTGAACAATTGCTTAACAATGAATTCAATTTTGCGCAAAACTCTCATAATTCACCACTATTAAAACAAAATAATTCTTTTGAAAATAAAATCCTACCAATGAGATTCCCTGGTCAAAATTTCCCTAGTAAGGCTATCAAAAAACACAGTATCAAGGCCCAAATAAATTTGCAAGACAAAATATAATTAATAACACAGAAACACGAAAATTTAAACCTGTTCCAATGTCTGGAACTTCTAAACAAACATTTAATCAACCTATGTCCACACAAACCATAAGACAAAACTACAACTAAGAAAAAGATGAAAGTGAGAACACTGATAGTATAGAAGAATCTGTTGAATATGTTGAAAATAAACGCGAAAACACATCCGAATCTTTTTTAGAAATAGACCAATTTCAAGAACAAAACGAGTGATGACTACCATTTTAAACACAATAGCTATTATAAAATATAATGACTTTCATATTTTAATAGACTCTGGTTCTGATATAAACTTGATTTCTCCGAAATTAGTTAAATAAAAAAATTATAAAACAACACCAAAAGTGATAACATTTAAAACTGCAGCGAATAAAATTAAATGCACGGAAATTGTAAAGATAAAGATACAAAATAAAACTTTTGATTTTTATTTGTACGAGTTTCATGATAATTGTAATTTATTATTTGGCGTAGGAATTTTAAACAAATGCGGTGTCTCAATAAATTTCAAAAGCAATATAATAACATTTGGTGACAAACAAAAATTTACATTACAGAATGACATAGAATCAAATAAAAATAATGTTAATATACAAATACGTGATTCGCACTTATTAAACTCACAAAAAGAAAAATTACAAAAACTAATAAAAAAGTTTGAATGTCTTTTTCCAAAAGAAAATGAAATTTTATCAACCACTAACGTAGTCAAACATAATATTAAATTAAAGAATGACATCCCTATTTATTCAAAAAATTATAGATTACCGCAGGTATATGAAAAAGAAATAGAGGAACATGTACAGACATTATTAAAAAATGGCGTTATTCAAAAGTCAAAATCACCATATAACTCACCCATTTGGATTGTACCAAAAAAAATGGATGCATCCGGAAAAAACAAAACACGAATGGTTATAGATTTTAGAAAGATAAATCAATTAACAACAGAAGATAAATTCCCCATACCAAACATTTATACTTCAATAGACCATATTGGTAACCCAAAATTGTTTACAACCTTAGACCTACATTCTGGATTTCATCAAGTAGAATTGAACCCCAAAGACAGACATAAAACAGCCTTTAGTACTACATCAGGTCATTATGAATTTGTAAGAATGCCCTTTGGTTTAATTAACGCACCAGCTACCTTTCAAAGGCTCATGAATGAAGTATTAATAAATCACATCAATAAAATATGTCTAGTTTACATGGATGATATTATAATCTTTGGCAAAAACGAGGAAGAACATTTTAAAAATATTGAAACTATATTCCAAGAATTAAAAAGAGCTAACTTAAAAATTTCTATAGATAAAAGTGAATTTTTTAAAAATGAAACAGAATATTTAGGCTTTGTAATCAGTGAAGAAGGCTTAAAGCCAAATATAAAAAAAATAGAAGCTATAGAGAAAATTCAAATACCACGTACTACCAAAGAAATAAAATCATTTTTAGGCAAACTATCATGGTACAGACGCTTTATTCCGAATTTTTCAAAACTTACAAGAATGCTTAAAGAAAGGCAGAACAATAGATATCACTAATCAAAATTATAAAAATGCATTTCAAACGTCTAAAGATTTAATTATTAACCCTCCTATATTAGCATTCCCAAACTTTGAAAACAAATTTATACTCACAACAGATGCATCAGATTATGCATTGGGGGCAGTACTTTCACAAAAAATAGATAGTGAAGAAAAACCTATAGCCTATGCATCGAAAACATTAAACCAGGCAGAACAAAATTACTCTACCATTGAAAAGGAATTAAAAGCAATAATCTGGGCAATTAATAATTTTAAACCATACATTTTCGGTAGAAAATTTGTTATTAGGACAGATCACCGTCCCCTTGTTTGGCTTTTCAACATGAAAAATGCCAATCAAAAACTAATGAGGTGGAAGATAGAACTAGGTGAATATAATTTTGAAATAGAGTACATAAAAGGAAAAACTAATAAAATTGCTGATTTTTTGTCCCGAATAAAAAATGATTATAAAATAAATTATAAAAAAGGCGATGTAGTTGAAACAAATATTTTCGCACACTGTATTAGTAAAGATTTCAAATTTGGTAAAGGTTTAGCAAAACATATCAATGAACAATTTAACAGTAAAGACTTTTGTAAAAATCAATTATTAATAACACAAAATTTTATACTTCAAGAAGTCCAAAACAAAAAAATCTTTCATATATTTTCTAAAGAAAAATTTAACGAAGAGTGTAATAAAAAATTTTTACAATACTCTTTAACATCATTAAGAGACTATTTAATAAAAAATGACATCTTTGAAATTAATCTGCCTTGGTTATCCTGTGGTTTAGATAAATTAGAAAAAAAGGAATTAATAAAATACTTAGATAAAATATTTGGTGAAACCAACATAATAGTAAACATATATGAACCATTTGAAAATTTCTCCTTAACAAATGAAATTAAATCAAATAATGCAACAAAAAGCGTGTCAACTGAAAATACCATACACAGTTCTGTCGAAAACCCAGTCGAAGGAATTAAATACATAGAAGATAGATTAAACATAGCAGACAATCAAATAATTATTAAAACCACTAATGAACCATTCACAGTAAAAATTGACAAATATTTTGTAAAAGAACATCCTAAACAAAGAATGTTAGTAAATATCCATAAAAATGACATAGAAAATGAAATTTTAAATTTTATCAAAGAATATATAATTCCGAAAATTAAATACTATGCTATCTTTGAAAATAATTCCGATATATCCTTCTCTAAAGTAATTAAGGAAAACTTTGAAATTAATAGTATAAAAATCATAGCCGTAAATAAAATAGTAGAAAATATTGAAGATAAAGAACAACGAGACGAAATTGTTTATAATTACCATTTTGGAAAAATGAATCATAGAGGAATTATGGCTTCCTATAGATATTTAAAAGAAAAATACTATTGACCTAACATGATTAAAGATATTACTGACCTCATCAATACCTGTAAAACTTGCAAGGAAAATAAATATGACAGAAATCCAATAAAAATATTAGATAATCTAACACCCACACCTGAACAACCTTTCGAAATGGTGATACAGACCTTTTAACGCTAGATCAAACATTAATTTTAACCATGTATGACCAATTCTCAAAATTCGGATATATCACAAAACTAAACAACAGAAATGCTAAAAACACACTAGAAAAATTAAAAGAATATTTTAACCACTATAAATTTCCTAATACTCTAATAGTAGACAATGGCAACGAATTTAATAATGCAATCCAATGCAATAGAAAGGTTACACTCTACTATTATAGAACAGCTTAGAATATTACACGCCGAAAAACCCAATATTAAATTGGAAGATAAATTACAAACCGTCATGTACTCTTACAATAACACAATACAAAGCGTCACAAAATTTTCACCATTAGAAATATTATACGGAAGAAGTAAAGATAATATATTTCCCAAAAAGCATCTTGAAACTCACGAACAAAAGGTCAACGATTATAAAACAAATTTAGAAAAAATAAAAGAAACCGTAACCGATAGAATAAAGCAAGAAAAGCAAAAAAGATATGTCCCTGAACAAGCAAAAGAAATAAAAAAGGAAAACATGTATTTAAAACAGAACCCTAGACTAATAACTAAATTTAAAAAACCCCTTTACAAAGAAATAAAGATAAAGGAAATAAATCCTAAACTTAAATATATTATACCCCATAATAAGAATAGTAATGAAAACGTTAGAAAATATAAAATAGATAAAATTAAACTCTGATTACAGAATTGCCATAATTTGGGCCACACAAATAGAAGATGTATCTGAAAACCCCGGGATTAACGTCATACAATTAAAAAATAGTAAGGTTACAACATCAGAAAGGTTTTTATATTATACAATAGATGTAAACAACATTATAAATACTAGTAGGGAACTCGATAATCAAATAACTAAAATAAAAATATATGTGCGAAATACCACCAAATATTATCAAAATGAGTTGAAAATAACTTTTCTAGATTTATTTCAAATGAATGATAATCTACAAAACAGACTAAATATATTATTCCCTAAACGATATAAACGTGGTTTAATTAACGGTCTAGGTAGCATAATAAAAAGTATAACCGGAAATTTAGATAATCAAGATAAAGAAAGATATGATCAAATAATTGAAGAAATTAATAAAAATCAAGATAAATTAATGCAGAACCAAGAACAAAATTTACAAATTATTAAAGAAATGAATGAACACTATAATAAACAGTTAGATCTAATTAATAAAAATCAAGTCTATATTACAACTAGTTTAAAACATATCATACAAACCCTTTCACGTGGTTTCGATGAGAATAAAATCTTATGGTTAATAAGTAAAGTTAATGATTATAAAATTCAAGTTCAACAATTAATGTATGTGCTGAACAATATAGAAACATCTTTAACGTTTTGCAATATACATCAATTACATTCCTCTCAAATTTCTACGGATAATCTTCAAATAGTAACCAATAAAATTCGTGAAATCATAAATATTAAATTCAATAATTTCTGGGAATATGCATCACTTATAACCACAAATTGCAAAATTAATGATAATAATAAAATTGTATTTTTGATGATTGTACCAATGTATGATGACGAACAATATATTACTAAACAAATAATTCCAATACCATTTATGTTTAAAGAAAAATTATATATGTTAAATAACGGAAAAATAATATATATTGTAAAAGGCAATAAAAATTATATGTTACATAAATGTAACGAAATTAACAATGTTAACTATTGTAAAACTAATTATAAAATAATAGATAACTGTTACACTAATATAATAGAAGATAGTAACAATAAGAATTGTGATCATAATGAATTCAAAACCACAAAATGGTTTGAACAAATACCTCATTCAAACATAATTTATATTTATAATAAAATAAAAAATGTTCATTTGGACTGTACAAACATAAATAAAGAATTAAAATTTGGAATAATACATAAAGTAATAAACAACAACTGTATTATAGATAATGAAAAATTCAATAATGAAATTATGGCTAAAGAATATAATTTACAAATTAATAAATTTATAAATCCCGAAGGAAAAATATTCCCTCTCAATAAAAGTATAATTCAACATTTTCAAAAATATATTATTCCAAATATCACTTTAAAACAAGCGACACATGAACACATGAATAATCATTACAACCACGCTCAGAGTATATTAATAAGCATAGTTATTGTAATCATATTAGTAATTAGTTCGTATAAAATATTAAAATGATATAACAATAAGAAACTGCAAAGGAAGAATGATATAACAGATATAGAAATGGTAAATTTGTAAATATAAAATAATATCTTCAAGGGGAGTAATTATGATTTATGAAACAAAGAGCTATATTTCTTAGAAAACACAAGATATTATTTTATATATCACCAGTAAACTGATGATATGATGAATAGTCACGTATCATCTCAGATGTATAAATATCAAGTACTAAGCAACATTCAGCATTCTCTTTCTTGTATTCAAATGTAGAACACGTGTCGTTAGATAAAATAAATATATCAAATATTTTATTTCGTTTATATTTTTTTAAAACAATAAACGACAATAACGTAATTATATATATATATATATATATATATATATATATATATATATATATATATATATATTTATTTTTACATAAATCGTATCATCTGCGCCTGTCAATTGTTTATCAAAAAAAGCAAAATCGACTAAAATAATTTGAAGTTTGACATTTTATATTTATTCTAAGAAATATATTTAGTTCCAAAGGTTAGAACAAATTATAAATTAGAAAAATAATGAATATAGAATGTGATTTAACCCAAAAGCGTATAAGAATGTTCGGTGCATGACACTGCAGATGTTTATTTATAAAATATTAAACAACTTAGCGCCAGATAAACTTTGTTCAAAAATAGTAAAGCATACGAATATTCATTAATATCTTACCAGAAACCGCGAAAATGTATGTGTAAGTAAAAAATCTACAGCCGCTGCGAAAAATTCGATTTCCCGATAGGGGCATGACTATGTATAATTTGCTAAATTGCGATATCAAAAATGCATGTAATATTAAAATATTTAAATATAAGCTGAAACAAACACTCTTGTAAATTGATATGTGAATGTCTTGCAGTTGTAGTGATGATTCTGGTAACTGACCTATCCAACCATTGTAAGCAGGGACGGACATTACTTTTCGGCGTCATCATTGTATTGTGCAAACAAACAAAAACATTATGTATTCAACTAGCATTCTTTTTGCTGAATAAATGAATTATTATTATTTTTACCTTTTGTTGTGATGTAAAAACCACTGTACAGCAAACCGAAAACGACTATGCATGGAAATTTAAAAAAGTATTCACTAATTGGCCGTAAGCCGCAACTATCAAGAAACAGCACCATACTCATCTACATACTTTGTACTACTATACTAATACTAAATTATAAATACCGTATCTAAATGTGGGGTTGCACTAAAGAGATAAACAGAATCAATTTACGACGCTTATACGTTAAAAATTCACTCCGATTTATTAATAAAATATGATAGAAAAGACATGAAAAGACAATATTGCAAAACACGAAATTAGATCAAATAAACTCCTTAATGAATTAGCACTAAATCTGCTAACAGCGAATACGAAACGATACGCCGGAAACTAGTAAAACCCATGTATAATTTATTTAAATATAATAAATAAATATAAAAAAACACGTTATTAGTAAGAAAGAACAATATTGGGTATACCATCTGCACGACATGTAAACATTTACCGGTTGACCGAAATATGGACCAGTTATAAGTAAACTAAATATTAGTTCCAAAATGTCCGAATTATATTAAAAAGCGTTTTGGGACTCGTGGAAGACTATAGAATAGTTATTTATGTATCAAGGTAATATACTAAGGTTTTATTCTCGAGACAGTAACGGTTTGCACGAGGCGAAGCCGAGGGCATTTTCAGTTCAGGAATTAAAGAAGTTTTTCCAGCAATGCAAACAAAACTTTTTTCCCGACGTCCCGACTTTTAAACCTAAATAACTTAATTCATTTTTAGTTCATTGATTTGCGTTCAGAGAATCAAGTTTGCAATGAAAATAATTCATAACAATTTGTTATCAAGGAGATTTTTTATTTATATTGTGAAAAAATTTTCATGAATTAAAAACTACAAATTGTACCTGCGATTTTCGTAAAAATGGAAGTCGATAGTGAAAAGGTAATTGTTGGAATAATAACGGAGTTGATATTTTTACAGGCAAAAGACATGGTGGCTGGAAATCGAATGCCGTTGCGGAGGGTTACATAGAAGCTACAGAGAAGAATAAAATTCAAATAGCACAAAAAGTTTTTCTGGAAAAAAAAACGAACCTTTAAAATGCAATATTTCAAAATATGAACAAATGACATCAGCTGAATATCATAAGATAAATATTGTAAATTCATCTATTGTGAACAATGTTATTTATACAAATATAACAATAATATAAAAAGGTTGCGATCTTTGGCGTTAATAACCCTGAATATATAAAATATTTCGCTAATTGTAAGAATAATTTTAAGCAGTTGAAAAAGTAAAGGATACGACAGGGATCGAACCCGCGACCATCGGTTTCGCGCCATTTTTTTTTTTCATTTTCAATATTCTTTTATTATATTAATTAAATTTAAATTATTTCTTAAAAACTAATGTTTGGACAACATGGTTGGTTTTGTCAGAGCTCCTACTCACATGGGGAGTGTATATCTTTGTATGTGTGTAATTGCGTTGTGCGCTTGAACATTGTGTGATTGTCTTTGTTATAATTTTTATTTTTATTTGTGTATTGGGATTGTAATTTGTGGGAAAGGAGGTACCAAAAACCCATTTAATTATTTGACATGAAAATTATTTTTGTTAAAACTTACTAACTAACTTAACTAATTTAAAATCACTTATATTTTATATAACAAAACATTATGGATAATTGATGGTACATTTTTGTGTGTGTGAGAGATGTTTTGTTTGTGTTCTGTTGTGTAAGGTATTGTTGTATGTGTTAGTGTTAGGTGTTCTGCTCATGAAACTCTTCATGAAATATGGGCAAGTCTTGGTAGGGAAGCTCGTGTTTGAGTCTACATGTGGTGTTGTTGTCGCGAATTTGTGTGATGTTTCTTATAAGTGGATTTGAATTAAATTGTGTGTTTTTGTAAAATTTTTGTGATGTGTCTTGGATGTAATCACGGATGTAAGGTATGTTTGTGTCTTCGTGTAATTGTGTTATGCGTGTGTATCTTCCAGAGCTGGTCGCCAGGCGAAGACATTTTTTTTGCAGGCGTTGCAGTGGTAGGGTGTTGGTGACCGGTGCGTTACACCAGACCGGGGCCACATACATGATAATGGGGCGAATGATTGATGAATAAATGAGGAGTTTATTTTTTGCAAGGAGAGGATAAAGGTTGCGAATTACGGCTGATGCTTTGTAAATTGCGTGTTTAATATGTTGGTTGTGTCTTAGTGTTCTGTATAAGTGTATTTCGAAGTATTTTACTTTGTTTGTGGGTGTGATTTTTTGTTTGTGTATTTCGAGTGGTGTGAATATTCTGTTGTGTGTGAATTTACAAGTGGAGGCTATGGTTTCAGTTTTCTTATTGTTTATGTGTATTTTCCATGTGTTCCGGTAGCGCTCCAGTATGTTTATGTGTATTTGTGTTTGTTTTATGGTTACTTGGGCGCTAAAGGAGTTTGCGTATATTGCTGTATCGTCTGCGTATTGTACAGTGTGTGTTCGGGAATGTGCGGATATCGCTAATGAAAAGGTCAAAAGGCTTAGGACCAAGGACGCTGACTTGTGGAATTCCTGCTACAATGGATTTACGGTTTGAGAGGGAATTATTAATTTAGATTGTGAAGGATCGGTTTGTGAGGTAATAGTAGATCAGTTTGGTTAAAGTGGGAGGGAATTGGAAGGAGATAAGATATTTTATTTCGTTAAATATAGTATTAATGTTTATCCTTATTTCATATACTGTGCGGGTTTCCGTAACCAAGTAGCCTACGTTACAATTGTTCGTTGTCAATATCACTGTGTGAAGTCTTCGAATGTATTTGTTAACACTTTGGCATTTGAAGCAGTTAAAAGGGAGACGGTTGTGGTCAGTGGATGCGAAGCTTAAGTGTTTAGGGCGATCGACGCGAAACCGATGGTCGCGGGTTCGATCTCTGCCGTCTCCGTTACTTTTTCAACTGCTTAAAATTATTCTTAGCATGTTTCTTAATGAGAATTCGTTAAATATAGTAATAATGTTTACCCTTAAAATATTTCGATAAGTTTAAAAATCTGCTAATCAAGAAGTTTTACTAACTTTATATAAGAAAATCGATTTTTTTACCTTTGTTGATATTTTTCAATGTGAAGTATACGCCTGTAAAGGCGTATCTTTGAATTCGAAGTCTGTAGCAACGTTTACGTTGGTTGAGCGAAACATGAGGAAGGGATTTTACATGGCGCCGGAATAGCAGACTAACCTAATGGTAATTACATTTCTTGGATGTTTGACCACATTTCGCATTTCCATCAATAATTATATATAAATATAAACTACTTTTTCCTGCCCGCCAAAGGCATAAAAATTGACGAAAATATTACTCTTTTCATAAAGCCGCCATTTCGACAATTGGAAAAAATTCTAATTGGGTCAGAGTTTGGTAAAAATTCCCTTATTAAACCGCTGTTACCATTTCCGAACTTCGTGGAAAAATTAATATTGACATGCGACGCAAGTAATAATGCAAATGGCGCTATCTTGTCGCAAAGCAACTTGGACAATAACCTAGAAGCGCACGCCAGTAAATCACTGAATAGTTCCGAAATAAATTATTCAAAAATATAAAAGGAACGTATGGCAATAGTCTGGTCAACTCAGTAATTCAGACCATATATTTGCGGCCATAAATTCAAAATATACACAAACCAAAGACCACTTTAGTTTCTGTTTTTCTTAATGCAGTGTCGTCGTAAATTATTACGTTCGCTACTAAAGTATGAAGAATATGTCTACAAAATTGTATACAACACAGTATTCAATTTACCCATTGAATACTGTGACGAAAGAGCGCTAAAGTGCGTTTAGGGTACTTGTCGCCCCAGCTGGTGGCTATGTCCTATACTGCTGGGTGAGTTTGCCTAAGCTCTCAAAGTCTATCGGGTCATGGTGTTCTTCTGACGGTTTCAAGTTCATTTTGATGGAAAACGGTCACTTATCAGTTGGCTCTCGCAGGGTGAAGAGGATTTTTTCGTTGTTCGCTATAAATCAAGTAATGGTGACAAATCTTTCCTTTTTTTCTGAAAGTGTAGTAGTGCTTTTTTCTGTGATCCCTACCTGTGCTATCTTTACTCTTGCGGCCATTTAACGACCTCTAAGTTGTTTTTTTTACAGTTGAGGTTTTCAAGAGTCATTGGATACATCTGATTTACGACATGGAGGGAGTCAAATTTCGGGTTGCATAATTCTTATTTAGTTTTCTTATGATATCACGGGAACTGTCTCACTTATTTTACATTTATACTCCCGAACCGCAGTGCTATCACAGATACATCTCCAAATAACCGTCCGCGCTTAGCGATTAGCGTTTACCTGATACCGCGTTAACCGATACACGATCAGTGGTCCACGATAACAGTCGCGTATCTATTGTATGTGTGGAGGGTTGCTTGATTTATTATTTATATGATTTTTCTTTTGTGTTTGCCTTAGCATAAGTTAGATGAAAGAATTATTTTATATTGTTCACTAAATTTGTACTTATTTTGTTAATGATAAATATATAAAACTTTAGTGTAAATACAAAACACGCCAGTTTGTGCTGTTACCGTCCTCTCTCTCATTGATCCTCGATTTTTTTTTTTAAAACAACAAAATTATACTACGTTTAAGAAAATAAAAAGACCACAAGGCAGTGAAAGTAATATACAGTACTTTCTAATTAAGAAAGTCCCAGTTCATTATGAAAACATCAGCAGTGCAATGCACCGAACTTTTTTATACGCTAACTATTTCCTATTTTCATTATTTTTCTAATTTATAAAATTTGTTTTAACCTTTGAAACACTTTTCAACTAAATATATTTCCTAGAATAAATATAAAATGTCACACTTCAAATTATTTAGGTCTAATTTGTATTTTTTTGATAAACAAATGACAGGCGCAGATGATACGATTGATGTAAAACTAAATATATGAAGAAACTTCAAGAGCCATTTTCTTGTATCCGGTATCGTTTATTGTAATAATTATTCTGTAAGTTCAACCGTTTTTGAGTAATTGCAGAAACCGCAAAAAATTAATAAAGTAAACAGGCACTTCCGCTCGGAAATTTTTCTCAAAAATAATAGGTTTTCTTGCCAGGCTCATCCAAATCTTAAGTTAAAAATTTCTTAATTTTTCCTCTAGCCGTTTGGACTGTAGAGCGCTCATATACACACACACACCCACACACAAACACACACAAACTCACACACACACACACACACACACACACGGGCGTCATTCCAAAAATAGTCGGAATCGATTCAGGGAACGACAAAACGTATATTTCCGTTAAATTATCGAGATCGACATTTTTCATGATTTGAATACTTACTTTTATTGCGTAGAAGAAAGTGAGGCTAAAATGTAGGTTACGGTTAGTTCTCAGAAAAGCGGTAAATTTTTAAGGTATTGTTAAATTAATGTTCCATACCTTTTAAAAACATTAAATAAGGTGTCGGAAGCCCTTTTCTATGTACTTTAAAGCCTGAAAATCGATACTTTATGCCAAATAAACGGTAAATTTATTGAACTGTCACATTTTTGTAGTGCATCATTCCTTTGTTTGGGAAGACACTCTGAACGGTATGTTTCTAATTCTTCATGGGTGCCGAATCTGTTACTTTACGGGGGTTTTTATTTCCTGAAATATTTAATGTTCACACTTGCACAGAAAGCAGTTGTGGTGTGAATTGCAACGTTTGATTCACCAATAAAGTGACCAAATTTAAGAGAGTGTTTTTCATCAATTGTGGTAAGAATCAGGTGTGGTAGTAAGTTTTTTAAAAATAACTAGAAACAGTGGTGGTGTGAATTGCAAAGTGTGATTCACTAATAAAGTGACCAAAACTAAGAGAGTGTTCTTCATCCATTAAGGTAAGAATCAGGTATGGTAGTAAGTTTTTTAACAATGACAGGAAACAGTTGTGGTATGAATTGCAATGTGTGTTTCTCTAAGAAAGTGACCAAAATTAAGATAGTGTTTACCATCAATTACGGTAAGAATTAGATCTGGTAGTAAGTTTTTTGAAAATAACAAGAAACAGTTGTGTTGTGATTTGCAAAGTGTGATTCACTAATACAGTGACCAAAATTAAGAGAGCGTACTTCACTAATTAGGGTAAGAATCAGGTGTGGTAGTAAGATTTTTATAAATAACAGGAGACAGTTGTGGTGTTAATTATATATCATCAACCAGATGTATGCATAATTAACATTGTTGTTGTGCATTTCGGTTTGATCATATTTAGACTATTTTTCTAATTTTTAATATTTAACATCATCATATTTTTATTATTTTTCTAATTAATAATATTTTAATAACCTTTGGCACCCTTTTTCACTAATTATATTTCTTAGAATAAATATTAAATGTCAAACTTCAAATTATTTAAGTATTTTTACTTTCTTATACGCAGTATAAGTAAGTATTGTAATCATGAAAAATTTCGAACTCGAGATTTTAACGGAAATATACGTTTTGACCTTCCCTGAATCGATTCCAACTATTTTTGGAATGACGTCCGTCTCTGTGTGTGTGTGTGTGTGTGTGTGTGTGTGTGTGTGTGTGTGTCTGTGTGTGTCTGTGTGTGTCTGTGTGTGTGTGTGTGTCTGTGTGTGTGTATGTGAGCGCCATACAGCCCAAACGGCTAAAGGGAAAATTATGAAATTTTAAACTTAAGATTTGTATGTGCCTGCCACGAAAACCTTCTATTTTTGAAAACAATATTCCGACCGAAAGTGCATGTTTACTCTAGTAATTTTTTGCAGTTTCTGCAATTACTCAAAAATGGTAACAGTTACAGAAATTTTTGTTTAACAAAAATTAATGATATTTATATTTAGCACAACTTTTGTTTGAATCTTTTTTCCAAAAATAAATTCAAAATAAATTTCTGCTTATTATATATATTGTTACATAAATCGTGTCATCTGCGCCTGTCAATTGTTTAACAAAATAGACTTAAATATTTTGACATTTTATATTTATTCTTATAAATAAATTTACTGTAAAAGCGATCTAAAGGTTAGAACAAATATTATAAATTAGAAAAAATAATGTAACTACGATGTGGTTTAACCCATATGCGTATAAGAAAGTTCGGTGCATGACACTGCAGATGTTTTTCTTTCTGTTAAACAATTGACAGGCACAGTTGATATGATTTATGTGAAAATATTTATAATAAGAACACATTTCGATAAACATTTTCTTGTTTTCCGTACCTTCTTTGAAGAAAAGTTTCAAATAAAGGTTGCAAAAATGCTTATAACTATAATTTTTATCCAAATAATTTTTCTGTAAGTGAAATCATTTTTAAGTAATCAAAGACCCCGCAAAAAATGACTTGAATAAACAAGCTCTTCCGGTTTGAATATTGTTTTCAATAATAAGAGGTTTTCTGCTCAGGCATATACAAATCTAAAGTTTGAAGTTTTTTTCAACCCTATAGGCTGTAGCTCACACACACACACATGCAGACACACCTACGCAGCCAAACACAAGCAGACACACACACACGCAGACACACACACACACACACACACACACACATACACACACACACACACACACACACAGACGTACGTGATTTCAAAAAATGTCGGATTAAAATCAGGTAAGGTCAAAATGTATATTTGCGTTAAAATCTCGAGATCGAAATTTTTCATGATTTCAATACGAACTTATACTGCGTATAAGAAAGTAAAAAGAAGGAAGGTTAAACACGTGTGTACTGTTTAACATAATTAAAAGTTTATAGCATCTGGAAAATTTTACAATTTGTCAAATTGTAGATACAACAAAGCATTCTTTTTAAATAAAGTTTCAATTTATAATTACCTGATTCGGGTCACAATTTTCCAAGTTTAAATCCATCCAACTGATCTTCCATTTCATTTTGTAAATTTCTGCTTCTAACCTAGATTTTTTCACACACCTGGAATGGAAAAAGTATATTTATGTATGCATGTATGCATGTAAGCATGTATGCATGTATGCATGTATGCATGTAAGCATGTATTCATGCATGTATGCATCTATGCATGCATGTATGCATTTATGCATTTAAGCATTTTTGCATTTATGCCTTTATGCATTTATGCATTTATGCATTTATGCATTTATGCATTTATGCATTTTTGCATTTATGCATTTATGTATTTATGCATTTATGCATTTATGTATTTATGTATTTATGCATTTATGCATTTATGCATTTATGCATTTGTGCATTTATGCATTTGTGCATTTATGCATTTATGCATTTATGCTTTTATGCATTTATGCGTTTATGCATTAATGCATTTATGCATTTATGCATTTATGCATTTATGCATTTATGCATTTATGCATTTATGAATTTATGAATTTATGCATTTATGCATTTATGCATTTATGCATGTATGCATTTATGCATTTATGCATGTATGCGTGTCTGCGTGAATGCGTGTGTGCGTATATTCGTGTATGCATGTATTCATGTATGCATACGAGCGTGGTTCTGTACGCACACGACATTGCTTTCTACTCGCTGTTGGCTATCAGACAAATACAAATAAATATTTTACAACACCACTGAGAGAAGTGGAAAATTAATTTTAATGCTTTTAAAACTGAAGCAATCGCCATCTCACGTAAAGTCACACAAAATAAAGTACTCACACCTTTAATCATACACGTAATATGTCGATGAAATATCTTTTAAATTCTCTAACGTAGCCATTACTGTAACAATATTTGCGATTTGGTAATCATTTCTCATATATATCTACTTCGAAATGTATCATTATGTGAATTAATAAATAAAGTCTTAACAAGTTTGGTTAACAAAATTCGTTAGATTGGGTAACAGTCGCATTATGTCGTCGATCAAGAATATAAGTACCATAATAAAAGCCGTTCTTCCTATACCAGAGAAAAAAAATGTTAAATAATAATAATAAATGACCATTGCTTCAGCAAAGAACATTCATACTACATGAGGGAGTATTTATTGGTATTTAACTGCTATCATTCATCGTATATATATATATATATATATATATATATATATATATATATATATATATATATATATATATATATATATATATATATCATTTATATATATATATACATATATAAATATATATATATATATATATATATATATATATATATATATATATATATATATATAATAGCATCCCTCTATATAACATATTTTAAAAAATAAATATTGGTACCCAGTTGACTTAGCAAGCTTATTTACTTACCGGTAAATCACAAATAATGTTATAATAAGAATAGTTAGGCTGCATATCGCATATAAAATATATGACAAGGAATCTAGAATTTAATCATTAAAAATAAATTCATAGTTAATACCGTATACTGTTTTAATATATTTTTTTCAATAAACGTACTTGAGCAATTAGAATTATCAAAACCACATATGGGAGTATCGGACGGAGCATCGTTTAAACCGCCAGGCCAGTGTATTGTTTTACCTACATTGAAAGTAAAATTTTGGTCTTCCAGTCCATAGTAAGCAATCACCTTTAGAAACATAAATTATAAAATTAAATCATAAAAATGGTATTTATTAACAAAACTTGAACTAGTTTCTTTATCTCATAGCTTTACGTTTCAGCAATTTCTTAGGTCTTCACTAACTAAATACTTTAGTCCTACAAATTTTGCTGTATAGGTTTAAAACTAAAATTGTGGTTATCAAAACATATCCAAATTTTTGAGATTCATTCACGATTTCTTAATAGTGAATGAATTCTTCATACATATATAAATTTCTGTCAACAGTTGAACACAATCGAAGGTTTAACTGACATATAATCGTAGTTGATAAAATTATTAAAGATTTACTGTATATTTAAGACGACATTGATAAATTTAAATATTTATAATTTTCTCCCGTGGCTATCTTTTCGTTCATACTAATTTATAATAGAGAAATTTTGTGATACCTGATTTTTTAATACCTGAGAAATTTTGTAAGACCGGACCCGTATCCGCTAAAATAAGAGTTTGTAGAGGTTTCTCCTAGTTTAAATTGAGTGTGTACTTTTACTTGTAAGTGAACACTGATTTATTTTACTCTTTTTGGAACGTATATATATATATATATATTTATATATATATATATATATATATATATATATATATATATATATATATATATTTATATATATATATATATATATATATATATATATATATATATATATACATATATATATATATATATATATATATATATATATATATATATATATATATATAAAGGAAAATTATTTTCAGCTTAAGATTTAAAAAATTTTCAACTTTTGTAAATAAATTATTAATTTTGTGCAACTTACTTCAAATTTTGATTTTATAGGGTTGAATCCGAGTAATGAGTAATTTGATTTTCTATCCCCATTACAATCCATTTCAACGGTTCCATATTTTCCTGTAATCATATTTCAGACATTCCTCTATAATTTAACGAAACAATGAATTTTAAAATGCTGTCAGAATTACATTATAGCAAGCTCCATGTATTAACAATAAATATCTCATTTACTAAGAAAAATTTTTATTTGCTTCTACTGACTGAAAAATCATAGTATATTATATCTGAATATGCTAGGTGCAGTCGGTCACCAGTTAATTGCAAAACAAACGTAAATACTTAAAATCATTAGTCATAACACTTGTTTTCTTTTTTAATTACAATATCAGGAAACTTCAAGGAAATCCCTTAGCGGAAACACCGGCAGAACTCCTGGGGACTAGTTAGACAGTAAATTACCTTAAGTGGGAATATCAACGGGCACTATATCAAGATATTACAAAGAAATCCACTAGCGGAAACGCCGGAGGGATTCCTGAAGACCAGTAAAATAGCTTTTTCTATCGCTGGACATACCTGCAGGTATCAAGTAGTTAAAAGGAAATCACATAGCGGAAACGCCTACAAGACACCTGAAAGACAGCTAAACAATCATAACCCTTGTTGGGAGCACCGGCAGGTACTTTCTCAAGAAACTATAATTGAAACAGTAACTACATGGCTCCCTAAGTATCAGAGCAAAGCTGGGTATAATAAACGGAGAGCGGTTGTGGTGCTCGGTATTCGGCAGATGATAATTTAATGCATTTTGATGAGAAATCCTTGCCTTTTTACTTTCTTATACGCAGTATAAGTAAGTATTGTAATCATGAAAAATTTCGAACCCGAGATTTTAACGGAAATATACGTTTTGACCTTCCCTGAATCGATTCCAACTATTTTTGGAATGACGTCCGTCTGTGTGTGTGTGTGTGTGTGTGTGTATGTATGTGAGCGCTCTACAGCCCAAACGGCTAAAGGGAAAATTATGAAATTTTAAACTTAAGCTTTGTATATGCCTGGCACAAAAACCTTTAATTTTTGAAAACAATATTCCGACCGGAAGTGCATGTTTACTCTAGTCTTTTTTTGCAGTTTCTGCAATTACTCAAAAACGGTTGCAGTCACAGAAAAATTGTTACATTAAAAATTATAGATATCAACATTTTGTACAACTTTTAATTAAAACTTTTCTTCTTAAACGGTTCCGGAAACAAGAAAATGGCTCTTGAAATTTCTTCATTTTACATTTAATTTTACATAAATCGTATCATCTGCGCCTGTCAATTGGTTATCAAAAAAAACAAAACAAACTTAAATAATTTGATGTTTGGCATTTTATATTTATTCAAAGATATATATTTAGCGTAAAAGTGTTTCAAAGGTCAGAACAAATATTATAAATTAGAAAAATAATGAAACTACGATATGGTTTAACCCATATGCGTATAAGAAAGTTCGGTGCATGACACTGCAGATGTTTTACTATGAAATCGGTATAGGAAATAACATGTTTAAATTAAAAGAGAACAATTCTAGTTATGCCGATTTGCGGTAAAGAAATGTTAACGGACTGATTATATCGGCAAGGTCTAGTATGTACAACTGACGATGGCTATCTGGTAGTCTTAATGTAAATTTCGTTTCTTTAATAAATTGTAAAGAAATGTTTTGGCTTATGACCTGAAAGTTATGAAGAAAAAGTAGAAACGTTCTAAAATAATGATAGTTATATAAAATTAAAATCTGATCTTGCAAACAAATACCAAACAAATTAAACAAACTATTAATGAAATTCACTTTGTATTTACCGATCTACAAGAACGATACTTATTACACATGCATCCGCAACCAACCATACTTGACGGTTTACTTAAATTACATAAAGAAAACATCCAAATTAGACCAGTATGCTTATAAACCCAAGCTTCATGTTGTAAATAAACTCAAAAATTAAATGAAATCTTCCACAACAGCGCTATACTATGGTCTTTCGACGAAGTTAATTTATTCCTAAACGTACCGTCGGAACAACGTTTCCCCGTTATAAAGGATATTTTAAGAAAAAACAAAATCAACCTCGTTATCTCCAACGAAATTCTAAATTTTTTCTCTATTTGCATAAAACAAAATTACTTCATGTTCAACAATTATTATTATTCCCAAACAGAAGGTTTAGCTATGGGCTCTCCACTATCCCCTCTACCAGCGGATATATTTATGGATAATTTAGAAAACTCTATTTGAAAAAGTGAATTTGCTCTGCAATTCAAATATTCTCACCACTACATAGACGACATTCTGGTCTGTTGGTCAAAAACCAACAGAAAATTAAAAAAATTATTATTTTTTCATGAATACTTAACACAACTCTATCAAATTCATCATGGAATTAGAGGAAAACTTAACAATAAACTTTTTAGATTTAAATATCAGACGGAAAGATAAAACATCTGCAGCGTCATGCACCGAACAATCTTATACGCATTTGGGTTAAACCATATCGTATTTTCATTATTTATCTAACTTATAATATTTGTTCTAACCTTTAGATCCGCACTAAATATAATTCTTAGAATAAATATTAAATGTCAAACTTCAAATTATTTAAGTCTATTTTGTTAAACAATTGACAGGCGCAGATGATATGATTTATGTAACAATATATATATTTTTCAGAAATTTAATTTGAAACCAGTACTCATATTGGATAAAAAATTCAAACAAAAGTTGTGCTAAATATGAATACATTTAATTATTGTTCATGCAATTTTACTGTAACTGTAACCATTTTTGAGTAATTGCAGATCCTGCAAAAACTGACTATAGTAAACAGTATATTTTTCAAAAAAGGGAAGTGCACAACCCAGGCATATGCAAATCTTAAGTTTAAAGTTTTATAATTTTAGCTTCAACCGTTTAGGCTGTAGAGAACATACACACAGACACACACACACACATACACACACACACACACACAAACACACACACACACACACACACACACACACACGCACACACACACACACAAACACAGATGGACGTCATTCCAAAAATTGATGGAATCGATTCAGGGAAGGTCAAAACGTATATTTCCGTTAAAATCTCGAGTTCGAAATTTTTCATGACTACAATACTTACTTATACTGCGTATATCTATATAAAGCTACCTGGGTGGTGTGGGTTTTCGTTTGGTTTTAAGATGCAGTGGGAAATCGCATTCTTCAATGCAACTGGGAAGTGGTGCAGCTATACGATGGAGTTTATCATATATTCTCACTGTATGACGGATTTCCGTGGCAGGGTTTTGAGGAATAGGTTTGCACTACAGTCTGAAGCAGATTAGTTGATTTAGTTCTGTAGGATTTGTTAGCAGCTTGTAAAGGATTAAATTTGCAGTTGTGTATTGTTCTCAAATAGTTTGGTGTTTCTTGCAGGATTTACTCGTATTCTGTGGTATGCTATTTATAGATTACATGTACGTTCGCTAATTCAATAGCTATGGCTTCGTCATTTGAAGGTCAGGACGCTTAGGCATTTTCATTTGGCTGAATACAGAAAAAATTATGGGACGAGGTTGTGTTCCGTTGTTTTATAATTAAATGTCCCACAAAAATATTGAATTAGATGTTATATTACATCTTCATGAAACTTGATTTAAATTAGCCGAGCTAAAAGACTTAGATATTTCCCATTATGGCACCAATAACGCAGCTATTTTAACCAATTAATACCTTGATATTTTTACATCCTTCTTTGTCGTTACATATATTTATTATATATATATATATATATATATATATATATATATATATATATATATATATATATATATGTATTATTTATTTAATTTAAATTACAGATCGACTACTATAGTCATTACCGCTTGTACAGGTGAAAGTGAAAAATGGTATAGTCAGATGAAAACTGGACTTTATATAACAAGAGAAACAAATTTTATGATTAATAACTAACAAAGATTATAAAAATGAATCAATTGAGAAAAAAACCATCAGTTTTAGATTAAATAAAGCCTAAAGAGATATGTTATACTTTCACATCTGTGAAACAACATTGCACAGCTGGAATGTGCAGACGCCAGTAAAAGACTGAGGTCTTTTATAGATACCACAAACACCACAGCCCAGGCTAAAATATAGTATAGAGAAATAAGAGAAGAAATGATAAATGAAATATTAACATATATGGAGCGGGAAGGAAAGAATAAAACCAATTCAATTTTGCGTAAAAAAATCGGCTACCTGGAGAAATGAAAGCACCTTACTAATGCTTGTTGCATTATTGCTTCAAACATTCCTCGTGGGACCCTCAATACCTGCATTGCGACGATGTAAATTGTATCTAGGACACTGCTCGAATATATGTTCGAGAGTGAGCCAAGTGTTACAATTGTAGCAGAGCGGTGGTTTAGATATATATATATATATATATATATATATATATATATATATATATATATATATATATATATATATATATATATATATATATAAAGTCGAGCCAAGTATACAAGATAGTCGGATAAAAGATTTTTATATAAAATATTTTAAGCGGTAGGATTTCGAGAAATCACGTACGAATATAAATCTCGGTACAATACCAATGAAAAGTAAACGCTGTGTTGAGGTTTGATGGAATGGGAAGGCAAGGTTTTGTTAATACTCACACAGTTTTATTGAATTTTTACTTTCTTATACGCAGTATAAGTATTATAATCATGAAAAATTTCGATCTCGAGATTTTAACGGAAATATACGTTTTGATCTTCCCTGAATCGATTCCAAATTATTTTGGAATGACGTCTGTCTTTGTGTGTGTGTGTGTGTCTGTGTGTGTGTGTATGTGTGTCTGTGTGTGTGTATGTTCTCTACAGCCTAAACGGTTGCAGCTAAAATTATGAAACCTTAAACTTAAGATTCTCATATACCTGTGATGTGCACCTTCTATTTTTAAAAAAAAATTTCAAAGCGTAAGTGCCTGCTAACTCTAGTCATTTTTTGCAGTTACAGCAATTACTCAAAAATGGTTAGAGTTAAAGAAAAACTTTATGAACAAAAATTAAAGGTATTTATATTTAGCACAACTTTTGTAAAAAATTTTTTTCCAAAAAGGGTACTGGCTTCAAAATAAATTTCTGCTTATTATATTTATTTTAACATAAATCGTATTATCAGCGCCTGTCAATTGTTTAAGAGGTCTTTCTCATAAACCACTTTCAAAAAATCGATTTTTTTTTTACATAAATGTATTCGAAATTGTATTAAGTATGCGGCTTTAAAATTTTAATTCGATAGCTATAATTTTTACTGAGATATTACATGCATTATATAGGCGATGGTGACAGTAAAACTTTCAAGACTATATTACAAGCAAACCCGTATGGAGATAATTTCTTAGCCACAAAACTTGAATGCGTTCTACATGTTGGAAACCGAATGTCCAGGCGTCTGAAGACGTAAAAAAACCATCACTGAAGTAAAAAAATTAAATAAAAAAATAGCGGAACAAAACACAGATATTGCCATATCTAAACCATCGGCAAAAAACGTAAATTGGCAAAATAAAAACTTCAGATTTGACTGGAAAAGTGATGAAGAAATGTTCTTTATACTATGGATAAGCCATCCAAAATAATCCAAATTCAATCAAGGATATGAAAAATGCAATTTGGGCTATTTACTATCACTCTGTTTCTACTGACAACCATCAACATCAACATTGCAACGCCGATTGGTGCAAGTATCTAAAATCGTTGGACTCTTGTACTGCTTATCAACTTCCACCAGCTCTAGATCCTAACATATTGAAATATATAAAGCCAGTATTTGAGAGTTTAACTGACGATGATTTGCTGAAACGATGACTGGAAAAAAATACGCAAAACGGTAATGATAGCTTCAATAACATGATATGGTCACTTGCTCCAAAACAACATTTCAGCGGCAAAAATGTTATTGAATCGGCGACTGCTATATCTACATGCGTATTCCATGATGGCCAAAATACACTTCTAAAGATCATGGACGTCATGGGTGTTTAATTTGGTGTATCGCAACGCATATGTGGAATATAGAGATTCTAAACGCATCTCTATATCAGAAAAAACGCATGAGCGCAACTTCAAAAGAAGTGAGAGTTACGCGAAAAAATCAACGCCAAGCCCAAGAAGATGCAAATGAGGAGATGTATGGCTTACTATATGATCTTGGGATAAACGATTTAGCAGTTTTAAGTCAAATTTTTATTTAAAAAAAATTTTATCATTGCAATAATAACACCCAAAACTTTAAGCGCATTATTCTCGAAACTACATTCTCAAAATTTGCTGCCATCGCTGAAAAATATCTATACGTCCGATCGGCTTAAATCTTTCGGCATTTTGTTCCTAAATAAATTCGCCATGGACTTAACCATAATTTGGTTCTCAATTGTAAAAGTTGGCTTCTGGAGAGAGTTCTAAAATTGAAAAAAAGGCCCATATTTCCACTTTGTTTAAAAAAGCGTGTCATGTTTTCAAAGTTTCAAGAAACCAGTTAAATAGTGGTTCATTCCTTACGTATAAGTCTCTACTATAATCTCAATTTTGTTTTTTGTCGGTATCTTTACTAGGAGCAGAGCTACAGTGGTAGCAAATGTGCGTTTTTAAAATGAGCACTCGACTTGGCGCCTTCTTGAAGCAGGAATTTCAAGCCAAAAAAAAATTTTCATAGATTGTCCTAGATGTATACTTTTATGTGCAATTAATTTTTTTAAGATAAATAAAAGGATACTTCAAGAGAAAAAAAACTAAAAAAGTTTTTTTAAAGTGATTTATGAGAAAGACTCCTTAACAAAATAGCCTTTCACAATTTGAAGTTTGACATTTAATATTTATTCAAAGAAATATATTTAGTGTAAAAGCAATCTAAATGTTAGAACAAATATTATAATAAATAAATAATGAAACTACGATATGGTTTAAGCCAAATGCGTATCAGAAAGTTTGGTGCATGACACTGCAAATGTTATTTGATGTTGTCAAGTCAACCTCCAAAAATAATATTAACCTTAAATAATTTATCCAAACACTCCTCCTTTATTATTTTACGTAACATGCTAAACACCTCTCGGTTCAAGGGTTTTGTGAGTATGTCGGCCAACTGTTCAGAACTAGATACATGTTTGAGATCTACAGTTTTGCCGATGTGTTACTTGATGAACTTACGTGGAATCTCCACGTGCTTCTTTCCTTTGGTTGTGTTTCCTTCGTGTGTGCTTTGCAGCATATGAATGGCTGATTGGTTGTCTAAGAAAAGAGAGATTGGCTGATCAGTCTTGAGTATCCCCAGTTCGCGTTCAATTCTCTTTGACGATACAGCTGCTCTGTATTCTGCCTCAGCGGTTGAAGTGGCGACGAGTCGTTGTTTTTGCGTGTACCATATGATGGGTCCTCCCCTCGTCACGAGTACTCCACTCGTAGAGTCTCCTGTCTCGCTGTCTCTTCCGTAGACCGAACCAGTGTAAGCCATTGTGTGGGTATCTATGTTGAAAAAGATTCCCAGGTGCGATGTCCCTCTCAAATATTGAAAGATCATCTTCACCATCTTCCAATGGCTCAGCATTGGCTTACTGCACTTGCGACTCAGATAGTTCACTGCAAAGCAGATGTCTGGTGGCAAGGTATAAAAGGCTTCCGATGGCTTCACGTTACGGAGTGGTGGCAGGTGCCAATTTGTAGTTGACTTTGTGTTCGACGTTTGTGATCATGCCCTTCTCAATCGGTGTAAAGACAGGGTTGCATACGTTGCTGTCAAAACGTTTGAGTATTTTCTCGGTATATTTGTTCTGACTCACAAAGACGCATCTTTCGCATACAAGATCGTTCTAGTCATCGATGTACTGCATCTTTTTCCTGTTGAGTATATTCCTCACGTACTTGTCATTTTGTTGTGCCAGTCGTTCATGTCAGATCCTGATTGAAGTGGCGATCAGGCACTGTCTTGCTTTCTTCTTTCATTTCAAATAGATTTCCTTTTCGTTTTGCCATTGCCACAATTTTTTGACGATCTGCTGTCATGAAAGATGATTTCTTGTTGTCGGCAGTCTGCACATATCCCCTGTCTAAAATTTGACTTACAGAGAATAAATTGAAACATAATTTTGGTACATATAGAACGTCTTTCAACACAGCTTTGTAACAGGCCTTCCCGTCAAAAGAATTAACTTAAACATCTTCTATCCCACATGCCTGTAAATTGGTCGAATCTCCGATTGTGATGATCATGGGACTTTCAAGTCCATGAATGAGTTGAACCAGTTTCTGTGAAAAGTTATGTGTTGAGTTGCACCACAATACTGGTACCAATAGTTGTGCGAGTCTTGTTTTAAATTTATGATGTTCAAGTTAGCAGCTGACAGTCATATTGTTATCAACGAGCTGCGGTAAGTTTGTCTGGATTCATTCCTGTCTGTCGTCTCATGACTACTGTTATCATTACGTTTGATGCAGTCCCTTGCAAAGTGCCCTTTTTGACCGCATGCATTGCACGAGTAATTTTCCTTACAGTAGGTGATGTATTTTGCGCACGATTTGTTGCAGCAGTCGCGTTTGACATATCCCTTTTGGCCGCACTTGAAGCAATTTCCGTTTGCAATGTATTGCTTCGGTGTTGACTGTTGTCCTTGCTTCCTGTGTGGTTTCACAACGAGTACATTATGTGACGTTGATCCGCTTGATTGATCACGCTCGTTCAGACGATCTTCCTGTAGCCTCAGTCGTTTCACAAGCGTGTCAATGGTTTTGTCCGCCATTCCTAAGTTGTCTCACGCTGTCCTGAAATGGTGCAGCTTTGGTGGTAAATTGCCGATGATTCGCGTCATGATCCAGCTGTCCTTCATGCTGTCTCCTACTGACGATAAGTCTTCGGCGATCTGCAATATCTCCATGCATTTCTGAACAGCTGTTTTCTACTTGTCGTACACATATGCAAAAAATCGTGGTAGCAAACCGTCTACCGTTATGTCTGACTTCTTTCCGTACAAATTATTCAGTTTATCTTACATTTTGACCTACTATAGCTTGAGCTTCTAAATCTTTCTTTAACCATGCCTTTACTGACTCATTTTCGAGGCCACCGTCCGGTTTGACAGTTGCTCCGACAGCAATATCAAAAATTTCATTCGATTTCAAAGTTAGATTCAACATGATGCATAATTTACATGACCCTGTGAGTCTTCGACTAGAATTTCTAAGTGTGACTTGATGGTGTCAATGATTGCCGCTTATAGGGGTGACGTTGACTGTACGTTGCTGACCTGATTGGGCTGACTTGCGTGGCTGATTGTTTCCGAGGATACGCTCCTTTGTTGACAAATTTATTTCTCCATAACTTGTGGAGGTTTGATGGAATGGGAAGCGAAGGTTTTGTTATTACTCAGACAGTTTTATTGAATGTTTTTATTTCACAACAGATTAGAAAATAATGGTCAAAAATACATACTACGAAAAAGACAAAAGATAGTATATAAATATTTTTATTTTTGTTGTTGTCATGTCAACCTCCATAAATAATATTTACAAATTTAAATAAATTATCCAAACAAGCAATCATATTTGTCATTGTCAAAGTCTTATTTGAACTTGTTGCAATGTTGGAGGTTGTGTCGTTGTGTTTTCCTTGTTTTTCTGCATTAGTCTTCTTAAAATCTGTCTTTTTGAAGACTAAATTACTTGTTTAATTTGTGAAAATTAGTATGTACAGATATTTTTACTAAAATCTTATGGTTTTTTATATCATTATAACTAAACCTCAAATTGACACGTGTGTTTATTTTGTTTGGAATATGGCCTGTAATATAATATTATATAATAATATTAATAAATAAATATTGTTTTGGAGAAATGATTCGACCTTGCCAACATAAATGTTTTTATCGGGAATCACAATAGTATTACTTTTGTCCGTTTTAGTGATTATTAAGTTCAATTTCTTTAAAATCTTTTCTATTTGCCGGGAATATCTGGTTTCCTGATTATATTTTTGGCATTCGATAAGTCTTTGGCGATTAATTGAATAGATCTACTCCAATAACGTTCCAAACAGAATTATTTTTTCTATAACAATCAATTTTATAAACAAAGAGAAGGATTAGCTATGGGTTCACACATATCCCCTCTTTTGGTAGACCTGTTCATGGACAACATTGAAATGCAAATTCTAGCTTCACCTCTGGCCAAAAACATCAAATATTGGTATAGATAAGTCGATGACATTCTAATCTGTTAGACGGGAACCCTGATACATCGTTTATTAACGATACCCTTAAACAAATTAGCTTATTACCAAGAATTAATGACAATAATAAAAATTACCATAAACAATAATAATAATCAGGAATTAATTAATTAATAACCAAACACAACTTTAAGAATGCCATCAAATTAATTTACCCAACTCAACATGAAAACTTTAAATATGTAACCATACCATATCATGATTATATTTCCATTAAACATGCCAACACAGTGAACACCGACCACAAAAAAGTAGCATATTTTACCAACAATCTATTCAAAATATTATGCAATCATAAAGAAAAAAGTGACCCCCTTACTAAGTCTGGTGTATATATATCGGAGAAACAGGCAGAAACTTTAATACAAGATTCCAAGAACACATTCGCGCACATAGATTAATGAAAACCGAGTCAACCTTTGCGAATCACCTACACATCACAGGAAATCAAGTATCTGAGAATTACCGCCCGACCATCTTACATACTGAAAATAAGGAATTAATATTGACCCTAATAGACACTTTAGAAATTTACAAATCCATCAATGAACCACTAGAGACCTGTTTAATGAACAAACTGACCTACAAAAATCTCCCTTACTACAACTTAAATTTAAATCCCCGAACCCTAACAATATATTAACTTGATGTTACTTGTTTAATTAAGATAATCTGAAGATGCCACTGTGTGGCGAAACTAGTTCCTCCCTCAATTAATAATTAGTAGTAAAACTTAACACATGGTTTACATCATTTTCCCTAATATAATTCTATGGTGGTTCACATTAACCATTAATAAATATATTGATAGATGGTACAGAAATGTAAAGGAGACAAAAACGTGCCAACATTATAAACATGGTTGCGTTTTTATAGAAATACCGACATTTATTAATTTCGCTGACTGCCAAAAATTGGCCATGGTGAACACAAACAATACATTATTATCTTCTCCAGCAGTTTGTAATGCATAACGGAACCATAAGGGCTTCGCCCTGATTTAATAACCTTAAGAAAAGTCGTTTTTTTATACCCAAATGCTTCCATTAAAAGTTGAAGAGCTTAGCATTCTACATTTGAATAAATAAACAAAATTATTTCCGTGCTTTAATTAATGCAAAAAAAGAGATAAAATTGCTCAAATTTACAAATACATAGTTCTACCTATAATATTAAAACAAAAGACAAATGATATATTGCCATTTGACACATCTTATTACACTGGATGGAATTTATTCTAGATATAAAATAATTTTAGGCATAAAATGAATTGATAACGGAAATTATTCAAGCAGAGTTAGATATATATTAGCCGCAAAATTTCCAAATAGGCCAATTCCAAGCGTTACAACAATATGGCAAACGTTGCGGTGTAAAATGCTGACGGATAATACTATTTTTTTAGATGTTCACTAACAAGTCGTATCCTGATTATAGGAAATAAAAATATTTACAAACTTAGATGGCGAAGAAAGAGTTCTGGAACGTTTTTATAGTTTTACAAAAAATTATGAAATATCATGCACGCAAATTTGGATCTCCTTTTACAAGGCTCCAGTATCACGCACTATACGGAAAGATTACGCAAAAAAAATTGTTTGTTATCTCAAATACGTATGTATAAATCTTAAAACGGTTTGACTTCCATATCTGTAACAGTTATTTCATAATTCTTCTCAAATAAATACCTAAAAATTCAACTTACTCCCAGTACGGGACCCTAAAGAAAAATAATGCACTAGCTTAATATTGCACGTGTTACAGTACCGAGTATTCTTAAAAATCAGTGAGACTCTAATAAGTGGTAATACCATCATGAAATTTTGATTACGGACGAAGAAATAATGCAAGCTTTTTGAAAAGATATACTAGAATGATAGCCATCTAATGTAAGAAATTCATTCTGCAATATACTCGTTTATTGTTTGTTTGCTAATGGAGGATTGTTTGAACATTGTCTATAATAATAAATTTAATTTATAAAACCTATATATTTTGTTTTAATTTTATGACTTATACTTAAAATTTTAGTTTATATAATTGCTGTAGCTTAAAAAGCACGCAAAACTAATGTATTTTATTAATTTAAATGCAGAATTACAAATTCCATAAACATATAAAATAAAATAAAAATATATTTCGAAAGGCGAACTGTTTTTAAAGTAAAGCGGAGGTAGATTCTAAACATGCTTTAACATGGAATTTATTTATTTTTAAAATAATATTTTTTAAATTTACAAGCTTCAAAATATATTTTAAATACTAAATGCAGTATTTGAACGAATTGCAGTGTTACGAATTAATCCAGGTACGCATAATCCGAGCGCGAATTGTCCGGGTACGAATTGTTCGGATACGAATTGTCTGGATACGAATTGCCCGAGTGCAAAATATCCGTATACGAATGGTCCATGTACGCATTGACCAGGTACGAGTTGCCCAGATACGAATAGTACTTGGATGCGGATTGTCCGGATACCGGTTGTGCGATGCGAATTGTGGGGTACGAATTAAGAGATACGAATATTCCGTATCCCATCTTAAAATGCAGCCGAAGGTGAATATTAAATAAGAGTTTGTATTTATTATTGAGAACTAAATACCATGAGAAATTTAAATAAATAAAACCACTTAGACTTTCCTTCACAATTTATTATAAAAACGAAATTTCGGCTACTAAGTAGCTATCGTCAGTATTACATTCATGTACGACTGACGATGGCTACTTAGTAGCCGAAATTTACATTTCGTTTTTATAATAAATTATGAAAGAAAGTCTAAGTTGTTTTATTTCTTTAAATTAACACATCTTCACGCAACATAAACCCAAAACTAATACCAAGAGAGATTTATTTCACATTCTGAATTTACAGGTTACATGGATCAATTAGGCGATGCAGATTATTTCAGAATACTCGACTTAGTAAGTGGATACTGGCAAGTATAATTTAATTCGGAAGATCTTAAAAATCTGCAAACACCTAATGGCATTATGAGTGTAAGTAAATGTCATTTGGGCTAGTCAACTTCCCACATACATTTCCAAGATTGATGTACTCTATTTTATAAGAGATGACAGATGAACGTTGTTTTGATGATATAATAATATGCTCGAGAAAAATTTGAAATCCATTTGATGAGATTGGAAGAAGTATTTCAACGGCTAAAAGAAGCAAATTTAATATTGAAGCTGTCCAAGTGCAAATTCATAAAAATGGAAGCGAGTTATTAAGGACACATCTCAGTTCCAGGTATGAAATCAGATCCAAAAGATATTGATATTGTATAAAAATTATCCGCATGAGACATTTGGGCATTTTTGGGATTAGTGGGATATTATTGAAAATTCAAACCAGAATACTCACACTTGGCTATACCATTAACCGCACTGATAAAGAAGTACACTATATTTGACTGAACCGAAGAACATTGAATTCACTTATTCATTTAAAACATGTATTATGTCATCCTCCAATTTTAGTATATGCAAACTTTTAAGAACCCTTTATCTTGTCCATCGATGCACCAGGTACGCAATTGACTCAATTTTCAGACCAAAGAAAGATCGATAACTTATACCATTAAACAATTAAACGCGGCTGAAAAAATACTACTCGCCAACATAACGTGAATAAATAGCCATTGTATGCGGCATCAAACTTTTCAAATGCCATTTATATAAAAAAGATTTTCTGTGATTACAATGCATAAATCCTTATAATGATTATTATTGACTTATTGTACTTGTTACATTGATATGGAAACTATCCTTTAGATGTTTACAAATGACAACAATTTTTGATAGATAACTGAAATACAATAATATATTTCTATGTCAAATTAAATAACTTCAAACGTTAATATATTAAAATATCAAACTTTTTATTCCACCAAATATAAAGATAAAGTTTAATACTGGATGCGAATGTGAAAATTAGTAAATTATTGCACGTATCACTTTTGAAGTTATCCTGAGCGTTGATTATCACATCGATGATAGCATTCAGAATTTTGAATAGCCAAAGTAAAAGATGGAAAGTTCAAGGGCAGTTATAATTAAAAATAATTCTTCGATTGAAGAAGTTGTTGTACACCTACATTGTGACAACAGCTCGTCCGGGCACAGCTGATGCACCGCAGAATGCCTGAAATGACAACAACACAAAAAAAACCTGCTTATTTCGACATCGTTGGAGTTTGTTAAGCTACAATGTCCTGTGTAACCGTTCTCTCAATATGGACTCCACTAAAGTCAATTCATGAAAAGCGTTCTGTGCTAAGCAAGCTGAAGTTAAAATAACAAAAACTCAGCTAAATAATGTTTGAATCTGAATCGATTGCAAAACTCATCAGCAAATTCAAGTAATTGGTACAAGAATTACCAGCCGTTGGAGTAACAGTGGGATACATCGACAAATTTGCAAAAACTTTGGAATGTTATTTTTTTGTTACTACCTGGAACTCGTATGCAGGAGATAGCCAAACCTTTGAGAATTTGAAGATTCATTTGTTTAAAAAAACACTGAAATTACAAATATCAGATGAGATAACTTCCGCATTCGCAGCTGTAAGAGTTCTTCGAAGTCTACAAGTTTCAATGAAGCAGCAAACCCAGGATAAGCCTTAATAAAAAGATTGACAAGAGAAATGTTGAATGTTTCAAATGTTTGTTATAAGAAGGATTATTTCAAATCTGTGTACAGGATATTAATGGCTAAATCACGCCAGATTCCAGCATTTAATCAACAGGACTTCAGCGCTGAAATGAAAAACCCGACAGCTGCTTGATGTTTGACTTGCTTACAGCACCACGTCAAAGCATATGACATCTCACAAGGATTGGTTTTCAACGCTTAAAAAGATTCCGGATAAAAGTTGTAGGCATTGGTTCTATACCAGTAATGCCTTCAGTATATGTAAAACTAGAACACATGGAAAAAGAAAATATATTTTTCTGACTAAAATAAGAATTTTCTCTCAGTGGGAGCTGCAGCAAGTAAGCGTCTGAATGTTGTTTGAAAGTGAAACAATTAAAATTTTTAATACGACAAACATGTTGCAATTTGTACCATATTATCCAATCAATCTTATAAGATTATTTTTAAAATAATCCAAATGAAGAATGCTAATTTCGCAATTTCATGTACGGCTCGGCCGTACGAGTTTCGATATACGTAAGAAAATTAGTCAAGATGAACTCTTACCCAGTCTTAAAATGGGTAATTGCGATCATTTCTTTTGTGAAACCTGTCCATTAGGGAAACAACCACCGTTCACACCAAACTCGTATCTTCATGCTACCAAACCTGTTGAGGAAATATACATGCTGCAGTCTTTGCTCGACGGATATGATTATTTCATAATACTCTAGAACGATTGCAAAGCATATATGTTTGTATATATTTTAGAAAAACAAGCATATCATTCCTATTCTTCCCGCCCTCGATTGCTTTATTGAAAGACAAACAATTCGCAAGATAAAAATTCTTCTAAGCGAGAGTGGATAGTGAGTATATAAAAGAAAAGCTGAAAACATATTTTAAAACCAAAGGTATCATACATGAAACGAGCTCACCATACTCACCTAAACAAATGGGAGAGAAGAACGAGAAATTCGTTACATTGAAGAAAGTGCTTGTAGGCTGTTATTGGAGTACAATTTGCCAAAAACTTTGTGGGCATAAACTATTAATATATCTGTTTGTGCATTAAATGTTTGCGACCGGAACGTCATCTAGGAAGCTGAATAATCTCCGCTTGAAGATGCAAGAGATTAATCTGCAGATCCAGAGGATGCAGTTCCAGAGGAGGCTGTTTGAGAAGAAAACAAACAAAAAGGTGCTGCAATTGAAGGTGCTTCTCTTTAAGAACTTCTTTCATTATCGCAATGCTATTCAAAGACCTGTTTGGTACAAGAACGCTGATTTTACAGAATATTCCACGACAAATAATGAACCACAGTTTTTCAAAGAATCAACTTCACCGCGAGAATCGAAGATCTAGATTCAAGCTACGATCGAAGAGATGGCTTCATTTGTTCAAAAAGAGACACAACTATCGCCGGATCGGCGTACCATTGGAGACAAGTGGGTCCACAGAATCAAGAACAATGCCGACGCAAGTATAAAATTTTTTTAAGCACGATATCAATACAGTTATACATGGATTTCCGCTATTCGATTTATTCCTCTTTGATTGTGTTAGTGTAAGTCTGGTATAGCCAAAAGGAATTGTCATATGTGTTAATGGAGGAAAACATGCGGTACCAGGTTGTGTTCTGTTGTTTTATTATCATGTTTTGATTTATAATTTTCAAGATGTTTTATTACATCTAAAAAAAAAGATTTAAATTAAAAGTGCTAGAATCTTAAGAAATTTCTCATTACGGCACCAATAACGCAGAAAATTGCCCCCAGACAAACCTTTATGTTTATAAATCCTCCCAAGTCGATATCTTATATATTTTACAGCGTCGGGAAAAACTAAAGCAACTGAAATCAACGTTCATCGTTTCTATAAATAAAACCTTAACCTCATTCCAAATTGATACAAATCATATTTGATCATATTTATTATAGCCTTCTCATTATCTAAACACTAAATAATAATCATTTTAATAATTCATTGAAAAAGCGAAACACATTTTTCAATAGTCAAAACTAAAGCAACTAATAAAATGTACACAATAATATGCGTAAATCGCATTATAGCTATACTATAAAACCATACATAGAGGATGGCAACCTAGGAAAACAAACAAAAGGCTGGATAATTAAAAAAACATTAAAATTGATATTTTATCATCAACAAAGACTGTGAACCAATTAAATTAGCTAATAAGTGCTAGGATCATTCGAAGACTCGCAATCGTCCAAAGTTTCATCTCGCGGAGTCCCACGAACAAGCCTCAGATTAGTACGAGTAACAAAAGAGCATGACTCGAGATTGCAAGGGCGCATATCAAATAAATTGCTGAAAAATAGAAAACAGTGCTCTAAATTTAATTTAATAGTTTTAGACGGAATGCGTCGTGTTATGCGGTTTATTTGGTAAAGACCAAATCCAACATATTGCACCAAAACGGTCAAACATGGTGGAGGAAGCATAATGGTTCGGAAAATTCTTTCTGGCCTAGAAGTAGGACGAATACATGATAATGTGGAATTATTTTAATCAATCAAAAAATTACTTCTTGAGGCAATCATAAGAGAATGGTAAAACATCCCAAATGATACCATAAATAACCCTATGGAATCTATACCTCGCACATGTGCTACAGAAATAGTAAACAATGGTTTTTACACGAAATCTTAATAGCGTGGAATGTCATGAACAATAAAGTAATTCAATATGATTAGTTGCTTTAGTTTTGAGCAAAGTGTTTTGCATATAGTTATTAATTTTATTTTTATAATGAATTGTTAAATTAATAATTTTAATCCATTTAGATAATATGAAGACACTATTAAATAAAATTAAATATCATTTGTTGCAGGTTTAAATAAGATAAAAATTATCTGTAGAAAAATGACGAACGCTGATTCATACTGATTTTAATGTGGTGTTCCATAAATAATATATTTAGAGATTATACTTATAGTTAATAAGAATATTAGTTCAAATATTGTTGACTAAAATAATGGTACTAAGTCTTGATTTAAACTTCGACTTATAAACAGTTACAATGTTATTTTTTTTTTTAACCATAAAAAACATCAGCAGTGTCTTGCACCAAACTTTCTTTGACGCATTTTTGTTAGACCACATCGTAGCTTACACATTTTCCTAATTTATAGTATTTGCTCTAATATTTGGAACACTTTTACACCAAATATATATATATATATATATATATATATATATATATATATATATATATATATATATATATATATATATATTTATATATCTTAGAGTTAATATAAAAGGTCAAACTTCAAATCATATAAGTCTATTTTATTTTTTTTTTTTGATTTGAATTGACAGATGCAGATGATACGGTTTATGTAAGAATATATATGAAAAGCAGAAATTTCAATAGCGATTATTTTTAAACCAATACTCTATTTGAAAACCAATATGAAATAAAAGTTATGCAAAATTTAATATCCTTTAATATTTATTTAAAAAAATGTTTGTGTATATAAGAGCATTTTAGGATAATTGCAGAAACCACAAAGAAATAGCAAGAGTAAACAGGTACTTCCGCTATGAATATTGCACACCCCAGGCATATGACAGTCTTTTGTTTAAAGTTTCATAATTTTACCTTCAGCCATGTAGGCTGTAGAGAACAAACACACACACACACACACAGACGGACGTCATTCCAAAAATCGATTCAGGGAAGATCAAAACGGATATTTCCGTCAAAATCTTGAGATCGATCTTTTTCATGATTATAATACTTACTTATACTGCGTATAAGAAAGTAATTATATTAATTAATCAAATAAAATTGATAGAAGAATACTCGGTGATACTTCCCAAAACTGTTTTGGCTGTTAGGCTATCATCAGTAGTATCAATAAAAGTTTTGTGAAATAAAAAATAAAAAAAAATAAAAAATAAAAATAAATATATATTTATATATATATATATATATATATATATATTTATATATATATATATATATATATATATATATATATATATATATATATATATATATATATATATATATATATACATATAAAGTAATTAGCCTATTGGTGGTACAGATAGGATTTCCAGATATTTTATACCTAAGGAGGACTATGAGACGGGTTATGGACCGGGTACGGGAGTTAGATAAATCCTTTGCAGATGGTGTTTAAAATGATTTAGTTGAAAATATCAATTTGTTCGTTCATGTAACCTTTAAAGGACCGAAATGACGCCTTGAGTCGTCAAGCCCCGACCCGCCAAAGACTTGATCTTAGTTTAGTCTTTTGTGCATGACCCAAAATATTGAACTAAGTTCCAAAAGGCAGGCATAATGGATCCGCCATTTTGAATTTTGAAAGTTTGATTGCAGAATCGTATTCAGCAACCCCAAAAACCTATATGGAAACATTTTTGAGGCTTGATCAATGTAAACGTTTTTATAATTTACCATGGGAATTTCCGTGCCGGGCCGGAAGCCCCGACCCGCCAAAGACTTGGTTTTTTGTGCATGACCCAAATTCACTTTTCAATAGCAAAACTGGGCATTTGAAATTTCTCAAATTTCGGTCCTCTAAAGGTTAAGAGGGAACAACACTGTGACGGTTTAAAAAAATCGATTTTTTTTATTTGCATTATTTCATAGTATGTATGTTTGAGAATATTTTCTCAAAATAATATGCTGAAATTTGTATAGATAACAAGGGTTAACCTGTAGCGCACATTGCTGAAAACGTTCGGAATTTTGTTGGATATCCAGCTATCATCTCGCCATCTTTCTTTTAATATAAATGTTTTTATATTTTAAGCAAAAACTTATGTTTTATATATAAGTATAGCTCATGATAAAGGTATTTCTGTTACAAAACTGTAATGAGAGCTTCAACGCACTCATTTGGAAATTTGCGCGGAAAACTACGTCAAGTCGCGCTATCATAGTACAAACAGCAATTTATTTAGCCGTTTGCGTGTTCAATAATGAATGGCCATACCAGATGCACCAAGAATTATAATTGGGCAACATATGTAGTCTTTTTGTACGAAGAAAGACTAGCTTCGTGTAGAACAAGCTTCTGCGCGTACTTCGTGTGGGCGCAAAACCGATGACTTAAAGCTCAAATCGTGGAACAATCGACCCGGAACAAGCAAAAATAATGATTCCTATGGACCAGGTATAGATGAACTGTGGTATGTTTTGAAACTTTAAAAGCGATTTTCTCGAAACTACATTTTTTGATCTGGATATCACGTTTTCTCCAACAATTAATATTGGATCGAATTCTCGTTTAAACTACCTTAATCTCAATTAAATCTTCTTCTTTAAACGTAGGGATTTTTAAAAATGATAATATTAACTGTGTGTAGCTCTTTGGAAAAACAAAATTTCCTACTGATTTTTCGATTTTTATTTTTGTAGGTCTGCCATATTTACATAAATATCTTTTTTTAAATTCGGCTACGCTGACCTGAAGACCTTTTAATATAGATTAAATATCTGCTTTATTTTTGTTTCAGATTATCACAGATACAGTTATGATGATAACTGAGGTGCGTTCTACGGGGAGCTCGATTCAGTGACCTCTGTAACACTGTTGTAAAATTAAAATTTTATAATTAAAAATATTCATTAGAAAAGTTGTGACTCGTAATTCGGTTTTTGCTTTCGGGTGCCAATAATCGGTGTGGTTACTCCGGTGCTCAGTGAAGAAAATCTAATTTCAGAGGTTTTGAAAATTAACAACGAGATAACTTCGATGCAAAAAAAAAATAATGTTTTTTATTTTAAAGTTAATAATACAGTTGAAAACAAAATGAGAAATATTAAAACAAACAGATTTACAAATTCTAGTAAAGAAAAGTATTATATTAATAATGACCCTATAAAAAGAACAAACTTAATTAGTACCAAATGGTTAAATCAATTGCAACAGCAATTACAACTTGCCACTGGCAAAGGCTTAACGGAAAACGCTGCGCGTATCGTAAGCGATATATGACACAGGGCCGATGACATAACTGCCGGCCAGTGACAAAGGCTTAGCGGAAAACGCTACGCTAATCTCAAGCGGTATACGACACTGAGCCAACGATACAACAGCCGGCCAGATCAACCAACCGACGACACAACTGCCGGCCAAACACCTAGTTTTCCACCGATTAGAGAGATCAATCGACGACACAACTGCCAACTGTCCAGTCTAATTGATTCTTACCAGGACACAACTCTGGTTCGAATGCCGTGATGGAATTTCTACATTGTTTATATATCCGCTTGCGGGGGTTTTGCGGAGTGACGCCGGGCATGCCAGCCTAAACTTTGTCCAAAAGTTGGTTAAATCCGGAATTTTCTGACCAATGCAGCTTTTCAAAGGAGAGCGGGGACATTTCTATAGTCTCTGCCTGTACACTTCGTTACTAGTTTAAAGTATGTATCTTTCTTCACACTATCATTTATATTTGTATAATGTTTGTATAAATGAAAAATAATTGTCAAAAATCTCGCGATTTTTGGGTCGTCACAATGTTGTTCCCGCTTAAAGAATTTTGTTAAGAATAGCACTTCGGATTTCCAAATATTCATACATGCTCTTGTATTCCTCTTGCTCGCAACTTTTCTTTCACGCAGCTCATTCTCAATCACGTTTATCCATTTACTCCTAGGACGGCCTCGCATTCTTTCACCATTCATCTTTCTAACGTAAATCCTTTTTGTTTATCTTTCATTCGAATTTTTTTCGATATAACCACACCATCTAATTTGACTCGCATTGCATAAACACCTACTTTTTCTGTTTTCAGTCTCTTCTAGAAACACCACAAATAAATCTCAAAAGTTTCATCTCCACAGCAATCACACGCTTTTTATGCTTGGTTTGCCGAACCCAACATTCCCTACCATACATCGAGGATGGCTCTAGAACACTATTGTACACGCATCCCTAGGAATATTTAAATTTCTCGCAGACATTAATAACGCTCTTAAGATCTTACATCCAGCAGATACTCTTCTCTCAATCTCGCAACCATACCTTCCTTTTAAAAAAAGAAACCACCCCAAATAAACAAACTGTTTAACTTGCCCTAGTTGATGTTAATTTACTGCAATTTTACACACTGTCCCACATTCATTATTTTCAAGCACCGTAGCTTTCGATTTATTTGCATTCAGTGCAAAATTCATATCCTTTCTCTCTGCACTTATACTTTGTACCATTCTGCTCAATTGCTCTTTTGATTCGCCAAGAACCACGACATCATCTGCATAAGCTAAATCAGGAACAGATACACCACTCACACACATAAAGCACATTTATAATTGGGCTCAAACGCAGACAGATCAACATTCAACTTAAAAACATAGTCTTCAATTGCTAATTTTCACTGTAAACGAGAGGATTATACACAAACCATACACTCGGCTTTTTTTTGCTATTTAATTTAAAACCTGGCCATAGGCGTTTAACATGATAAATCAATTTTACATTGCGCAAAATATTTCAAATATTTTCGACAAAAATACTTCAAATAAATGTTGTAGATAATGATATTATGCATCTAGATTAGTAATTAGATTTAATATTTGATATTTCACCACTAAAAAAAATTAATTTTAAAGTTTTTTGAAAACTAATACTTTATAGGCATAGCCATGGAATTGAAAATGATGCCATATGACTTGTAAATTCATTTTGCTTGTATTTATTTAATCCAATAGTTATAAATTCAATATTTGGCTGCGCAACTTGCCATTAATTATTATTACATTAATGAATAATGTTGGAAATAATTTGAAACAAAGAATTATAATTAGCAATTTGGGCAAAACCTGATTCGGCCCTGACCAACCAACTAAAATGTCATCAACGTATCTAAACCAATATTTGATGTGTTTTAAATTTATGGAATTGAGAACTGGTTTTTCTATGTATTCCATATATATGTCAGCTAGTAACGGAGATAAAAAAAGACCCCATGGCGAGACCTTCTTGTTGGTAGAATTTATCGTTAAAAAAAAAAATTTTGTTTAATGCAATACTCATCGAGTAGTATAATGGATTACATAAAAAAACAATTTCTCAATTCCATGTACTCTAAACACATCAAATATTGGGTTAGATCCGTTAATGGCATTTTAATTTGTTGGTCAGAGACGAATCGGGTTTCGGACAACTTACTAAATTTTATGAACTGACTTCAAAAAAATATTAAATTTATCCTGGAAATGGAAACTAATAAGAGCATCAATCTATTGGACCTCATTATTAATCACAACAATAAAATACTAGAATTTAACATTTATCGTAAGCCTACTTTTACAGATACCATAATCAATCATAATGCACTACCTGAGATTCAACATAATCTTTCCGCTTTACGTTTCATAATACACCGTTTATTAATTATACTCCTAAGCTCTACAGCATTCAATAATGAACTACAAATTATTATACAAATTGCCATATATAATAGCTATAGAACGGATTTGGTCTACAATATAATACGGAAATAAAGTTATAAAAACACTTTCCTAGGTGATATTTCATATAAAATAGCCAAAAACCTTAGAACCGAAAACACGTCAATCGCCTGTAAAAATAGTGGAACTCTATACATCTCTTGATGCAACCATAAACCAAAGACAGACATTTATAAACAAAGTGGTATATATAAACTAGAGTGTAAAGATTGCGATAGTGTTTACATAGGACAAACAGGACGGAATATCCAGGTCAGGTTCTAAGAATATATTAGGTCTTTCGGATTAAATAAATCTGTATCTACTTTCGCCAACCTTCTGCAAACCACAGGACATCATATAGACAGAAACAACAAACCAACTTTACTTCACCTATAGCCGCAAGGATATAAACCAAATCTTATGGAATTTCTGGAAATCCAAAAACACCTTAAGGACCAGTCATTGATTGAATTCAACGAACAGATAGATATTTAAAAACCTCCCTTTCTTTGCCTAAATGCAAATAGACCACACCTCACCCACCATATTGAATAACTATTATATAAACTTGTCAGTGTTAGTTTTAAGTTTAGTATAGTCTGTCTACTGTGTTAGAGAAATTATAGTCACGGAATAAATATATTAAAGTGAAACTGAAAACAGCATTACTTGTTTATATTGTTTAACTAACAAATCTGCTTTCTAAATACATGGTTTTCATTTTAAAGTACATAGTTCTCAAAACATATACTAAATAAAATAGAAATGAAGAAAAGAAAAATATATTTATTTAATAAATATGAAACCAAGATGAATTTTACTTTAGATTAATTGTTCAATTAACCACCAATTTTGCACTTAACAGTACTCAAATATATTATATAAGCCGTTCCTAACTTTATGCAGCTGTCTGACATTTATTTGTCTACATTCATTGGAAAATGCAGCTTAAAGTTGTTCAATATTTTGAAATTTTGCTCTGTTCCTAAAATTTTTCAAGTGTCCCCACGGTGTTAAATCGGGTGCCCTTGCAAGCCAAGTAATAGTTCTTCTTCAGCCAATCCAACTGTTCGGGAATCTGTTATTTAAATACTCTCTTACTCCATGAGCATTTTGAGCAAGACAGCCATCATGTTGAATTCAAACAATTTCCAAATTTAAAGTAGCAAACTCTGGTCCTACCATCTCCATAAGAAGTTATAAGTATATTTCTGAATTGAATTTTACAATAAAACATTTGCTGTGTCATGCACTGAACTTTCATATACGAATTTGGGTTAAACCACATCGTAATTTACATTATTTTTCTAATTTATAATATTTGTTGTAACCTTTAGATCGTTTTTACACTAAATATATTTCTTAGAATAAGAATTAAATGTGAAACGCCAAATTTATTATTTCTGTTTTGTTAAACAATTGACAGTCGCAGATGATACGATTTATGTAAAATTATATGTAATAACCAGAAATTTATTTTGAAACCAGTACTCTTTTTGGAAAAAGAACAAAACAAAAGTTGTTTTAAATATAAATACCTTCAATTTTTCTACGCAATTTTTCTGCAAATGTAACCATTTTTGAGTAATTGCAGAAACGGAAAAAAATGACGAGAGTAAACAGGCACTTCCAGTTCAAATATGTTTTTCAAAAATAGGAGTTGCACACCTCAGGCATATGCAAATCTTAAGTTTAAAGTTTCATAATTTTACCTTCAGTCATTTAGGCTGCATATTTAGCATACTCACACACAGACACATACACCCAAACCGACACACATACTCACACAAAAAAACACACACACACACACACACATACATACACACACACACAGACACAGGCGGACCTAATTCCAAAAGTAGTCGGAGTCGATTTAGAGAAGGTCAAAACATATGTTTCCGTTAAAATATCGAGTTCGCAATTTTTTGTGCTTACAATATTTACTTATACTGCGTATAAGAAAGTAAAAACGGTCCAATACTATGGTAACCTAGTATACCTGTCCAAACATATATTCTTTGTATGTACTGCGAATAATAATTAAAAACACTGTAATTATTTACTTCACTAAGTTTTATTATTAGTTCTATATGCACATTTCGGTGACCAAGTCAACATCGTCAGAAGTACAATAGTATATTAAACTACTGACGATGGTGACTTGGTCACAAAAATGTGCATATAGAGTTAATAATAAAACTTAGTGAAGTAAAGAATTATAGTGTTTTTAATTATTATTAACAACTTCACGTAACTCAAAAACACACGTTACGGAGAATAAGTTTCTAAAATTTTGCAAATATGCGAATTATGCTGGGATCAGTACCGACAATTATGTAAATTTGGTTTTTTGTTTAAAGTAAACGTACATTCGTCCGTAAAACGAATATTTCTTATAAAATTTCTGTTCTTATTTGCCATTTCCATAATAATTTCGCAAAAGGTGCCACGATTTTCAAAATCTTTTGGAAGAAGTTCCTGATAACAATGAAACTTGTACATGGCTGATTTCTACTTCGGTAGCGATTTCCCTTAAACTATGGGTAGGGTTTGCTTCAATTAAAGCCAAGAAGTTCAGAATAGAACCATTTTATAATCTCAAGATTTTTTTCATGAGAAAACAGTTCCATACTTTCAAAAATATTTGTTCTAGAAAGACACTCACAAAACACAAAATTTTTTTGCAAGATACAATGTGATACAATTGCTTGTAATTTCGTTTCAATTCCATGGCTATGCCTATAAAGTATTAGTTTTCAAAAAACTTTAAACTTGATTTTTTCAGTTATGAAGTGTCAAAAATAAAATCTGATTACTAATCTACAAAATTTATTTGAAGTATTTTTGTCGAAAATAATATGGGAACTTTTGCGCAAGGAAAAGTTGATGTCCCATGTTTAACGCCCATGGCCAGATTTTTAATTAACACCCCCTATATAGATATATATATATATAGATATATATATTTATTTATTTATTTATTTATTTATTTATTTATTTATTTATTTATTTATTTATTTATTTATTTATTTATTTATTTATTTATTTATTTATTTATTTATTTATTTATTTATTTATTTATTTATTTATTTATTTATTTATTTATTTATTTATTTATTTATTTATTTATTTATTTATTTATTTATTTATTTATTTATTTATTTATTTATTTATTTATTTATTTATTTATTTATTTATTTATTTATTTATTTATTTATTTATTTATTTATTTATTTATTTATTTATTTATTTATTTATTTATTTATTTATTTATTTATTTATTTATTTATTTATTTATTTATTTATTTATTTATTTATTTATTTATTTATTTATTTATTTATTTATTTATTTATTTATTTATTTATTTATTTATTTATTTATTTATTTATTTATTTATTTATTTATTTATTTATTTATTTATTTATTTATTTATTTATTTATTTATTTATTTATTTATTTATTTATTTATTTATTTATTTATTTATTTATTTATTTATTTATTTATTTATTTATTTATTTATTTATTTATTTATTTATTTATTTATTTATTTATTTATTTATTTATTTATTTATTTATTTATTTATTTATTTATTTATTTATTTATTTATTTATTTATTTATTTATTTATTTATTTATTTATTTATTTATTTATTTATTTATTTATTTATTTATTTATTTATTTATTTATTTATTTATTTATTTATTTATTTATTTATTTATTTATTTATTTATTTATTTATTTATTTATTTATTTATTTATTTATTTATTTATTTATTTATTTATTTATTTATTTATTTATTTATTTATTTATTTATTTATTTATTTATTTATTTATTTATTTATTTATTTATTTATTTATTTATTTATTTATTTATTTATTTATTTATTTATTTATTTATTTATTTATTTATTTATTTATTTATTTATTTATTTATTTATTTATTTATTTATTTATTTATTTATTTATTTATTTATTTATTTATTTATTTATTTATTTATTTATTTATTTATTTATTTATTTATTTATTTATTTATTTATTTATTTATTTATTTATTTATTTATTTATTTATTTATTTATTTATTTATTTATTTATTTATTTATTTATTTATTTATTTATTTATTTATTTATTTATTTATTTATTTATTTATTTATTTATTTATTTATTTATTTATTTATTTATTTATTTATTTATTTATTTATTTATTTATTTATTTATTTATTTATTTATTTATTTATTTATTTATTTATTTATTTATTTATTTATTTATTTATTTATTTATTTATTTATTTATTTATTTATTTATTTATTTATTTATTTATTTATTTATTTATTTATTTATTTATTTATTTATTTATTTATTTATTTATTTATTTATTTATTTATTTATTTATTTATTTATTTATTTATTTATTTATTTATTTATTTATTTATTTATTTATTTATTTATTTATTTATTTATTTATTTATTTATTTATTTATTTATTTATTTATTTATTTATTTATTTATTTATTTATTTATTTATTTATTTATTTATTTATTTATTTATTTATTTATTTATTTATTTATTTATTTATTTATTTATTTATTTATTTATTTATTTATTTATTTATTTATTTATTTATTTATTTATTTATTTATTTATTTATTTATTTATTTATTTATTTATTTATTTATTTATTTATTTATTTATTTATTTATTTATTTATTTATTTATTTATTTATTTATTTATTTATTTATTTATTTATTTATTTATTTATTTATTTATTTATTTATTTATTTATTTATTTATTTATTTATTTATTTATTTATTTATTTATTTATTTATTTATTTATTTATTTATTTATTTATTTATTTATTTATTTATTTATTTATTTATTTATTTATTTATTTATTTATTTATTTATTTATTTATTTATTTATTTATTTATTTATTTATTTATTTATTTATTTATTTATTTATTTATTTATTTATTTATTTATTTATTTATTTATTTATTTATTTATTTATTTATTTATTTATTTATTTATTTATTTATTTATTTATTTATTTATTTATTTATTTATTTATTTATTTATTTATTTATTTATTTATTTATTTATTTATTTATTTATTTATTTATTTATTTATTTATTTATTTATTTATTTATTTATTTATTTATTTATTTATTTATTTATTTATTTATTTATTTATTTATTTATTTATTTATTTATTTATTTATTTATTTATTTATTTATTTATTTATTTATTTATTTATTTATTTATTTATTTATTTATTTATTTATTTATTTATTTATTTATTTATTTATTTATTTATTTATTTATTTATTTATTTATTTATTTATTTATTTATTTATTTATTTATTTATTTATTTATTTATTTATTTATTTATTTATTTATTTATTTATTTATTTATTTATTTATTTATTTATTTATTTATTTATTTATTTATTTATTTATTTATTTATTTATTTATTTATTTATTTATTTATTTATTTATTTATTTATTTATTTATTTATTTATTTATTTATTTATTTATTTATTTATTTATTTATTTATTTATTTATTTATTTATTTATTTATTTATTTATTTATTTATTTATTTATTTATTTATTTATTTATTTATTTATTTATTTATTTATTTATTTATTTATTTATTTATTTATTTATTTATTTATTTATTTATTTATTTATTTATTTATTTATTTATTTATTTATTTATTTATTTATTTATTTATTTATTTATTTATTTATTTATTTATTTATTTATTTATTTATTTATTTATTTATTTATTTATTTATTTATTTATTTATTTATTTATTTATTTATTTATTTATTTATTTATTTATTTATTTATTTATTTATTTATTTATTTATTTATTTATTTATTTATTTATTTATTTATTTATTTATTTATTTATTTATTTATTTATTTATTTATTTATTTATTTATTTATTTATTTATTTATTTATTTATTTATTTATTTATTTATTTATTTATTTATTTATTTATTTATTTATTTATTTATTTATTTATTTATTTATTTATTTATTTATTTATTTATTTATTTATTTATTTATTTATTTATTTATTTATTTATTTATTTATTTATTTATTTATTTATTTATTTATTTATTTATTTATTTATTTATTTATTTATTTATTTATTTATTTATTTATTTATTTATTTATTTATTTATTTATTTATTTATTTATTTATTTATTTATTTATTTATTTATTTATTTATTTATTTATTTATTTATTTATTTATTTATTTATTTATTTATTTATTTATTTATTTATTTATTTATTTATTTATTTATTTATTTATTTATTTATTTATTTATTTATTTATTTATTTATTTATTTATTTATTTATTTATTTATTTATTTATTTATTTATTTATTTATTTATTTATTTATTTATTTATTTATTTATTTATTTATTTATTTATTTATTTATTTATTTATTTATTTATTTATTTATTTATTTATTTATTTATTTATTTATTTATTTATTTATTTATTTATTTATTTATTTATTTATTTATTTATTTATTTATTTATTTATTTATTTATTTATTTATTTATTTATTTATTTATTTATTTATTTATTTATTTATTTATTTATTTATTTATTTATTTATTTATTTATTTATTTATTTATTTATTTATTTATTTATTTATTTATTTATTTATTTATTTATTTATTTATTTATTTATTTATTTATTTATTTATTTATTTATTTATTTATTTATTTATTTATTTATTTATTTATTTATTTATTTATTTATTTATTTATTTATTTATTTATTTATTTATTTATTTATTTATTTATTTATTTATTTATTTATTTATTTATTTATTTATTTATTTATTTATTTATTTATTTATTTATTTATTTATTTATTTATTTATTTATTTATTTATTTATTTATTTATTTATTTATTTATTTATTTATTTATTTATTTATTTATTTATTTATTTATTTATTTATTTATTTATTTATTTATTTATTTATTTATTTATTTATTTATTTATTTATTTATTTATTTATTTATTTATTTATTTATTTATTTATTTATTTATTTATTTATTTATTTATTTATTTATTTATTTATTTATTTATTTATTTATTTATTTATTTATTTATTTATTTATTTATTTATTTATTTATTTATTTATTTATTTATTTATTTATTTATTTATTTATTTATTTATTTATTTATTTATTTATTTATTTATTTATTTATTTATTTATTTATTTATTTATTTATTTATTTATTTATTTATTTATTTATTTATTTATTTATTTATTTATTTATTTATTTATTTATTTATTTATTTATTTATTTATTTATTTATTTATTTATTTATTTATTTATTTATTTATTTATTTATTTATTTATTTATTTATTTATTTATTTATTTATTTATTTATTTATTTATTTATTTATTTATTTATTTATTTATTTATTTATTTATTTATTTATTTATTTATTTATTTATTTATTTATTTATTTATTTATTTATTTATTTATTTATTTATTTATTTATTTATTTATTTATTTATTTATTTATTTATTTATTTATTTATTTATTTATTTATTTATTTATTTATTTATTTATTTATTTATTTATTTATTTATTTATTTATTTATTTATTTATTTATTTATTTATTTATTTATTTATTTATTTATTTATTTATTTATTTATTTATTTATTTATTTATTTATTTATTTATTTATTTATTTATTTATTTATTTATTTATTTATTTATTTATTTATTTATTTATTTATTTATTTATTTTTTTTTTTTTTTTTTTTTTTATTGAATTGCGGATCGACGTCTAAGGTCATTACCGCTTGTACAAGTGAAGTTCAAATATATAGAAAATCGGATTTTGTAACATGAAAAAATAATAAATTATAAAAAATGAACCAATTAAGAGGATATAAAATTAGAGATTTAATCTGGTTTGAGTATAAATATATATATACAGTAATGTTAACACATTCGAGAAAACGTTGTACAATTAAAAATATCCGAAAATATCAGCTTTAGCATAAATAAAGCGTAAAGAAAAATGTTACACTTCCTCATGTGTGGAAGAACATTGCACAGTTGGCATGTGCTGAAACCAGTCAAGAACTGAGGTCTTTTATAGGAACTACAAAAACCGCAGCCTCGGCTGCTAAATAGTGCGGAATGCTAATAAATGAATAAAAATAAAATGGAAATAAGAATATTAACATTTATAAAAGAGAACCCTTTCATATTTGCGCAAACAAATCAGCTGCTCTCAGAAATGAGAGCAATTTGCAAATGCTTGTTGCATTATTGGATAAAGAAATCTCCATGGGATCCTCAATACCAGCATTGCGACGATGTAAATTGTAGCTAGGACACTGCTCGAAAATATGTTCGAGAGTGAGCCTAGTGTTACAAGTGGCGCAGAACGGTGGTTGTTCTCCTAGTAACAGGTACACGTGAGTGAGACAAGTATGGCCTAATCTCAGACGAGAGATGACCACTTGCTCACACCTTGTTAGGCGGAGCGGTGATGTCCACCGCTCCACTGACAACTTTACACGTCGCAATTTGCTCGTAGATAAATTCCACTCCTCCTGCCATAACTTAAGACAATACCCAGTCACAGACCTCAACACATCATCGGTGCGCAATGGCTGACGGACAACATAGTTGCCGTTGGCTGCTCCGAGAGCAGCTCGGTCGGCGCGGTGATTGCCGGGTATCCCAGCATGTCCAGGTATCCACATTAGTACGACATCTCTCTCTAGCTCCCGTAACCTATCGATTTCTTCGCGGATATCCAAAACGGTTGGATCTGTGGAGAATCTGCTACCGATGCCTAAGATGGAACTTAAGGAATCAGTGCAGATGAGCAGGTGACGATGCTCTTCGATAGATTGACGAGAGTGTCGAAGAGAGTAGAGAATACCATATAACTCGGCAGTGTACACCGAGCATATGGGTGCCAGTGTGAACGACTGGGATACACCGTCAGTCACAAAAGCGCAGCCTGTACCGGAGTCTGTCTTGGAGCCATCAGTATATGTGTGTTGAAAGTCTGTGTATTGTTGCAATTGAAAGAAGAATTCAATCAAGTATATGGCATTTGGAGTGGAATCTTTTGGCAGGTTGGTAAGCACTAAGTTTTTCTTAATATGGAGGGAAGCCCATGGAGGTACTTCACCATAAATGCGGTGTAAGACCGGCCCTTGGTTGCTTATTATAGTGTTTAACAACCGTGGGAGCTTAAGAGCGAGAGGGTAGAGGAAAGTTGAACTGTTTCTGTACAGTTGGTCTAACTCGTAATTGTTATCAAAAACTGGATAATTTATGTGCTGTGTGAGCGAAAGGACTTTACAAACGTACCGCAAACCAAGTTTGATGTACCTTATGTGAAGTGGCGGTACACCGGCTTCACAGTGAAGGCTTGGAATTGGGGTAGTTCTGAACGCACCGGTGACTGTTCGAATGCCAGCATTATGCACGCTATCTAGCTTCTTCAAGTGATGAGGACTAGCAGTATACATAATGATAGCACCGAAGTCTATCTTGGACAGAACCAGACTGGTGTACAGGCGCAGCAAAGAGTCCCTTTCGGGGCAATACACTTGATTGCATTCAATGTCATTCTGCACTGCGCAGAAACAGTGTTGATGTGTTTCAATAGTAAGAAACGTCTGTCGAAAATTAAACCCAAAAACTTCACCTCATCTACAATCCGCACTGGTCTGTTATAAAGCGTCACAACAGGACAGTTGTGTGCTTTGCGTTGTCGACAAAAGTCGATAGCACATATCTTTTCCGTAGAGAAACGGAAACCACGGTCGGATGCGGCCAGAGAAACAATGTCTACAGCCTGCTGTAATCTCTCCTGACAAAGAGCGAGAGATTGAGACGAAGTGAAGAGGGTGAGGTCGTCAACATATAAACAATAATCAACGGTATTGGGGATGGTAGAAACGATGTCGTTGATTGCAATCAAGAATAATGTTATACTTATGGAAGAACCTTGGGGAATACCGTTTTGCAGCGGTCGTGTAGAAGAGAGACTTTCTCCAACTCGGACCCTAAATGAGCGGCTACAAAGAAAGTTTTCAATGAATTGAGGCAGATGGCCTCGTAAACCCCAGTTGTGCAATTTTCGTAGTATTCCATATCTCCAGGTCATGTCGAACGCTTTCTCTAGATCGAAAAACACAGCAACCATATGGTTGCGTTTTAAGATACTAGACTGAATGGCGTTAGTCAAATACACATGAAGGTCAGTGGTAGAATGGTGCTGACGAGATCCACATTGATGTTTGTTGATGAGATTGCGAGATTCTAGAAACCAGCTGAGCCGGAAATTGATCATACGTTCATATACCTTTGACAGATGGCACGTCAAAGATATAGGACGATAACTAGATGCAAGAGACACTTCTTTTCCCTTTTTCAGAATCGGTATAATTATTGCTTCACGCCAAACGTCTGGATAGATATTTTCAACCCAAAGATGGTTAAGAAATTTCACTATTCTTTGCTTAAAATGGTCGGGTAGATGTCGAAGCATTGCGTAAGCGATGTCGTCATGCCCGACAGAAGTGTTTGCAGTACGACTGAGTGCAAATTCGAATTCGTCGAAAGAAAAGCTAGAATTGTACAACTCAGAGTTATCCGAGTTAAAGTCAAGTGGAACCTCCTCAGACGCTTTTACGCGCAAAAAATGAAGTGAATAATTGTCCGAATTGCTAACAGCCTCAAACTGGTCTGCTAAAATCTCACAAATCTCATCTCTACTAGTGTGTACTTGGTCATTGGCCTGGAGCATTGGAATATGGGAACTTTTCTTGTAGCCGTTCATATATCTGATTTTCTTCCAAAGTATAGTTTGGTCGGAATCAGTGCCGATTGAAGAAACAAAACCACGCCAAGACTCAGTTTTAGACTTAATAATTGTACGTCTTGCTTGCGCACGTGCTTTCTTAAAAGCAATTTGGTGTGCAAGTGTCGGATTTTTCCGATACACTTTTAGCGCGCGTTTTTTTGCACGAATATCGGCAGCAACTTGAGCATTCCACCAGGGAACTGACCTCGTCCTAGGTCGACCAGAAGATTTCGGTATAGAAACCGAAGCGGAAAACAGAATACAATCAGAAAGATGTTGTAACTCGACATGTGAATCTGATGATGGATCGGGAAGCTTTAGGTTGTTCCTAAATGCTTTCCAATCCGCCAGATCAAACAACCATCTTCTTGTTGATGTTTGATCATCAGAAACAGTATTAGTAAGAAACGACACAAGAATGGGAAAATGGTCACTGTTATGGGCATCATCAACTACCTGCCACTGAAGATGGGCGGCTAGCAATGAAGTAGAAAACGATAAGTCGATTGCCGAAAAACTTCTTGATCTCATATTAATGTACGTGGCAGAGCCAGTATTGAGAAGTGTGACATCATTGTCGTCCAAGAAGCTTTCGACAATTCGACCACGGGCATCTGTGCTAACAGAACCCCAGAGTTTGTTGTGAGCATTGAAGTCGCCAACAAGAATAAAAGGAGTCGGAAGTTGTCGTACCAAATCCTCAAGGTCATTTAAGTTCCAATTGCCGTCTGGAAGGTAGACGTTGCAAATTGTGATCTTACGAGGTGAGAATAATTGGCATGCTACTGCCTGTAGCCTAGTCCTTATGTTGCAGTCCTTAAAAGGGACAGAAGACTCGAGGACAATTGCAACGCCACCATGGGCACGACCAATGGGATCAACGTCTTTGCGGAATATGTTATATCCTCGCAAGTTAAAAGAATCAAGAGGTTTTAAGTGACTCTCCTGGATGCAAACTACTCTGGGGTTATGTTCAGCCATTAAAAGTTTTAACTCAGCTAGGTGGTTGACGATTCCATTACAATTCCATTGGATGATAAATGAGGTGGACATAAATTATGAATTGGAAATACAGAAAAGAAAAAAGTCAGAAAGAGAAGGCTGACTTTTGAGGAAAACCCAAAGAGTGTTAAATTTTCGGGTTCCTCGGTTTGCCCTTAACCCACCCACGCCTATCTTTGGGCTTTCGAGCGTTTTTGATCGCCTCATTATCAATCGACATCGCGCTTGATTCTGAGTCGGATAGGGGAATATTTTTATCCTGTCCTGATAGAACAGGAGCAGGCGATTGCATGACATTGAGAATTGGAAGAGTGGTTGAAAGTAAGGGTGCATCTGGCAAAACAGGTCCTGGCACATTTGGAAGTAACGGTTTTGCTGATATACAAGTGGATGTGGTTGTGGAAGGTGTAACAATGCTCATAATGGCGGCTAGGTTTGTCGTAATAGCGTCGGTTATCATTTTTTTAATTTCTGGTATAAGAAGAGCTGCGATATCATTTACGGATGGCGCGGGTGATGTAGGCTTAGCTGCAACAACTTTCGCAAAGCTCAACCCAGAGACTGGGGAGTTCTGCCGCATAAAAGCTCTAGCTTCCGGGTAGCTACAATTGTTCAAAGTTTTGTATTTAACGATAGCATACTCTTCTTTGAATTTGGAGCAGTTTCTCGACAGCGCGAGATGACTCTCTCCACAATTCACGCACTTAACAGGGTCGGAACATCGCTCTTCTTCGTGTGGTGCTTTGCCGCAAATACAAATTTTAGTCTCCTTGCAAGTTTTAGAAGAGTGCCCGAATTTTTGGCAATTAAAACACCGCATTGGGTTTGGTATGTATGGCCTGACAGGCAAACTGTACATGGCCACACGAATCTTCTCTGGCAATTTATGCAGTGAAAAAGAAACAATAATAGAAGCAGTATTCTCGACTACGCCACTGACTTTACGTGTAATCCGCCTGACCTCGGATACACCTTGCGCCTTTAATTCAGAGCAAAGCTCGTCAGTCGTACAGTTCAATAAATCCCGACAAGTTATTACACCCTTGACGGTATTTAGGGTAGCGTGAGAAATAATTTCCACTGAAAAATCAGAAAATACTGTGGTTTGCAGTAATCGTGTCGCTTGTTTCGCCGACTTTGTTTCGACCAACAAACCGTCTTTAATTTTTTTTACAGACTGTACCTCACCAACCAGACTATACAACTGTTTACTAATCAAAAAGGGGCTGACTTTGAAAAAGTCAGTTCCATCCTTTTTTTTGATGACCAGAAACCGGGGTGATTGACCTACCGTCAACTGGCTCATCATTTTCTGCTTTTTAGCAGGGTTAGAATGAACGGAGGGGTCGCCCCCTCCGTCGAACACCCCGTCCGCCAACGCGGGCAGTTAAAAAAGAAAGAAAATAAAAAAACACACCCGGAATTTAGAGATTGTAGCCTAAACTACGAAAAAGAAACACTGTTTATTCAAAATGAACAAAAAAGCGAACGAAAACAGTCGATAAACGACCAAAACAACACCATACAAAGCAATATAAACACAAACGAACGAGAAAAAACCTAAGTTCAAACACGAAATTTGTTTGTTTACAATTGAAATGTATTCGCACAGAGCTCACGTGAAGAACGTCCGTTCACTCTGGCATCAAGTACACGACTGAATATTTATTTATTTATTTATTTATTTATTTATTTATTTATTTATTTATTTATTTATTTATTTATTTATTTATTTATTTATTTATTTATTTATTTATTTATTTATTTATTTATTTATTTATTTATTTATTTATTTATTTATTTATTTATTTATTTATTTATTTATTTATTTATTTATTTATTTATTTATTTATTTATTTATTTATTTATTTATTTATTTATTTATTTATTTATTTATTTATTTATTTATTTATTTATTTATTTATTTATTTATTTATTTATTTATTTATTTATTTATTTATTTATTTATTTATTTATTTATTTATTTATTTATTTATTTATTTATTTATTTATTTATTTATTTATTTATTTATTTATTTATTTATTTATTTATTTATTTATTTATTTATTTATTTATTTATTTATTTATTTATTTATTTATTTATTTATTTATTTATTTATTTATTTATTTATTTATTTATTTATTTATTTATTTATTTATTTATTTATTTATTTATTTATTTATTTATTTATTTATTTATTTATTTATTTATTTATTTATTTATTTATTTATTTATTTATTTATTTATTTATTTATTTATTTATTTATTTATTTATTTATTTATTTATTTATTTATTTATTTATTTATTTATTTATTTATTTATTTATTTATTTATTTATTTATTTATTTATTTATTTATTTATTTATTTATTTATTTATTTATTTATTTATTTATTTATTTATTTATTTATTTATTTATTTATTTATTTATTTATTTATTTATTTATTTATTTATTTATTTATTTATTTATTTATTTATTTATTTATTTATTTATTTATTTATTTATTTATTTATTTATTTATTTATTTATTTATTTATTTATTTATTTATTTATTTATTTATTTATTTATTTATTTATTTATTTATTTATTTATTTATTTATTTATTTATTTATTTATTTATTTATTTATTTATTTATTTATTTATTTATTTATTTATTTATTTATTTATTTATTTATTTATTTATTTATTTATTTATTTATTTATTTATTTATTTATTTATTTATTTATTTATTTATTTATTTATTTATTTATTTATTTATTTATTTATTTATTTATTTATTTATTTATTTATTTATTTATTTATTTATTTATTTATTTATTTATTTATTTATTTATTTATTTATTTATTTATTTATTTATTTATTTATTTATTTATTTATTTATTTATAAACGTCGTTTTCTAAGTTACGCGTCACGGGTTTAGTAGTGGCATCTCTCAACGGAAAGGTTAAAACAAAGTTACTAAAACAATCGGCTATAACTAAAATATATTTATAACCTCGTGTCGATGTAGGTAATGGTCCTATTAAATCCATACTTATGAGTTGGAAGAGTCAAAAAACCCTTACGGGTAATACACCGGAGTTTAACTCGAAAATACGCACAACGTCACAAAACACTCCGAGTAGAAAATGAACGATACTTACCCTGATCCCAAATACGGATTACTCAAAGTAGAAATGGCAAATACCGTTTCCGTAACTCAAAAAAAAAAACTCTTTTTTTTGTCAATTCAAAATACCGAGTTCACAGGTTTGAAGAGCTCTCTCTTCACAACTTTCTTATTTTTCTTCCCAAGACAACGAGCGAAAGCTACAATAGCCAGTTCATCGAGAAAGAAAGAAACGGACAATCTTTTGCGTGCCAATATGTGCGAGCAGGTTTAAAAAGGAGAAGCAAAATTTAATCAACCGAAGATATGCTCCACAACTAGGCTTCTCTACTTACCGCGGCAGCTGCGAAATGTTCTTAAAACTGCTGTAATGCTTCGCATAAATGCAAAAAAATTACTATTTGGCGTTAATTCAATATTTACAACCCATGATCTGACTATTTCCTAGTGTGAACCGTTCTTGGTCACGTCTGTTCTTTGTTGACATTTGAAAATAAGGTAAGAGGTGCACATATTGATTGGAAGATCAAAAATATTATTGATAAATATCTCCTAACTGTGCACAAACGAAGGTAAGAGTGATACGGTAAAAATTCTAAGAATCTACACCCTTCAATCAGATCATCATACTTAACAGACAAAACCACAACAACAACAAAATAACGGGACATGGACAAAAAAAAGGGAATAGAGCAGACAATTGACAAAATAATCCCCGGACAATTATCGCACGTAACAACACTAGGAGCAGCATGAGTTGTTCCTACCGTTGAAATCCGTGAAGACCGAGTTCGAAGATACGCTAAATCTAGTTCAATCGACTGATTTACCGAAGGTGGTGGTTTAAATTTCTGAGTTCGAGGCTCTGTGTCTTCCATTTGATGGCATATATTATCCAATTCCACGACTTCCGTAATTGTTGTTAATCCTTATCTATGTTGTAGATAAGGTTGCAAATTACGACGGATGTACACTAGACGTTCTAGATGAAGTGGTTTATTACTCAATCGACTAAATAGTCCCTCCATGTTAGCAATGAAAACTGAACCCTTTTCTTCAGTACCTTGTGTCCTATTCCCAATTTCGTCCCAAAAATTAAACTCGTAATCACATTGCCCTAAGGTTTCTTACAAGGCCACTTCTTGTTCCTCCCAAGAGCATTATCACTGAATAATTCTACCACAGATGCGAATAATTGTCGCTTACTAATACCTTCAGCGCTACTTAAATCTCCTACCCTTTAATCAAAACTAGATACTCCGGAATCTCCGTTATATTTCACATTCCATTTATGAACGGCAAAACTTGGTTTGTCTACCGAAGTTGTTGGCGTTCCTGCTAATCTAACCGATATTAGTTCTAACGCCTTTGCTAAACGCAGAATCGTAGAATCTGTTGAATTACCAGGAATGAAAGGAAGTAGTGTAGAAATGGGGGTTCTAACTCAAAAAAACCTGAACGTACCCCGTTTTTCGCTAGAAATCCCGTGAAAATGCCCATAAAAGAGTAGTTTTGCCGCGAAAAACCATGAAAATGCCCATAAAAGAGTACTTTTGCCCTATTTTTAGTAAAATGTATAAAAAGTGTCGATTGACAAACCTGAACGTATTAACAAATTTTTTCCCTAATAAATGGAGAATAAAAACGAATTAGCGAGTAGGCTAAATAGTAGTAATTCACAATTTAGAAAGTTGTCAGAGTTGGAGAATAAAACGTATAAAATCGAATATTTTGAGGTAATTGAAGGAAAGTATGGTGAGCAAATAATAGTTGGTATAGAGAATTTTAAAGTATCATTACCTGAACGGTATAATAGATTTATACCAAGTATTGAAGAGTTGAACCGTAATCCTCCTAGTTTAAAATATAACGGTAAGAAGAAAATAGGTACTAGAGAGATGCATGATATAGAATTTGTTTAAAAATATAAAAATAAATAAATATTGAATTTGTTTAAACAAAATAAATATATAAATTAGGTAAATATAATTGAATATATATATAAAAAATAAAAAAAATAAGTAAAAAATAAAAAAATAAATATTGAATAAATAAAGTACATAAAACATAAATAAAGTACATAAAACATAAACTAGACATAAATAAAGTACATAAAACATAAACTAGACATAAATAAAGTACATAAAACATAAACTAGACATAAATAAAGTACATAAAACATAAACTAGACATAAATAAAGTACATAAAACATAAACTAGACATAAATAAAGTACATAAACCATAAACTTGACATAAATAAAGTACATAAAACATAAACATAAAACATGAATCATAAATTAATATAATTTTTTCTTAAATAAATGTATGATAAGAGCTATGAGAAGTTAGTAAAACAATTTAATATCTCTAAGAAAAAAACAATAGATGCTTTAAAATTATATAATCAAAGTGAGTTTGATAAAATTGAAGCTTTAGAGAAACAATATAAACCTATAATTAAAGTTTTGAATAAACAAGAAAAAGCCATAAAAGAAACAACAAATGCTATTACTGATGCAAGTATATCAAGAAATGCAATGGTACACTGGCGAAATCCTGTAGCATCATCAACTTTAAATGATTCATATGAAGGCGATGAAGAAACAATAGTACCAATGCCAAAACAAAGAGTAGTTCTATCAGGTGAAATGGTTGTTGTTAATTCCATAGAAGATGCATATTTAAATCGACAACAAGATGAGAGAGACACAACTTACGGAATTAGTCATAAAACTGAACATGGTTATAGAATGGGGCAAAAGATGAATAAAACGAGAGATTTGTTATTTAATGGTTATAAAATAGATTTCGATGAAGATCATATTATATTATACAACCACACTGAACAACAATATAAGAAATATCCAAAAGATGAGAATATATTGACTTTCTTAACATTGAAACAACCACCTTACGAAGATTGGAATAAATTTAAAAATGCACATGTAGCTGACTATAAAAATTATAGAGAAATTTTATTTATGACAAGGGCATTGCATATGTATGATCAACCTACACGTCAGATAAGGTCTAGTTCAGATAAATATAAACAACTAATAGCACTTATGTGGCAAGATTATAATAACTTTAGAGATGTACCTATATATACATCGTCACCAAAGATCAAGCAACAAGCTGAATTTGATAAAAATAGACCTATACCATCAACGTCATTTGGGAAAGGTTTATTTAAGAAATATAATACAAAAGAAAAAGAATATGTGTATTGGGATGATCCTAAAGAATTACAAGATCGCTTAGATTATCTAAAAGCGGAAAAACTAGCTGGTAACGATAACGTTCAAAATGAAATAATAAATATAGAGGAGGAATTACATGAGAAATATGGTAGCGGTATTAATGTTTTTACTCTTAAATGGTACTAAATAAATTTGGAGATAGTGATGAATATCTAGAAAATAATAATGTTAAAGGTGTTACTGGAATAGGGTTTGAGTTAACAGATGATGGTCATTATGATATACAAAACAAGAAATTATGTAATGTGGGAATGTCTGAAAATGTGAATGATGCATGTAAAAAATATTATGTTGACCAATTAGTATTGGATAGTATGATAAAAATTGAAACTGACATAAAAATTAAAACATATGATATGGATAAATTAATTAATGAAAATACGAAGTCTTTGATAAATCAGAGACTTACCGCTATTTTAAGAGAATTGGATAATCATATTAAAAATCAATTTAAACGGCTTTCAATACCAATTCAATTACGATATAACAAATTTGATGAAGACGGTTTCTATATACGTGAATATAGTATATCTATTGATACTATTTATCGTCTACCTTTTAACATAAAAATTGAAAAGTTAACATTATTCCCAGAAGGTGCATGCAGTGAAATACATGTTAATGATAGAATATTTAAAACATTACCGGATGGCTTCGAGTTGAAAAAACATGAAAAGCTTAGATTTAAACGATTTATAAGTACTGATAATGTTTCATGGGCCAATATAAGTTCTTATGTAATAAATGAGTGAGTATTGTGTTAAATTTAAGACAAAGACAGGTACTAATAATGTGACTAGAACAACATCTAAAAACGGTCAGCCAATGTTAAAAGGGGAATGTGTAGTTTGTAATACAAATAAATGTTCATTTATAAAAAAAAAATAGGTGATGGTATTAAAGAAGATATCGCGGATGAAATACATAAACCATTAAGGCGTTATTTTCAGAGACGTAAAGTTTTAACAATAGCAATTGATGATTTATGGCAGGCTGATTTAGTTGAAATGATTACAAATCAGGATAAAGGATATAAACATATTTTGACAGTTATTGATGTATTTTCTAAATTTGCATGGGCTATTCCAATTAAAAATAAAACTGGAGAAAGTGTATCTACAGCGTTTAAATCGATTATAACTAACCGCAGTCCAACACATCTACAAACTGACCGTGGACTTGAATTTTATAATAAAATCTTTCAGCAATTAATGCATGACAATAAAATTAATCATTATTCAACATACTCTGAAGTAAAAGCATGTGTTGCTGAACGATTTAACAGGACACTTAAAGAAAAAATGTGGAAGCGATTCACTGTAAACGGTAATTACAAATGGTTCGATTTGCTTCCTCAATTAGTAGAAGAATATAACAATACTATACATAGCACAATTAATATGACACCTGTACAAGGTTCAATGAAAGAAAATGAGAAATCTTTAAAAAAATTTTTTGCTCAAACACTACCTACTAAACCTCCCAAGCTTAAACTAAATGACAATGTAAGAATATCAAGGTATAAAACCATTTTTGCGAAAGGTTATACACCAAATTGGTCGAATGAAATATTTACCGTTTGTAAAATAATATATTCTGACCCTATTACATATCATATTAAGGACTATAAAAATAAATTAATAGAAGGTGGTTTCTATGAACAAGAAATGAGTAAAACAAAGTACCCGAATGTTTTCCTAGTAGAGAAAGTAATAAGACGTAAAGGTAATAAAGTGTTTGTTAAATGGTTAGGTTTTGATAACACTCATAATACATGGATAGAGAAAGATGCTGTAATAAATTAACAAATTTATTTTGTTATAAATGGATGGTCCAGATTATTTTATATGTAGAGAATGTTTAGAGTGTGCATTTAGAAGAAATGATAAAATACCTTCTTGTGACAATTGTGGGTTCTATATAATAACTAAATCAAATAAAAAATATATTTTACAAAGCCATGTAATAAAATCAAATATTTCATAAAATTACTACGTGAACATAAAGAGACGGTTAATCCAAATCACAATGTATATGGTTTTAATGCAAATGATCCACAAATGTTAGTTGAAAAATATACATATTTTCTTTCTTATATGTATAAGTCAGTTCCAGATAGATCTATAAGTCATAAATATTATAATTGTAAATTATTGGACGAACCACTCACACAACATAGAAAACTTGAATATGACGTTTTATGGAAAGACTTTCTAGATTATTACGCTAATAGAGAAATAAAGGAAGCAATAACTATTGATGATTATATTGTTAAAGAAGATCTAAGAAAAGTAAAATTAAAGACTTTAACTAATACGGATTTTTTTATTAATAAATGACAAAAATTTGTAGTGTTTGCAATATTAGTAAAGACGTTAATAATTTTCATAAAAATATAGAGGAATATAATGCAAGATGCAAAACTTGTATGAGTAATTATTATTTCACAAATAAAAATAAACTTAGAGAAAAAGTGGAATGTGAATGTGGAAGATTTGTTGTAAAATCATATCTTCGTAGTCACAAGTCTAAAAATATACATTTACGAAATTATTAACAATTTTTTTTTGTTATAAATGGAGATCAACACAATTAAAGAATTACGACAGATGTGTAAACAAAATGGTATTAAAGGTTATTATAGAATGAATAAACCTGAATTAATATTTCATTTAAATAGATTCCCGTTTGAAGATGATTTATTTAGTGCACCTAAGCCTATCAGAATTGCAAAACTAAAATGTGATGGTTGTAGTACATATTATGATCCAGAAAAACGTGCAGAACATTTTAGAAGTAATAAACATTTATTTAAACAAAATTGTAGAATTGTAGAGGTTGAAACTGCATTTCAAAATAGGTTGGCCACATATCATATAAATAATAATACTAACATAAGAGACCCTTCAATATTTCTTGCCTCTATTAAATATACTTTATTAAATAAAATACAAGAAAAGTTGGTTGATAACAATCTTAAGGTAAACTTGGAATTATTTTGTAATTATAAGCAGCTTGACATTGAATCTGAAATTATTGAAGAACAAAATTTTAAAACACGCAATGTAGCCATTTGTGATAGTACAGACCTAGAAGAATACTATGCTGAAGCAGAAGAAAAATTACTTGCTGAAGTGGAGGAATTTGAAAGAAAGGGATCCGGTTGGGTTTTATATAGTGTAAATTCTATAGAGCTGCGAATTAATACCTATGTTCCATTACGTGGATCTTCTTATGTGGCACTACCAAAATAGATACAAGACAAGAAAGCAGTTGTAAATGTGGAAAATAACGACGACAAGTGTTTTATGTGGTCGATATTATCATTCTTACATCCAGTAGATTTACATACTTGTAGATAAACATACTATAATAAATATATAGATCAAGTTGAAACAATGTTTTATGGTATTCGATTTCCTATGGCACCGAAAGATATTAGGAAATTTGAAAGGCAGAGTAATATCTCTGTTAATGTATATTCTTTTGATGAGCAAGAAATAATATTTCCAGTATATGTAACAAAAGACAAGAAAGATCAACATATAAATTTGTTGTATATAAAGGACGATAAGAATAGTCACTATTGCTGGATAAAAAGTATGTCACGATTAGTGGGATCTCAATTATCTAAGCATAATGATTCAAAGTCTCTCTGTGATCGATGTTTATTATTTTTTAATTCAGAGTATAAGTTAAATATTCACAAAGATGATTGTAAAACCAAAGATTTAGTAAAAGTAATAATGCCAAGTGAAACTGAGAAAATCCAGTTTAAAAATTATAGAAATACAATGAAAGTTCCATTTGTTATATATGCAGACTTTGAATGTCTAACAAAAAAAATTCAAACATGTGCACCATCAAATAACAAATCATACACACATAGATACCAAAAACATGAACCTTCAGGTTTTTGTTATTATATAAAATACATACATAAAGAATATAAGCCACCTGTTGTATATAGAGGTCCTAATGCCGCAAAAGTATTTATGGATAGAATTAGACAAGAAGTAGAAGAAATTGGTAACTATTATGATGAAATTGAGGAAATGTTACCTCTTACCAATACAGAAATAGAACAATATAATACTAATAATAATTGTACTTTATGTGGGTGTAGGTATACAGAAGAAAATAAAAAAGTACGCCATCATGATCATTTGACTGGAAAATATATTGCACCTCTTTGTAATACTTGTAATTTAAAATGCCAAACTCCTAAATTTGTGCCTGTATTTTTCCATAACTTGTCCGGTTACGATTCGCATTTATTTATCAAAGAACTTGCTTATGATGACCAAGAAATAGATTTAATCCCGTGTAATGAAGAACGGTATATAAGTTATACTAAGCATACAGATGATCTACAAATTAGATTTGTGGATTCATTTAAATTTATGTCGAGTGGTTTGGAAAATCTTGCAAAGAATTTAAAAAAAGAACAAAAAACATCATTGACTAAATACTTTAAAGAAGATGAGGTTGACTATGTAACTAAGAAACTAGCATATTGCTATGATTACATGGATTCATGGTCAAGATTTACAGAGACAAGTGTTCCACCTAAATCGGAATTTTATAGCGAACTAAACGATTCAAACATAAGTGATACAGACTATGAACATGTATTAAATGTATGGAATAAATTTAATATGCAAAATCTAGGAGACCTTCATGACTTGTATGTAAAAACAGTTGTATTATTGTTGGCGGATATATTTGAGAATTTCAGATTAATATGCTACAATTTATACAAATTAGACCCAGCATGGTACTTTACAACACCTGGACTAACATGGGATGCAATGTTAAAATATACAAAACAGGAATTAGACTTAATATCTGACTATGATATGATTTTAATGATTGAAAAAGGTATTAGAGGAGGAATAGCACAATGTTGTAAGTGGTATGTAAAGGCAAATAATAAATACATGGAAGATTATGACCCCGCAAAATCATCTAATTATTTAATGTACTTAGGTGCCAATAATTTATATGGTTGGGCAATGTCGCAGAAGATGCCATATGCAGGTTTTGAATGGGCCAGTAAAAATATTAATTTAAATCTAGCGGATGATGCAAATAAAGGATATATTGCTGAAGTTGATTTAGAATATCCCATGGAGTTACATGATTTACATAAAGATTTACCACTGGCACCCGAATCAAAAAATCCACCAAGATCTAATCAATGTAAATTACTAACTACACTGGATAACAAAAAAAGATATGTTTTACATTATAGAAGCTTGAAACAATATCTATCAAAGGTATTAAAACAGGTACACAGAGTAATAAGTTTTAGACAATCTTATTGGTTAAAGAATTATATAGACTTGAATACGGAAATGAGAAAGAAAGCAAGTAGTGAATTCGAAAAGGACTTTTATAAATTAATGAATAACAGCATATTTGGAAAGTCTATGGAAAACATTAGAAAATATGTAAACATAATACTATGTCCAAATGCTAAAAAAAGTGAAAAGCTTATAAGCAAACCAAACTTTAAACATAGAAACATCTTTACTGAAAATCTTGTGGCCATACATATGAATAAAACTAAAATAACATTCAACAAACCAATTTACATTGGTTTGTCTATATCAAAAGAGTTTTCCATTATAATGTTATGAAACAAAAATATAAGCATAATATAGAGTTACTCTATCAAGATACGGATTCCTATATTTATAATATTATCACGGAAGACTTTTATGAAGACATGAAACATATGATAGATCAATTTGATACATCCGACTATCCTGTTGATAATAAATATAACATACCCATAGTGAACAAAAAGGTACTTGGAAAAATGAAAGATGTAAATATGGGCTCTCCAATGACAGAATTTGTTGGCTTAAAGGCAAAAATGTATGCGTTTGATGTATTAGGTAAAACAGTTCAAAAGAAGGCAAAAGGTACCAAGAAAAATGTAGTTAAGAATATTATTACTATTGACGATTATAAAAACTGTTTATTTAATAGCGAGAAGATATCCAGAACAATGAATACTATTAGAAGTGTAAAGCATGACATTTATTCCATCAATCAAAATAAAATCGCTCTGTATCCTGACGATAATAAAAGATATATACTAGAAAATGGGTTTGACACATTACCATGGGGTCACTATTCTATTAACAAAAATTAACGGTAGATATATTAATATTTAAATAATAAATATAAAAAATAATTGTGATATTTGAATTAAAATATTTAAATAATAGATATAAAATATAATTGTAGATATTTGAATTAAAATATCTAAATAATAGATATAAAATATAATTGTAGATATTTAAATTAAAATATTTAAATAGATATATAAAAAATAAATGTAGATATTTAAACTAAAATATTTCAATAATAGATATTATTATTTTAGATATTTAAATTAAAATATTTAAATAAAATTAATGTAGTTAAGATAAAATGTTCTCATTAAAGCGACGGCTATAGTTACCATTTGCCATATCTTTCTCCATATTTATGGCTAGAAAATCATATTTCTTTTTCCAACAAAAATTACAAAGATCTCTAAGCTTTTCTATACTCATATCCGTGCCAGCGAAATTATTATATGCATGTTTTAAATTAGTACTATCAGTAAAGTGACAAAGTATAATATATGCGGCTTAATGTTTGACATGTGCATATACAACAAAGACCATAATGTCTACCTCTACTAAAATAATCTTCAAGTATTTTTATTTTTCGTGTATCAATATCATCAAATATTGCTACTGAATTAGGTTTTACATTTTCTACAGGTGTAACGTCTTCAGCATTTTCAAATTTGTAAAATCCTATACGATTTTTCAAATGACTATTCATTTCATTTACAAACTCTTCAAGTTATTTGTATTTTAGTTGATGTAATGATTTTGAATAAACATATATATTTTGATATATTAAACCGTTATGCGTATCTGTTAACATTTGTAATATAATGTTTGTTTTACCACAATTTGATGGTCCACATATTATACATCTTATAGTGTTGGGGAAATATTTATATCTATTTTGTTGCTCTTCTTCTATAGTTATATTCTCTAAACCTTTTCCTTCTTTTTTAATTTTAAACTCCATTTATTAGCGATTAAAAGTCTTTTACTACCGTGTTTGTCAAGCTACTATATTTTATATTTGCATCACTAACTATCAGACAGTGTACAATAGTATTTTCTGGAAACTTTTTATTAAACTGAAAGTTAATCTTTACATCTGTAATTGATTCCTTAATGGTCTCGTTTTGATAGAAACAATCTATAACAAATATTGGATAGTTTTTATTAAACTCATATTTAGAAACAATAGGTGCATTAATATGTTTGTTATCAAGGAAATATGTCTTTTGAAAGTTTTTAAACATTGTGTTTACACTACTATAGTCATTGTGGTCAGTATCTAACATTAAGTTTTCCTGTGGATAGCCATCGTTGTTTAATAATGCTTTTATATCATGCAGGTCAATAAAATCAAATTTTGAATTATCTACAGTTATATCTGTATCACAATTTTTAGAAAACGCTATGATAAAATATTTTGGACGTTTTGCTAGGATTGCTACTCGCCATGTATATTTCATCACATCTTTAGGAATTGTAGGATTACATTCATAAGTCCATGAATTATAATTTATTATTTGCTATAAGATTACTAATTTCTATTTGTTTTTCCAATGTGGGAATTACTCCAATATACTTCTGAAATATTAATTTGCAAATTGTCTTTTAATGCCACAGGTGCTTGTAAACAATTTGAATCATCGGTTGCTCTAAGTTGTTGTAGTTCCTGACTGACACGTAAAATAGCTTTATTATATGTTTCAAATATACCGAAAATATTTTTTAGTGGTACAGTAATGGAAAAATATCCCTTTTCATCTAAAACATTCTCAGTGCCCCAGCTATCAAACATGTCTTGTTTATTAAAAGTAGTTAAACCTTTAATTGTTGTTTTGTAACCTGGAGCAATAACTACTTCTACTTCCTTACTGGATATTAAATATTTTATTTGTGAAAAGAGATGCATTATACCATTTTGAACAAATTGAATCGTCTTATAATTAGCAGATGTCAGTGGGGTACCTTTGCCTATAATCTGACCGGCTATTACAAGATTACTGTTTGCAGTGTCATAAATAACATCCTGATTGGGAACTTTAATCTCTGTAAATGTATTTGGCGTATTAATTCTACCACTATCATAGGTAAATATTTTATATATTGGTAACGCTGGATAGGTGGTTTATGTACTTGCTCATTAATAGAATAATCAAATATTGCTGTATCCATTTATATAGAAAAAAATATTACGTTTTTCTTATATGTAAAGTTATTAACAAAGGTTCAGTTCTAAAGTCTATTAAATTATCATCTTGATCTATTAGTTTTAATTCCAATTTATCTATTTTATTTAATATTAGTGGATAATATGCCAAGTTAATAAGTTGTTCAATTATATAATAACCAGGTCTTACTTTTAGAAAAAATTCATATATTGTACTAGTTTCTGTCGAGCCGATATACCATCCTTTTGTAATATTTGAACATACTTTGATAGTCTTAACAGGAAATATATCCAAAGTGTTATCAGACATGTGCAGCATGTTTGGCTCTAGTACCCTTTTATTAAATCCCAGCAATGGTCCTATTGAGTTATATGTTGTAAAGTCGATGGTATAAATACTTTTAATCATATTTTTCATAGTATTGTCATTTGGTTTTAATGTGAATCCTATACCGATAATTTCTTCTAGTATGTCTTTCAAGTCTTTATATCTATATGTACCATCATCAATTTTAATTGTTTTACTAACAACCTCTTTAATATAAGTAAAAGTATTATTTTTTAATTTTTCTGATACATTTGGAATAGTAAATGATGTTTTTAAGCTTTTCAGACACAATTCATATCTACCATCTGATAAATCCAGTGGGGGGAAATAATTACTAATTAAAATAGATTGATTCAAATTTTTATAATTATCTAATGTGAGTGTACTCATTTATTATAAAAGAAATAATATATAAATTCTATACATAACTTTCCACAATTTGTTTCACTATATGACTGTTGTCTGTCATAATTATAATATATTTTAGCCTTATTAAAATACTTTATTAATTTTATTTCAGGGTTTACGTTTCCATAACTATCAAAATAGTAAACTTTATTATCAATTTTTATATAAGCTACCCAGTGAGTACCTGGTCCCGAATTAGAATCTAAATTAACTATTCCTGATTCATTCTTGTTAATTAGTTTAGGCAAAGTGTCATCCATAAATACACCTCTAAAATATGGAAGTCTTAACTCTTTAGCATATTTCAATATTTCTATATTTGACAATGGTCTCTCTGGTATCAATTTTTTTTTATTTTTCCTCCACGTTTCTGTTTATTATATGCAGGATCGCCTATATACATCCCATTACCAAAAACCTTCTCGCCTACCTTTTTACCTGCTTGCAACATTGCACCTGTTCCTAGAGCGGCTAATGCACCTTTAATTAATGTCATTACAGCTGGAATTGTGAATGGAAGAAAGCCGCAATTTTTTACAGCAATATCAGATAATGCACCGCCTAATTTTATACATGATCTTTTTATAATTGGTTCTGCTGGCAAAAGTATTACACCACCTTTCTTGTCTGTTAAACTATTTAATAATTGCATTGTTGGTAAATCAATACTGCCTTTTACATTTGCTAATTGATTTACAATATCCTGTACATTGTTTGAATTAGAATTTTGTAATGCCGCCATTAACATTGTGACAGGAATAGGTATTGTTGATGGAGGACTTATTTTTTTTAATCTGAGATGCAGATAATTTTATAGTAGCTCCTTCTTGTTTAGGTTTTTGAATTTTATTTGATTGACTTTTACTCAATATTTCTGCCATTTCAACTGATTTATTAGTATAAAAATTAAGACCCATTCCCATTTTACGTTTCGCTTACATTATACTTGTAACTGATCAAGCAGCTATTTTTTCTTTAAAACTTGCATTTTTATCTAATACTCCATGCTTTATTTTCTAATATATAATCAGCTTTATTTCTGTTGTATACATCTGTATATTTAGAATAAGCTATGTCATGTTCTCGGCAAGCTTCATCTAATCCGTTAACTCCTTTATCACCTCTTGGTAATCGCTTTTCTAACTTGGTACCTGGACCACAGTAATTATAACCTGGTATATGTACTTCAAGCGGTAATTTATTTATTAAACTATTTACAAATCCAGATCCTTCTTTTTTCCTCATTTATAAAGAAACATTTTCCCGTTCTAAATGGAAGATTATCTTGAAAAACATAAATATGTTTACCGCAAATCTTATAAACATTATAATAAAATTAATCTAGGTATGCATTTGAGCGAAGTTTTATTTACAGGAAGTAGTTTATCAGCGATAGCAATGCCCTTATTATCAGTTATCGCTGTCGGGTCACCCTTACTTATGTGTGTCACTGAACTCTTAAATATAAAAGAAAAAATGATTGAATTCAAGAAATGCTATGATTTTCATAATAATTTACTATTAACATTTAAATCTGGTGAAATATTAGCGGCTCAAATATTTATTAAGGAACGCGAGTTTATTAAAAACATTAATTACTTTTGCGTTGAGAAATATTTAAAAGAAAAAAAGTTGAACGGTTATGATGCAATGTGAAGTATTCTAGATTATTCTGTGTTAGTACAGTAGACAGTAAATTAAATTACTATCATCATTTGTTTGTTATATTCAATTATATTTACCTAATTTATATATTTATTTTGTTTAAACAAATTCAATTTTTATTTATTTTTATATTTTTAAACAAATTCTATATCATGCATCTCTCTAGTACCTATTTTCTTCTTACCGTTATATTTTAAACTAGGAGGACTACGGTTCAACTCTTCAATACTTGGTATAAATCTATTATACCGTTCAGGTAATGATACTTTAAAATTCTCTATACCAACTATTATTTGCTCACCATACTTTCCTTCAATTACCTCAAAATATTCGATTTTATACGTTTTATTCTCCAAGTCTGACAACTTTCTAAATTGTGAATTACTACTATTTAGCATACTCGCTAATTCGTTTTTATTCTCCATTTATTAGGGAAAAAATTTGTTAATACGTTCAGGTTTGTCAATTGACACTTTTTGTACATTTTACTAAAAATAGGGCAAAAGTACTCTTTTATGGGCATTTTCATGGTTTTTCGCGGCAAAACTACTCTTTTATGGGCATTTTCACGGGATTTCTAGCGAATAACGGGGTACGTTCAGGTTCTTTTGAGTTAGAACCCCCATTTCTACACTACTAAAGGATGCTTATATTTTACGTCTCCAAAACAATCATCAGACACTTCAAGCTGTGCCTCTTCAAGTAGCGACATTTCATGTTTTGCTAATGAAACAACAGAAGCTTTCACGGAAAACCTTGAACGTAGTTGTAGCAATTGTTGCTCGCATAGTTCAGTTAATTCTCCCTGTTGTTCCAAGTCTACTGGTGACGGTAAACGACCTTTTCGCCGAAGAACGTGTGTAGACGGGTATTCAAACTATTGAACTCATTTTGATAATTATTTAATTATACATATATGGTTACTTATATAGAAGGTGACAAAGTAAAGGCTGCGGAGATGAGGTCTTTTGCGGTTTGCACGATAACTCCAGTCCAGGATGTCTGAAACAAAAAAATCTAACGGGGTTTCATTAAGAACAAAATAACCTGGACCAAAAATTAATAAAAAGTAAAAAAAAAGAAAAGTCCTACTTTTTTGTACACAAAATTTGATATTTGGAATTGAAGAAAAATGGAACAAATGTATATAAATGTCAAAATGTCGGTTTGAGCCCCGCGTAATAAGTTAATTTATAAATAAAAAAGGATTTGAGTGAACAACTTAATTATTTTTTGAGCTAGAGTGCACACCGTTTTTGAAAATGTAATTTCGAGAAAAATATGTTAAGGTTTACTTTTAAAGTCAATTAACAGGTATTTATAATCCGGTTACTACTTCTAGAAATGTAAATATCTCTGAAATGGTTAGTAAATATACCTTAAATTTTTTTTTTCATATTTTTAAGACGTTCCTGAATTATATTATTGAAAAAAAAATCGTTTTTTTTTTATTTGAAACATCGTCTTTAAGTAAAATTATAAAACTTTATACATAAGATATGCCTTCCTCATATTTTTGGAAAAAAAAAATTCTTACCTGAAGTGACTGTTTACTCATGTCATTTTTTGCTGTTTCTGAAATTACTCAAAAACGGTTGCAGTTGCAGAAAATTTGATAGTACAATCTTAATGGTATTTATAGTTCGTATTGGTTTTGTATGAAATGTTTTTCAGAAAGAGTACTGGTTTCAAAATAATGGCTATTGCATTTTCTTATTATTTTTATTTTTACATAAATCGTATTTATCTGCGCCTGTCAATTGTTTAAGAAAAAAACATAATAGTCATAAATAATTTGAAGTTAGACATTTTATATTTATTCTAGAAAGTATATTTTGTGTTACAGTGTTCCAAAATAATATAAATTAGAAAAATAATAAAAATACGAAATGGTCTAACAAAAATACATACAAAAAGTTCAGTGTAAGACATTAAAGATATTTTGATATATTATAGTAGATTGCTTTGTCCCCCAAAGTCGTTTTACAATATGCGAAATTGATCGTCAGCTTTTCGCTAATATAAATAAGCAGTGTAGCGCGCAGAGAATGTCTCCTTATGCGCAGCTGTGCGGTTAAGGCTGACAATTTATTATGGTATTGAAATCCGACGACATACGAAATCGATTATGGATGTGAAAACATCGATCTAATGAGTAGGTGCTGGGTGGAAATCCACAGATCTCAAACGACTGTTTGAACGCTTGCGTTTGAAAGTTGATGCCAAGGTACCTGAGCTGTGTTGTAACAACCCTCTCCATTGGGTGTCACTCGGTTACAAACATCCCCAACGGCGAGTTCTCAAAAGAATCGAAGACAATGGCGACTCTTTAAATCTGTATCGGCCTAACAGTTGCAGACCAACGCGGTGCACGAGCACTATAACACCTGACTCCAGTAGCTCAAAAAGCAATCCGGCAAGTCCGGCACGATCAAATAACACGCAATGAGACTTTCGAAGAAGTGTAGAGCTGTTGCACGAAATCGGAACTGCGGACTAAAGAAAAGAAACGCCAAAAAGTGTTAAAACTTGTGTGAAAATTTCAAACGCGTTTTTCTCTAAACCACCTTTTTTCCACTGCCCAGTAATTTTTCTCAGAAACTATAAAACGTATTTACTTGAGCTTGTAAAATCAAGTTCTACACTTTTTTTCTGGTTTTTGAACCACTATTATTTCATTCATATTAATATTTAACATAATTCAGACCACCTTAAGCACAGCTGAAAAAACATCCAAAATCGAAAGGCCGCCAGTTTTTTAGCAATCAAGATTTTGTCGGTGCTTCAAAATCAACCAAGCCACAGAAATGTTACCGGCCATCCGAAGAACTCGGTGGACATGGCATCATTTAAGGCTAGAATGAAAGGTCAAACCGGACATTTTATAATAAGTATAAATACGGTTTTATTGTTCAATGGTTAATGAGTAAGGTGCAAAAAACCTCAAGACTGCAAGTATTAAATTAACCGCTAAAATAAATTTCTGATTAACTATCTGAAACTCGCCGTCTACACTGTGATACCCACAAATATATCAATTTTATTTATAAAAATTATTTTTATTATTCTATAAAAACGTTTGTTTCAGTTGCAGTCGGATTACAATTTTCAGAGTAGTAGTAATTTTACCGGTCGGTACCGATCACAAAAAAAGAGCAGCCGTCAACTTTCGAATATTACCCATTAGTTTTTTGCGCCCTTT